>CM034151.1:177005006-177743956 GCA_019776745.2 Taxus chinensis
ATTGATGTCTCATCGATCCCTTTTTCTTCCTTTTCTTCATCCTTCATTTCTTCATCTTTTTGTCCCTCTACGTTCTCCAGGGGTGTAGGAGAATTGGGTGTACTTTCCTCAGACTCTTATGCTTCCTCATTCAAATTCAATTTCCTTCTTCTCTTTTGAGTTGTCTCCCTCTGTGGAGAGATTCAAGGTGACCTATGCACTATTTTTGGAGTATCACCTTGGGTCCTTGTTCTCCTAAACACTCTCTTGAATCGGAACTCTCCTTGGACTGCATTTACATCCTCATCATCCCCTTCTTGTAGTTTCATTGGTGTAGTTACATGCTAAGCTTAATCCTTATTTGGAGGATGTCTTCTAACTCTATGTTCCAAACCACCACTATCCTCATGCTCCTCCTCTTCATCATCAACCTGAACTATTTATGCGGGCTTGCGTGCTGGAAAATTTTCCATTCTATGCTTACCCTTTGGCAACCCTGGGAGTGTAAACTCAATTCTCCACATATTTTACATTCTCTAGCTTGGGTTTGAGTTGTAGCTACACAAGTCGCTACTCCAGTGTCCCCCAACTACCAAGATTACATGTTTCATGTTTATAATATTTGAAATAAGTATTTTGGTGTATGCATTGCGCTCTGGATATACATACTTCTTCCTTAGAGTGTGGTAGTTGCAATCTACCTTGTCTGTATTGAAGGCTAAGTGGTGTGCATCTGAAAACTGATGAACTGATGCTTGAAAATACCTATCTATGAAGGCATATGGTAGTTTACACCATGGGCTCCAAGCCCCATCCTTCATCGCAAATCGTACGCAATACAAAAGTGTTGGTATACAAAAAACTAAACTGCCTTACCCACCATTGAAGGAAAATCCTTGGGTATGCACCACTCTTCCTCAAACGTCACACGGATTCTATCATACCACATCTCCGCCCTCTACTTGAATGGTCCACTCATTGATCCATTGCACAAGTACTTGCTAAACCTCTCTGCAGGTGACATGTGTTCTATGGGGTACTCCCAAATCTTCTCCTTTGGCCCATTAGGCACCCTAATCCCCATGAATACTAAGGATAATAATATAACACCAAAACTTATTCTATCACTTGTCTGTGCTTCTTTAATTATTGTCTTTTCTATGTGTTCTCCAATGTTGTAGACCACTCCTTCTTACATCTTCTTGGTAATGTGCAACCACATTGTGTTTACATGTGACCACCTTCCTTGGTCATTCAGCTTTATCAAGAGATGTACAGCTACCTGCACTACTAGGTACTTCTTCAACTTTTCAACATCCATGTCATGCGTAGACTCTTGGTAAATCCAAGCTCCTTCCTCATCTCCCAAGATTACGGATTTATCAGTTAAATCATTATCTAGATCCAACCCTGAGGCCCTTAGTCCTGTCACCATTGAAATCAAGGCAGGTTGTGATTCTTACCCTCCATCCAGTAAAGTAGAAGAAGTCCTCGTGGACTCTGTCTCATCAACCACCAATACAATGGCTCATACTTTCCAAAGTATGGTAGCTCATATAACTGGTAGACTCCATTCTACTTCATCAACTTATCTACCACATCATCATATACCGGCATATCCTCATGTCGTGTGCTTGTTTATTTTTCGTTCTCAGTAACGCATCGAGCTCCTTCTTATTATCTGAATGTCTTGATGGTTGTAATCATTGATTTTACATTGGTGGATATGGGAGTCCCATTCTTGTCCCACAATCATGCCCTCTGGATACTACATTTCTAAAAAATTACTCTCGGGAGTAATTTCTTCTTACACTTCAACCTTCTTCTTCCCTTTATTTCCTGTTGTGGGTGATTTCTTTGGTGCCATATGAAAAAATATCTCTTCTTTCTCCTCTTGTAATCAAGAAAGTCAAAACCCTAGTTGAAATCACCATGCCCTCAGTGGAAATGCGTGTTCCCTAATTTGTTTGTAACATGTCGGCTTCGCTCAAACCCTTCTCTTATGGGAACGTAAGCTTCTACTATGCACACAACCCTTCTCCTCACGTTTGATTTTACACTCTTCACACCTCAACACGATTGCTTGGCTCTGTTCACACTTAACCCTTTTTAAATTCTCTCAATTGCAACAGTAAAAAGGAACTCCCATCCTCGTCCTTATATAGAATTTCAAAAATTTAGTGCATTGATTTCTCCTCCACCTACCCAAGAATCCTCTCATTAATTGACCATTTTCATTATTTCCTACGGGGTACATATTCGCACCCAAGCTATAACCTTCTAGTATGCCCTCCTACCCTTTAGCTGCTACAGACTTCTCTTCCAGCACACTTCCATGTGCCTGAGTACCTCATCACTACACCTTCCACTGGTAGTCTTCTCTAGCCTCTGCTTACCTCATGCATTATACTCGTTTCTTTCATTCATATTTTTCTATGGTCCCCATAACTAGAAGCAATCTCTATTTAGTTTATTTCAATCATCCAACCTTGAAAAACACCCATACCAATTTGTTCCTTTCATGTGGACTTATTTTCAATAGTCATGTACCTGGATATTAACAACCTACCCCACACTAAGGGTATGTGCAGTCCTTTGCGCATAAAAGTTCTTCAAATAATAATTAGCTTCTGGCATGTAAATGCACACTTATTGCACAAAACACACCAACTAAATTGACAAAGCATAGTGACAAAGAAGGAAACATATTAAGGAAATGTAGAATTAGAAAACGTAATCTAAATGGCAACACTGCCTTATTACAAACACCAAGAAGACTTATTTATAGTAGGGCTTGAGCCTACTCCCGTTGAAGTAACCGGGTAACCGCATTCCATCAAGTGCCTCTAACTAACAAGCGTCGGTTTCAAGTATGTGAGTTATAACATACAGCCCCAACCAATGTACCTTGAGTTTTCCTAGATGGCATGCAAAAATTTAGAATCGTAAAGGAGCACCATCTGTCTTATCTCAAGCTTTTTATCCCTGATGTGCCTGTCATGCCATGATTTCTACCTATGCCTTCTCTTGTTTTTGAATCCAATGTGCTATGGATTGTTTCTCATCCAACTTGATTAACTTTCCAATCCATCTCTTATAATGCTTATCTCATCAACAAGACCTCCAGTGCACGTGCAATACACAAAGAAGGTAACATAAATTCCATAGGAAGAACGGCTTCGGACCCCAAATACTAGCTGAAATGGTGTGGCCTTATTCAACCTTTTATATGTTTATCTGATATGCCCAAATTACATGCAGAGACTTCATTATCCCAATCCTTCCATCCAACATCACATATTTTTTTTCCAATGTCTGGCTCAAAATTTTATTGAAAGCCTCGGCAGTTCTATTTGCCTTGAGGATGATAAGGTGTAGTCTTATGGTGTGCAATCATGAATTCATCCAATAAAATTATGATTGTCTGGTTAAGAAAAATGTGTGCCCCTATCACTGGTCAAACTTAAAGGACATCCATACCTTGTAATAATATTTTCCCATAGAAACCTGGCTGATTATAGTCATTGTACAGTCCTTTGTAGGTGTTGCTTCTACCCACCTTGTCAGATAGTCTATGCGCAAGTTATGATGTAGTGTGATCCAGTTATGTGCGCAGCTGGTGAAATGGGACCCACAAAATCTATAGCCCATTTCTCAAACGGCTCTGTGCTAGAAATAGGTCTCAGAGGCATTTCATCTCATTGACCTAGATTTTCCAAGGCATGTTGACAATGATCACAAGCCTTACAAAATTCCTTACAATCTTTATACAGTATCTCTCACCATAATCCAGCGAGTAGAATTTTACACGCGAGTGGCATCACCGGCATAGTGGCCACCTACAATACCACCATGATCCTATCTGCCATAATATTCCTTGTGCTCATGTTCCAATACACAACGGTGCAATACTTCATCTCAGCCTAATTTATACAAGTCGTACCACTAATTAACATTTAGAGTGCGGTTGTACGTACACCAAGCTATTTGTGTCTCCAACGATTTCATTCCTGTGCCCCGCATCATCATTGTCTACAGACCTAACCTCACCACCTAAACCTTACACAATTATTTAGGGTGCACATTGTAACCTTATAATTAACTAAATGCACTAGCATGGTCTCCTCAACCTGCCACCTGCATCTTCACCTGACCTATATTCATGACCTAGCCCTAACCCTAAACTAACCTAATTAAGACCTATAACTTGGTTCTACATCACATACCCATGAATTCTAATTACTGAAATCACCCGCATCCATCAACATATGCACCCTTGTATAACATGACTTTTGACCAAGCCCACAACTAATGCCCTCAGATCTGTATAAAGGAGGGAAATGGTGTGGCTAGTAGGTACTCGGCAGAATTTATGTAGCCCACTTTGATCTTTAACCGACATCGGTTCCTACTCGATCGCCGTTGGTTACATAACCGCCATCGGTTCCCTGTAAATGACCTCAAATTTCAACCAGCAAAACATATAGGTTTATCTACGAATTCATTCTGAAAGATCCAGCTAATTCATCTTGGCAGATGGTCAGAGACAGGTGAAGGAAAGTCAGAAGAGTTTACATGAGAATGGACATCAAGCCCAAGACTGCAACTGAGTAACTAGAGCACAATGACACTCATCCAAGCATTGGGAGAGAAGATAGCTCACTTTTGGTTGTCTTGATCATGCCCACCTAAGCCTTGCCCTTCTTCATCACAGTCCTTGAACCTGTATCTTTCCCTTTCAAGTAACTCTTTCAAGTGGTGTCTTGAAATGTTTAAATATCCATTTTCTTGAACTTCCTGATTCATAGTAATGTATAAGCTCACTCCTAGATCTACTATCCGATAGCACCCTACACTCTAACTGGTCATTCCCCTACCCTTACATTGCCTACAATGAACAGATCCCACACTCTCTGAGTCTTCTCCATCAACCAACTATTGCCTACCCCTGCAGATCATGTGTACCTAACCTTATAAACACCATAACCACCTGTAGCAACCATGTACCTTCATTGAAAGTCCCTAAGGATCGCTGCACAACTATCTGATATCGGTTATCAACAACATGGTACCGATTATACATTGACACGGCATCGGTCACTGTGACTCAAACCAAAACCAACCTTTCCTCAATTATCCAAATTAACGAGGTAACTAAATTGTGAATCAATTCGCAATGAACTTCTTTGTTACAAATTTGTGTTAATTCGTATTACAGCAGGGGAACTGACCACCTTCGAAAGGAAGTCTACATATTTCTTGGTGCCCAAGGCAGTTCCCTCATTTATTGTCTAACTATAATCTAGTGGTCTTGTATTCTTACTTGCAGGCAGTCCTTCCCAGAAAAAAAGGAGTTCTTTGCAATCGATCTGATGATCTCTCTCCATGAGTACGCGCACACCCTCCCAACATTCGAACAGGTATTCCTCTTAGCCCTGCAAACCCTTATCTAGTATTTCCTCAAGAGAATGAAAGGATAGAAAGCAACTCTAGTTACTACATGAACGGAAACAGCTTCTGTGTAGTCCACATATATTGGCTACGCCCGGTGGGACCCTTCTCGGGTTATACTAATCACCATTTGACTAACCCATTCTCACTCATCAAGGGAGCACACTTGCTATGATTCTAGACTTCTAACATATTCATCAAGATATCTTCTGTTGACATTTGGTAAAATAAGTTGGGGTTCATCCTATAGGGTCTCTTTCTTTACTGTGAACTTGTGTCTTACGACACCCTGTGCCCCACATCTCATTTCGCAACCTAACCTCACCACCTAAACCTTACACAATTATTTATTAATTACCTTATAATTAATAAATCCACATCTCCAAACCTGCCACCTCATTTTCGCCACCTCATCATGACCTAGCCCTAACCCTAAACTAACCTAATTAAGACCTATAACTTGGTCTACATCCACACCCATGACTAATTACTCCTCACCCGCACCAAAACCAACCTAATAATGACTTGACTAAGCCCACAACTAATCCCTCGGGAGAAAAGGAGGGAAAGTTGGCTATTTTACTAAAAATAGCCCACTTTGACTTAACCGACATCGGTTCCTACTCGACCGCCGTCGGTTACGTAACCGCCATCGGTTCCCTGTAAATGACCTTCCCCAACCAAAAACAAGGGATCAAAATTCATTTGAAAGATCTGGAATTCACTTGGCAAGACAGAGACAAGTGAAGAAAAGAGAAGAGTTTGCAGAGAAGGACATCGAGCCCAAGACTGCAACTGAGTAACCAGAGCACAACAACACTCATCCAAGCATTGGGAGAGAAGATAGCTCACTTTTGATTGTCAGATCATCCCACCTGAGCCTTACCTTCGTCATCACAATCCTTGGACCTGTATCTTCATCAGGAACTAGTAAGTAGTGTCTTGTACGTTTTTAAATACCATTTCTTGAACTTCTGATTCATAGTAATTATAAGCTCACTCCTAGATCTACTACCCGATAGCACCCTACATCTAACTTTCATTCCTCTACCCTTACATTGCCCCAAGAATAGCTCCCACACTCTCTGAGTCTTCTCCATCACCCTATTTCCTACCCCTAATCATTTACCAACCTTATAAACACCATAACCACCTTACAGCCAACCTTCATTGAAAGCCCCTAAATCACTGCCCCTACCGATATCAGTTATCAGCCACCGGTACTGGTGTTATAACCACAGTCAGTTATGCAGTGACCGGCATCGGTCACTGTGACTCAAACCAAAACCATCCTTTCCTCTATTGCTTTTTAACGAGGTAACTAAATTGTAATTTCGCAATAACTTCTTTGTTATCATTTGTGTGAATTCTTATTAAAAGGGGAACTGACCACCTTCGAAAGGAAGTCTAATATTTCCTGGGCCCAAGGCAGTTCCCTCATTTATTGTCTAACTATAATCTGGTGGTCTTGCATTCTTATTCACAGGTAGTCCTTCCCAGACAAAAAGGAGTTCTTCACAATCAGTCTGATCTCTCTCTACGGTACATGCACACCCTCCCAACACTCAACAGTTATTCCTCCTAGCCCTAACCTTTATCTGTTTCTCAAGAGAATGAAAGGATAGAAGCAACTCTATTCTAAGAATGGAAACATTCTGTGCGAAACATTTTGGCACGCCCGGTGGGACCCTTTCTCGGGTTTCTTTCTTTCTTGCTTGCTTTCATATAGGGAGCATACTTGCTATTTTCTTCTTCTAAATATTCACAAGATATTTTGTCATTTTGGTAAAAGAATTTGTCTTTCTTCCTCATCTTTGCATTAGTGAAAGTCATCTTCTTTGCTTCATCGAATATCATTTTTGATTTGGGTTTAAAACACGTGCATCACATTCTTGCTTGTTGTTTTTAATTCTAGTGAACGTAGATTAAGTAACAGGTTGTACACGTGGGGGTGATATCACGGTATTGACAAGAAATTAATCTTACTTTCACTGCACAACACATACCAAATCACATCATAATCAACACAACAGCTCAAACATCCCCCCTTTTCCATGGTATTCCTCCACCCGATTGAGGTAACCTTATAAGCCAAAACAAACTTGACATCTCCCTTAGGTATTTTGTTTAGGATTGACATCATCTTGCGTCTAAGGCATAAGCCCACAATAATTAAAACTAATCCTAGGGTTAGTCTCTTGATTTGCTTGTGCATCTTGCTTGTTTTTAGTTCTGTTTCTCTGTCATACACTGTTTCAGTGATCACTTCAGAACAGTTTGGTGGGTATACTAAGCATTGTTAACCCCAAATCAGTAGCTTCTTACATCTTCTCTTTGCTTTCACAGTGACCGATACCGGTCCTATTATACCGACATCGGTTAGCTGACCGACGCCGGCTACAGTCTGAACGACATCGGTTATCCAACCGATATCGGTTACTGTCTTTCATAGTTCCCGACAAACCAGCAACTTACCAATTCCAACATTTTGTTGTTGTTTCTATTCCGGATTGATTGAATCTCTACTGTGTACTCTTTTCCATGGTTGTTATCACTCGAAAACAAGCCGCAGCCATGGTTTCACATGCCTGTTCCGTGCCTTTTCCTGAATCACCCCCTTCACATCCTATGGGGAATCCTACGGACACCAGTGATGTTCCCAAGATCCCTGTAGGAGATAAGGACTTTGCCAAATTTTTGGATGCTAATCCTAGTGCCGTACAGTACTATTTGTCTCATACCCCTGACCGTACACCCGACGGTCAGCTTCTCGTTGGTATGCCTATTAGTATAGCTGCTCACTTAGCTCCTTCCCCACCTAATAACTCTGCCTTACCATCTTCATCCTTAGCCCCATCTCCCAACTTAGAGGCTTCAGGGGTTCATACTGCACCGATTGGCTTTCCTTTGGTTAATCTAGGGCCCCACATATCACTACCATCCACTGCCCCTTTCATAACTTACTCTCTACCACCTATCCACATGAGCTTTCCTTCTCAAGCTCCACCCACCTTTTCATTTCCACAAACTTATCTGGTGACCTCAACATCTTATATAGGACACCCTTATTCGGTCACCTCAACACATTTGTCATCAATACCTTATCAATATTTAACCCCACCTTTGTCTAGTAGTGGATTTTATCCTCCTCTGTTTACAACAACGGCACCATCATCTAGCCCAACCAATGATCTAATCAAACAAATGATGGACAAGATGCAAAATCTTGAGGCTTCTGTTTCAGGAAGCCATAACACCCTGACATACGAGCAAGTTTTTTGGGAGCCTATTCATCCTTCTACCCCCCTTCATTCATATCCTCCTCAATGGGAATTACTAAAATTCACTCGCTTTAATAGTAAGGAGGACCCTCAACAACACTTGCAATCATTTAGACATGCCTGCTACCTGATTGCCCACGATAATGCCTTACTACTCCGTACCTTCCCCATGTCCTTATCAGGACCCACCTTGGAGTGGTACAGTGCTTTAACCCAGCACTCAATCTTCTCTTTTAACCAATTAGCCCAATCTTTCTTGGATCATTTCTCCATCAATATTGCCAAAAAAGTATCCATCACCGACCTCTATGCCATCTGACAATTTGAAGATGAATCTATCACAGATTTCGTTGGACGATGGCGGGGCCTCATCAACCAACTTACTTATGCCTTACCTCAGGCCGAACTCATCAAACTCTTTACGTGGGCCTGCGCTAAGCACATTTCTCCCACCCTCCAAATTCAAACTTTCCGCACCTTTGATGAGGCCTTTACTATGGCTCGAAAACTAGAAATTCGAGCCTTAGAGGAGGAGAAATTGAGGTTGCGCAACAAAAACCCCAATTTCTGAACCCAAGACTCCACCAACAAACCCAACACCACCAATTCTCACGCATCGACTGCTTTGAAATCAAAAGGAGCTGTACACATGGTGATGGTCAAATCCCAAGCACCGTCTAGTACCCCACCAAAAACCACCTATAAGTATAAAGCCGAGCCCATCAATTACACTCCCTTGGGAGAAACTTATGGTGTGATCTTGGAAAAATTGCTCAAAGTAGGAGCTATCACCTTGCCTCCTGTTAAACCTCATTCCGGGTTTGATTCCACCCGTGCTATACCTTCTTGGTACAAAGAAAATGACTTCTGTAACTTCCACCGCGTGAAGGGACACAGTCACGAAAACTGCAAGATGTTGAAAAACATAGTGCAGGAAATGGTTGATGCAGGGGATATAACCCTCGATAATCCTAATGCCCCTGCTAACTGAAATTTGAAAATCTTCAACAAACCATTCCCAAACCACTCATCTAACAGTAACATAAACCAAGATATCTTAGCCGAGGAGAGTGTTCATGAAATCCATGCAGTTTTCGACTCCCAACCAAAAGCTTCTATCGAGGAAATTCTGAATCAAGCCTCGTCACTAACGCAGGGATCCGCACCCACTTCACCACCATCAAGACAAGATGATAACCTTGCCATTCCTTTACCCATAAAGGAATTAACCACCCAGAGTTCTCTTCTCACGAATGAGTCTTCTTACACCACATCCCTGCAAGATTGTGAGCGGATGTTATCTAACTTATCTATTTCCCAAACATCTCCTTCCGTCACTCTTGTTGTAAAAGAAGAAGGCTCGCCACTGTTTCTGTCATCCTTAGAAGAGAAACCTCTCGAACCGACATCACCAAACTCCTTAATCATGATGGATCCCCTCAAACATGCTCTCCTACCTATTAGTTCTTCATCGCCTAAATCTTTTCAGCGACCGATTGACCTCTTAACACCCATTGATATAGTGCCTCATTTACCCCCTGTATCACACCCACAGTGGACCGGAATCACAACCCACCTCTCTTCCATATCAAAGTTCCTATTCACACGTGAAGATTGTCATCCCTCAGAAGATAGACGAGTCCTATGGGAGTGTTTGAGTACACCATGCTCTACTCAAATGCAGATGACTAATCCAGACACCTCTACCATATACCCGAGGTGTTTACAAAAGCTCAAAATCCCTATGTCCTCATCTTCAGCCCCCTCATCTCTACCGAATACCTCATCCACCTCTATTAACCTAACCAAACCTTCCCCTATGCTTGGGAATTCACCAATACCTAGCCTAACACACCCACCTAAACAGTTAGATTTATCCAAAAATAAAGCCGTCCATCCACATAGGAGACAAACCCAATCCCCTCAAGTCCAATCTATGCCTCTGTCACAACTAAAACCCTCGCCGTCACACCTACCTTCTATATTGGGACCTCACCCCTCCACCTTGCCTCAATACATCATACCTCCTACGTTTTCTTTAAAATGACCTGCACCTTCTGCACCCATACAGAGATCCATGGGTGTATCAACACCATCACCCCAAGTATCTTGTCCACCTATCAACCCTAAACAAACTCCATCATCAAAGGATTTGTTTGTTGTCACTCCTCTTTCTCCGTGGTTGTTTCCTGCCACCATGTCATCTGTGGCCTCATCATCTAGCCAGTTAAACATAACTTCTGCACCGAAGAAGCCACATTTAGTTAAATCCAATTATCAAAACCCCTTGTCTAAACCACCACCCGTACGAACCAACCATATCCAACCATTACCAAAACCCACCCAATTAATAGCCTCATCTTCCTCTGACTTTGACCCGCTCAAAGGATCTTACACCAAGATCCTTGATATGTTGGTGGAGAATGCGACCATTTACCTACCCCCACTTAGACCCTATGATCCATCTAAACCTCGACCTATAGGTTATGATGAGTCTAAAATCTACGCTTACCACCGCACACCAGGACATGATGTAGAGGGATGCAAAGCTTTGAAAGCCATCCTTCGTCAGTCTTCTATCTCAGATAGAAAGGTTAAGAAAGACAACTTACGAAGGGAGAAACCTTTAGCTTCAATCCCCTCTCCTATACCACCTGTCCCCACCTCACCAAGATCTATCATTATTGCAACTCCACCTCCTAAAAAAAATGACTTATCCTTGCCATCTTCCTCCTCTCGTGTTCACGAGATCAACATGATTAGTATTGCTACTCGAGGGTAGAAAAACAATGGGAAAGCTAAAGAAAGCACTCCTGCGGCCTCTCTTTCTCCGTCTGCCATCCCGATCGCACCACCACCTAAAGTGGTTATTCGTGGACCTACCTACCCCATCTCTGATGGAGTTTCCCACCGTACCATGATCAAACAGCTTCACCAATCACCTGTAAAAATGACACTGTATGATCTCATTCAAACCTCTGAATCTCATCGACAAGCTCTCATTGAGATCCTCCAAGGGATAGAGGTCCTACCTAACGAAACCTTTCCCGTTGCCTCCATCTTAACACCCAACCATGTTACTTCTCTCACCAAACAATCTACCACTTCTGTCCCTGTACAGCAAGCCGCTGCTGTCAGTTTCTCCGAAGACAAAATTTTTGACTTTGGTGCAGAAGATCCTGACCCTGCTCTTTTCATCTTGGCTTACATCTGGGACATCTGAGTACGTCATGTTATGATTGACAGGGGCACTAGCCTAAACATCATCTCTTCCAAAGCCTTCCAACAAATGAATATCCCTTCTAGCTGCATGTGTGCCAACCCCACCATGTTGTATTCATTCAATGATGCTATTACTTCTACCTTAGGCACCGTGATCCTTAACATTCGTGTAGGGCCACGTACCTTACCCGAACTCTTCTATGTCCTTGAGGGAGAATTCCAATACAACATGTTGTTAGGCCGCCCTTGGATCTAGGCTATGGGATGCGTTCCCTCCACCTTACATAGATGCATAAAATTCGAGTATGAGGGGAAGTCCTACACCGTAAAAGCTGACGCTCCCCCCTTCAAAACCTGTAATATGTTATATTGCCCTAATGATGTGCTTGTACCAGTCAAGGCACCCATTCATCCAACCCAACCATCTACTTCGACCACACCTCAACCATCCACCTCGACCGCACCTACACATTCAACCAATGAAACCGCCGCCGCAAATACCACTTCCTTCCCAGCGGACAACATCCCAACCTCAGATCCCTTGGTAGATGTTTTTCAATGCCTTACGCTGGGGGAGTATCGCCTATATAACGTTAGCACTTTCCATACCCCACAGGAGTACAGACAGTTACATGCGCATCCTACCTACGACCGTTGTGTGGGGGAAGTAATCTTCTATGAACCACCTAATTGCCACACCAACCTAACGTATGGGGGTGTCGACGCATCCTCTGTCACCCCTGAATGTCCCCTTGGTGTGGTTCCCTTCCAATCTTATTTTCAATATCTAACTAATTGTCATTTTGCCCTCACCTTCCTAACGCACTGTGCTTGGAAGGGCTTCAGTTTCGATCTTTATTAACAAGGCTGACAAATCATCATTCCCATGACTGCACGCAAACACAAAGATCGTCGTGGTCTTGGATTCTCTTAACCACCTACACCGAAGAAACCGCATATCCATTGTATCTACGAAGATGATGAAGTCACCCTTTCTGAACCATCATCACCCATTTTGCCATCGTCACCCACAGAGTCGATAGACCTGGAATCTATCCCTCCTAACTTTTTTTTTTCGTAAAAACTATCTTCCTGGGTCATCTCACTTATCAACATGATAATGAAGACCCATCTTCTTTTCTCCTTCTATATCCAGACATGATTGAAGAAGACTCGCCTTCAATTAATGTTGTTGAGTGCTAGGATGATGACTCCATCCTCACTTATCTTGGTATGGACGACTCTTATATTCAACGCGCCTTACCATCTGAAACTCAAACCATGTTGAATGAATCGACTATAGAAATCAACATCCACACAGAGGATGATCCTCACATTGTGAAGATCAGACAATCTCTTAACGCATCAGAACAAACTACCTTCACTACCTTCCTCCGTGCCCGCAACCAAGCTTTTGCTTGGTCCTACGCTGACATGCCAGGAATTGATCATGACATCACTATCCATAACATTACTCTGAAACCTGACTCCAAACTAGTTAAACACAAACTGAGAAAAATGCATCCACGCATTGCTCTCTTGGTCAAAGAAGAGCTTCAACGACTCCTTTCTATTTCCTTCATCTTACCTATTGACTATCCTCAATGGATTTCTAACATCGTACCTATCACTAAAGCAACGGGGGGACTTTGGATATGTATGAATTTTTGGGACCTTAACCTCACTTGCCCAAAGGATGACTTCCCCTTACCTAGTATTGATCAACTTGTTGATCTCACTGCGGGCCATGAGATGCTTTCTCTCATGGATGGCTTCTCGGATACAATCAAATTTTGGTAGCCCCATCCGATCAACATAAAACCACCTTCATAACTCCTTGGGGAACCTTCTGCTATCGTGTCATGTTGTTTGGCCTTAAGAATGCTGGCGCATCCTATCAACAGGCTATGACTTACATTTTTCATGACATTATGCACACTATCCTTGAGGATTATGTCAATGATCTTCTTGGAAAATCTAAACATCGCAGTGAACATCTCGATGTTTTAACCATTATTTTCGATCACCTGTTACAATACTGTGTTCATCTTCAACCAAAGAAATGTGTCTTTGGTGTCCTTTTGGGAAAACTCCTTGGTTTTATTGTCTCTTTGCGTGGCATCGAGGTCGATCCAGCTAAAGTCAAAGCTATCCTAGAAATGCCCCCACCCACTAACCTCAAACAATTACGTAGTTTGCAGGGAAAACTCCAATCTATCCGGTGTTTCATTTCACAACTCTCAGATCGATGTCAACCTTTTCATCATCTCCTTAAAAAGGACATTGTCTTTCAATGGAGCGACGAGTGCCACCAAGCCTTTGAGGCTCTTAAAGCCTATCTCTTGCAGCCACCCATGCTTATCCCACCTCAGGACGATCGCCCTTTCTACCTTTACCTTTCTACCACTGACCATGTTGTAGGAGCCATGCTCGCACATCATGACTCTGAGCATCGAGAACAAGCCATTTATTACATAAGTCATACTCTTGTGGATTACGAGACTAGGTATACACATGTAGAAAAGTTGTGCCTAGCCCTATCATTCATGGCCACCAAACTCCGCCATTACCTCCTGAATCACAAAACTTTTGTCATCACCAACGCGAACCCCATCCATTATATGTACGCCAAACCTCATCTAAACCAACGCATTTCCCGATGGCTTATGCTCCTCGCCAACCTCGACCTTGAGTTTGTACACCAGAAATCAGTCAAAGGACAAACTATCGTAGACCAAATCACGGAAGCCCCCTTACCTGGGGAACAATTTACCAATTTTACTTTCCCTGACGAACTCATCACCACTCTTTCACTTAGTGAGGAGTCATATCCAATGACCCTCTTCTTCGATGGATCCAAATGCCAGTGCGGCAGAGGGGCCAGTGTTGTTATCATTCCTCTTGACACTGAACCTATGCCTCTTTCATTCCGGCTCGATTTCCCCTGCACTAATAATACAGTGGAATACGAGGCCCTTGTTTTGGGTCTCCAGGTTGCGTTACACTTAGGTGTAAATTCTATTAACATTTTCGGTGACTCTCAACTGGTAGTCAATCAAGTTACGGGCATCTACCAATGTAAAAATGAAGAACTTCAAAAGTACAAACATTACGTGGACTCACTGTTGACCTTATTTACTCATTATTCTATCCAAACCATTCCCCACTCAACTAATAAATTTACGGATACTATGGCTTGCTTGGCCTCACAAATTCCTGCCTCACCAACTGACTCTGACATATTTGTCTTGGTCCAACAACTCTTTGCCCCATCTTACTCAGTCCCGGATGTTTGTATTGTAAATAATGTGTCTGCTAATTCGCAAGATACCTGGTATCACCAATTTCACAACTACCTTACAACCTCTGTTCTCCCACCTGACCTTACTAGTAACGGAAAACGTGCTTTTCTTTAAAAAAAATCTATTATGTCATCATGGGGGGACTCCTCTATAAACGTGGCTTTGATGGCATCCTCCTTCGATGTCTAACCGGTGTGGAGGTCACCTATACCATCCAACAAGTCCATGAAGGCATTTATGGTGGACATTTTAGTGGCCTTGCCATGGCCAAATGGATCCTTTGCCTAGGCTATTATTGGCCTACTCTTAATAACGAGTGCTATGAATATGTTAAGCATCGTGTTATGTGTCAACAACATACCACCCTTCAACATACTCCTAGCCATCCGCTACAGGTCGCAGGAGATCTTTGGCCTTTCTCACAATGGGGTTTAGACCTTATTGGTGAGATTCACCCACCCTCTTCGCAACGCCACCTTTGGATAATCACAACAACCGAATATTACACTAAATGGGTGGAGGCCATTCCACTCATTTCAACCAAAAAAGAAAAAATCGTAGAGTTCATCAACCATCACATTATCTGTCGTTTTGGTGTTCCTCATCGCATGATAACAGATAATGGAAAATCTTTCAAAAATAAGTTGTTACAAGACCTTTGTGACAACTTTGGTATCAAACTTAGCTTCTAATCACCTTACTATCCACAAGAAAATGGTCAGGGTGAATCTTCTAACAAAACCCTGACCAAAATTCTCATGAAAGTCATTAACGATTCTAGGAAAAATTGGCCTGATCACATCCCCTTTGCCCTTTGGGCTTATCAGACCAGCATTCGTACCTCCACTCATGCCACCCCATTTTCGTTGGTATATGGTACCGAGGTTGTCTTGCCTCTCAAAATAAAAATACCCTCCCTAAGAATATCTCTCCAGGATATTCTCACCAATGTTGATTTCTGCCAAGAGCGGTTAGCCCAATTGGAGCTTCTTGATGAGCATCGTCTTACAGCTCTGGACCACCTTCAAATCTATCTAAAGCGCATCAAGTGTGCTTATGATAAGCGAACTCATGAGTGTACCTTTAAGATTGCTGATCTTGTCCTTAAAGAGAATAAACATGTAACCAAACTAGAAAAGAGCAAGCGTGGAAAATTTGCTCCAAATTGGATTGGTCCTTACATTATCACTCACACTTATGCATCAGGCACTTACCGTTTAGCTTCGCTCAATGGTAAACCTGAGCCTCAACCCCTTAATGCCTTGCATCTTCGACCATTCTACTGTTGAATTTAGTATTATATCACTTCTTATCTACCTTGCGCTCATCCCTTGAGCTCATTTACCACCTCATACACCTTGTTTCATGCATCTCAAAATAGAATCACGCTCACATGGTTTGGTCATCATCTCCTCTTAAAGATTCCTTCCCCTTTTTAGTCTGGTCCCATGACTTAAAAGTATCAAAATAACACATTCTCAATTATACAATTATGGGATATTCTTGAGTCAAACTTCCTACAAAACTATATGCTTCATGCCAAAACAGACATCTAGACCTCAAAGTTTATACATAGACCTGCTCCCTCAAAGGACAGTTATACACAAAAGCCGCATCTGCTACTATAAATAGACTGCTCCCTTGAAGGACAGCTATAACAAAGTCAGCCTCTATCAGAAGCTTCTCGCATTGATCAGCTTTGTGAAGAGCTCAAGAACAAAAAAATGCATATCCCATATAGACTTCCCACATTCGATCAGTCTATAATTCAAAAAAATAAAAAATAAAAAAATAAAAAATAATAATAAAAGCAGCATTCAAAAGCACTTTTGGAGGCATGGACTTGTCTATTTAGGTTTGGTTCTCTTTCATCAGAATAATCACCTTATAACAAGTTTTATCGCGCCCCAGCTATACCATCTACCTCATCTCACCATTACTTCAAAACAACAAAAACTCAAGGGACGTGACGTATATCTGATATATTTTGATTATACAACTCTTTTCACCTATCGACTTCTTGCCTATGCAAGATACCTAGGGATTCAAGTTCATCCCCCGATAATATGTGGTTTGTTCAGCTCTTTCCAACTATGGGACACTTTTCCCTCTTTTACCCGAATTTAGGATTATGTGTTGACCTTAATCAGGGACACGTTTACTTAATACTTGGGTAAGCTAACCTTCGCTTCACCTATTACCTACACCAATACCCGCCAATCAACCTTACCAACACCAACAAAATTACCCTACCCAATATCAATATTTTTACCAACCAACAAATTGCTTGAATTCACCTCTCCCTGGTCCTCAGGGAGAACTACATCGGTCTGAGGCCCCTCCTTGCTTTGTGCAATGGGCTATGTAGGCAACACTTAGGAGACATGGGGTCTCCGAAGGTTAGCTTGACCATCCCCTACCATAACCTATCATGTGTTGTTAAAATATAAATGATTTCACATATTTATATTGATAACACTCACCTTGGTCCTTTTATCAATTCAAAAACATTCAAAACACAATCATTATTATTATTATCATAAACTCAAATCAACATATATATTCAGTTTTATTTAGACTGTTAAACAAATACATCTTCTCTATCATCAATGTGCAGGTCGACATACTTATTTATTCTTCTACCCCTATGAAATTCACTTAGACCCTTTGCGCCTCATCCTGAACCAGGTGATGATCGTGATCGTCAACGCCGCTTACCTGGTCTCTTCCATCCTCAAAGGTGCCACTGCTATTGGTTCCTCCCACTGATCCACAAAATCTCTCCTATAACATATGAATATGCCCTCTCGCGTGGAGGAATATCACCTCTAGTCTCTCCACTCGTGACTGCACAACCGCTAACAATCCTATTGTCTCATTCATTCTACCTCCGCAGCTGGTCCTCCACCAATCAAACTCTACTCCTAATTGCTAGGGCCTACCAATAACTCACTTCTCCACTCCACTAGTGCCAACTCAGCCCACGAACTTAACACAATCACTTCACCACTCTCAGACAAGATAAAATTGGGTGCTCTACTATTCACCATAAGTGACAATGACATGCCATATTTTTCACTTTTATAGGTCCATTGACCTATAACCGATACCAGTTATTGTCACACCCTAGAATACCGATATCGGTCACTTCATAACCGATATTGGTTATCTACTTCCCTTAACCTAACTCCCCACCCTTATCCACCAATCTCCACTTTTTCCCGCATCACCTACCCCCAGCTTTGCTGACTAGGCTTACTTTTAACTTCAATCGGCCCGACCTAAGGCCGCAACCACCCAATCGACCCAACCCAAGGGCCATAACCAACAAATTTGGCCCGACCCAAGGCCACCACCAACCAATTAGGGCCCAACCCAAGGCCACCACCAACCAATTAGGCCCCACCCAAGGCCACAACCAAATAATCAGGCTCAACCAAAGGTCGCAACCAACCAATCAGGCTCGACCCAACGCCCGCAACCAACCAATCAGGCTCGACCCAAGCCCGCAACCAACCAACCAATCCGGCCTGACCTAAGGCTACACCCACCCAATCAGGCTGGACCCACCGGCCACAACTAATCAATAGGCCTGACTCAAGGCCGCACCCCAACCAATCAGGCCCAACCTAAGGCCCTCACCACTCAATCAGCCCGACCCAAGTCCGCACCAATTAAGTACCTTGACAAAGACCCCGCAACTTATGATTTTATCCACCCATCATGTAGCTTTTTGTTCAATCACGTGCTCACCTATTCGAGTTTTTAGCATGCTTAGGATACTTGACTTGATCAGTCGACCAACTTTGCCTAGACCAAGAATGTGACGTTTATCTCAAACAAACCAACTATTTGGTACTGTCGAACATGCCAAAACGTTCCTTTACCTTACCCGTTATAATCCATTGGAGCTACAACCTATGCCTTAGATACCAGGATTATATCAACCTTGTTTGGATAAACTATCGACCTTTGCCTATGAATTACTTATTTTCTCTTCAAATCATGTACCCTGGTTGCACTCACTACATTTTAACGTGTGTCTGCTTCCTTGAACTTACCCCACCATCTTACCATCATCTCAACACCATTCACCCTTTATCAACCCTATCCCTGATTTCACGTCGCCTCAATCTATGATAGATTTGAGGGGGATTACCTATACCCTTAACGGGAGTAACCACTTCTTATTATTGTCAGTACAGCTTCACAAGACAAGCTACATGACAAGAAGGGGCTAATGTAGACACCAAAATTTGTGTCTTACGACACCTTGTGCCCCCGCATCTCATTTCACAACCTAACCTCACCACCTAAACCTTACACAATTATTTATTAATTACCTTATAATTAATAAATTCCACATCTCCAAACCTGCCACCCTCATTTCGCCACCTCATCATGACCTAGCCCCTAACCCTAAACTAACCTAATTAAGACCTATAACTTGGTCTACATTCACACCCGTGACTAATTACTTCTCACCCACACCAAAACCAACCTAATAATGACTTGACCAAGCCCAAAACTAATCCCTCGGGAGAAAAGGAGGGAAAGTTGGCTATTTTACTAAAAATAGCCCACTTTGACTTAACCGACATTGGTTCCTACTCGATCGCCGTCGGTTACGTAACTGCCATCGGTTCCCTATAAATGACCTTCCCCAACCAAAAAACAAGGGATCGGAATTCATTTGAAAGATCCATAATTCACTTGGCAAGACAGAGACAAGTGAAGAAAAGAGAAGATTTTTACAGAGAAGGGACATCAAGCCCAAGGACTGAAACTGAGTAAACCAGAGCACAATGACACTCATCCAAGCATTGTGAGAGAAGATAGCTCACTTTTGATTGTCAGATCATCCCACCTGAGCCTTGTCCTTCATCATCACAATCCTTGGACTTGTATCTTCATCAGGAACTAGTAAGTAGTGTCTTGTATGTTCTTAAATACCATTTCTTGGAACTTCTGATTCATAGTAATTATAATCTCACTCCTAGATCTACTACCTGATAGCACCCTGCATCTAACCTTCATTCCTCTACCCCTACATTGCCCCAAGAATAGCTCCCACACTCTCTGAGTCTTCTCCATCACCCTCTTGGCCTACCCTTGATCATTTACCAACCTTATAAAACACGATAACCGCCTTATAGCCAACCTTCATTGAAAGCCCCTAAATCACACTGCCCCTATCGATATCGATTATCAGCCACCGGTACCAGTTGTTATAAACCGCAGTCGGTTATACAGTGACCGGCATCAGTCACTGTGACTCAAACCAAAACCAGCCTTTCCTCTATTGCTTTTTAACGTGGTAACTAAATTCATAATTTTGGCAATAAATTCTTTGTTATCATTTGTGTTAATTCGTATTAAAAGGGGAACTAACCACCTTCGAAAGGAAGTCTAATATTTCCTGGGCCCAAGGTAGTTCCCTCATTTATTGTCTAACTATAATCTGGTGGTCTTGCATTCTTAATTGCACAGGTAAGTCCCTTCCCAGACAAAAAGGAGTTCTTTGCAATCGGTCTGATCTCTCTCTAAGGTACGCGCACATCCTCCCCAACACTCAACACGTATTCCTCCTAGCCATAACCTTTATCTATTTCTCAAGAGAATGAAAGGATAGAAGTAACTCTATTCTAGGAACGGAAACATTCTGTGCGAAACAACCCCCTAGGAAATAAGTCCTGGTAATCCCTTAGTAACTCTATGATTTTTTCCACTTCAGAGTCTGACCAATAGTCCCCGATTATGGCTTCCTTAGGCTCAGCCTCTGATCCAATATTCACCTTCTTTATCTTCATAGGTTCATGATAGGTGTGTGTGGTATTATTTACACCGTCTAACACCTCCCGCCTACCTGTTGAATGATTTACATCTAGATTTTCTAATTCTTCATCATCCACAAAGTAGACCATTTTTCCTTTTTCTTTCTTAAGGCAAACGCGTTGAAGTAATGTTGTATCGGCCTTTGTCTCTTCAACAAGACGCGCTCCTAAGGTTCCTTCATTTAATAACTCTTGAAGGAGTTCTTCAGCCTTGGTACTATCTCCCATAGTTAAGTGATTTATGAATTTCAAGGCTTCTTCCACCAGAGGATTTGTAGAGAAGAAGTCAAATGTCTGGGCTATTCTGACAATTAAATCCTGCTAATTTCTAGTCTCTTTATGGAGTTCGACATATACATACCAAGCACGTGTGCATCCTTGTAAAGTGGAGTAAAACTTGTGCACCCATAGCGAAGGTGGTAAAGCTTCCTGCCCTTCTGTCCAAAGTCTCTCACACTTCTGAACATGGTTTTAAACAAGATGATTACCATAATAAGTACAAATTTGAGTAGGTGCATTGCTCCTGAGGAACCTAGTAGTAAGAGCAATCCTAATTTCACTACATCATACTAGATTATCCTTGTGGGCCATCCACCAGCGTGATGCTGTCCCACGGAGTGTATATTCTAGCATATTTCTTCTTTCCAATGGGTCTATCCATTTTTCTTCCATGGCGCATAGGAATACCATAGGATCTCCTCCTTCGGTGTAACAAGGTACCGAGTTTTTACCTATTCTCCTGATATAACATGGTTTACTTCCTCTAAGAAATATTCTCTTTAATCTGCACCCTACCAACTCATAAGTGCTATGATCCCAATTATCACAAGAAACACGTATAGTATCACTTATAGATTGTGCATCCTCCCAATTAATTAGTCCTTTGGTCGGCTCAAGTATCTCTAGATCTCGGATGGAAAGTACATAAATCCTATTGAAATCTTCTTCACTTAAAGGCTTAAAATAAGGCACGGATTTTCCATCTATTAAAGGGATAATAACTCTTTCCTCCTTGTTTTCAAAACTGATAAAGCCCTTTTTGAACCAAAGATCAGCATTATTTGCATAGCACCAAGGACACCCCAATAGAGTTGTAAAGCTATCTGACTTTTTCAGTGCTAAAACTTCAAATTCTCTAGTGAACTTGGCCCCTTGTATGGTAATGGATGCATCTTTCAAAACTCTGATGGGAGTGGCCTTAGTTCTATTAGCCATGAACAATATATTAGAGGATGTTGTAATGGGGGTATCCCCATTTGTACCCATGCATCTAAGGTAAGAACATTGACTCCCGCACCTGTATCAATCAGTATATTACTCAATAGCCACCCATCCACAACAGCATTCAGAGTCATTTCCATGTCATAATCTAGGCTATGGGGGGAAGATTAGCATGCAGGATTTATAGTCCAGTCTTAATACTTACACACGGAATGTTTCATTTTAACCAATCCCTTAATAATGGAATGATATTTTTCTGGGTGGAACATTTTACACACTTCCCTTAAGTCATCTATATTAGTTTGGATCATCTCTGATACTTTATTTTTCTCTATCTTCTGTGATTTATCTTTTAAGTATTGTATCGCACCCTGAAGATTCCTGAGAACTTCCATGGTTTCTTGATAAACTTCCTTACGATAGAAAGGATTTTGGTACTCTGCTTGTAGAACCTCCTTCTTAGTGATGGTAGGCTTCTTCTATAATGCTTCTCTAGCGTGTGCCACCTTAGCGTGGGTTGTAATCTTCACTTGTAACTCTTTGGACTCTGCTACCAACTTGGGTATCCATTGATTTTCCACAATGTGTTGTATCCTAACTATCCATGTGCCTTTTTTTATTGTTTATGTTTCTTATTAAGATGCTCATACAAGTCCGAGAACTCCTCGTAGCTATGGTACTTTCTACAAAAATAACATGTAAAATTCTAAGGATATTCACACCTGTAGTAGTCAAGAGAACCGCATGTATAACATGTTCCACAAGGGAACACACTTCTTTGGCCACCATGGCCTCATCCTCCGAATCCACCACGACATCATCAACTTCTACCACGACCGCCTTCAAAACACCCTTCATTCTGATCATAGCATGCCTCAATGTGATCCCGGTCCTAATGCTCGTTCTTTCCCTTAGATTTATCTGTAACTCCTATCTATCGTACACTAATATTTATAGCATCATGAATCTGACCAATCAGTCAATGGTCTTCCATGTCATGATTCGTGGACCTGTAAATTTTACAGTAGCTTGAAACATTTGTCCTTATCACGCATTGTAATAATAGGTAGCAGCTAGCATCATGGTTTAAATGGCATATCTCACAATCCACAACAACGAGTGTATTGATCTATGAGGAAAACTATCTTTTGTGTGACCTTCTACTTCACAATATGCACACTAAATCCATGTGTGTGCCTCATGTGCTGAATTTTTTGATAATTTCTCCAACTGTTTTGCCATAGTCGTGATATGTACTTCTAAAAATTGGCTCACCCCAGTATCTATAGTTCCAACTGTCTCAACATGTAAGGCTGCTTCAAGTGCTTCGCATGGATCAATGTATGTCTTATGTGATAATGCCCTTCTAAAAGGGGTCATTAGGCCCCCAATGAACCATTGTGCATGTTGGCTTGTGTGTATATCATAAGAAAGCTTAGATGACAACGTTTTAAACCCTGGGCATCATACTCTCTAACACTCTCAGTAGTGCCTTGATTAATATCCTTGAGTGTACTTATACTCTTCTACTCAAACTCAGGGATGTGAAACTCTTTAAGAAATGCATCTTTTAAAGTCTGTATAGTCTACACAAGTCTGACTCAGGGTCAAACTTTCATGTACCAGCTATGTGCACACCCTTATAACGTAATAGAAAATTGGCTTACCCTACACTCAGAAGTCCTGAATCCTTTTTGTGTGTCAACAGTATTTCACACATATGCACATGTTTAGCAATAGTATCTTCTATGCCCCTACAGTTTGGAAGATAAAGAGACATCTCCATGTAAATATTCTATGGGGTTGGTGCAGACCTTGCCCACCTGATCTAGAACCTCCTGTGTTTCCCCTACCTCCAGAACTACCAGATCCACCGGAACTAGAACTACCTATGCCTCTTAATCTCGCACTTGTAGCTGGTGTCGGACTAGAAGATGTGCTTCCTTGTGTCCCAACAGTAGAACTGAACTGTACCCTGACAGTCTGTGAAGCGTTATCACTTCTAGAAGTTAGTCCAAAAATCGGTGCGCCTGAGTTCTATGCAGATGATACACCCAAAAAGGTACTCCCATGTAACAACGAAGTCATTTGCACTACCATCACTATGCGTTTCATAAGATTCACTCCTATTCTTCCACTGTTTGAATTAACTTGTTGATTGTTTGTTATACTAGATGCTAGAAAACCAAGCGCAAAGGCAAGGTTGCCAGGTGGATTCAGATGTGCACCTGCGTCCCAGGTCATCTTTGCTGGTGCGCTTCTACGTGAGGCCAAGGAGGGTTCCCTATCGTGTTTTACCAAATGGGGGAGTTCTTGAGGCTCGGGTTCCACGTCTTCTACGTGAACTTCAACTCCTTCTCGAACTATCTTTCTCCACAACACCATTTGCTCTGTAACCTCCTATTGCTTTTGTACCTCCCTCTCACATGCCTCATTATACTTAAGCCACCTCTCCTCTCTTTTCCTTTCTACCACCAGGTCTACCATCTTTCACCAAACCTGCTCTTACCCCTAAGCGTGGTGGGGTTTAGTTAACCATTAGTTTACTCTCCAAATTCAAAGTTACCATCAGGATCTTGATCGCAAGTGGAATGCCTTGTAGGTAAGTTCCCCTTGGATATCATAAAAACTGGAATTCAACTACCTATGGACACAAATAAGTGGTAACTGAGTACTCCAAGATATAACTGTCTAAAACACCATGGAACCACGTATCTACAACTCGAGTCCAAATTAGATCAACATCATAAAGGGCCTATAATTATTCCTGTGTCTATAAAAGTGCGCGATACCTCCAATTCTGCTTAGATGCATACGCAATAAGCCACTCGTATAATTCTACTCGAAAGACAATGAAGAAGCTCTCATATAAACTGTCATACAGGTTTTGTTCCACCCACACGCGTGTGTTAAACTCAGATCCAATGTTGAACTATCATGCGTATTCTTCTTCCAGATCGTGTATCCACTCCTCAACACTTGCCAAGGTCAACCAGTATGTCTTCATCACGAACTATCTTGAAAACAACTAAAAAAGATGTCCCGACAATGGAACCAATGATGCAGCCTAGAATTTAGCAATACAAGCCCAGACACGCTGACACATCACTTAGCCTAGACTGAGTGCTCACCTGAAGCACACAAAGGTACCATGCCCCTCTTTAGGGTTGTTGTTGCAAGATGTTAGCATGATGAAGACTTTACTCATGTAGAGCTATAACTAATATATCTTTCATACAGTGCATATTCAGACCTGGATATAGAATCATAACATTATCTAATAGATAACCATAATGGAATCAAGCATGCAATACTGAATCATAACCATAAGAACACCTTTTTTCAGTCCATAATCACCATTATATTAATTATAGTAAACACACAAAAGCTTCATTACAATAGCAGTAGTACACGCTCATGCACGTAACATATCTAGCAGCATAATCTCACTATACCCTAGTTCTCACACTATATCTATGCTCTATCTCTCTCTCTCTCTATATATATATCTACTACCCAGTTCACTACATATTTATAAGGGTGGGGACTTGCCCTTCACCACTTATCTAATCCCAGAATAGGTCGCATGCTATTATTAGCCACGTGGCATTACAAAAATAAGCTTACATGCAAGAATGTTAACAATAGATCTCTCTTTGTCAACTGATCTGTTCACAATATCTATCTCCCGGCCTGCATGTCCATGTAAAGTGCTTTCATAGCTGATCATCTAAAAATAGACAATGTGTGATGCACATGTCTCCAATTAGTTTGAGTGCTCTGCATGCTATCTCAAAAAAATAGATCCTCATGCCATGAAAAATGGCTAAGTCCCGAATCTGTCTCTACTTTATGCGCGATCCTCTCCGATGCTTTCATGCCTTTGAATGCACTCTATTCTCTCATGTGAATCTTCTGTATTTTCTTCACTAAGTGCCAGAGTTTGACTAATCAACAATTCACAACCTTTGTACCTTCCTCGGATTTTCTCAAAGTTATGACAGTGTACTCACAACATATTTTATTTTCGCACATATGTGTCCAAAGCGTAATTTATGAAAAATTAAATACTTCCTCCAAAATCTATGAAAAATTAGTGCTACCTTGTACATGATTTTACACCAAATCTTCTAGTGAAGGGATTCCACACACATTCTTCCTCCCTCCTCTTCTCTTGTCTTACTCTTCCACTTTTCAATTTCTCATCTTCTTTTACGCACTTCCATTTCCTTCTCTCCACACACTTTACTATTTCCAAACAATCGTTGCCTCCCCTATCGACATCTCAATTGTACCTTTGTAATGTGATTGATTGTGTATAAATTCTAAGAGATATTTAGTAATAACGGATGAGGCCAGATCGTGCATCGACGAATTTAGTGGAATAGAAAACCCTCAATCCTTGGCAACTAAGCCTAACAATTTTGTAAGCCTAATCCTTACAAACTTCAGATTCTATTAAAAATGATCATCATGAAGAACATAATATCATTTATTCTCATGAATTAAGAGTGGGGAATGCTTATAGGATGTTATATAACCCTAATGTATAACTCAAAACTTGTCTTATAGCACCCTAATCAACTTATACTAACACCAAAGTATAAACATGAAAAACAATTCCAAAATTGGGAGGTTATAAAAACAAGAAATTCAAATTTGAGTTTTGGCAAGAATGCCCAATTTGAACTCAATTTTTAAATCTAAGACCTCCTACTTATTCAACCCTACTCTAAATGATTATAAACATAAGATTAGATACAAATTTGGTTTCATAGATCCTCCTATATGATTCTCCTACATCATGTTCTCCCAAAATAACTTAGAGAACAACCTCTTTATACTTTTGCATGATTAATTTTCAATCATGAAACTGCCTCTCTGTCTAACGCTATCTCATATTCCAAACTATGATGATTATGAAATAAATTTAAACCCCAATTAGTTTTACGTAACCCCTTTGTTCATCCTTATCCATCTCTACTCAAATAGTGGATCCAAATTTTGTCTCTTAAATATTATTTATCATAAACCTCACTTTAAAAAACAAATGGATTCCAAACTTTGTTATATACTTATGATATTATGATTTTTCAATCGTCTTTTCCAAGCAAGAAGAAAAATTGCTTTATGAAATTCAATTGGACATCAAATTTATGATCAAATACTTTTATTGACATCTCACACTATTAGAATCCACCCCCCAAAACCTTGGTTGTCATTGTAATTTACACCTATTGGTGTAATTATTTGTTAAATTACATATTTTAGAAGTGTTTATGTATTAGTTAATAATTTGCTCAAATTTGTAATATTAAAACTTGGGTTTTAATCTAATTAAGATAATTGTAGACACAAAATCACACATTTACTACTATTTACCATACCGCCAAGTATGTTGTTTTATATATGGATCTTGCGTAAGAAAAGTATTCATTGATGACCCATTCCATAGTCCATCCACTTATCTTGTTGGTTTTTATTGCTTTTATCTCTCACACTTGTCACTCATACTCATGGTTTTGGTTAGTTCATAGGGATCCATGTCTTTCATTCTTCACTCATTTGTCATCACTTGTCCCTGAACACTAGTGCCCAAGACTAGACACTAGTGTCAAGCGTTCATGTCCATCCTGGGCGCACATGTCCTCTTTATGTTTGATCTTATTTTTGACATTTAAGGTTGGTATTTTTTATTTTCCCTCTCATATCATGAGGTACTAGGCGGCATGTCAGGTCATTAGTGTCGAAATTCAAGAAAGATATCCCTATATAAACACAACATACATACCATTATATGGGCAGACAATTATTATAAAAGGCTAGCTATCTACATAGATCAAGAGATTGTATTTGGTCACATTATTCTGCATACACACTGCATAGGAAGGGGAGTTAATTCTATTCCATCCACACATTTACATTTTATTTAGTTATTGCCCACTATTTTGGTGTCATTAACATGAGGGAAACCTAGGAGCACTATTGCACACATAAGCACACATAACTACATTGGGTCTGAGATGTAGTGTAGTTCTCAGTCCTAAGTTCACCATTGTGACAGCTGAGGACAGTCTGACCCCTCATTTTGCATCTTTCTTTTTTAGGATTTGATATCTTTTTTAGGGTTTTATAGGAGGATATTTGTGTGCAGGTTTATAGATACCTCGGCGATCCAAGTGTGACATATAGGTGACCAAAGGAGAACAAGTTTGAAGCCCTAACAACCATATCGGAACTAGGTTTCAACCTTTTCTACAAACCCAGGTGCCCAGAAACAGGCCTAGGGTGCCACAGGGGCCCCTGTCCCTCTCTAGACACCCCAGGCCATCCAATTCCACCTCTGCTACATTTTTTATGTGGTTCGTTGTGACAACTTGAGCTTTTGTTTCATTGTCCAGTCTAGACTCACTTGCGGAATAAGAAAGTTTGAGATAAGTACCTTATCCCTCTCATTTGCTTTCATAATTATAAGTAAATAAATTGTCTAGCATTTATATTTCATTGTATACCATTTATAACAGATCTTTACATTCATATTTAAATAAAATATCTAGATTTTATTGAATCATTTTGGTGAACCCGTAGCTTAGAACTTCTTTCCCTAGGATCTGCTAAAACCCTAATGGCTAAGGATAGCTCTCCTCCTTAGCTAGACATGCCTCATGTGAGTGTCAATACTATCTATGATGAAACAACCATAACTAAACTCACCACTCTATATCGCAATGTTTTTCTTTGTGATGATACTCAAAGCTAACTCTTATCTAATGAATGCAATGTGCCTACTAGATTTGATCATTCTAACATAAGCATTGATTTTGATCTGATAATATTTTTTGGTTATAGACCTTGTTATTTGGTTAGCCGCAGTCCTCCTTTTATTATTTCTAATGAGAACTTATATGACGTTATTCTTAGTTTTATGCTTAATCTTGATGATAATGTTGTAGCTAACAAACAAGAAGATAATAAACATGTGCATAATTTTGTTCCTCATACTAGTTCAGATCATTTTATAGCTTCATCTCATACCCCTTCCATTTTTTAAAAATGTGTCTCATGTTACATTACATACTAGCTCTCTTCCTCCTTCATTATATGTTGATAATACACTTAATGAAATCCTTATATCTGAATATTTGTTTAATTTTGATCAAACACCTGATAGTCATTATTCTACTTCTTTACATACTGCTGAGTGTGAATCCCCTGCTCCTCTTTCATCTTCTTTAATAACATGCAAGATTCATCGCCTTCTATCACATCATCTCCTAATGATGTTTCTGATGTTATTCCTACAGATTCTATTGATGTTCCATGTTCTTAAACCACTTATTATTTATTAAGAACCCATATATAGTGTGCCCTTAGCATTTGCATCTTCTATGTCTCCTCTTGACATTCTCGTGATCACTCCTAATGGAAAATTGTAGCCACTCAATACACTATTTCCATCCTCTACCATTCCTCCATAGGACATCTTGTCACTCATGGATGTTGTTGGCCACTTATAATCTCAAGTCCAAACTTGCACACTAGAAAGCAAGGCCTATCATTCTTCTATCAATAATAATTCTTTGCATGGAAATCATATTCTGAAAAAGATTCACATTTCAGCACTTCCTAAGGATTTCATTATGCCTACATTTTCATGCTTTTATGGTACTAGAAATCCCTATTTGCATCTCAAACATTACCGTATGGCTATGTCTTCATACTCTAATGATTGAATGTTTCTCAAATCCTTTTTCCATAGCCTTACTGATAATGCTCTCCAATGGTATACACATCTAACATTCGGATCTATTAGTACCTACTATGAGATGGAAGAAGCTTTTCTTCATCTCTTCATACTCAATAATGGCCATAGAGTAACATATGATCATCTACCTAGCTTACACCAAGGCTAAACATAACCTGTCATTGATTACATTTTATGATTCAATGTTTACATGCATCAATTAGTCTTCCATCCCATTGACTTAGAGAGGCAATTCATCTTTTGTCATGGTTTTATTCCCATTTTAAAATAACAATTGGAATATGACACATGGGAATCATTCACACTCTTATGATATATGGTCATTGATCTAGAACAAGATCTCATTATTTTACATGTTATAGATCCTCCTCTTATCATTTCTACTACGGCATCATCTAGTTCTCCTCTACTCCCATATATTGATCGGCTTTCATGGTCTCCATCTCCTCCACCTCCCAAGAAATTTAAATCTTCTACATCACATAGGCATCCTCCATCTCCTCCTCTGCATCGGGCTATACCTCAGACTTCTGCACCTATCTCACGGGAGTCATTACACTTTTGTCATCATGCTAGACCTCATGATGTGTTGCATACCTTACTTGACAAGTGTTTGATTCATTTACCTTCTAATCAACATCATCTACCTCATCACTTGTAGCGCCAATGTGATAGACCTTATTGTAACTATCATCATATCAATGGCCATCGCGACAATCATTGTTGCACCCTTCATGATTTCTTGCAACAATTAGAAGATAAGGGTGTCATTTCTTTTGTATCTTACTCTCGTGAGTGATTTATGTCTCCACTCCCATGTATGCGTGTTTTTACTCTAGTTGATTTTTCTCCTTCATCTAGTTCTAAAGTTATTATTTTCCCACAACCATAGGTTGTTGTTCATGTGCACTCTCCATCTCATCCATCCACCACTGCACCATCTCATCTGTTGAGTCATGCTCCTACTACACATTATCTTCTACAGCCATCAGCATATCCACTTCCCACCATTGCATCACCCATCATTGGCATAATTCCACATGACATTCAATTCGGCTCATATACTTATGTTGATTTCATTCCACATGCTCCCACCACTCCGCGAAAGCTTCGTCTTTGGTAGGTGATTTTTGTCACCTTACCCCCAATGACTCATTTGTTTTCTTATAGTTCTTACATGACTATTAGGGGATCTGTTACAATAATAACCTCTTATCACTCTTGCGTTATACATCTTATCGATCAATCTATCTCACATGCATTATCATATCACTTCTTGGTGGTGCACTCTTGCTTTACAATTCATTATTGACTGTTGAGGGGTATTATATAAATGAACCTAATCATTCACACACTTGGGGCATCATTATTCTTCCCCTCCTCTCTTCATCATACTAACATGTGCTTCACTACACTATTACGACCATCTCATACTTTTACACATTGTTCATTTTCACTTTATCATTCATCACAAATTTATTCATACATACAATACACTTTTTTTTAATCACATTACATTATACCATCTATCATCATATACGTTATATCACCATTTATCTATCTATAATCACAACTACCCATTGCAAATAAATTCAAAAAAATACTTGACACATCATGTATCACATATAGAAATAATAATCAAAGCATCATCCATTAAGATACAAGTCCCAATCATCAATAAACATCAAATACAACAATCATACGCCAATTCCATAAATTCCATCTATATGTATATATATTTCATTTACAATCATAGTTAGAAAAACATCTCATCGTTGGGGGCAACTCCCCCTACATCGATACATCATTACATATCATTACTCGTCATTGTTATCGCTATCTGCCACTATAAGAGCTCTAGAACTAGAAGCTTTGTCACTCACTCTATGTCATTGATCATGACCCCTATATCTCTCCACCTACCTCTATAATAATTTCACCTCAGTAGACAGCTCTGTGAAGTGACCTTGTAACTCCACATACCATGTAAATACATCTTGTGCTAGGGTACCACTACTTGTAGCATCTCTAGCTCACCGTGTCTCCTCGTGCACCTCATCCATCTCACCCAGTAGCTTGGTACACATCATTGATGTTATTGCCACTGGCTTAAACAAATGGGCATGCTCACCTGTAATATTAGATACACACTCCAACATACCTCCACCCATGAGTGCATCAATGGGAACATTCCACGTCAATGTGTGGATAGATGTGTCCACAATCAGTGACTAATATGCATCACCTACATCCATAGAACAAAAAATTAGACAACAACAATAATCAATACACTAAATAAAAAATAATCAAACATTACTATACAAATACTCACGTTCTGCTACCATCGATGCTATGTTATCAGGGGCATGTGCTTGCCCCTCTACTCCTCTTCTCGATGGTACTCTCGTTGTATCATCAAAAACTAGAAACAAAAACACCCATCGATGTGATGCCCACCATGCGCAATCAGCCTCTGTACACCCCACGTCATCCACATCTATCGGCTTAATAAATGCATCTTCCTCATCTAGCCCAAGAGGTACTAGCTTCATTCATATGGACCCTAGTCTTACTTTTACCCTCCTCAGTTCCCTAATATCTCTCACCCATATATATGGCTCTGGGGGCACATCCTGGGCCATGCCAAATGGTCATGACATGTGTTCCACCTGAAATAACTTCGTCACCCCTAGAAAATGATCCTCTAATCACATAGTCTGTCAAATGCATCTTAGCTCTACTACATCCTCTGGCCATCCTCTGTAATCTCGGTATGGCCTCTATATCACAACCTTTGGCCCCATCCAATCTATCATCGCTCTATAGGTTTCCATATCCATCTTCCTGCCGCGAACACCTACCCATTTCATAGAAAATTTATCTGGCCTAGCCCACTCTCCTCGAGGTCCACTGATTGGCCTCAATACTGCAATATGTTCATAGGCCCATACATGTAGTAACATAATCACTTCAATACTATCATTATGCCCATACTTTGTAAATCTATATAGATCCCTAAAAACATGGGCCAATAAACATCATTCACAGCCATACCTTGTGCTCTCATCCTCTATCTGATGGTAGATATCATGCATCTTATACAAGATTCCTACACCACCACACTCCACTATAATCTACGATGCAATCACCATGGTAATAAACTTTAGCAATCGCAGAACACCTAACCTCATAATAACATCGAGGCTAATATGGACCTCATTTTGAACTTGTGTCCCCATAAAATATTGCCTAGTGACCCTCATCTATCTTTGCGAATCATCCACAACCATAACTTGAACCCTCTCACCAATGATAGGCAATCACAGTATCTAATACACATCCTCTAGAGTAAATGTCATCTCCCTTATAGGTAACCAAAAGGTGCAAGTATCTACACATCACCTCTTGCACAAATTTGTGATCATAGGCTTATTATGGGGCACTTCCCCTATCCTCGCTATGTGTCATAAGTCAGCACGGTCTAGAACATCCCAATCATCATCTGAAAACCTTAATCCTATAAATGTACTCAATTGTTTGCCACCACAAAACTCTCTTGAATAGATGTTCCTCTTTACACCACAAAACAAAAACAAACACGGCATTAGAACATCATAAATATGTAAATACACCTACCTATAACATGAATACACATCAACTTTCACATCTACATCACTCTAGGCTCAAGATATCATTGCCTAGAAGTAGGATTGGGGTGCCCAGGAGCAGGTCACTAGCACCCATGCCTGGGTGCTTGTGTCCCACGGGTCATTAGCACCTTTTCTGCTCTTGTCTAGGTCCGAAACAACTAGAAATTCAAAAAAAAGTGAACAAACATCAAAAACGACTAATATCGACACATGTTTTGAAGAAAAAAAACACACATACTAGTTCCATTGTCATATGTGATGCCACAGTTGTTTCCACCATCTCGAACTGACTCACTCACAATGCTCTCACTTGAGCCATCTTTTTCACACCCAAAGCTCACAATCACACTAGCCCAATAATAAAATGAATTACATATTCACTTTTTCACATTACTGTTTATAGTAACTCTCCATTACCCACCTTACTATGGTCATTATTTGTGATCATTTTCTTAAATAATACACATTATATGATTTCAATCCTATCTTGAGCATCTCTACTCTGATTTCAATCCCATTTACATCATTCATTTCAGAATTCTACCTATGACTATATCGTACAAATTTCACACCTAATATTTTTCCTTAACATCGTTTCCATTCGATATATACACACTTTTGCAATATCCATCATGTATTCTCCATTATTTCAATGTGTGATAAATTTTGGCTCAATGTTCTTTTTCATCGCCACTCTCCCTTTCACCAAAAGGGGGGCATACAATCAAAGTAATCCTACAATTTCCCTTACACCATTGCATGAATAATCTACATTTCTAACACATTGTTATCAAACAATTTCTTATACACCATGCGACATCTCACATCACTTTCAAGAGAATCCCCCTAATGACCTAATCTAAGGGAATCAAGTGTAAAATATCTCCATGAGTAACCAATCAATCAATCATATACATTCAAATCTCCACAGCATTAAATCAGTCAATCAAGAAAGAAATCACAAATCACACAAATCTTATATTATTCAATCAATTGACACGACACTATGTATTTATCCTCCCAGATGACCTAACTTGGGATTTATATCACCACTTTCCCAAATGACCTAACATGGGAAGTTATTCTACATTTTTTATTGCTTCCAGATGACCTAACATGGAATTCACCACACACATTTTGGCGATACCCGTGGAGTGGGGGAAATGAGACGTCATTTCCTTTCCTATACTACTCCTATATGGGTTATCACGTTTGATCAAAATTGGATCCAAATCAAAAAACTCTAGTCTGTGTCCACCTGCAGTGGCTAGATCTTTTGAGGATGTAGTTAAATTTGGATTGTAAAACTAGACCTCTTGCCCTACACTCTAACTTTAGCGATAGGATGCCCAAATACTCAGTTTTTCACACACACACAATTAGGTTGGGAACTTATCACTCCCTACCCCATCACATCTTTATCAAAGAAAAAAAATTGAAATATCTAATCATTCAACATCACAATCATTAATCCTACTTAGTTCTCCTCAGCATGCTCCCACGTCTCTCGTTACGCTACATGGATCGACATGTTAATTCATGGTTTGCCACGCTATATGTTCTCACTCAGAACTTACTTCTATCACATATGCATGTACTTATGTAACAGGGGATTCTATGGAATTCTCTCATGTATGCATCTCTATCTACTTTATGTTACTGATATTTCTCTCACCAACGTAAAGGGGGGCAAATGTAGACACAAAATCACACACTTACTACTATTTACTATACCACCAAGTATGTTGTTTTATATATGGATCTTTTTTAAGAAAAGTATTCACTGATGACCCATTCCATAGTCCATCCACTTTTCTTATTTCTCTTTATTACTTTTACGTCTCACATTGTTCACTCATACTCATAGTTCTAGTCAAGTCACAGGGATCCCTGTCAGTAAGTCTTCACTCATTTGTTGTCACTTATCTCTAGAAACTAGCACCTAGGATAGGACAGTAGCACCAGGCACACTTTTCCATCCTAGTCGTCCATGTTCTCTTTATTTTTTATCTTATTTTTTATATTTGAGGTCATTATTTTTGGTTTTCCCTCTCATATCCAGGGTTCATTTTAAGAGACCTCTTGGAAATCGAAGGTTGAGAATACCTGGCGAATATCCCCGGAACTGGTTTCGCGAGAAGACGAATTTTTTGGGGGTTGTATGAAAAAATTTCGCCTGATTGTCAAGTGGCGCGACAGAAGGCTGCAGACGCACGACAGGAGATTTTTCTGTCGCGCGTCAAGAAAATGCAGTGTCGCGCGTCAATAGACCTTAGTGACGCACGTCAACAAGGTTTTTGACGCACGTCACTAAGGTCTATTGACGCGCGTCACTGCATTTTCTTGACGCGCGACAGCAAAATCTCCTATCGCGCGTCTGCAGCCTCTGACCTCTGCTTTCTCATCAAAAATCTCCGTGTCTGAGGTCTTTGTCACGTGTCAACTCTGCACTTGTCTCGCGTCAACAACCCATTTCCTGTCGCGCGTCCACTGTCTGAATATACTGTCGTGCGTCAACACTGCCCTTGTCACGCGTCAATACCTCCTCTGTCGCACGTCACCACTGCCCATGTCGTGCATCACCATTACCCATATCGCGTGTCAACACCTCTTCTATCGCACGTCACCACCGCCCATGTCGCGCGTCACCACTGCCCATGTCACGCGTCACCACTGCACATGTCGCGTGTCACCACTGCTTATGTCGCGCATCACCACTGCCCATGTCGCGCGTCACCACTGCCCATGTCGCGCGTCAACACTTCCTCTGTAGCGCGTCAACACTTCCCAAGACACGCGTCAACTCTTCCTCAGTCACGCGTCAGTACAGCTGTTGTCGCGCGTCAACAATCACAGGCTAACAGTAATCTGAATCTCTGGTGCTTAAGGGTATGCGAGTTAAAATTTCTCAGTATTGGTAATTTGTTAAGCTACTTGAGGTATACTACCCGGCGAATCGGCTAGGTTTTTATAGGAGATGTTTTCAAATGAAGGCGAAGCCCACCCCCCAGAAAAAATATACTATATATTTTAGGCGAACAGGACACCGACCCACTCCGAATAATTCACCTTTTCAAATTTTCATAAAATGAAATTTTCGCCATATTACGAATATTCACCACTAAAATTATCCCTGCTCATATCCTGAAGTACTAGTCTGCATGTCTAGTCATTAGTGTTGAAATTCAAGTAAGATATCCCTATATAAACACAACAAACATACCATTATAAGGGCGGAAAATTATTATCAAGGCCTAGCTATCTACATAGATCAAGGGACTACATTTGGGTATATTACTTTGCATACACACTATACAAAGGGGGATTTCATTCTATTCCATCCACACATTTGCATTTTGTCTAGCTATTTCTCACTATCTTAGCATCATTGGCATGAGGGAAACCTAGGATCACTATTGCACACATAACTACATTGGGTATGAGATTTAGTGCAACACTTAGTCATAAGTTCACCATTGTGATAGTTAAGTACAGTCTGACCCCTCATTTTGCATCTTTATTTTTTAGGATTTGATGTCTTTTTTAGTGTTTTGCAGGAGGATATTTGTGTGCAAGTTTATAGGTACCTTGGTGATCCAAGTGTAGCATACATGCGACCAAAGGTGAATAAGTGCAAAGCCCTAGCAACCATATCAGAACCAGGTTTTAACCTTTTCTGCAGACCCAAGTGCCTAGAAACATGCATAGGGTGCCTGCGGGTGCCCCAGTCTAGCCGTTTCCACCTCCGCTGCATTTTTTGTGGTTCATTGTGACATTTTGTACTTCTATTTCATCACATTGTCTAGTCCAGACTCATGGTGGGATAATTAAATTTAAGATAAGTACCTTACCCCTCTCATTTCCTTTCATAATTAAATTAAATAAATTGTTTATCATTTATATTTCATTATATATCATTTATAGCAAATCTTTGCATTCAGATTTTAATAAAATAACCATATTTTATTAAATCAAGTGAATCTAAGGGTTTATTGATATGTACCATGTGTCACTCATGCCACATGTTCTTCATCATTGTAGTTCCCACAAAATTTTCTCTCTCTTCCTAGGATCTATTGGCTCATCTGAGTAGTTGATTATTGCATATAAGACATTGATATTTGATTATGGTAGATTTTTATTTTCTTGTACTACGATTATCATCCTATCGTATATGACATTCTTATTTGATAGGACACTTTTGAGACACTATTTGATATTCATGATCTTGGTCATTTCATGTTGATTAGATATTATGATGATTTAGATTTTGTCGCTATATGGAATTCACTAATGATCATGATTTTGAGTTATATATTGTTGATATTGGATCATGCTTCTATGTATCATTGGTAGATAGATGTGGTGAAATCTTGTTTAGCTAATATATTATAGTCGATTTTCATTATTATTTATATGGATATTTTATCATGTCAATAAAATATGAGGTTTTCCTTGAGTGTGCAGGATTTGTAGGTTACTCACTTGGTGAGCGTGGGACTCAATGGTAGCACTGCCAAAGATGCCTAAGTCGTCTTACCAAACCCCTTCTCTCACCTTGTTTTATTTTGGCCACTATATGTAATTAGGAAATTTGGTTGACATTTGTATATGAATTGTATTTATTCATATTGTTATCTTGTTAACCTTGCGCACCATTGTAAAATAAACTTTACTTCATTTCTCACCTAATTTATATTTCCTTGTGCTAATGTGGTCATTTGGGATGATTTTTGTTATGGGGTTATTTATTTTCTTGAACTTGTTTAGGGATGTCTTGGGAGTTTCTAATCAATTTTGTGGGGACCATTCCTCACCTTGATTTTATAATTCAACCTCAAATCCCTAAATTGACCTTTATGGGTATTTTTTAAGGTATGTATTAAACTTTAAGGATCTCATTTACCTTAAAAATGATCCATGGAACCTAACCTATGGGTGGAGGAAGCGTTTTGTGAACCCAAAAAGCCTCTTCCTCACTCCACCCTCTCACAAGTCACTATCTAAATCTTATTCCCTTGTCTCACATGGGTGACCTTGGATTTTGTGTGGGATTTGGGGGCTAATTTGGATTTGTGTCCCCTTTTTACATTTATTAGCGGAGGAACATGGAAAGTGCCTTGGGTGACATGGAGGGTTTTCTTAGTTGGAAGGGTGACACATGTCACCCTCTCATGGATTTGTGGGATGGAGATTTTTCCTATATCTTGTTTGAATTTTTATACTTGGGGGATTTTTCGTGGAGAACTTTGGAGGGAAGCTTTAGGAGGCTTGAGGAGTAAAAGAGATAGGAACTTGTGTACTTGTGCTTAGAGTGTGAGGTAGGTATCCCACCTCATTTCATTTTGGTTTAGCAACATCCTTGTCTATGTGTGGAAGTTATGTATTGGTAATGGTTTTGGATTTATGGGTTGGTTTTGGGATTTTTATTATTCTTGAGGTTTCACTTTTTTTTTAAATTTATATTTTGTTTTTCTTTGCTCCTCCACCTCAATGGGGTGTGGATTTGGAGTGGGATTTGGGAATGGGAGGGGACCCTCATCTTCATGGCTTCTTGGAGAATCCATGAATGTTTTCTTATCGCCCCCTTCCTTGCGGGAAGTAGGAGGAATTACCATTTTGTTTGGGAATCCAATCCTATCCTTTCCAAGAAAGTTTGCACAGCTTGAAAAAGCCTTGGCAAGGAGGAGATAATATAGGTATAAGGTTTGGGAGTTTTTTTATTCTTAGAGATACTACTTGGAGGATGTTTTGGCTCTCTTGATATTTTATATTTGGCATTATGGTGATCTTTCTCCTCTCTTCCCATTCCCATTTTTTCTCGGCTTCTTGGTGGATTTGGTATTTTGTTTGAAGTTGCATTTTAGTCTTCTCTTGGCCACCCTTGTTTAAGAGCTTTGAAAAGCTTTGTTACATTAACATCTTTTGTAGCATGTTATGCCTCTTTCCCATGAGATTTGGGGAGACTATCATGCTCTTTCTTTGGAAAGAAGGAATATAATGATTCTTGTAGGTTAGGAGGTAAAGCGGGTATTCGATCTTGTGGTGTTTTGAAGCAATAGGAAAATTAAAATCTTTGAGCTAGACTTGGATTTTTCTCATGATTTTGGAGCTTGTTACATGATTGTTTTATCATTTTGAGGAAATTAATGTTCATACAACTTTTGTCATGTTATTCCCAATTGGGCAAGTTGTTCTACTTAAATTTTTAGAAATTTGATGTCTCCTTGTAAGTTGTATAATAAAAGTATTGTGAATAAAAGCATTATTAATTGTTATTAGGATTTGGAATCACTGTCAATTATTTTTACAACCTTTTTTGGATAGGAGAAAGTTTTTAATATGTCTTAAATAAATCTCTTGTTTTCTTTTCATCTCAACAATGTAATGAAGTGGAAACTCTTCCTTTATTCCTTGACATTTCTAAAGTTGAATTGGAATATAATTATTCATGTTCTTACCTTGAAAACTGATATTATATTTTATTTGATAATCTTATGGTTATTCATATTAGATACATGGGTTGGATGTATAATATTTATTAGAAAAGGTATTTCCTATTTAGTTTTCCATGATATTTTCCCTTAGATTATACCCTTGAAGAGCTCTTTAAAAAAATATTTTAGTTGTTCTTGTTTAAAGTTGCTAGCCTCTATAAGAAGAAATTATTTCTTACATTGATCCCTAAGGACCATGTTATGTGGACTTCAAACTATTGGTTGTGGCTTTGAAATCCCTCAATATAGGGGAGGATTTTGATATAGAAGTCAATGAATATATATATATCCTCAAGCTATGTAATTTGCACTTACACTTTTAGCTTGACTAAATTAAATAAAAATAAATAAATAAGGAAACTCAATATTAAGTCATTATATATCCTTGTATCCTGGGTTAAATCTATCTCAACTCTCCTTCATGTAAGTTTTATTCTCAATGGGATCTTGACCAATGAAATTATGGCTCTTAATTTACCAACTAAATCATTGGCTCATTTATTTATTGGGAAATAAAATAAAATAAAAAATAATAGCCTTAACATCCTGAAATGAATTGTACAAATTCATAATCAAATATATTTGACATTGTGTGTATAAAATTATGTATATCTACAAACATAAAATGGACATCTTAGTATTTACGTTTTCTTTAAATGTAAATACTAAGATGTCCAAAACTCTTGGCATTCCCAATGCAAACCTTTATGCTCTCATTCCATTGTTGGGTGTGGTTGCTTATAACTTCAAACTATGTTCAGGATGTGAAGGCCTTTCCCTCTCGCTCTTTTGATATATGTTATATGGTTCTTATGTGTCTCCTCTTGTAAATTTTATGGCCTCCTCTACCTCTTATGCATATATAACAAGTCACTTCCTTCAATGTATAGAGATATAAATCTATAATATCTCCTCTTGTCAGGTTTTTGCCCTCCCTTCTGCAAACGCTAATATGCACTTAACAGTGCAACCACCCCTAGGTTGAAACACTTTTTTCTCTCTAGAATTTTATTGGGAGAAAAATAATCAACTTTAATCCTTTATATCTCCATAGCCACCCACATTTTTCACCTGCTAAAAAAAGAAGAGATTTCAAACTCGTACCTAACCAAGTCATAAAAAAAGATAAATGAAGTCAAAGATTAAACTTAGCGTATATTTATTCCTTGGTATGGATGTCTAGGGTTTCTTTCAATCAACGGTGTAAAATAACTCTATTATAGGGATATTATGAGTCCTAGGAATAAGTTACATAACATGTGGACTATTTTATGTTTCCTTTAACATTAAAATATTCCATTGGAAATCTTGTCATCCTTCCACTCTCCTAAGTGTTAAAAAAAACAAAAAAAATGTATTAGCACATGATCAAGCTTCCTTATCTTCAATTATATTCTTTTAAATGGTGTTAAGAAGGTTAGTTTTATTAAGGGCCTTATGATAAGTGTGCTCTTATATGTAACCTAGGAAACGGTAGAACACAAACATTCTCACATTTAGATTAAACTTGGAAAATGTTTCTATTTAAATTTTATAGGGGCAGGGGAAATTATTTTAATAATTGTAAATTACATGCACGGGACTTTAGTTTTTTAAGTGCGTAATTAATTAATATTTTTTTAGAAACACTTGGGAGGTTGGTTTGAGAAGTATTAGCTAATTTGGGGAATAATATGAGTTACATAGTAATCAAATATGTTTAATGGTATTTTACCACTTGGGTTAAAATATTTTTCTAAGTAGATAATGAAATTTCTGAAATAAGAGTAAGAAGGGGAGATGATGAACCAAATAATGGAAATCGTTTCAAACCTTACTGGGCTTGAATACCTAAATAAGAGTAGTGTATCCCAAGCATTACTTTTGTCAATTCAAAACATCCTTAATGAGTTAATGGATTGGCAACGAAAATGGTTTAATCTTTCTTAATTATTAGGATCTAATCAAAAAAAGTGTTCTAATTTATTTTGGTCTTTTGTTTAGGTTTTGGGTCTTAAAGTGTTCGCATGACGGTCTTATGATAAGTGTGCTCTTATATATAACCTAGGAAATGGTAGAACACAAACATTCTCACATTTAGATTAAACTTGGAAAACGTTTCTATTTAAATTTTATAGGGGCAGGGGAAATTATTTTAATAATTGTAAATTACATGCACGGGACTTTAGTGTTTTAAGCGCGTAATTAATTAATATTTTTTGGAAACACTTCGAAGGTTGGTTTGAGAAGTATTAGCTAATTTGGGGAATAAGATGAGTTAGATAATAATCAAATATGTTTAATGATATTTTACCACTTGGGTTAAAATATTTTTCTAAGTTTAATGATATTTTACCACTTGGGTTAAAATATTTTTCTAAGTGGATAATGGAATTTCTGAAATAAGAGTAAGAAGGGGAGTGGTAGTTGGGGCGTGGTTGGGGGTTGAGGGGAGTCGAAGGCTTTTTGTGTGTAGGGGGCGAGTGATTAGATGGGTTGGATTTAATGGGTGGTATGGTGGGAAATGGGGGGTTCGTGAGTGTGGGGGGGGGTGGTGTGGTGTAGGGTGAGGAGGTGAAGGGGGTGGGTGGGGTTGGGTGTTGGGGATGTTGGTATACTAAGGCGGATGTGTGGTTGGAGGGGCGAGGTGGCGTGGGTGGGGGGATGGGAGGGGTGCGAGAGGTAACGAGGTGGGACGGGAAGGGGGGGGCAAGGCTGGGAAGCTTGGGAGGGATGATGGGGTACCGGGGAAGGATGGTGGGTGAAATAAGAGGAGAAGGGAGATGATGAACCAATAATTGAAATCGTTTCAAACCTTACTGGGGGAGCGTGTGTGTAATTACCTACTAAGAGTAATGTATCCCAGCATTATTTTTGTCAATTCAAAAACATCCTTAATGAGTTTAATGGAGTTGGCAACGAAAATGGTTTAATCTTTCTTAATTATTAGGATCTAATCAAAAAAAGTGTTCTAATTTATTTTGGTCTTTTGTTTAGGTTTTGGGTCTTAAAGTGTTTGCATGACAATCAGTGTCTTTTCATGATGGGAGGGGAGATTAAGGATTGCGAAAGTAAATATCTTTGATGGTTTCCACGTGTCCAAAATCTCTTACATTTCATTCATTGATGTTATGTGAAGTCTAAAGTGAGAATCCTTAACCTTAAGATAACTCTGTGAAAACTCTAAATACCATGTATCCTCCCTACCACTTGTTATTCATCAGAGCACTGTAAAGTGGAGAAATTTAAGGTGAGGAGCCCTAAATTTGTATTATCTCTACAAGGATTTTGACATAAATTTTCCCTACATGTCCTCTCTTACCACTTTTTTTAAATCAATTCTCTAGATTGTGGAGAACTTTATCCAAGGTATCGAGATAGTCCTAGATTCTTATTAGCTCCACACTTCCAAACCTCCATGCATTGCACATTTCTACTATACAATGTTTGGAGAGTGAGGGAAAAATATTTAATTCTACAGGAGTTTCGAATGCCAAAATTTTCTACTTTGAATGTATCCATCAGGGTTGTTGAAATTTATGTCAAAGTGGCTAAGTTCATGACTCTATGTGAGATGTAAGAAGACCGATGAGTGTCATGTGTTAAGTTATGCCACCTGTCTTTCATCCATCATTAAAGTAATGAAAACATAAGAGGAGACTAAGTCCAAAGGCTTTGAGATGTTGTTGAATGACATATACCCTTTCTTTAATCAATTTAACTTTACAACCTCACTCCAATGTAAAACCAAGGGATGTGAACATTATTTGAATGTTTCAAGACCATTTTTCATCCAAAAAATGGAAATCTTATAGATTTTCTTCCCTCTTTTACCTGCACACATTATCAAAAATTAAACACACTACAAAATCTTCATTTTTAGATAAAAATAAGTTATTAAACATGGAGCAAAGAAAGAATGAAAAAAATGAAAGAATTTTAAGTTTAAAACTAGTTTACCTCTACTATTTTTCCATGAATTTAATTAGAATGCAAAATCAAATACCTTTCAATCATCTTTAAGGGATTCAAAAATAGTTTTGGGTAAGTGCACTAAGTTGGGGTGCCAAAAGGGGGTCTTAAGTGGACACATTTTTCTGAAAAATACAAATCTTCAACTTCTATGAGTTATTTGAAATAGTTACACTCAAAATTGAAAGATGTTATAAGAATATGAATCGTATAATTTTGAGTCTAGTTTGTAAGCCACTAAGTTTTTTTTGAAAATGGTTAAGTTTAAGTGGGTTAAAGAACTAAAATACTAACAGATGTTCCTGTTTTTGTTAAAAAACATAGTAGACATTCGGTCATGCCCCCCACCATTTTTTTAGCACTATTTAGTATTTTTTAAAACCCTTTGGTAGAAATATAGATAGGAGCATCTAGTTTGGGCTAGAAGTTTTTTATATTTTGTAGCGAGTATTTTTTTAATGATTTTTCTAATACATAAATTTTAAATTTCAAAAATAACGGAGCTCCAACCATGCCCACCCCCCTAACTACCTCAAAAAATATCAAAAATTAGTTTTTTTTAATATGTATAGAATTAGTTCTAGTTTGGGCCTAAACAAAATTATTCAATTTCAATGAGTCAAAAAAAAGATACATGATGAAAGATAGACTTGTATAAACTCCAAAACCTAGCTACAAAAAGCCAAAGTTAGAAAATAATCAGCATGGAAACCTTATATTAGTCAGAAAATATGAAAAATCATATTTTTAGATAGAATAAAGTTTTCTCGACCTCGTAGTCATATTTTATTAAACTGGTTGATCATTTTAATTTGATTTATTATGGCGGAATATGTATTTACAATTTTTCTGCAAAAGCATGTGGTTTGTTGTGTTTTTGCAGGTTCGTGCCTTAGGCTTGGGGATCCAAACTGGATCCAAACCTAGAGGCATGCCTTGGAAAAAGTAAAAACATAATTTATGAGTACACGTTATAACATGTACACCTTTTTCATTATATATAATTCATGCCCATCCAACATCCATTTCATCTCTTTCACGGGATTTTTGTCCCCTTTATGTCTTCTCTTCACATTCCAAAATATTCTTTCATGAATTTTTAGTAGTTGAATTTGTCCCACACCCCACTATTTATATTTTTATAATCATGGACAATAAAATATGATGTAAGGACAAGAAGAAATTCAAAAACAAGACACCGAGGCAATTGGAAGAGATGAGAATAACGAAAGTGAAGCGAATCCAAAATATTCATGATGGGCAAGGTACAACTACTATATCCAATGTACCTAATGTTTTAGAAAATGAGGATGAAATAAAAAATGAAAATGTAGAGAATAATGATTTTGCAATGAATATTGATAATGAATTGAATGATAATAGTGGTATGGATGAAGAAATTGATATGAATCCAAATGTTTACTTGAGAATCCAAATGTTAAACATTTACCTAAGAATGCAAATGTTGAACCTTTACCTGAAAATCTAAATGTTAATCTAGAAATTTGGATGGAAACATTGAATGAAGAAAGTAACCTTGCTAATAAATTTTTACCTCTAAGAACACCTTCCATTTTGGATAGAAAACCCATTCACTTAATTGAAATTGATGAAAACATTATAAAACCAATGCCTAACAAAATGTTTGAAAGAAATGTGAGAAGAAAAGCTAGGGGAATTGGGGATAATTACTTTGAAAATTTAAATGATACACAAAGATGTCAATTATGTGTTACGTTGATGAAATTAATTAAGATAATACCTACAATGAATACCCTAGGGTTGAGAACATCTAATGTTGATGATTGAAATGTGTCAATTGTTTAAAATATACATAAAGCATACCAAACTATATGTGTCAACAGACGCACCAAATATAGTAATGCTACACTGTGTGCACTTACTAATTGTATAGTAATTGATAAAATATTTAATAAATGTTTTCTTAGAAAAACAAGTAGAGCTTTAAAGGTAAATGGAAAAACACTAATGAAAGCAATAGGAAGAAACAAAACTTGTGAGTCAGTCAATAACACTAACTATTGGGCATTTTATAGTAGACTCCCATGGAAAGACAAGGATACATTTGATATTTTAAAATAATTACTTGAAAATTTTTGGAATGAGAACACAAGGGTGTCACTGAATAGAAGAGATACAGTAAAAAGAAGAACAGGTTCTTGTAATCGTGAATCATGTGTAAAACTTTTCTTGGATATGAGTCAAACACAATTATTCTCTAAGTTTAAGAATGAAAATTCAGAAATTAATATAAGCCAAAGATTTTTTGAAATTAACAAACCCTTTTATGTGAAAATAAATCACTCACGTACCACTGGTTGTTGCAACTATCATGTTTAATTTTCAATGCATTATGATGTTTTTTTTCAAGTAAGTTATGTTTTACATACTGACATCATGTTGCAAGATTGTGGATTAAATGCCCCACCAAAATATGCAAGGGAATGTATTCTACAGTATTTTGTAAAAGATCAACTGGACAATTTTCTATAACAAAGCATGTTTGGATGGAACGTGCAACATATGTGGTGGCTTGCCAAAATCGAAAAGTGGTATCCATGAGGAGAGTACACATTCAATAGGAAAAGAATTAGTTTGTTTCATTAAATCTAAATTTTTTGCATATGAATTAAAAGATGGAAAATAATCTAAGAGGTGTGAGCTTGTTACAGAATAATTACCTATATCAGACTATATGGTAAAATTTAGAAAGGAATTTTTTTATGATTATACAAGGCACACACATAGATCTCGATGGCTGGATGAACAATTTAAGTTAATCAAGGACACATTACCACTTGATACTATTGTTTCAGTAGTTGACTTCATAGAGATTTATTCAATGCATCCATAAATAAAGGTTCAATCACAATATTATAACTTAGTGTAAGTTGTTATTTTCGTTTATATAACATTCATGTACTCTTCGGAAAGCACTGGGCAAGATAAAAATATATATTAAGAGAGTATAATTTCTACATTAGTGATGATCGGACACATTCTACAGAATATGTGAAAGGGTGTTTCCATTTGTTTTATATGAACTTAAACGAGAGGAACATTGTTTTTAGTCAACATTACATTTGGTCGGACAATTACACGTCACAATTTAAGAATGCACAAATGTTTTATTTCCTAATAAGGATGCACATATAAACATGTGTACAATATATCTAGAGTTTTACTAAGGAAGTACATGGGAAAGGAGAGCATAATGGTGCAGGATCATGTGTGAAAAGATCCCTTGCAAGAGAAGAGTTAAAGTTCAAAGATGGTGTAAATTTATAAGTACATAAAGCATTGTTGGTTGATGTGTCAAGAACATGGGCTATGAATCTCAAGAGAGTTCAATGGTTCATAGATATTTCTATTTGATAGAGTAACAACATTTGGCAAGCTATGAAGATTGTATGACAATTACAGGATCAAGTGATATGCACTCATTTCATAGTTCAAATGCAAGTTCTTGCACTATTCATACTAGGTGCATGGAATGTTTTTGTATATCATGCATTGATTTTGTGTGGAATGAATGTGAGTCATAGCATTGGGTGGATGAATGGACTTATAGACCTCTAATTCCACTTGAAACAAATCAAGTTCCATGAGCATTACAACTTCTAGTGTCTTCAAATCACATGACAACATCACTCGACTTTAACCAAGTCTCTTATTTATAAATTATTAAATGATCAACTCTTAATGTATATTAAATTTAAATTGAGTTTTACTTTGTGATGTAGGGCACGTTTTTGTAGTTATTACGAAAAAATTTAACGAAGAGGGAACAAACTACTTCTTGTATTGTTGTGTAGAGGGGGGAAAATTGACTTCCACAGTCATTGATGGTGAAGACCTTGAGTATCTCATTGGGTCGATGGTAGTCATTGGAACTTGGATTTGACAATATCCTTTAAAAAAATCAAATACATGGTGGTTTGAAGACTATGAAGTACATAGAAAGATACTTCACTATTCACATTTGGTTCTTGCAATAAAAATTCAATTGATAAAATATTGAGGTAGGTCATCAAACAAGAATCTGTGGAAGGTTCTAGAATCAAATCATGAACCAATTCTTGCTACTTTCAAGAGTAGAGTTGATCCTTTTGATTCATTAGATTGAATTTCCAAAGGTATGTTCACTTAAGATTAGATATACATCTACATGAATTTAATTTGAATATTTACTTTAATGATTTTGTTTAAATTTTGTAGGTTTTAAAATTTTATTTAATTGCTTACAAACATGTTTACGTAGGTTAGTGGTGCCAAAAAAGCTTCCACCTTCATGTGGTTGGCACTGTTAGTAGAGAATTTATTATTTTCAAAGCTAAGGGAAATTAAATATTAAAAACAAACAAAAAACACAAATTTACATGTCACCACCTATATTGTATGAAAAATCTCTTCTTACAATTCTCATTTCACCACCTATATTATATGAACCATCTCTTCTTAACATGTTTCCTAGTACTTATTTCACATTGAAGGATATTGGGTTCTAAAATGATGTCTTCCCAAGTGTTTACCATGCCACCCTGATGTGTGTGCACATTCGGTTTCGTGCCATGTGTTTCCGTTTACAAAATATAGCATCAAATAGCCTTACACTGACTCAAACTAGACTATTCGACACTTTTGCAAACAATAGGATAGCGAGAGGACCGAATTGAGATGGAGAAAAAAAATATGGTATTTCGTAGAGGGTACCAATGTGGAGGTGTAGGATCATATGAGACCTTTCTAGGTGTCATGGTGTCTGAGATATCACTTGGAAAACTTATAGTTTTTTTTGCTCTCAGGGATCTTAAGGGACTACGCCTAGACGAAGTATCCCGTAAGAACTAGGATCATTTTGAACCAAAAAAATGCCTCCTTAAGTGTTAACCAAACCACCCTGATGTGTGTGTATAGTTGATTCACTGCCACGAGCTTATGTTTGTAAACTATAGCATCAAATAGCCTTACACTGACTCAAACTCAACTAGTTGGTGCTTTTACAAACAATAGGAAAATGAGAGGACCGAATTGAGATGGAGAAAACCAAGACAGTATTTCATAGAGGGTGCTAACACAGAGGTGTAGGATTAGGTGATACCTTTCTAAGTTCCATGATGACCGATATATTTCCTGGAAAACTTATAACTTTTTTTCTCTCAGGGCTCTTAAGGGACTATGCTCGGACAAAGTAGCTCGAAAGCACTGGGAGCGTTGGGCACCAGAATGATGTCTCCCCAAGAATTTACCAGGCCACCCAAATGTGTGTGTGCATTTTTAAAAATGCTAAAACTATTATAAAACATAATAATCCCATAAAATCAAATAATTTGGAAACAAAAGCAAATAAAAATATAAAACCCCTTCAAAACCATTTACCAATAATAATAAAATATGTAACCCCACAAAAAGGTAATAAAAGAAATTGTATTCCTAAGAATAAACACCTGATTCTAGATGCACTCAACCTCTCGAGGTCATGTCAGGACAGCTAGAATGTCTAGGTTTGAGGGGAAGTTAAAAGGTAACTATAAGAGAATCAGGGACTAAGAACGGGTAGTGTGAATTCCTACTAGCAGAGTTGGCCAAAGGGGAATTAGAGGCTATGAACGGGTAGTGTGAGTTCCCTATTGTTTGATATTTTGGTTTGATTTGAATTCTAAACTACGTTAAATAGTAAATATAGCTTAAATAAAAGACAAGTGTGTTATAATATTTTAATTAGCTAAATTCATTCCCGATTAAAATAAAACAAAGTAAACCAACTATTCTATTTGTCTAAGCAAGGAATGAATTAAAAGAAACTAATTAAATAGTTAACATCTTTTTGTATTTTTCAATATTTAAATAAAATAAATAAATAAGTTATTCTACAAACACAAGGAATTAATTAAAATAAAATACTACTACCTCTAATAAAATAAACTTAAAAACAAAGAATAGCCAGATGTGGTTATTCTTATGTTGCAAGATTGTATGACAATAATGTTCTAAAAGAATGTATTATAAAGTTATTAATCTAAATAAAATAAAATAAAGCTTTTCTGGAAAAGCTTCTGCCTCAAGTTTTCTGGAAAGGGAAATCTTCTCAGAAGAAATTTCCTCTTTGTCATATGAATTTTCCCCGGCAGAAGTACATCTAAATTAATTAAAAGAAATAAATGATGTGCAAGGATTTCTTCACTTCTTCCTCCAACTAATTTCCTGAAAAAATCCATAGGGATAAGCCGGGAAGAAGTTATCAAGGGAAGATATAAGAAATATTTTGAAAAGAAATACTAGAAATGAAATAAATACATTTGGGAAGTGATGAAATCTTTCACTTCTACAATTCTACCAATTTAAAACAATACATTCTTTTTATTCTAAAAAATACAAATTAATTAAATCTTCAAATAATTTAAGTACAACCCCAACTTGGTTACTATTGTATTTTGGTATCTTCCCAAAGGAGAGATGTACTTATTTTCTCCTCAACTGTGTATCATCTTCCAAAGATGAATTACATTTGATCCATGATTGTACAGATGTTGGGTGATAGAAAAGAAAAACAAAAGATTGGTTGTGGTTGGATTGGTGAAAGAAATCACTGAAATAAAATGATAGGAAAGAGAAGAGAAAATATTTGGTTTTCTTTGTGCTTCCTCTCAAAAATTCAGCAAAATAACTTTACCTCAAGAATATGAAAAATCCAACCCATCATACGAGTAAAAGTTTGGCTTGTATAAAAATCTGGGAAAGAAGAATTTAATTACATGTGTCAATCAAGAAGTGACAAATCATCAAAATGAGATGCACTCAACATTCTAAACATATCCAAACAAGAATAAAAATTCAATACGATTACAATGAGTCCAAAAATAGGAAAAATGGTTGAGAACGAGTGAGAAAATCACTTGTGAAATCCAAAAATGTGTTCAAAAACGCGTGTTTAAACTCTCTAATTTAAGGTGACAAGACCATTGGTGTAGACAGATTGGAGGTTACGCAACCACCACTATGATGATTACACAACCTCTGGGATGGTTGTGTAACCACCACTCAAAACAATGCAAAAAAAACTAAAAAGCGATCTTGCAAGAAAATTTAAAGTTTGGAGGGTTAATTTAAGTCAAAATAGGGATGTAAAGGAGAGAGGGAAGGATTACCTCATTTTTACCTTGGAAGAAGTTTTTATCATCATTGGAGACATTTTGTTTTTCGTGTTGCACCATGTAATTTTTGGGTGCATACATATTTACCCCTCGAAGAATTATTTTAGCCATGAATGGGCACAAAACATGGATTCTGAGTATAGTTATTCCAAGTCAGAGACTTAGGAACTATACCTTAATTGTCAGTGTGTTGAAACCACACTAATCCAAAATTCCCGCCACCTACAAAAGAGAGATGAGAATCAAGTGTAGATATAAAAAATGATTGGAAAAATACTCTGAAAATAAAATGACAAGATTACTTACCATATCCTTGAGGGCAAGAAATATACCTTCCCTAGCGCATTGACCATGTATACACCCACTCAAAGTAATATTAGAAAACCAAACTTGTACTATATATGTATGTGTGTGTGTGTGTGTATGTATGTATGTATGTATTACTTTTTACTTTTTTTAGAAATCATTTTTATTTTGCAAGTTTGTTGAATTTAGAACTCTTGGCTTCTGGTGAGTGTTCCATTCATTAATATGGTTGAATTGACAAGGATTTATAAATAATGGTGATAAACCCAATGAAAGTGGATGGGGCTCGGGAACAGGGTTTATGAGAGATTTGGTATTTTTTTGTTAGGATTTTCCTTTTTTTTTTAAATGCATTTGAGAAGAACTTCTAGGAAATTCATACCTGAAGTGGTCATAAGGGGTCTCAAAGAGATGGAAAGGAAAAGTGCCTTTATTGATTAGTCTCATTTTTTTGTATTTATTGATTTTTTGTATTTTCGGCTCATGATTGAGCGCTTTGACTACACTTATCATTTAGTGGGATGGAGTTGTGGTAAGACATTGACAAACACACATATATATATATATGCCTTTTTTTAGTTCGACACTCCTTTGCAAATTTGTTTATTTAGACTTTACTTCAATTGTGCAATCTTGTATGGTTAGGAATGTTTGATGTTTTTGCAGTTTTGAATGAATGCTATGTGAATGATAATGTAATGTGATAAACAAAATGATATGCATATGATTACAAGTACATAAAAAAATTATAATTTGGATACTTTATTTTTCAAGTTACTTTTAGCATTTCTATTTCGTTGGCAATAATATATTGAATGTAATATGATGATAAGATAGTCTCACTTTGTCCGTAACTCCATGCAACTATTAAGATGTGAGGGCTCACCATCGAGAGCCAAGAAGAACATGAGATGCATGTTTTGAAGAATGTGCATGAGAAATGACCAAGAGACAAGGATTTTGACAAGGATTTACTGAGAAACCTAAATCCCAACCCAAACCAAAATTAACTTAACCAATTTGAAATGAATTGTACTTGCAATTTTTAGCTAGACTTGGATCTATATATGGCCTACTGATTGATAAAATATGTTTTTAAGGAATAATTTTCTCTCTTAACATATACATCTAAGTCATTTTCTTGGGAATTTTTAGAAGCACTTTTATTTCCTTATTTATTTACAATTTTTGATTTATCAAAGCGATCCCCTACATCTTGCCCCATGTTAATAGTAAGAAGTGTGGGCTCATCACCGAGGACAAAACATAGGTGAGTAAGGTCCCTTCCCTCCTTTCCAAACCTCATGCTACCAGTAAGAAGTATGGGCTCATCACCGAAGGTTGGTATGGTCGAGAAGTGTATTTATTTGTAATGAAATATTTTTTGCATTTATTGTTTACATTTTTTTTTTTGACTCAACTTTGAGTTTTGATTTTTGGGAAGAAACACTTGCCCCTAATCTCAACCCCATGGAACTTGTAGGATGTGAGGGCTCAACACCAAAGATTGAGATAGGAGAACAAGATTTCTGGGTGAAATATTTAATATTTCTTATAGGCAAATATTTATCATCAAGAAGCTTCTAGTGAAAACCATGGGCAAGAAGCACCCAAATTAGAAGCAACCATGGAGAAGACTAAGTATGTAAGCCCTTATAAAGCAATGTCAAAATTTTTCTTTTATCTGAAAGTGATGATAAATATTATACAAGTATTGAATGTATGAAAAGAATGTTGAAGTAGGTATGATTAGGGTATTTTCCAATGTTTGAAAGTCAAAGAATTACCTGAACAATTAGTCTCCAATTTACAATTTAAGAAATATGATAATGCAAGTGAAAATACAGTATGAATGCAATAAAGGACGGTGTTGAGATGTAAATGACTATATCCAGAAATGTCTCAGGTGATGTGAATCAATGGTTTCATCAAACTCCTCACCTTCCAAGGTACACAAATGATAAGAATGATTCTTGAAATTCTCATTTTCTTGACAAGGGCCCAACACTTTGGGTTTAAACTTACAACCCTTACCCATTATCTTATCCATTTGAATATCTGATCTTAGTGCTAGATTGCCTGTTTGAATATGAAACTTTTAAAACTCTTTTTCATGTTCTTGATAGATCATGTCCATATGAATGTGATAGTGTTTCTCAACTTCATTCTCTACATTTTAGGACTTGATCATGTTTGGCGTTTACTATGCTATAAGATCATGTGTCTTGCACATGATAATCTTGGTTCCTGACATACATTTGTATCTAGACCAAGGTTAGGAATGGGAGATGCCCTAGAAATGGCTTTTGTGAGTATCATTTTTCCCTCGTGATCCTCTTATTATTTTTCTATTTCTATCATATCTACATCAAGACCAAGATCATCAACAGGAAAAGAGGCTAAACAAATCAAATTACCAATTACTTGTGGTTCAAAGGGGGGTAGAATTAGCTAATCACTTTATAAGAGCTTCATAATCTTTGATTTGGTTTTTGTGGACACAGTTTCCATGCATATGGCTTTTCCGTTTTTCATATTTGCCACTTTGAATGTTTTTGGGTCATTGACTTTAACTTTCGGAACATTCAGGGTGATCGTGACCAATTATTTTTATGCAAGCAATTTGTTTAATTGGTTCATAGGGAGCTTATATTCCAAATGAACCGTTGGTTTTTTCTTGAGATTCTCTAGATGTATAGCGAAGGGTTTAGGATCCCCTTGAGCAATGAATACCTTTCCCAAATGGAGAAATCTAACTTCTTGGAACAAAGTGGAAGGGATATCCTTCATTCAATGAATCCATGGTCTACAAAGGATCATGTTATTATTTATCTCCTTGTCAATGATGTAAAAATTCATTAAAATAGTTTTTGGCCTGATGGAGATAGGAAGAATTATAATCCCAATTGATATAGCCTTAAAACTATCATACCCTCGCAACATGTTTCTTGTTGAGGACCAATTAGTCTCCCCATATCCCATATTCTGCAAGAAAGAGAAGGGAACCACATTCACAACATCCTCATCATCGATCATATCTCTCTTGATCTAATTGTTGTAGACACAGACTTGCAAATACAAAGCAGGATCTCCTCTTTGGGTTATTTCAGCATTAAATGGCATCTTTCTTATATCAAAGACAAACCTTGTATCCTTATCACTCTAACCCAAATGATGTATGTTGAATCAATATGATTGATTTGAGCCTCAGGTGGAAGCATAACATGAATTAGGTGACTAAGACCCACTACACCTAGAAATGCATAATGATGTGTAGGGGAAGTCTTTAACAAATCTAGAAACAAAATGTGAAAAAACGTCTTGTTCAAATCCAAAATCAAATCATAAGATACAACATGTTTTGAGATTATAGGAGAATCATCCTACAAGAGAAAATAAGTGGGGAGAGGTTGTGAAATGTACTTCCTCATCGAAGTGGTTATGTTAACTTCTGGTTCAAACTCTAACTCAAATAATCCCAAAATATTTGTATTGTTGTTTAAGCCTAGGTTAGGGGTGACTCGAGAGTTGTCAAAAGTTAAGTACTTAGGGTAATTTTTCCTAATGGGGATTTCATTATTTGTGTTTTGAGGAATTATTTTAACATCTTCAGGATGTTTAGGGAATGGGTCCTGATGCAGTCTAGAATCTAATGCGAATAAAATAGGTGTGTTGGCACATCACTCATCCTAAGTTGAGCACTAACCCGAAGGGCACAAAGGTACTAGGCCCCTCTTGATAGTTTTTTGTGTAGGATGTTAGTGTGATGAAAACAAGACATATTCATATCCATAAATGAACATAAACATTCCACAGTGCATAATCTAGATCTAGATCTTAGAAAATCATTAATTAAACAATAACAAAAATAAGATTAACCATACATGAACCAGTTTCAGTTATGTCTAACACCCTTATCCATCCAATATCATTCCTTACATTAAACACTATAAAACATCAAAGATTCTAACATTATAATGTATCACCATAAGTCATGTGTGCATCAGATTCAGTAGCATAACTCTACAATAACTCAGTCTCTAGTCTCTCCCTGAACTACATAGTTCAATACATTCTTATATAGGTGAGGACTTTCCCTTCACCACTTACACACTTCTCAAAATAGGTCACATGCTGATAATAGCCATGTGCCTTTACAATAACATGCACACATACAAGTTCTCTAATCATAGATGTCCTATAGTTAACTTGAAGAAGTAATATTATTAATAACTACAACCATGCATGGTGCTTATCATCCACTCATTCCCAAAATCCCATTTCTGTGCCCTGCAAGTCTCCATCTCAATGTGTGCTTTACACAATATCTCCAAATATATACTATATCCATAAAAATGGCTAAGTCTGAACTAAACTCTTATGGCACGTGTTTCATTTCCTATCATTTCACACCTTCAAATGTGCCTTGTTCCTGCATTCATATTATTTTTGTATCTTCTCCTTAGAACAATATTATGTTTGCTCAACATGTCTCGATAGATGCCAAGGATTTCATTATGAGGAGCAATGGGTCATGTATGACTAGGTTGTGAGGTTGTTTCAAGATTTTCCAAGAACATGTCCACAAAGAACTTCCTTTGATTCTTGGGGATTCTTTGTATGAACTTGTTACAATCCCTACAATTTCTAGCATCATGACCAAAAAAATGATGAAAACTGTAATAAATATTAGGTTCTTAGTCTATTGGCCTTTGCTTTGAGTTTTGTTGTTGATTATAACCCCGATTGTAGTTTTGAAACTATTTTTTATAACCGTAGTTTGTTTCCCCTTGACTAGAGTTCTGGTATTGGTTCGGGCATTAAATTTGAGCCTGTTGAGGAGGGGGGTAGTTGACATCAGCTGCATTGACCAAGAAAACTGAATTAGGACCCCTTTTATGGCCCATGTTGTTGTTGTTGTTAGTGTTACCATTGTTTGTGAAACCAACATTCTTTTCCTAGTCGGTAACACCATCTATGGTAGCATCGCGATTACAATTCAAGACTTTATGCCCTTGGTTATTGGCTCCATTTTTTATGGTTTAAGTTAATTTGATTAGGGGATTTCAATTTCCCATTGAGACCATAAGTCTTACGCCCGTTATCGATAATGGTTTGGTCGATTCGAAGCACACCTTCCAACACATCTTCGTAACTACGGAAACCAAACTTTAGGACTTTCTCCTTGGTCTCTTGGTAAAGTGAGTGAATGAAAATATTACCAAGTTCCATTTGGTCCATGTTAGGTGCACTAGTAAAGGAAAAAAAAACTAAAAACCATCTCTAAATGAAATGGGAAGCAGATTCATTTTTCTCTTACCTAATATGTAGAAACTCCTTAATCCCTATTCTTAATGAATTTTTCATGTCAAATGCTCTAATGAATTCAAAAAAAAGATATTTAAAGGAATGAATAGAAGCTTATGGAATCATGTAGTGTCATTTCTAAAGTAATTCTATGGAGAGTCTTCAGAAATATTTTAGCTACCACAACATCCCAAGGAAGCAATTCCCTAACAAATGTAGTATATGCCTTAATATGAGCATTCGGGTCTCTTTCTCCCTTGAATTCAAGAAGGTCATGCAATGTCCATGAAATAATGACACCCCATATGGTAAATTCAATGGGTTCTTTCAAATACATGGCATAAGTACCCATTGCATAAGATTCCACCATTGAAGCTCCCTGATGAGAAGGTGGAGGAGGAGTTTGATAGGTTGCATTGTAGGCATTGGCTAGAATGTAAGGAGCTCCTTGATACATCATATAAGGAGAAGGGAAAGTGTATGCATCCATTTGAGGTAATTTTGAGTACATATGCGAGTAAGGAGGAATAATACTAGGATATCCAGGCTAGTGGGTGTAAAACTAGGGGACATCTTATTGCTCTAAAGAATGGCATTTGAGAACGCACATCCAGCAATCCCATGCATAGGATAAGTGTGAGATAGATGAGGACACATCCCTAGTGTGTTGAAACCCATGAGAAGATCACCTGGATTTGATTGGACTGGATAACCATGATGCAAAGGATTTTGAATTGGTTGTGCATTGGTAGGGGTGTACCCCTTATTGTCAACAAGATACCCCATATTATGCCCTATTACATAAGTAGGTTGTGAAGGTTGGGAACTCTCTAGTTCTCTAATCCTCCCTACTAAGGTATAAATAACATCATGGGGTGAGGATTGAGTCCCTTGTTTGGGTGCTTGTGGTGTAGGGTTTGGTTGGGAGGACATGTGATACCCTCTTATGAATTGTTCAAAGTTGTCATTCATTTTTTCCTTGAAATTAGGAATCTCATGATTGGTAGTCAATACATTATTTTTGAAGATCTCAGAGGTATGGATCTTTATCTTATCTAAGGACTCGTCAATTTTTCAAAGAGGATTATCAATTCATGCAAAAATGTCATCTTTTGTTGATTGCCTGCTAATGTGAGGTCTTAACAAGACTCTAGGGTAAGGATTTGTTCCACTCATAAAATTCATGTTGTTTGAATTAGGCTGAATGTATTGCATGTTTAGAGGTTGATCAACCAATGATGTAGGATAGAATCTATTTTGAATAACCTAGGTGTGCTAGCACATCACTCAGCCTAAGCTGAGTGCTCACCCAAAACATGCAAAGGTGGCAGGCCCCTCTTTAGAGTTGCGTGCACAATATGTTAGTTAGATGAGACAATACATATTCAGATCCATAAATGAACATAAACATTCCACAATGCATAATCCAAATCTAGATCTTAGAGAATCATGAATTAAATAATAACAATAATAAGATTAACCATACATGAACCAGTTTCAGTTATGTCCAACACCATTATCCAGCCAATATCATTCATTACATTAAACATTGTAAAACATATAAGATTCTTACATTATAACGTATCACCATAAGTCATGTGTGCATCAGATTTAGCAACATAACTCTACAATAACTCAGTCTCTAGTCTCTCCCTAAACTACATAGTTCAATACATACTTATAGAGGTGGGAAATTTCCCTTCACTACTTACGCACTTCTCAAAATAGGTCACATACTGATAATAGCTATGCGCCTTTACAATAACATGCACACATGTAAGTGCACTAATAATAGATGTCCTATATTTAACTACAAGAAGTAATCCTATTATTAACTACAACCATGCATGGCGCTTATCATCCACTCATTCCCAAAATACCATTTGTGTGATGCACAAGTCTCCATCCCAATGTGTTCTTTACACGCTATCTCCAAATATATCATGTATCCATAAAAATGGTTAATTCTGAACCAAACTATTCTGGCTTGTGTTTCCTTTCCTATCATTTTGTGCCTTCAAATGTGCCTTATTCTCATGCGTGTATTCTTTGTGTGTCTTCTCCCTAGAAAAATATTATGTTTGCTCAACATTACCCCACACTTAATTACATTGTCATCCCGACAATGGGAATTCCTTCCAATGTCTCTAACAATAAATAATAAGAATTAAAAGAATCAAAGAATCACTATACAAAATAATGAATCTTTACTTTGCAGTTCCTTCTTCAACCGGGAGGATTAGCTATGGATATTCAAGTTTGATTTCTGCCTCCAGTGTATGTCACTCATCTAGCATTTTCCTTGTCTTTTCTAGAATGTTTGTGGCTATGGCGTCTAGTTCATCCTGAGTGATATTTTCCTTCTCATTCTATAGTACTCGAACAACATTGGACATAACAGACATCATTCCTTCTAGAAGATCCATCTTCTACGCTATGAGCTTCCCAATCTCATCTATCCTCTCAATATGTGGATCTTGGGCTGCTGCAAGGGCTTCATGCTTTTGTTTTACTAGTGCTAATCTTTCCACGCGCCCTAGAGTCTCATCTTTCATTGTTGCCAGAACTTCATTATCTTCAACTAGAGTTATGGTCCTTATTACTGCCTCTAGTGCTACACACAAATTAAGAGCTTGGTCTACTTTCTTTAGCTCATCCTTCAAAGTTTTGAGCAATGCCTTATAAGTTGAAATTTTCCTGATCATAGAGGCCCTTACTCTCTCTGCTTCTTGTTCAGCATCTTTTGGTGTGGGCATTCTAAGAGGTCTGTTTTCTAACACCAAATCAACCAAAGTGTGCACATAATGCATAGCAGAAGGAAACTTTTCAAGTACCTTTTGTTCAAGATGAGGAATTTTCTTCATAATGTAGTCACTAATTTCTTCAACCATGCCAACAAAGGCCTCATTCTTTGTGTGTTATCATTCCTTATCTATAGTGAACCTCTTTATCTCTACAGTTGTGTGTTTTTTATCCTCCATTAGCGCTCTAATGGTGGAGGCCTTATCAATATTTCTCCATGCTACCTCAGCAGATACCTTGACTAAGGCATTGTTAACCTACTCATCAGCCATAAGACTGGGCTTAATGGTCATGTGCCTGCTCTATGGTGCCTTCTTTACTCTTCTTGAGACACAAGAATCCTTGCATACATCAAAATTTGGTTCGTCCATATGGGTATGTATAGACCAAGATAGTTGTTTCCTTGTGCATGTAGTGGTCATTTATGGATCCATTAGCTCCCATCCATGTAATTCCTTAAGGTCCACAGTGCTTTCAAACTGGGTGCAAATTATTTTTCTTGACTCTTCAGCATATCCCAAACTAGGTGTAACATACTCTTCACTTCTCTTTATCCTTGGCCCCTTAGGAACATGAGCGCCAAGGTCTAGAGTTGGCCCTTCTCCTACCTAATTTGTAACTGGTGCACTAGTCTACTCGCTCACAGTTTCTTTTGTTTCTTTCACCCCTTCTTCCTCATCTCTCATTTCTTCGTCTCAGGGTACCTCCACATCTTCCAGTTGAACTGGGGTTCCAGATGCACTCTCTTTAGACTCTTTCCCTCCTCACTAAGCTTCGTCTTTCTTCTTCTATTCTCCTACGATGCTTCTTTCTGAGGGGAGATTCGAGGTGATCTTCGTACATTCTCTCATGTTCCTGCGCCTTGAGTCCTGGTTCTTTTGAATACCTTATTAAATTGATGCTCTTCAAGGAATGCATCCTCTTCCAAGTCCTCCTCTCCTTCTTACACCTATGGTGGAGTATTTGTGCGCTCACTTTTCATTTTTTTTGTGGGTTTCTTCTAACCTCTATGGTCCAAGCCTCCACTATCCTCGTACTCTTCCTCCTCATTTATCTCTATGGTTGAGGCAGGATTTGGAGCTGCCACATTTTCAAGTGTGTTTTTGCCCTTAAGCGGCCCTAGTAACATGAGCTCATTCTCCACATACTTGTTATTCTCCAACCTAGGATTGAGCTAAAGATAGATGAGCATGGCCCCACTATCCCCAATATCCAAACTTACTGGCTTTATATTTATAACATCTAAAATGTGCCTCTCAATGTAGGCAGACCGACCTAGATAAACATATGTTTTCCTAAGAGTATGGTAGTCACAATCAACCTTATCTATATTAAATCTCAACCAGAGTGCATCAGTAAACCTGTGTAATGAGGCCTGGAAGTAGCGCGTTGTGAAGGCATAAGTCAGTTTTCACCATGGACTCCATGTCCCATCCTTCATTGCGAACCACACGATGTAGAAATTTTGATACACCACGAACTATATTACCTTGCCCACTACCAAGGGTAGCTCCTTTGGAATGTGTCATTCCTTCTCAAATGTCGCGCGTAGTCAGTCATACCATAGTTTTTCCCTTTATTTAAATGGGCCACTCATTGTTCCTTCACACAAGTACTTCTCGAACCTCTCTATGAGGGAATTTTTCTCTATGGGGTATTCCTAAATTTTGTCCTTTCACCCATCTGGTACTCCAATTTCTACAAAGACAAGATATAATAGAATAGCACCAAAACTTATCTTCTCACTTGTTCACACTTCCTGAGTAATAGTTTCTGCAATGTAGCCAACTAAGTTGTAGACTTCTCCTTCCAACATTTTCTTCATGATATGTAGCCACATGGTATTTACCTGTGACCATCTCTCTTGATCATTCAACTTAGTGAGCAGGTGTGCAAATGCCTACACCACATGATACTTCCTCAATGTATATATGTCCATTCCACGCGGATCCTTGGAGTATCCCAACTCACTGTTTTTGGCTACAACATTTTCTTTATCATTCAGATCAGTAATAATATATGTCCATGTGCCCTTCAATCCTATCAATGTATCACTCAGGTTTTTTGTGATCCTTACCCTTCGTCTAGCAAAATAGAAAAAATCCTCATGGACTTTGTTCATAAGACATTGGTATAAAGCTTCTGATTTTCTAAAGTATGGGAGTTCATACAATTGATAAACCCCTACCTTATTGAGAAATTTATCCCTAGCATCATCATATACTAGCATATCATCCATCGTGTGCTTGTTGGTCTTCTTATTCAACAATGTGTTCAGCTCTCCCTTGTTGTCAAAGGTGCGGTGGTTGTAAGCACTTACTTTGCATCTACGGATGTGGGAGTCCCAATTCCGTCTGATTATCACTCCTTCTAGATACTGAATCTCTGTAAAATTACTCTTAGGAAAAAATTTCACCCTTTTCTTCCCCTTCGTACCTCCTACAGGTGTTTTCTTTTGTGTCATTATAAAAAACCCACCTTTTATCTTCTATGTCAAGTAATATCAAACCCTAGCTTAAAACTGCATGCCCTAGCTCATAACTGCATGCCCTAGCTCCTTCTCATGCTTCTTTTGCACTCAAACCCTTCGCCAATGGGGACATAAGACACTTCTACACACAAATCTACTCTCCACGTCCAGTTTTGTAGCTCTTCACACCTCAACACATTTCACTTGGCTCGGTCACACTTAGCTCGCTCGAAAACTTGTGATCGCAAAGGTAAAAATGAATTTTCATCACGTCCTTATATATATATTTTCAAAAATTTATTACATTTATTGATCCTTCACCTAGCACCAATCCTCTCATTAATTGACCATTTTTCCAACTTCCATGCAGTACACCTTCACGCCCCAGTTATAACCTTCTAGTGCATCTTCCTACCTTCCAGCTCTAGACCTCCTTCTGTACACAACCATGCACCAAAGTAACTCACCACTGTACCTTCCTCTAGTAGTTTTCATGGCCACAACTTACCTCACGTTATATTGTTCATTCATTTATTTCTAACTATGGTCTTCTCTAGGATCAATCTTATTTCTAGCATCTCCTTTCCATCTTTAAATAGAACCTGTAACAGTATATTCTTATGTGTACCCATTTTTGAATAACAAATAAAAACCACCCCACACCAATGGTATGTTTAGTCCTCTGCACATGAAAATACTTCCTATTGTAATTAGCTTCCAGCACACAAACACACTTATTACACAAAACACCAAACTAAATTCACAAAGGATAGCGACGAAGAAGGAAATGCATTAAAATAAATACATAAAGGAAAATCTATACTAAATGGAAATATTTCCTTATTACAAACACCAAGAAGACTTATTTATAGTATAGCTTTAGCCTACTCCCATTGAAGTAACCAGGTAATCGTATTCCATCAAGCACCTCTAACTGACAAGCGTCTAATTCAAGTATGTGAGTGATAACATAAGGTCACAACCAATGCACCTTAAGTTGTCTTGGATGGTGCAGAAACTTGGAATCAGAAAGGAGTACCATCTATCCAACCTCAAGCTTCTTGTCCCTGATGTGTCTGTCATGCCATGCCTTCTATCTAGTCTTTTCATGCTTCTAACTCCAACATGTTATGGCACGTCTCTCATCCAACTGTATTAACTTGTCAATTATTTCTTCTAATGTTTGTTCATCAACTAGACCTCCAACACACGTAATACGCAAAGATGGTAACATGAATTCCATTGGAATAATTGCTTCTGTGCCAAACACCAACTGAAAGGGTGTGGCCTTATTCAACCTTTTGTAGGTTGTTCTATATGACCAAAATACAACAGAAACTTTATCATCCCAATATTTCCTTCCAACATCACAAATTTTTGTTAAAGTCTAGCTCAATATCTTGTTGAAGGCCTCAGCAGTCCCATTTTCTTGAGGGTGATAAGGATTAGTCTTGTGGTGCACAACCATAAATTCATCAAACAATATCCTAATTGTCTCGTTCAAGAAGTGTTTACCCCTATCACTTGTCAAGCTTAGTGAACATCCATACCTAGTGAGAATATTTTCCCATAAGAACCTTGCTGGTGTAGTTGTTATACAATCCTTTTTAGGTGTTACTTCTGCCCACCTTGTAAGATAATCTATGCAAATGAGGATGTAGCACGATCCGGTTCTATGTGTGGCTAGGGATATAGGATCCACAAATTCTATAGCCCATTTCTCAAATAGCTCTGCACTAAGAATAGGTCTCAAAGGCATTCCATCTCTTTGCCTAGGTTTTCCAAGGCGCTGAAAATGATCACACACCTTACAATACTCTTTACAATCTTTATACGGGGTCTCCCACCATAATCTAGTGAGTAGAATCTTGTGCACGGTGGCATCACCTGTATAGTGCCCACCAGCAATACAACCATGAGCCTTTTCCATGATATATGTGTGCTCATGTTCCAGTACACACCAGTGTAATACTTCATCTCAGCCTAGTTTGTATAAGTCACCATTGATCAACGTGAAGGGTGCCACGTGAATTGCAATTTGTTTCTTCTCTAAGGCTTTCATCCCCTCTGGTGTCATACCTATGAGTAAAAAGACAACAATATCCTCTAATTCTGAAGGCACGTGATGTAACATGTATAATTGTGCATCCTACATGGTATTTTCAATTATCTGCACATCCTCTCCTGATTGAATTATTGATAAGTGGTCTAGGCCAGAATTACTTTTACCTAGTTTTACCGTGACTGTAAAGTCAAATTCTTGGAATAAAAGCACCCATCGATATATGCACCCCTTTAAAAGGGGCTTATTTACCAATTATTTTAACACCATGTGATTTGTATGAAATATAAAGTGTGTTGCTAAAAAGTACCATCTGAATGTAGGAAGTGTGTAGATCATCGACAAAGCTTTGCACTCTGTAGTTGTATAATTTTGTTCTGTATGAGTCAACTTCTACTAATAAAACCGATAGGATGATCTATAATACCTTCTCTAGGCTGAGATAACACCGCACAAATGGTTTTTCCAGATCCATCCACATGTACATGAAACGGTTGGTTATATGAGGAAAAACACATAATAGGTGTTGTAGTAAGTCTCTCCTTCAATACCTCAAATGTGCGTTAATGCAGTTCTCCCCAATAAAATGTACATTTTCCTTTTAGTAACTCTTTCAGGGGCATGGTAATCTTTGCATACCCTTTGATAAATTTTATATAATGCCCTGTGTGGCCCAAGAATCTGCACACCTCACTCTGACTGGTAGGATCCTCCAAGCCCACAATAACTGTAACTTTAGCTAGATCTACTAACAAACCTTCCTTGCAGATGATGTGCCCCAGCAGAGTTCTAAAAGGTGTAGCAAAAACACGCACTTCTTGATGTTTAATGAGATGCTTAATGGTCTGCATCTTTCAAACATTAGGTGCAAGTTGTCACAATGATCCTTAACAAGCCCATACACTGTCCAATCATCTAAGTAAACTTACAAGAATTTATGAATAAAATACTAGAATGCTTGAACAAGTATGCTTGAAAATACAACAGGCACGTTTTTCAAACCAAATGGCATTACAGTATATGCAAAACTTCCCCATTCAGTGGTGAAATTAATTTTCTCTTTATCCTCATGTGCAATTCTTACCTGATGATACCCAGAGAATCCATTTGTAAAAGAATAAATTACGTGTCATGCAACGCCTTCTAATATTTCCTTTGTGAAAGGCGTAGGAAAAGGATCAATCCTATTCTAACCATCTTTCTTTATATTGATTACCATGGGGATAACCCACTCTAACTCCTCTAGGGGCTTAATGATACCAGATGTCAACATTTTGTCAATTTCTTCCTTAAATTTTACAAGCATGTTAGGGTTCATCCTGTAAGGTATCTTTTTGACTAGGCACACACTTTCCTTTAGCTTAATCTTCATTTCTCCTAATGACTCATGCACTTATTTTAACTCATGGTAGACCCTAGGGAATAAATCCTAAAAAATCCCGTAGTAATTTAATTATCTTTTCCACTTCAAAATCCAACCAATAATCCCCAACTATTACCTCCTTAGGTTCAGCATCTGTGCCAATGTTCACCTTCTTGGTCTTCATAGGTTCATGATAGGCATGAGCGTTCTTATCCGCATTGTCTAACACTTCGCGCGTACTTGTTGAATGATCTATATACATATTTTGTACTTCTTTTTCATCCACTATGTAGACCATATTTCCTTTTTCTTTTTCAAAGCAAGCGCGCTTAAGTAGTGTGGCATTTGTCTCATCTATTTCATCAAAATGCGCTCCTGAGTCTACCTCACCAAATAAATCATGAATGATTTCTTCATCCTTTGCACTATCTCTCATAGTTAAGCTCTCCATAACCCATAATGCCTCTCTTATTGGAGGTTTAGTAAAGAAGTACTCAAAATTTTGGGTCATTCGTGTAATCAAATCCTACCAATTTTAGACTAGACCGTCTCTGTTGCCTTATTTTGTTCCAACTTTTGTGATTATTCCTATAAACATTGTATTTCACCCTGACGATTTCTGATTACCTCCATGGTTTCCTAATAAACCTCCTTCTAATGAGAAGGATCTAGGAACCTTGCATGTAAATCTTCCTCCTTAGTGATGGTAGGCTTTTGTTGTAATGTCTCTCTGGCACGTGTGACTTCAGTGCATGTAGTAATCTTCATAGATAATGTGCATCCACTTATTATCTATGGCACATTGTATTCTAACCATCCCTATGCCCATGTTCTCCTATTTATGTTGCTTGCTAAGATGCTCATATAAGTCTGGGCATTCCTCATAGTTATGATTCTTCCCACAAAAAGAACAAGTAATATTCTAAGGACATTCGCGCCTGTAGTGGTCAGGAGACCCGCATGTAAAACATATTTCGTGAGGAAACTCTCCTCATCCACCACCACAGCCTTAGCCCCTAAATCCACCATGGTATCCTCGACCTCTGCCATGACCTCCTTCAAAACACCCTTCATTCTGATCATAATTTGCTTGAGTGTGATCATGGTCATGGTGCTCACTTTTACCTTTAGAGTTATATGATACTCTTGTCTATCACACACCAATATCTATGGCATCATGGATCTAACCAATCAACCTGCAGTATTATGTATTGTGAGTTGTGGACCGGTAAATCTTATAACAGAAAAATTCATTCTTTCTTATCGCGTGTTGTAATAATGGGCAGCGACTTGCATCATGGTCCAAATGACATATCTCACAGTCTAGTAACAATTAATGTACTGACCTATAAGGAAAACTATCCTTAGTGTGCCCTTCCACTTCACAGTCTACACACCAAATCCCAGTGCGCATCTCTTGTGTTGAATTGGCTGATAGTTTCTCCAACTAATTTGCCATAGCTCCAATATGTGCTTCCAAGAACGCTGATTACAGTGCTTCGCATGGGTCCATATATGTTTTATGTGACAGTGCCCTCCTAAAAGGTGTTATCAAACCTTTGACGTAATACCACTGTGCATGCTAACTTGCATGGATATCATAGGAAATTTCAGACAAAATAGTGTTTTGAAATGGGCATCATATTCGCAAACACTCTCAGTAGTGCCTTGCTTAATATCCTTGAGTGCGATTATACTCTTCTACTCAAAATCAGGGATTTAAAATTCCTTAAGGAAAGCATTCCCATAACACTGTCATAGTCTATGCAAGTCTGATCAAAATAAAAATTCTTGTACCAACTGTGGGCGTATCCCTGTGCAACGTAGTTATAAACTGACTTGTCTTGTGCTCAGAAGCTCATGATTCCATTTTGCACATGCCACAATATCTCACACATGCGCACATGCTCAGTCAGCATCTGTCTATTCCCCTATAATCTAGAAGATGAAGTGACATCTCCATGTAAATATTATGGGTTTGGTGAGGAGCATTCCCACCAGATCCATAACCTTTTGTTTTACCTCTACCCCAAGATCCACCAGATCCAACCAGAGCTAGAGCCACCTATTCCTCTTGATCCTCCAACCTGTATTCAGGAATTGAACCAGATGGATGCACTTACCTTGTGTCCCAATAGTGGTGCTAAAATTAGGTCCCATTTAGACTGTGAAGTTGTGTTACTCCCCAGATGTGAGTCCAAAGATCTACACAACTGTAAGTTGTGTTGATAACGATGCACCTGAAACGGTACCTCAAAATAACAAAGAAGATCTTTTATTGGTCATAGATGCACTTTCTACTTGATTTACTCCTTTTCAGTTACTCCCCAGACTAGCCTGTTGACTACTAGTTGTACTAGATACTAGAAAACCAAGTGCAAGGGCTAGGTTGCCAGGTAGATTCAGATGCGTGCCTGCAGCCCATGTTGTCTCTGCTTTCGTACTCCCATACTGAGGCCCAGGAGGGTAGCCTATCATGTTTTCCCAACTGGAGTTGTACTAGATACTCTGTAAAATCAAGCGCAAGGGCGTAGAGTTGCCAAATCCTTCATGATCCATCTAGATGTGCTCAACACACCATCCGCTCTACAATATCACGTTGCTTCTCTATCTCCCTCTCACACACCTCATTATACTTAATACACCTTTCTTCCCTTTTCCTCTTTGTCAGTAGGTCTGTCATCCTTCACCAAACCTGCTCTTGCGATAACGCAAAAATTGGAACTCAGCTACCTATGGGAAAGAATAAGTGGAGTATGAGTACTCCAAATTATAGCTATTCAAAACACCATGTAACCAAGTATCCATAGAGCACGTCCAAATCAAATAAGCATCATAGAGGGCCTGAAATTCTTCATGCGTCTAGACAAGTGTGTGATACCTCTAATTCCTTTTAGACGCATAAGCAACCAGACACTCATACAAATCTACCATAAAGGTAACAAAGAAGCTATCATACAAACAGTCATTTCTCCACCAACGAGCATGCGAATAACTCAGATCCAGTGTTGAACCTCCGAGAATATCTTCTTCCAAATCTTTTATCCACTACTCAACACTTGCTAAAGTCAACCAGTATGTCTTCTGATAAGAATTTTACATACAATAAATCTATAAATTGCAGAAGATAACACAACACCAGATATATGTGGGGCCAAGATGCCCTAATAATCAATATATGCATAATAATACCCTTAAGGTAGGGCAACACTTTACAATGCTCCTTAAGGAAGGAGTAACTCCACAATCTCCCAAGATGGGAATCCACTTCGAGGGGGACACCTCCAATATACCTCTACCAAGTAGAATACTCAACTCATACATTCCATTCCTCATAATGATACTCACATCCTTTAAATAGGATGGGTAACACCTAATCCCAATGTAGGCCGACCCATTACCCAATATAATTAATTCCTATGTGAGCCCATATAACTAACTAAGGGGATGTGTGCCACATGTCGGTATCTCCATCAACCCATATATATTATATTATCATATCCCAAGGTACATAGCATTGCCTCCCTCTTTGACATGTTTCATCCCCGAAACATAAGAAGAAGCCATATAATGAGTGTGCTTTAAATTATTGCACACTTGTCACCAAGCTCGATCATCCAACCACCCATATGAAATCCTATGTGGTGATGCAGCTCCAAACCTGATTCTATATTCCATTTTTCTTGTCTGATTCCATCCTGGTCCATATGTGTTCCTCCTCAGCATCCATGCATATCCACAATGATTATTCCTGTGATTCCATGTCATATAGTTATTGTTCCATTGATTCTATGTATAGCTAAAATTATTACTCCTCTAATTCCCTGTATATCCATATAGATTGCTGACCTCATGTGTCCTAGCATGTCTCCATGATATTTTCCTCTCATGATGATATGGGTGTCTATATGGAGCAACCTTCGTATACTGCAAGCTTATCAATCTTTTCCTCTACTTTCTTGTCCTCTTCAAACTTGTTTGTTATTTATTTTTTCTCTTGAGTAGAGAAATTATTTGTGACTTTTGTTCATCATCATCTCCTTTTGATTCATCATTATTCCCTTCTTCATCATCTTCAAATTCATCTTCATGATCCAATTTTACATTATTATTTTCTTTGCTAAGTGTGATATCTTGCAATGTAATTTTCTTTCTGCTTGTACCATAATTTCATGAATTTAATTTGCACATTAATATTAATTGTTCCCAATGCTCTCTAGCCAAGGATATCCAAGAACAATATCCATACCATCCATATCTAAAGCATAAAAATCTAAATGTAAAACATATTTAGCCATAGAAAGCTTTAAATCTTCAAAAACTTGAATATGCTTACCATCCATTTGAGATTCCTTAATATGCTTTGCTTGCACATGTAGATTGTGAGATACATCCGTATTGATGAAGTTATATTTTCTTTTAGGGTTTATGGAAACAATTACCTTATTCCTTTGAATGCACCCTTCAAACTGGAATATTGAATCTTCCTTCCTTGGAGATGCACTATCATGTGTAAAAGATTCATCATCAACATTTCTTCTTCTGATGTTGCTTTTGCTTTTACTTCTTCTTCTTTTCTTTTTATCTTCCTTCTTCTTCTTCAGCTATCGATCATTATTCTTCTTTTGTTGCCCATCTGTCCATGAAAACTTGTTCCAGTTCCTCCAAAGACCAATTAGACTTTTCCTTTTCTAACTCAAAAAACCAAATCTGTGTAGAGCCACTAATCCACAATTTGAAGAACCAAATATCTGATTGTTTAGAGAATTTATCCCTAAATTTGTTCCACCATTCTCTAGCATCAATCCTGTTATCTCCCAAAAAAGTTACCATCCCCATGATCCACAAAACTAGCGTTTTAGGAATAGACCCTTTTGATCAAAACTTTTTCTAACCCTTTTGGCTAAATTTTAGCCAAAAATCAGAAATCACAAAACACAAACCCCAATTTAATTTTTGAGAGGTTTCCGAAAATGTAATAAATTCAGGAAAATTCCTCAAATTGCAGCCCTAAGGAGCAAAATATTGAAAACCAATACAAAACTATAATAACTCTGAAACAATAGATCCAAAAATTCTGAAAATTTTAGTGGTATCACCTTTGAAGGGGATATTAACATCAACCCAAATTTAGAAATTATTTCCAATTCAAATTATTCAGAAGATATAGATGCAAATTGTAGAATTAGGGTTCCAACACTAAAAATGACATAACTTTTGCAAAATCAGCTTCAAAAAATTGTGAAATTTGGACTGTAGATTATAAAACAATTTCAAAACTGTGGTACAAAAATATCTGAGAAAATATTCCAAGTCGATATCCAAAATATAGCCGAATCAATAACATTAGGGTTTCAGACCCAAAATGTACCCGGATCACTGCTCTGATACCACTTGATAAGAACCTTGCATACAATAAATCTATAAATTATCATAATATAACACAACACAAAATATATGGGGGGCAAATATGCCTAATAATCAATATATGTAGAATAATACCCTTAAGGTAGGGCAACACCATATAATGATCCTTAAGGAAGGAATAACTTCACAATCTCCTAAGATGGGAATCCACTTCGAGGGGGAGACCTCCAATATACCTCTACCAAGTAGAAGACTCAACTCATACATTACATTACCCCCCTCATAATGATACTCACATCCTTTAAATAGGATGGGTAACACTTAATCCTAATGTAGGCTGACCCATTACCCAATATTATTAACCCCTATGTGAGCCCATATAACTAACTAAGGGGATGTGTTAAAGCTCAAAATCTCGGCATCTCTTTCAATGTCACATAGATACTCTATATTATCATATCCCGACTTGTCACACTAGCATCTTGATCAAGCTACATCCGGATGTATGAAATAATGTAGGATGAAGGAATGTCCTTGGAACGAATACCAATGATGCAACCTAGAATCTACTGTAAATAACCTAGACGCGCTAGCCCATTACTCAGTCTGAGCTGAGCACTCACCCAAAGTGCACAAAGGTGTCAGACCTCTCTTTATAGTTTCTTGTGTAGGATGTTAGTGTTGAAGATAAGACATATTCAGATCCATAAATAAACATAAACATTCCACCGTGCATAATCTAGATCTAGATCTTAGAGAATAATTAAACAATAACTATAATAATATTAACCATACATGAACTAGTTTAAGTTATGTCTAACACCATTATCTAGCTAATATCATTCATTACATTAAACACTATAAAACATAGATATTTATGTTATAATGTATCACCGTAATTCATGTGTACATCAAATTCAGTAGCATAACTCTACAATAACTCACTCTCTAGTCTCTCCCTAAACTACACAGTTCAATAAATACTTATAGAGGTGGGGTATTTCCCTTCACCGCTTATGCACTTCTCATAATAGGTCACATGCTAATAATAGCCATGCACCTTTACAATAACATGCACACATGTAAGTTCGTTAATCATAGATGTCCTATATTTAACTGGAAGAAGTAATATTATTATTAACTATAACCATGCATGGCGCTTATCATCCTCTCATTCCCAAAATACCATTTGTGTCTCACACAAGTCTCCATCCCAATGTGTGCTTTGCATGCTATCTCCAAATATAGCCTATATCCATAAAAACGGCTAAGTTCAAACTAAATTGTTATGCCGCGTATTTCCTTTCCTATCATTCCATGCCTTCAAATGTGCCTTGTTCCTGTGTTTGTATTTTTTGTGTGTCTTCTCCTTAGAACAATATTATCTTTTCTCAACAGGTTCCGATAGATGCCAAGGATTGCATTATGAGGCACAATGGGTCATGTATGACTAGGTTGTGAGGTTGTTTCAAGATTTTCCAAGAACATGTCCACAAAGAACTACCTTTGATTCTTGGGGATTCTTTGTATGAACTTGTTAGAATCCCTATAATTTCTAGCATTATGACCAAAAAAAATGATGAAAACCACAATAAATATTAGGTTCTTAGTCTCTTGGAATTTGGTTTGAGTTTTGTTGTTGATTATAACCCTGATTGTAGTTTTGAAACTAGTTTTTATAGTCGTAGTTCATTTCCCCTTGACCAGAGTTCTGGTATTGGTTTGAGCATTATATTTGAGCCTGTTGAGGAGGGGAGCGGTTGACATCAACTGCGTTGACTAAGGAAACTGAATTAGGACCCCTTTCATGGCCCATGTTGTTGTTGTTGTTAGTGTTACCATTGTTTGTGAAACCAACATTCTTTTCCTAATCAGTAACACCATCTATGGTAGCACCATGATTACGATTCAAGACTTTATGCCCTTAGTTGTTGGCTCCTTTGTTTTTATGGTTTACGTTAATTTTATTAGGGGACATCAATTTCCCATTGAGACCGTAAGTCTTACACTCGTTATCAATAATTTCTTGGTCGATTCGAAGCGCACCTTCCAACACTTCTTCGTAACTATGGAAAGAAAACTTTTGGACTTCCTCCTTGGTCTCTCGGCTAAATGAGTGAATGTAGAGATTACAAAGTTCCATTTGGTCCATGTTAGGTGAACTCGTAAAGGAAAAAAGAACTTAACACCATCTCTGAATGAAATTGGCAACAGATTCATTTTGCTCCTACCTAATATGTAGAAACTCCCTAATCCCTATTCTCAACAAACTTTTCATGTCAAATGCTCTAATGAATTCAAAAACAAGATATTTAAATAAATGAATAGAAGCTTCTGGAATCATGTAGTACCAATCTAAAGTAATTCCCTAGAGAGTCTTCATAAATATTTTAGTTACAACAACATCCCAAGGAAGTAATTCCCAAACGACTGTAGTATATGCCTTGATATGAGAATTCGGGTCTCTTTCTACCTTGAATTTAAGAAGGTCAGGTAATGTCTGCAAAAACATGATGCCTCGTATGGTAAATTCAATGGGTTCTTTCAAATACTTGGCATAAGTACCCATTGCGTAAGATTCCACCATTGAAGCTCCCTGATGAGGAGGTGGAGGAGGAGTTTGATAGGCTGCATTGTAGGCATTAGCTAGAACGTATGGAGCTCCTTGATACATCGTATAAGGAGAATGGAAAGTGTATGCGTCCATTTGAGGGGATTTTGAGTACATATGCAAGTAAGGAGTAACACTAGGATATCCAAGCTAGTGGGTGTAAAAACAAGGATGGTCACATTGCTCTAAGGAATGACATTTGAGAACGCACTTCGAGCAAGCCCATGCATAGGATAAGTGTGAGATAGATGAGGACACATCCCTAGTGTGTTGAAACCCATGAGAAGATCACCCAGATTCGATTGGACTGGATAACCATGATGCAAAGGATGTTGAATTGGTTGTGTGTTGGTAGGGGTGTACCCCTTATTGTCGACAGGATACCCCATATTTTGCCCTATTACATAAGTAGGTTGTGAAGGTTGGGAACTCTCTAGTTCTCTAATCCTCCCTACTAAGGTATAAATAACATCATGGGGTGAGGATTGAGTCCCTTGTTTGGGTACTTGTGGTGTAGGGTTTGGTTGGGAGGACACATGATACCCTCTTATGAATTGTTCAATGTTGTCATTCTTGTCTTCCTTGAAAATAGGAATCTCATGATTGGTAGTCAATACATTATTTTTGAAGATCTCAGAGGTATGGATCTTCATCCTATCCAAGGAATTGTCTATTTTTCAAAGAGGAGTAACAATTCATGCAAAAATGTCATCTTTTGTTTATTGCATGCTAATGTGAGGTCTTGACAAGACTTTAGGGTAAGGATTTGTTCCACTCATAAAATTCATGTTGTTTGAATTAGGTTGAATGTATTACATGTTTATAGGTTGATCAACCTCCTCTATTCTCACATGACTAGTGGGGTTTAAGACATAACTATGAGAGGCCTACATGTTTTTTGTGTAATTATAATACCATTCGAAAAGGGAAGGGTTTTGTTTCGGTTGAACGTTGGTGTTATATATATAATCTCAATGGCCCACCAAATTCTCTACCAGACATATTTGAGGAAGTATAAAATACCTATAGAAATCAGGGAAGAGAGGAAAAGGTGGAGTAATGGAAATGGAATTTAAAAGAAATAAGAAGGAACTAGTCCTTCATGTCAGGTTCACCAATTTTGTATGCATGATCCTCGAATATACACGTGATTCCAGAAGCACTCAACCTCTCAAGGTCATTCCAGGACAACCAAAATGTGTAGGTTTGAGGGGAAGCTAAAAGGTAGTTATAGGAGAATCAGGGACTAAGAACAAGTAGTGTGAATTCCTACGAGATGGGTTGGCCAAAGGGGAATCAAAGGCTATGTATGGGTAGCGTAAGTTCCATATTGTTTGATTTTCTGGTTTGATTTGAATGTTAAACTCCATTGAAAGTTTTTTTTAAACAACTAAGAAAATTAAATCTAGCTTAAATAAAAGACAAGTATGTTTTAATCTTTTAATTAGCTAAATTCATTCCCAGTTAATTAAATAAAACAAAGTAAAGCATCTATTCTATTTGTCTGGGCAAGGAATGAATTGAAAGAAACTAATTAAACAGCTAACATCTTTTTATATTTTTTAGAATTTAAATAAAATAAATAAATAAGTTATTCTACAGACACAGGGAATTAAATATAATAAAATACTACTACCTCTAATAAAATAAACTAAAAATAGAGAATATCTGGATGTGGGTATTCCTCTGTTGCAAGGTTATCTGGCATACTATTCTAGGAGGATGTATTCAAAAGTTATTAATCTAAATAAAATAAAATAAAGCTCTTATGGAAAAGCTTCTGCCTCAAATTTTCTAGAAAGGGAAAGCTTCTTAGAAGAAATTTCCTCTTTTTTGTATGAACTTTCCTTGGCAGAAGTAAATCTGCATTAATTGAAAGAAATAAATGATGTGCAAGGATTTCTTCACTTCTTACTCTAACTAATTTCTCGACCAGATCCACAAGGATAAGCCGAGAATAATTTATCAAGGGAAGATATAAGAAATATTTTGAAAATAAATACATTCGGCGAGTGATGAAATATTATGCTTCTACAATTCTACTAACTTAAAACAATGCATTATTTATATTCTAACAAATACAAATTAATTAAAGCTTTAAAGAATTTAAGTACAACCCTAACCTGGTTACTATAATACTATGGTAGCTTCCCAAAGGTGAGATGTGTTTATTGTCTCCTCATATTTTATCCGCTTCCAAAGATGAAGTCTAGTTAATCCAGGATTGTATAGATCCTGGTTAGTAGTAAAAAAAACAAAATACCAGTTGTGGTTAGCTTGGTGCAAGAAATGACTGAAAGTAAATAGTAGGAAATAATAGAGCATAGATCTGGTTGTTTGTGTGGTTCCTCTCAAAAATTCAACAACATAACTTTACCTCAAGAATGTGAAAATTCCAACCCATCATACGGGTATATTTTTGGATTTTATAAAAATCTGGGAAAGAAGAAGTCAATTGCATGTGCTAGTTAAGAATTGAACAATCATGAAAAGGATAGGAACTCAACATTCTAAACATAATCAAACAAGAAGAGAAATTCAATACGATTCCAATGAGTCCAAAAATAGGCAAAACAGAGTGAGAAAATCTCTCCCAAAATCCAAACACACGTTGAAAAATGTGTGTTTTAACTCTTTGATTTAAGGTCACAAGATTGTCGGTGTATACATATTGGAGGTTACACGACCTCCACTATGATGATTACACGACTTTCGGGGAAGTTTTGTAACCGCTGCTCAAAACAATGCCAAAAAGCTAGAAAGTGGTCTTGCAAAGTTTAGAGACAAAACAAAAGGGTTGATTTGAGTCAAAGGAAGGATGTAAAGGAGAGAGGGAAGGATCTAGACCTCCTTTTTACCTTGAAATAAGTCTTTATCATCATTAGAGACTGTTTTTTTTGTGTTTCACTATGTAATTTTTGAGTGCATACAAACACCTCATCACTCATTTACTAACCCTCACTTACTCCCATTTAATTTCATCCACCCCACCTACCCATTTGTGTACCCAATGCATTATGGACCCTTATCATCTCGCTCTGCTATGCACATTACACTCATGTGTGCCATAACCTATTATGCAATCAAAACTATAAAACGTCACCAACCCATATCATTCCAACCCCTTGACTCTTAGTGCACTTGAGCCCATACTTTAGTTTTTCCTTCTTTGCTCTCATATGTTGGCATTGCAAGTTTTGGAGAGATGAATTTGGATAATATAGGACTAGCGTAACCCACGACATTGTTGTTTTGGTAGTATTTCAACATAGGTGCTAGTCACGCCCATTATTGGCTCACAACCTTCTTGCAATTTTCAGCGAATTACAAGCGTGACTGGTTTGTAGGCTAAGTAAGGTGTATCATTCATTTTTATAAAAAAAATTGTTTTTTTTGCAATAAAATATTATTTATCTCCTTAAGTGGGGTCAGAATATAACTGAGGAAGGTCCCATAACCACCAAAAATACTTAATATTTTCAAGTGTTTGCATGTATGTTTTAGATTCAGATATGGAAGCTTACCCAATTTATTCATTAAAAAACCCCATGATTTTCCCTCTTATTTTCAATGGCATCGTAAACCAAATTATTTAGGTAACATTGATTTGGGGATTTTTATATCGACTAACACATCTTGCAAGTGATCCAAATCTAGGCATACACTATCAAATTTATATGTTACCCATCAATGTCACCAATTTTAGGAATATCAGTCTCCAAAGAGGAAATGTGCTCATATCCTGCATATTAAAACTTCATCATGGAAATTTAGCAATTCAAATTTGCAAATTGGGTGAAGAAAGAAAGTCAATTACATGGGTGATTAGGAATGGTGGTCAATTGTGTCAAAATGGAGGATGATGATGGGTAGATTGAGAATACCCATGAATACTCTCAAAGAACCGGTGAAAATTACGCATGAACAGAGGAAGTTTCAATGGTGGATTTGAATTCGCATTACCTTTGGAGTAGGATTATAATAGAGGGGAAATAATGATTCGGTAAATGTACAATAGCGCGTCCCACTTGGTGGCCCAAAAATGTAACCCACGAAATTTTGCATCCATAATTTGAGGGGTGTTTGGGAGAACACCCCTTCACATGAACCCCCTTTTCTCAATGAGCCATGTCATAAAAAAGGGGGTTCACTCGAATCCCCCTTCACTTGAACCCCTTTCGCCTGAAGTGGGTTCAGGCGAACCCACTTGGGCATATTTTGTGTTGTGTATTTTTTGAAAAGTGAATAAAGGAAATTAGACTTAAGGGGGTTCATGTAAACCCCCTTATGTGGAGCCTAGGTGGCACTTATGTGGCTTATTTTTCCCTTAATCTATTTAGAGGTCAATTCTAGGCCTAAAGATGCCACTTCAGATGCCACATGTTTAGGTCTAATTAGTGAATTAAATTATGAAAAATTACACATAAATTTATTTTTTTACAGTCTTTCCAAAAAAATAATATTTGATTTTTGAAAAGGGGCTTTACTATTTTAAAAAAATTATTTCTAAACTATGGTATTTTAAGAAATTCAATATGTCCCATTTGAAACAGAGTGAAAAAGAGTAAATCAATTCCAAAAAAATGAAAAAATATATTTTACTAATTTCAATGTTGTCATGCAGATGGGGTTTGGGTGGAGCATTCAAGTCGGATGGTTGTTTCCAACTCCACCCAGGCTCAAATCCCACTAAGGGATGACCCTGGTTCGAGGTGGTAATGTCCAAGGTGGTATGACTGGCAAGCTGGTTTTCACGGAGGAATTTATGGATCAAGAAGAGTTGCGCTCAAAGGTGTGAGGCATCTCGTGATTTTCCTATGGTGGTGTGTGCTTGCGGAGCGGCTCTTGTTTCGTTGGATCAAGCATGGCGGCTCGTGGTTCGCTAGTGGTGTATGCATGCGTGGTGGCTCGTGTTTCGACAGTTGTGTGTTCAAGATGGCGGCTCATAGTCTATAAATTATTGAGCTTAGTTGTAATATCTTAGTTGTTGTAAGGGTGGGGTCCCTCAACCCTCCGGTTCATAGCTCCGGTCAAAAGCGTTCACCATATCAAAAAATAATAATAATATTGTCGTCACACTCATGAAAAAAAATCAAATTTGGAAATAAATAAATATATATATATATATATATATATATATATATCAAATAAGATATTCACTAAAAAAGTAAATATATATAAAAAAAGAGTCATTTAATCGGTATTTGAGTCTAAAACATATATTTAAAAGTTGATAGTAAAAAAAATGTTTTGACTACTTTACAAGAAGTCGGTCCAATAATGCTTTATTGACTTCTCCTATTTATGCCTCAAACTCAAAATGCAACATTTCATTAGTTTATAACATTTTAGAATCCTATGTAGTTTTGTGGCAATTGCCTCTACAATTTGAGTGATGTCAAAAATTCATGTGTTTAGAGGTATTAAAAGTGCAAAAAAGTGGGACACACTTATGTGTTTTGACCCAACTAGGGTAGAAATTTTGTGAGATTAGACCACAAAATGATGGACAAATCTTTTAAAATGATATGAAATGGAATTTCATTTTTATATATATATATATATATATATATATATATATATATATATATATATATATCTGTGTGTGTGTGTGTGTGTGTGTCCCAAACAACCCTGTCACTCCATTGCAATTCTTGTTAAAATTTTGCACTTGAGTTCATTTTTGCTTCGTCATGAACCAAAGAACCAAGGGAAAAATTCCTTGAGTTCCTCACAGGGGCGACAAGGGTGAAAAATATTCTCTTTGGGAATCACTTAAGTCACACAATCAGAGAAACTTGTGAATGGAAGAACCATTCCACTTGTTCCCATTGGGAGCGACATGGCCGAAGTACCACCTAACACTTATTGCTTTAAATGCTCAAGTTATGTCATCAGGGAATGGAGAGAACATAGGAACCATTCCTTTTGTTTCCATCAGATGCAACATATCCAATGGAGAGTTTAAAAAGGAAGAAAACTCATTCAAAAATCCCCTTCATTTCCTCATCACACTTGTTGTGAAACTGAGGAACATATGGAATTATTCTTCTTATTCCTTCAAGGGGCCACATTATTGACTTCTCCTATTTATGCCTTAAAAACATAAAAATATGGATAAGGAAAAAACATGAAAAACTTATAAGAGGGACCATTGCACCTAATAGGACCAATTTTTTTGACAATTGAGCCAAATTTTTATAGTTCTTTTCACTTGACAACAAGGCACGAGGGAAAAGATAAGACAAGGGATCTAGAATTGCTTACACCATTACACATGCACTAGGAGAAGTACATAGAGTTTGAAACGTAATAGAGTGCATGATCTGAATCAACAAGGTGACCACCAAGGTCATTCCAACTCAAGCACTTAACCTTGTTTTTGTATCTAATGTTTATATGAGTGTTGGTGCAAGAAACTAGGATTTACAACTATAAGTACATATACAAGCATCACAAAGACTTCTAAAGGCATAAACAGACAAGGAAAACACTTGTGAACTATCATAGAAGAAACCAGGAGCACACAATCAATATGGACAAAACCATTTTACAAGATCGAATGGTCTGATCTAGAGCTAAACAATTTGGTCAATAGAGGAACAAAACATAAGGTGACATTCTAAGCACATTTTAAGACCTGTATAGAGCCCATGTCAGTTGACAAAATACCGAGATCTCCCCTTGAACCAGTTACGTGAACATTCTAACTCTTATTACTCTCTTACTTGATTAATCAAATATCTATGAATACAACCTTATTTTCTTAATTTGTATATTAATATATATCATTTGATATATCAATTATTCCTTCAAGGTTCCAATCTTGAATTAGTGATATTACTCCATGATTATTAATTTTAGGGTTAAATCAGATACTATCACACAACCGAGAATTCATGAAGAAAGGTTAGTAGTATATGCATGCCATCATAAAAAACTTTAGTATCCCTTTTAATTTAAAGTATTTACTAATAGCACAGATATTTTGTGTGTGTGTTTGTGCGCGCGCACGCGCACCCCTGTGTACATGAATTTTTTGGGAGAATCAATCTCAAGTCCTTTATTTTGGATTTTTCGTGTCTCATTAATTAATAACTACATGACTTTTTTTGTAAATTTCCTATTTTCTGGTGACAAATGGCCTCGTTTTAGCTACACCATTATGTGAGCATGAAAAAAGAAAGCCACAAGCTCCACCATATGACTAAAATATTACGATTTTTTTTATCGACTTCTCCAACTAAAATAAGAATTTTTAAATAACAGTCAAATATACATCAAATTTAAAAATATGATTACCATGTGAAAATCTAATAAACATTAAATTTAAAATCATAATTAATTATAATTGACTCATAAACATTAAAATCCACCACCCTAAATATCATTATTTATGAAACCACTAAACATAATAAATAAAGAGAAAATATATTAAAAGGCATCATTATACAAAAACATATAGATTAAGTAAATAAAATATATACGCACATACTTCATAAAAGGCTCTTTAAGACAACACACTAATGTATCTTTTTAGTGAAATTTCCCATCATTGGTCGCTTTTAGTACTTTACCAAATTTGGCAACATTATTGTAGCAAATGTGCATATTAACAAATAATAATTGAGGGGCAATGGTCCCTAGATTCTCTATTTTAACACATACACACTCACTATTGTTGAAAATATAAAAAATAAATGGAAGAAGCCTTAATCAAACAAACAGTGAAACTAAAACATCAATCAATTAAAACTTTGTCTCTATTAAAGTTTTGGTGCTTGATGTAGATATTCATATTTAGAGGTCGTAGTCATTTATTTCAAAATTGATACTCACATTCCATTCTAGGAATAACTTGAACCCATGAAATTTCATGGCAATTTCCGAATAAGGTTTTGCTTATTTATGCATTGAATATTTCATTAATATATTGCCCATCACTCACCTGCCACACCTATTATGATTGAACACATATATATATTCGTGTTAGTCTTCTCATTTGTATAAGTATCATTTACACCTAATATTCTAATTTTTTAAGTATATGCCATACAACTAGAAGTCAAGGAATAATGTTTTTATTGAATGAAAGGATTCATGCACATTTATGTATTGAAGTCGGCAGGGAAAAACTATAGTTTATAACCTTGTGGACTTTACAAGGATGAGTTGTCATTGGAGAGACATTTCAACACTGTGGACAGGGAGGGGGAGCCGTCCTAATGCAAAATGGTAGCACTCTGGGGTCCTCACATTATTATATCCATTTTAATGCCATAAAATCCAAGACCTAATGTGAAGGTGTCAACATCTTTCCCACATAATTTAACCCTAGTTTATGAGGCAAGGAGATGAGGTGTCACTGGGTGAGGTTTGTTAGCAAGTCCACTCACGCCAACTTTATTGTTTATGCAAAATGGAAATGGGTGACACCACTCTATGTCGGGGAAGGCAACAAAAAACACGTGTAATGTCTCTTGATAGTTTTATAAAGGCAGGGGTGGTGTGGGCTACCTAGTGAAGAAAGAGATGATAATTTATATTGATGGGGCGGTATGGGCTTTGTCTTCACCATTGGATGCCACGTAATTGATGCTTCTCGCTTTGGATTAAAGAATGCATTTGGAATTGGTCTCCATTGATAGGTTGTTCGGTTGGTGAGGTGGACCAATGAGGGAGGTGGGTTTTAGAGTTGTAAAAGTATTGAAGATACATTTCGAAAGTGGATTTTAGAGTTGTAAAAGTATTGAAAAAACATTTTAATAATTGAATTCAAAGTTTTCAGTGGTTAAGTGTATGAATTTCTTACGTTTCTTTGTTAAGGATGAAGGGGTATCCAAATTTGTTCAGGGTATAATTTTGGCCTTGTCCCTTATTTTTTGGTATTTCCTGGAATTTGTACCTTGGTGAATGGTTAGACAATGTTTTTTACATCACACACACTATTGTACTACTACCCATTTGATAGAAGAGACAAAATTGATTTGGGGTTCCAATGCATGATTTTACATATATTCAAATCGGTTTTTAGTTTATGAAATGTTATGAGTAAACAAGTATACATATTCATTGTATAACCAATCAATTATTATGTTAGTGGGAAGGCCACTTCCATTTTGACATAGATCATGGGTTATCAAATTTATATGAATGAATGCATTTAGAGGATTTTAGAGTCATAGACACAATTCCAAAACGTATTGAAAGACATCGATTATTTAGGATAATGAAATCACGTAGTAATAAAGGGGAAGGCCAAACAAGCAAGCATACTCATCTAACAACCAATCAATTATTATACCAATAGGGGATCACTTCTATTGTGGCGTCACTCTACCCATTAACATAAGGATCATATTATACTGGTACAAAGCCCCCGAGCTCGGTTCACTCGGTCTCGACCACTACATTAGGTGCCCCAGTACAACATGTGTAGAGGGATCGGTGTATAGAGCTTCGATATTCAAAGCTTTGGGTCACTGGATGTTTTTTAATTCCTATGGATTATAAAATAAATATTATACTAGTACATATATGTTAAATACATCTATCTAAAAAATGTCAAGAGATAACAATCTCAAAGTCATTATTTTCAATTTTTCAAACACTACAATTATTAATAACACTAGTACCTTTCTTTACACAAATCTCACTTACTGGTAACAAATAATGTTAATCTACATACACCAACATAATTAAGGTTTAAGGTTTATATATTGTTCACACTCCAAACTCAATTGGGAAAAAACAAATCCAAACCCCACTCTATTTAAAATTGTGAACACACTCAGAAGTATTACAACTCGGTGCCAACCCATGAATGTCGCCACACATAATTAGGGTTTATGTGTTTCCCGCTAACAACCAATAGAGCGAAAAACCACTCCAGCTAACTATAATTGTAAAATTTGTCCATGGATTGGTAGTTCCGAGGATTTTGTCCGAGGAAGTTCGTACTCCTTGTACTCTAGCTTTACGTGAGCGAATATTATTAAACGAACCAGTCGCTTTCCCAATTATTTCTTTTGCTGCAAACATATACTACAAATTGATGTTTTCCCGAAGGTTTTATCAAGGATTTTCACGCTCCCAACGGTCGGATTGACGAGACTCCCAAATCGATCCCACTAGGGTTTTATTCAATTCCTCACAGTTTTTGAATTCTTCTAAACTAAATTATCCGCACCACATGAATCACGCTTTCCAATCCCCAGGCTCACATACAGAAGAAGAAAGTCGCCATTTTCTCGCATCTGCTGCGTCGTGGTGTATATTTTGTGTATATCCGTCATCTGAGCGGAATCAGTCGCCGACGTCTCCAATGGATGTACAAGTTTCAGGATAAGTAAGTGTATTGAAGAATTTATAGCATGGACATGCCCGGGAAGAACTTCAGAGCTTCGAGTTCGTTTGATTTTCTGGAGCCGAAAGAAGAAGATTTTTGGACTCAAAGAAGAAAAGATTCCGCCTGCGATTACAGGGAGGGACCTCTTTTCAAGCGTCAGAAAATTAATGACCAGGTTAGTAGCCTTTCCCTAATGGCCTTTAGTTTTAATAAAGATTTAATTTTTTTTGTGTTGACCTCTTGAATGTTAAGGTTAGCAACGAATTTATTTATTTATTTTCGACAAACAATGTCCGTTGTTTAAAATGAGGTGTACAGTATTATTCTGTAACAGGGAGATGAACAGCTACCAAATTGCACTCGACTGCTGCCCTGTTTCGGCCAAAAACAAATTTATTTTAATTGCTTGGGTTTCGACCCTCTGACCTCCCTTTTACTACTGTATTGACACACTTTTTCTCTGTATACCTGACTCTTGTCTAACCATCACGTAGGTTCGTTTGTGGTCAACCAAAATTGAACTCGAGACCTGTGCACTGCTAAAACAAAGGGGCTGCATAACAAATCAAATTTAAATTTAGATGCAAATATTAGCGATAATTAGGGGAAAAAAAAAATTAAATAAAAAGATTTAGAGAATATCCAGCCATTTAAAGTCCTAGGAGCCTACCAATCTCATATGAAACAAGGCCATGAAATGGCAAATCCTGCCGAAGCAAATACATTTAAGGGAAAGAGTTGAATTGATGACGAATTGTATTTTATGAATGAGTGTGTTTGCATTGATGGCTAATAAGAGTGAAATGGCTATGTCACAATAGTTGTAGCCCATGAAATCACACTAGATTATGTTGTCATAGATTTCCATGCCCTGTTCCAAAGCTCTAATTTTGGTAGTAGCTGGGAGTGGATTTTCGTACCCTCTTATATAGCATAGACGAACTTTTTTGCAAGATCAAAAACGTAGACAATGAGAAAGAGTTTTTTATGAGTGAGATATTAGAGGATGGCACATGGAACAAGGTTAGAGAATTAGATAATCCTTGAAAAAATCATTTTATGCATATCATGTAATCATTGTTGTCAATGAGAACACATTTTCTTGAGGTATTTTGTCAAATAGTTCATGCACCTTGTGTATGCTTCCACATTTTGCAAACACAACTACAAAAGCATTTGCAAAAACAACATCAAATAATAATTGGATTTCAATTATGCTTTGACGGATGTCCATAAATTGTTCTAAAGTTGCCATATCAGTGGAGGTTGTTCTTATAAAAGAGTAGGGGAATAACTCTTAAAAAGAAGCAAGGGAAAAGCTATGAAACCAATCACTGTTTTGATGCTTCTTGCCACAGCTAGGCTTGCAGAATTTTTTTTGTTATATGTCTTACATGGGACTGCATGCTGCAAAAGAATAGAGGGAAATTATATATTTTACATTTTTTGTTTTTGGCCAATTTTCATTTTGAACAGATTACATGGGGAGTGGGACTTCTTGTTGTAAGGGACCAGTAGCAGTAGCCACTAAAATGGCACCACTATGTAGTCAAGTAGTTCTTTGGGTTTCCATTGAAATAAAAACTAGAAAATAAACGTAAAAAATAGATTATTTTAAAGATTACCTAGAATTGCAATGTGACTCAGGAGTAGGGTCCCATGGACAAGTCAAGTGACATAATAGTTATTGCAAAATTGGAAGCTAGATAAACTAACCAGGGCTGAAATGCAACTCTATAAAGAGATGGGATACTACAAACCAGTTGTTATCTATGAAAATCCCATTTATTCTCTGTGAAGACATGGGATACAAATTTACAAACTGTAAAATACATTTAAAACACAAACGAAAAAACATTCATATTAGTGGAAGAAAATACAGGAGGGAGAGTCAAGATTGACAGGGAATAGCTTGGATAAACGACACAGGAAGACATTTACAAGAAGTATCGATAGACTCAAAATATGTGGCTAAGAATTTGTGGATTGGAATTAAGTGAGTGGTAGACAATTCCACGTGGTTTAGACCATGACGCGGTCATCACGAGAGTCTTTTTATCTGCTCTCGTTGCTCGGTTATCAGAAACTTGCACTTTTTATTCCTTTAATTTTTCTTCAGGTTTGGAAGGATATTGGAAGCAGTGTGAGAAGGGACACGGGTTTCCAAGGGTAGTTCCACTTTTACAAAGATGTCTACAAAACGTATACGGATGTGAAGATTTTTGAAGATCTCAAAGAGTGAGCATTGGACGCCCTCCCCAGTGAGGGCTTTTCCCTCCAGTTTTTTCAAGATATAACCTCCTGTTTCCTCGATGTGGACTAGAAAATTGCAAAGCTTATACTAGAAAACAAAAAATATATTTGGAATACGCCAGATTTGAAAGAGATCATTAAGGAATATTTTGACAATAGTCTCAAGGCTTTCAGATTCTGTGATGAGCTGGAAAATTGCCTGAAAAACGTGAGGAGTGAGCAACTTAAACTTCAGATCACTTCGCAAAACATAACGCCTCAAGGATCCCCTCTCTGGAAGGAGCAGTATACCAAGATTGTTGAAAAATTGAATGATTTTAAGACGGCTTCGAACCCGTTTACACCCTCCAAACATGACACTCTTAGATGTTGGAGACCCTCGATGCGAAAAGAATGCAACTAGAGAATAGGTGCTGGTAGATCAAGTGTTTGAGCATTATTTTTGGTGCCACGTTTGTTGTTTCCGTCATTTTATGTTGTGCAGTGTCCATGATCGTGCCAAACTTAGCCAGCTTGGCTATCACTCACTCCACGACAACCAATTCCTTTTCCTTGATAGCTTCATTTCATTCTGATACATATAAGGAACAACTCAAGATTTTGAAAGAAATGGGTAAACATGACTTTTGCCAAGCTTGAGGATCTGAATGCCATCAGGTTTCATGTGGAGAGCCTGGTGAACAGTCACCGTTCAATGCGGGAGAACTTGGAGTTGTGTTTGGGGGATGAGCATGCTCTGCTCATGCAATCGCGAATGAAAAAACAATCTTTTTATTGAATAGATCACAGGATACTATGAAATCATGTGTTGATAAGGAGAGAGTTTACGAATGATAGTAACGCATTCAATGCCGTACTTTGAACACCACAGTCATTAGCTCAAATGTCATTCACATCGGCCTTACAGTCGCACGCATCCACTAGCAAATAAATGTCATAAATATTGTCAAAGTATTGGTGTAATGACTATGATATTTATGACATTTATTGTCTTTTCTAATGTTCAAACTATAAAAAGGCAAAAAATTCAGAAAATCTTGTTTTTTTTAATGTAAAAATTCTAAAAGGCTTATAAAATTAATTCAGCCAATCAGAAAATTGAATTAGATGTTTTAAAAAGAATAAATAAATATACATTTATGGAAAACTATACAATAAATATATAAAGTGCCATGTGGAATATTGTAATTGGTTTCTTCATACAAATGAAATGAATTTTTGGTGCCTATAAGACCTGCCTACGGCAGGATAATAACATACACATAAAATAACATACACCAAATGCTCAACATATACTATCCATAAATTATAAAATTTAAACCAGCAGTCTAAACCCCTAAAACACTAAAAAACAATAGAAAGACCAAATAAAACCAACCCTTGATTTTCTAAACCAATTTAAGTAGTCCTCATATACAAAAGCAAACCAATTTGGAAGCTAGAACTATTGCTTTGAATTTCCTGTACAAGTGAACAAAACTTGCTTAAATCGTGTGTGCCCCTTTTTTTATCAATAAATCTGTGAGGTTTGGTACCTTTGTGTTATTTTAGAGGAAGCCGGTTATATGTTTCATAGGGACTGCATTTTCTTCACCTCTTTGCAAAATATTAAAATTTTATACGTTTTATTCATCATGTCACTCTTTTAGAAATAATTGAATTGGTTTTGTTTTGGATTTACACTCGTGGATGGTATTGAGAAATGGGAAAAGTTTAGGAGTAAATACTCATCCCACAACCAAACAATTAATTATGCAGTCTAACTCAATATATCAATTAAATAAAATTGTGTTATTTTAATTTATAAATTATTTACTACTAAAAGTTAAGATTTACCCATGTACTTACAAACTAGCAAAATCATCCATAGGTGCTTTCTGGAAGTCCGATAGGCACATGCCTAATGTTTAGAAAACAAAATTAATAATAATAGTCATTTTGTTCACTAGTGAAGTTGTTTGGGATCAATTATTACTGAGTGTAAAGCCCCAAGATGCCTCAACATGGAGATTCAAATGGTTGAACTCTGTAATTTTACGTGTTTATTTCGAAATATGGATTCTGACATTCTATATTTCAATTAGTGTTTAAGGTTATGTGTCCAATTTAACTTATAATCTTTCATGCGAGAATGGGACTTGTAAGATAAAAATTTGAATGATAAAGGTACTATTATAGATTAATATATTTTACAAACAAGACATATGTCAAAAAAATAGATTTACAAAGTGGCAATAACAAACAATATCTTTTATGGAGCATATTTTACAAACTGGTCTTTTATCAAAAGAACAATTTCAAAAACTATTAATAGTGATTTTTGTTATCGACTTTATTATCCACTTTTATTGATTTTATCATCCAATCTTAGAGTTCGTATTCTCATTTTTAGAAGAATGTTTTTGAGATATGGAGAGTGAACCTATAATTGCTAGGTATATAAGTAGTATTTGCTAGATATATTTGGTGAATATTCATGGCAAACATCATTCATGTTCTATATTGTTAGTCTCCCAAGAGTAATTGAAAACAAAAAAAAAAAAAAGCAAAAAAAAAATGAGCCTCCTCCACTGCCAATCACAAGTGCAAGACATGATGCATATTTCCCAGCCTTCCATACTAGGCATATAAAATAGGTGAAACCATAGCATGCATCCCTGCAGGAGGATGTTTTTGTTTGTTGTTGTGGGAAAGCGGAAGAGGAGACCAAAAATTAAAGCCTAGAATAGGTTAAATATGAAGAAATCCGCAAGTGCCCAAGGAAGCGGGCAAGGTCATCATATTTGAAAAACAAAACACCACCTCCACAGAGGGTTTTATGAGAGAACACAGGTGGTCACTTAATGTTGAAGATAAGTTGCGGCTGGTGCAACTCCACTTCCCAGTTTCACCGGATATCCAACATCCTTCAATATCATTTCCACACCACTAAGGCATCCCAACAGTTGTAACTGTATCCAAAATAAGATGGGCATCAGTTGCTAACACAAATTCAAATTGGTATAGCACCTCATAGGGGATCAGAAAACTATGTGCCACTGTCACCATATATATTATAAACAATATCTATAATTGATTGAAAACCATTTTCAATGATTTGTTTCAAGAAATTGTGCTTGAAGTTGGAAACCATGGATACTAACAATGCAAATCCCATCTATAAAGGTTATAGGAAATCATATCTACTGACTCCGGGAATAAAACTGCATATGTAATCTAATCTTGAAGGATCACTGTTGTTTAGAATATACAATTTGAAATCACCACAGCCCAAAACCTAGTAATTTGACCCCGCCTCATTAAAAATAACATAATTATAGAGATTGCGAAGGAAAAGCGAAATACATTACCTCGTTTAGATTCCCCATGTGTCCTATCCTGAACACCTTGCCAGCTACAAGATATGGCTGTACACATTGCTGGGGTCGATGAAAACATCTTGTTCTGGGCAGGCCACAGTTTGAGAGAGTTTCTGGACATTGAAATGAAAACGAAGAACGTTTATATCAAGCATAAACGTAGTAGGTTAAGAGCTGGGAGAATATTAAAAAAACTTATTCATTCGTGTTGTTTAGAATCCCAACAGTTGTAAAAGCAAATTGAACTCCTAAAAAATTATTTTTTCACAAATTAAAAAGAGCAGAATATTAAAAAATCAAAAGGAATGAGAAATATTTTATTATAATAACATGGTTTTTTATTTTTAAAAAATAAAGGATGATTACTAAAAAAATTCACTTACAAAGAAAGTTGTCTCTAAGAAGCCTATCGGCAAAGATACAATGTAAGCGGAAAAAAGAGCAAAGTGGCTCACCCAAGAGAAAATAAAAGAGAAACTAAACTAAAAAGAGTAATAAAAGTCAACAATCCAACAAAGATACCATGAACAGGTTCAAAAATAGAGTTGGAGTCATGTGTAGTGAGTTGAAACTTGTTGCTTTTGAGAAACACATAGGATACTGAAAGTGGAGAAGTGTGTAATGGATGTGAGAGGCCATGTGAGTCATTGAATCTATGACGCCTCATTAGTCTAACGTGTAAATCCGCAAATGATTATGTCAAATAGCTAGAAGTAGGATGTAATTGACATGGTGTAAGCCCCTTGGAGACTTATGTTTGACAAACCACCAACAAATGTCGAGAATCTCTCAGAAGAAAAGGGCTAAACATCTTTGATTTTCATAAGCCATGAATGTAGAGTGCCAAGAGAATCTTTGAAGAGGTCAAAGAATCATCCACTTATCTTGTGATAAAGAGAGCACTTGAAAATAGAATGAAAATTAGTCTCAAATTCCAAAAAGCAAATATGACAAATATAATGCTCAAGAGGTATGGTAGTATGTCTTCGATTAGCCTATCCATCACGCAGGTTCGCAGTCAACGCAAACCTGCACAAAACTTTGACTGGTGCGGTCCATCCTTGCACCCAACCGGCCTCGAACCCGTAACCTCCACGCTCTATTTCCCGTGCCTCACCATCCTACTTTGCACTCACGTATGAAAGACTACGGTGCCGGTTCTTTTTATAAAATTGCAAATGGAAATTTGACGGAATAGGTAACAACCTATCAAGAGAATCTTTGAAGAGGACAAAGAATCATCCGCTTATCTTGTGATAAAGAGAGCACTTGAAAATAGAATGAAAATTAGTCTCGAATTCCAAAAAGCAAATATGACAAATATAATGCTCAAGAGGTATGGTAGTATGTCTCCGATCAGCCTATCCATCACACAGGTTGGCAGTCAACGCAAACCTACGCAAAACTTTGACCGATGCAGTCCATCCTTACACCCAGCGGGCCTCGAACCCATAACCCCCCCGCTCTATTTCCCGTGCCTCACCATCCTGCTTCGCACTCACGTATGAAAGACTACGGCGCAGTTCTTTTTATAAAATTGCAAACAGAAACGTTGTTACCTATTCCGTCAAAACTAACGGCGACGCGACAAAACTAACAACGACATGACAGAAAATACTTTCTACCTTTGTGCAAACTTGTGTGAGAGATAGGCCTAGCCGTATGTCTCTATGCAAAACTAGTGGGAACAAATTTTGAGTTAAGTGTGGAAACTTTCCTAGGTAACTATAATTTTATTTATTGTAAAGTTGGATGAGCCCATCATTATATAAAATATGTGTCTCAAAAATGTTGAATTTTTAAGATGAGCGATTCTTTAAATTAAATTCACATAAAGTTAAGATATACATACCAATACAAAAGCCATTGCTTATCTCCCACGGGAATAAGGAGCTTCCATAATAAAAATCCTTAAAATAACATGAAAAACAATCCCTTTATAAATTTCCATACAAAAATTATAATATTTTACCATAAAATCTAATCAAATTATATACGAAATACAAGAAATTACATAGCAGCTATATACAACTTACCCGACATCCTAGCAATTGGTGCACAAAACCTCGTGTAGCCAATGGCTACTCACGTACAATCTAATTCCGGCTGTCTATTGACACGTGTTCGGATTAAATCCATGGATAATTAAAGTTAATTTGTAGATGCACCCATTAGCACCCATATAGAGATATTGATTTTTTTTTCGTTTTTTTTTCGGTTTGCTTAATAATTTTATTATTACAATTTGTATAGGTTTAAGATATTACCATTTTATAATTGATTTTTTAAAGCAAAAGGAGAAAAAAAAAATCATTTTTTAATTGTTTAGTCCTTTTTAGTTATTGTAACTTCTTAGTTATTGAGTTGATGTATAGTCGTGTAGGGCCAAGCCTTCTTGTCAGGGGTGTTGTTAGAAGAGTTTCTCCTCCACTTGGCCCCCATTCTCAGGAACAAGGGAACCTGCCGTGAGGCCTCCACTTGGCTGGGTGGATAACAATGGCTTTCACCAGACGTATTCCTTGGAGACTCTAACCTTAATTGGTAGGGTCGGTATCACTAGATGTGATCATTAGATGGTCTATGTTGCTCGATATCTTTTGCGGGGAGGAGCTTCAGAGACCAAGTCCCATTAGTGGTCGCTCTATCAGGCATGACCCTAGAGTCGAGGGATGATTCTCGAAGACTGCACTTGCCCCTGACCAGCGTAAACAAGGGACTCTTCCAGTTCAAGAAAACTAGGAACAACTTTAATTTATGGGAATTGTCAGCTAGGGAAAATCTAATTTTACAACCTCCATTATTAGCTTCATGGTTCTAAACACCCCACTCATTTTTTCCAAAATTATGTATGGATTGGGATGGGAAATTAATTTCCTTCCTTGGAACCCTAATAAATCGGCACCACATTGCAGAAGAACAAAATAAAAAAAGGAAAATGTTTTTAGAGGCATGTGGTATCCCTTCATTATTATCAAGGCCCTTGATGAGAACAATTCATTTCTAAGCCAACACACCAAGTATGACACAATTAAACATGCAATATAGTGTAATGCAAGAACCCGACCATTATCACGCTCAATGACATAATCAATGCAACACAATAAAGTCTATATGCTCTTCGAGTTTCAATTAAATGGTTGAATGTTGCTCTAAATGATTGTAATTGCTTTTAGCATAAGGATGTCACTATATCATTCAGTCTTATGTCTTAAATGTATTAATGCACCTATGTATTTCTAAAAAATTAATTGAATTCAAATCAGGACCCTATTGGCACACATTCTAACACACAATATGCAATATAAGCTAACAAATAATGGCCAAAAACCACAAGAGACCTAAATATGGGTTAGAAGGGCCACACAAAAAAGAGCACCATAACCATAGAAATGTAGTCATGGGGAACCAAAACCATACAAGTATGGTTTGGGAGGACCTAACACTACTACATGAAATGAAATTAATGCCACAAATAGGGTCATATTTGCGTTGGAAATCATTCATTTTTCATGTTTATGGTTGTGAAACTTTGAGAAATATGCATCATTTTAGGTGGCGCAAAGGTGACACAAAACTGAATCAACCAAATCTTTTTAATTACATCATATTTGCACCACATCTGCACCAAATTTTTGTTACACTTTAAAAAATAAAAAATAAATTATATATATAATTTTAAAAAAATTGTGCCGCCTTTGTGTCACCTAATAAACAAATAAAATAGATTTCTGCAATGTTGATATGAAAATGATGTGTTTATCATTTAGATCTAGATAAGGGTAGGCTAGGCTAGGCCTCAATGCCTCATTCTTCATCCTTTCACAATAATTTCCGATTAACATGCGATTGTAACGGTCTCATCTCCCAACCATGACACAATATTGTGGAAATTTTAGTTTTTTCCTAAGATGGCATTATTTGCCGCATAACTCAAGTTTGAATCTCCTACTTTATTCTCCAATGTGAGAATGTGGAGGGATAAATTGTGAGAATTAATTATTAAAAATGGATTGAATAGATGATAGGCCAAATTTCTTTGATATTGATCAACTACCACGTCTTTGACACTTCCATCTTATACTCCTTTTGCCAATCAAGTATATACTAAAATTATTAAGCGCATATGTATGTATGGGTGTGTACGTACATAAGTATGTATGCATGCACATGCACACGCACACGCACACGCACACGCACACGCACACGCACACGCACACGCGCGCGCGCACACAGATGCACATGCACATGCACGCATAGAGTAAAGAGAATAAAGATCATCCATGGTGATAGGCATCCCATGTGCTAAGACCTCTACTCTTAAAAGAATTTTAAAATCCTTTTTGTAGTACCCAAAATCTAGTTTGAGGTCTTGGCAATATGGCATCTAGTCCTTATCTTGACATGTATCCCATTTACACACAAATGACTATTTTAAGGCACCCTCCCACTCTATCCCACTTTCTAATCCCACCAAATGACAATTTATATTCTCAAGCTAAGCTCCTCAGGGATCACTACACATGCTACATAACATCTAATACAAAATCCCATCTATCTCAAACCTGACTCCAGTCACACCTTGGACATGTTTGTAGGTCCAAGACAAGTTCAACCATGCACTTTTCTAGCCTCTTATAAACTTGTCCCTTGCACTTCTATTAATAACTTTTTCATCTAATATAGAATCCCATTTGTCTCAGAACTGACTCCAGTCACAATAACATCTAATACAAAATCCCATTTATCTCATACTTAGCTCTCATCATACCTTGGACATGTTTGTAGGTCCAAGACAAGTTCCACCATGCACATGTCCAAGCTTCTATAAATTTGTTGGGCTTGCACTTCTAACAATCACTTTTTCAAAAGGGCGACTTAGGTTAGTCGGCGTATGTTGTTATTTTGGGTCGGTTGAGCAGGATATCATATAAATAGTTACATATAAGTACATGTTTGTAGGTCCAAGATAATTTTGACCTTGCACATGTCCAACCTTCCATAAACTTGTTGGGCTTGCACTTCTAACAATCATTGTTTCAAAAGGGTGACTTACCTTACTCGACCTATGTTGTACTTTTGGGTCGGTTAAGTTGTAAATCATATAAGTACAAACATATTGTAATTTATTATAGGCATCTACAAATCCTCTACTCTCTCACTCTAATAAGTTCAAGAGCAGACAATGTTATATTCCCCAAGGAACCCATCACAACAACAAGCTATTAAAATATGAATTCAACTATATTGTGAGGGTTTGATATTTTAAATTAGAAATATCAAGTGTGTGCTACTAAATGTGAGGGTTTGATCAAGGGCTCCATCTTTACTATTTATTCTATATCACATGCATCTTATCATAGGTTGGGTGACTACATGGGCTTGATCCATCTTTAGAGTAGTGATATGTAGCACATTGCTCATCTCATCGACATGAGTATGCTGAGACAATCTATCCCAATGTATGTTAACCCCTTTTCAAAACCACGACTCAAATTAGGATTTCAAAGAAATGAGAAGCCATATCTCATTACAACATGATTACAACACATTCATTGCACATATATAGACCCATAAATTAGGACTTTAGAGACTTACAAACTAGATTCTAACATTTAGATTGAGTGTGCATATCTAAAGTACAAACCTTCATAGCCCTAGGTGATAGGTTCGGTCATGAAGTTGTCTAGAAACCCACAAACCTATCTTGCATCGTGTTTGAAATTGAGTTATATTATGAGAAACTTGATGACACCATGCTTTGTTTCTGTATACATAGTCTAAGCACTCTATCACATAGTATGTTTGCATAATCTACTTCCCCTTTCCAACCCTAAATCCTAATTGTACTTTATTGTATTGACATTAGAAATTTTGTTGGCAAATGTAAGAGTAACATAATTTAGGATTGGTAGGAATATTTACCTTAGTTCCAAATTATCATTATTGTATAGTATATTAAATTAGGTCACGGACTCTAATTTTGAATTATACTTTTACATAAACATTCAACATCACATGGTTGCAACATGAAAACATTTCAATGAATATACCAAACATGCCAAGGAATTCGTATTTGAAATATGTTACATTCAAGAAATTGCTATATAATGAGAAAAAATACAACATTAAATCATGTCTTCCATGTTTTATATTGAAGTACAATATTGCTCGATAACCACACAATTTGTTGAAAGTAGATACAAGTTTGAGATATACATGATGATAGAAAGCATGGGGAATTATTTATTATATCTAGAAGATCTGACTCACCTATTGTGCTTAAAATGTAAACAATGACAAGTAAAACCCTAAATTAACCACCTAAAAAGATAATTGAACCCTCTTTTAGCCACATAACCATCTAAAAACTCAACACAAAATTGATATCCAGGGTTTGATGTGGCGTAATTCACATCACCTTTTGTGTCATCTTTGTTCTTCCTATGTACCAAAATTTCGATCAAGTAAAAAAAATTATGTAGCAATGCAAGATTGGCCCAATTCATGGCACTAATTGTACTTTATGTAGTAGTATATAATTGTACTTGTATGGTTTTGAGGGAAAACCCATAACAAAAAAAAAAACATGGAGAAGATAGAAAAAATAAGAGAGTAGCTAGAAAAGACCTCAAAGGGGAACATGCTAGAAGTTGACCAAAAAATGTGAAAAATGTGCAAATAATCTAGCCTAATTTGGATAATCAATAAATACACATGTAAAATAAAGTAATGTAATTTTACAACAAATAACTAGTCTCGTACCAAAATTAGGTGTCTAAATAATGACCCGCTTTGATATGTCTGTGCATAAACATATTGATAAAAACAAATGTGTTCATATAGATAAGGTTCCTCAAGAGTCTAAAAACCAATGAGAATTATTAGTCAATATCAAAAATAATAATGTATTGAAAGTCCAAAAGGAGAGAGATTACATGATCTCTCTTGTAGAAGACTATGAAGATCCTAGAATTGACATGCATCTTATTATGCCCTATGATATAGAAACATGTACCCATGTGGACATGTAAAGAATACCTGTGTGCATGTGGATAAGTTTCCAAATAATCAATAAGAAATTAATGCATTGTTAAAATCTAGAAAAAAGGAATCTAAACAAACACACCTGATTTTGTTGAAAATTGTGAAGATGCTTCTATGGAAACCTAAATATTTGAACTGTGTTGAATTATACATGCAATTTTAGTACAACATTTTAGCGACAAAAATATTTTTTTGTAAATTTGATACAATATAAAGAAAGTAGGGTTAGGAAATTTCCTAAATATATTATGTGGTGTGAATAAATGTCATGTGTTGGGTATATCTAGGAGAAAACACCATGTGGTTGTACCCATTTATGGGAATGATATAGTAGAGAACGTTTTGTGTCCTAGAGTCTAAACATAGATGTATACCCTCATTTTGAGATGGGGGACATGACCTTGTAAAACACATATCTCAAAAGAAATGGATTATGCACACCATGTGTAAGATAAGAATAAAAAGTACAAGTATGTCTAACATACTAAGATATAATCTTGTAACTATGTATGTAATAAACAAGGTGCTCTATATTCGTTTGTAATGTGAATTATATGAGCACAAGTGTAGTATGATTTTGTGTGGAAAAAGAAATACAAAAGTATCATGTTGTGTATGGGAAATGTATAAGCTATGTAAACATAGGGATAAGATGCCCCAAATGGGGAGGGATAAACATTGCAATCATGAGAGTATCATGCCCTTTATGGTAAATATATAAGTACTATAGGTATAGGAATAGGTTTCTCCATGTGGAAAATATATAAGTAATATAAGATAGGGAATAATATGCCATAATATGGGCAATATGTAAGCACTGTAACACAAAGAATGATATGCCCCTATATGGGAAAGATATAATTTCAACGTGAGGAACAAGTATAGACCCTTTCCCCTAATAAATGCATGATATGAATATGCATATGTGACATATCTTTTACTCTGCTTGATTCATCAAGTGTTTCCTATGTCTTATGGTGTCATGATCCATTTCATGCCTAACTATGTTTTACTACATGCCTATGTTGCCACAATTCATATCATGTATGATTAAATGTTGTGCCCCTCAAATCAATTAATGGATCTAGCCACCAACAAATTTTGAACTGATAGGTCTAACTAAGTTGAAATTCTATGCATGTTTCCCAAACCAAAAGAATGTCGTTAATTTAAAGTTTAATTATTGTTTGGACATTGCATGTGTTAGATTGTGGAGCTAGATTGCTTCACAGTTAGCATGCAATGGAAAGTGACTGGAAATACAACAACCTATCATCGGTAAAGGGGGAACCGACACGGTCACCCAGAACTGTCATCGATCAGAGCAAGTGGGAACCGCGACCCGTCATCGGTCAGACATGATAGACATCGGTCAAAGCAAGTGGGAACTGGCCACGGTTAGGTCTAACCAGCGCCGGTTACCTGTGTGATGTGTTTTATTTTTAAGTCACGGGCTTTAAATATAGATTTTGTTTTAAAGCAAATCTATTGGATGTAATTGCATAACTAAGGTGCCCTAAGTTTATGTATTTGTATATAAGCATGAAAGTTAGGGTTTAGAAGCATGAGGGATGAAGATTGAAGAGAAGGATCGGATTAGATCCTTGATTCTCCGAGATTGAGAGGATGAAGACGAAGAAGAAGAAGAGGAAAAAGGAACATGTTACATGAAGACAGAGACTCCGTGGAGAGGAGCTGGACAGAAGGGAATAGCAGGCTACTATATTTCCTTTGTATATTTATTGTCTCATTGTAATGGCTTGCATAGTATGCAAAGCACATAGCGTTTCTTCTTGTAGATGCACATGTTGGTGAGGTCTTGTATTATAGATCTATGTAGATCTAGTCTTGTATTGTAGACCCATGAGATCATATTGTATTGTTAATCCATGTAGATCTAGATATTGTAGAGGTCTTGTTTGCAGATTCACAATACAGTGAGAGCTTGGCTGCACAGTGGCAGATGCAGGGTAGCTTCAGGTATGTGAGATCTGGTTATGTTTGAGAGGTATGGTTGTAGTGCACTCAGGCAGATCTGGTTAGAGATTTGGAGGAGACACAAGTGGTGATATGGAGACACGATTTAGTCTACTCAGGAAGATCATGTTGGAGATCTGGGAGGAGGAGATACTCTTGTAGAGATACATGTACTCTTGTGCAGAATAGTTAGTTTGTAATCTCTTGTTTTATATATATATATATATATATATATATATATATATATATATATATATATATATATATATATATGAGATCTCTATCTTTTGTGGACGTAGCCCACATTGGGTGAACCACGGTACATGCTTGTTATGTGTGTGTATTTTTTGTGTGATTTGGATTATTCTAGTTTATACTTCCACTGCTGTAGACTTTGTGGGCGAATTGTTTGGATCCTGTGTGCATGATTTTGTTTGTTATTAAATCATAACACTATTTCATTGTCCCCAAAATCCCAACATCATGGGCTATTGGTGTGGAGTTGTAATCAATCATCATTGTTAGTGCGTAATTTCCATGTTTACTTTATTGACCAAGTGATGTGTCAAGGGTTTGTGACTCTATGTTTATTGCTCGCATGAAAGTGACACAAATTAGCAAATCATTATTTGTGATCCTATGTTCAACACATGACTAAGACCCAAGGGTTAGATTCCTAATTGATTTCATTGATTGATAGAATGTTATATCGATTTGGTGGTCTATTATTAGTTCATGCCTCCAAAAGGATACTATATACCTTTCACCTAAGTCAAATAATTTCTTAATTTTAAACAATAAAAAGGATCGAAATGACATACTGTATAGTAGGACTCAAAATTTGTGGAATATTCTTTTAGGCCTTATTGTGGATTATTCACTTTAGTTGAATATAATAATCATACATTACTTTCAATGTTAGTTTTTAAATATTTTTTTATTCACCTATCGATACTACTAAAAGACATATCAACGTATATTAATAATTATGATATTACATACAATATATCTAAATGTTCTAAACAATTTATTACAACATGATATATCAACCCATATTTAAAAATAATAAAAATTCCATCAAATGACACCTCAAAATATATGATATTATATTGTTAATAGTTTTCATATTTGAGTAATTTTTTACAAACTATTTACAAACTAATGAAAAGCAACTATTTCAATTTCATGTGGTTTAGACAATAGTTTAAATATTGTATTTGTCCAAAAGTATAATTACATCGGAAGGCATCTCGTTGTGGAGTAGAGATTTTTTGGCCATTTTCTATGTTTACCGACAACTTTTTAGCAACACGTTATCTTGGTGACCTTGTTCCTGACAACTTGCAACTAGTAGAGGACATAGACAACCTCTCAAAGCATTGTGTATTTTCACCAAATGCAATCAATAGGTGTCCAACCTGATCAGTTCCCAACCTACGTCAGATTTGCAAAAAATGGGTATGTTGAAAAGGCCTTGGAACCTTATCTGGTGACACCCAAAAAATACGATAGGTTTGGTATTCCAGTAGGAGCATTCAACGATGAGCTCCTTACTAGGAAAATCATTGAACAACAAATATTACCATAGGAAAGCCAAACACAAGTCTAGTTTTTAGTCATGAACTCCATATAGAGGATAGTGTTTAAAAGGTGCATATGGAGGAATGAGAAGGAATCATGTTACAACACTTACACACTTATGGAAGTGCCACTGACAAGAACTATTGCATGCCTCTGGTTATTAAACAATTACATGCATTATGTGTCAAAAAATTAGTTTCCCAGGTCTTTGATAAACATAAAACCTTGAAGTTTTAAGTACATAAATTTTTTGGAAGTGTCCTGACAGATATGTCTGCAAATTTTGGAAGCATGTGAACTATTCAAAAAAATGTCTGAAAGAAATGTGATCTCATGCACTATAATGATTGCAGGATATGCAAAAAATGGGTTTGTTGAAAAGGACTTGGAAAATTTCCAACAAATGGAATTGACAGGTGCAAAGCCAGAGTCCATAATCTTTGCCAACTTCCTCACAACCTTTGTAGAAATGGAAGTTATAGAATAAGGCATTTTCAAATTAGCAGCCACGACCTGCCCACTCTTTCAAACCAACTCCCAACCCGAGCCACTACATACACCAACCATGTCAACTATTTGACAAAATGTCTTAGAGAGATGTCATCTCATGGAATGTAGTGACTTCAATATATTCAAAAAATGGGGTTGTTACAAATGCCTTGGAAAATTTTAAATGCCAATACTTGATTCTTGGTGCCTATAGTGCCAATATGGGACTTTTAGGAATGGAAAATTATAATATTCCTGTACCCATAGAAAATGACATGTGCCATATTTTGGAGAGCTTTATCGGCATCTCAAACAACAAACTGGGAGTGTTGGGTCAGGATGGAAATCCATCAAAAAAAATAACAAAAAAAATCCTCAACCAAATGTGGTGTCATAGAATTTTTTCATAGCTGGATATACACAAAATGAACATGTTGAATAGGCCTTGGACATTTATAGACAAATGCAATTGAGTAGTGTGAAACCCAACTCGGCATTTTTTAACACCATATTCACATGTTGTAGTTGCAAATGTTGTACAATACATATGTATACAAAATGTGGTAGTGTACAAAAGGCTCACAATTTGTTGACAAACTGCCATATGCAAATTTGGTTTCATGGAAAATTTTATTTTGCAGGATATGAAATCCATGACTATAGTATACATGCCTTCAAACTCTTTACACGAACGAGGCACTCCAAATTCCATTCTACCTAGTAAGCTTTGATTGTGTTTTCAGTTTTACCCACATGCAACCATGTAACTTCACATGCGAGTGCTTCTTATTGCATTATGTCTACAATGAATCATTATATATGTATAGTTGACCTTCTTGATTGTGCTTTATATCTTGTGGAAGCTCTGAACTTTATCATTAAAATGTCAATAAAACTCGATATGATAACATGGGAGTGTTTTTGGGAGCTTGTAGATAGCATAAAAAAATTTCCCCAAGGGAAAAATGATATTTTTAAAACATTGACATGTTTCCATTACAAAATAGTTAAACATTAACATCCAAATCGACGTAGTTTGCAACTCACGTGCAATTGCTAGTTTACTAAGTATATGATCGGTTGATAGCTTTTTCCCCTTATTCCCACCTTTAATACAAGTACTAGGCCACACTCTCAACGTTTTTCCATTTTTTTCAATTGATTGAATTAACTTTTCTTAATGTTTATGTAAGGTGAAGACTATTTTTTGTACTACACTTCATTGTGATGCACTTCAAGTTGCAAAGTAGATAGCATTATCCTTATAGTTCTAATTATCTTTCAATTAATTTACAATTCTATGCAACAAGAACTTATCTCATTTCAACTCTTGTTCTATTAAGTTATGCTCACTTCCTTATGAGCTATGTAATAGACTACAGAATCATATTTGTGTAGTATAAATAAATGGACTTCGATTACATTAAATATCTATATTAACTTCTTCTTTTTATCATAATATGGATAAAAGAAGGAATTATATGAAATTAATAATTTAAAACCAATAAAAAATAATGTAAATAATTTTAATTTTAATTTATAATTTTATGTGCTAATTTATAAGTATAATTATGTATAAATTTCACACACACACACACACACACACACATAACTTCTTCTTTTTATCATAATATGGATAAAAGAAGGAATTATATGAAATTAATAATTTAAAACCAATAAAAAATAATGTAAATAATTTTAATTTTAATTTATAATTTTAATTGTTAATTTATAAGTATAAATATTAGTATAATTATGTATAAATCACACACACACACACACGCGCGCGCGCGCGCGCTTACGCGCACCCGCGCACGCACACACACACACACACGCACACACACACGCACGCGCGTGCGTACACAGGAACACACACACAAACGCGCACACACATGCACCACATGCACACAAACACGTACACACACACTCACCACACACACACACACATGTGCACGCTCATGCCCACATCCACACACACCCCACACTCACACGCACACACACACGCGCACATGCACACACACACACACACTCACACTCATAGCCACACACACATACCCGCACACATGCACACACTCACCCGCACATCCGCACACGCACACACAAACACGTACACACACACTCACCACACACACACACATGTGCACGCTCATGCCCACATCCACACACACCCCACACTCACACGCACACAAACACACACGTACATGCACACACACACGCACACTCACACCCACAGCCACACACACATACCCGCACACATGCACACACTCACCCGCACATCCGCACACGCACACACACGCGCACACACGCACACACACACACACACACACACACACGTGCACATGCGCGCGCACGCACACACAAAATTCGATAAAAGTAAAATATTTTGCATACATTTTTAGTTCTAGTGTCATAATTTTCTTAGTAAAATTGGTTACTATAAGATGATCTATATTTTAATTGATGGTAAAATGGGATTTTTAGAGAGCCCTTACCCTCATACGTAATCTATAATGTTACAAAGCACAAAGTAGAACTAAAAAAAGAAACGCATACAAACATACCCATCCGATAGAAGGCTAACTACCTGTAATAACTTTACAATAAATTTACAACCGAAACCTTTTCAAATATTGAGTGAGTTTTTGGATCTAGCGACCTCACTTAATTTGGTGCACCTCATTATTCTAACACGTGATTGAACCATACTCGTTCCCTTCTTTGTTTTGTTTCTTTTGTAAGAGTAAACATTCCAACCTTATGATCTTTCCTCCTTATCCTTTGTGTCCTCGAGAGTTGTTTCTACTTCAGTACCCTTCGAAATCCTATTTACATATTCCTTGAACATTACACCCTCCCAGTAGTCTAAGATCCTCAATCTCTCCGGACTTTCTTAGTAGGAACTAAAATGAACTCTTGAGCCACTTCCTCATTATTTTCTACTCTTACTTTCATCCTTTTCTCGTTTGAAGTTGTATCCTTCTCAACAATCTTTGAGTTTGGTGCTACAAGTTCCATTTGAGTCTGAGGATATTCTTCCCTTGCTGATTTGGAGTTTGGATAAGAGCTCAATTAGTAGCTATTTGCTCCATATCTATAATCTCTCCATCTTGAAGATCAAAATATGAGTTTTTTGAATCTTTATCCTCTAATACCATAATCATCAAGGGCCCTTCACAAGAACCATCTACAATCAAGCCCACAAGAGTTTCCTCTTCTTGATATTCATATATCCCCTCTATTGACCCTTGGTCCACTAGTAGAGAAAAAAGGGCCTCCTTTTTATATTCCTTGTTTCAAATCAATGAAACATCCTCTAAATTTTCTTTATGATCTTTGATTAATTCCTCATTTTCCTTTGGACCTTGGTTTAAATCTCCCTTCTTTTTCCAAACAGGATTTTTATTGGTTTCTTGGCCCTTTTTCTTACCACCCGTCCCCACCAAGGGATTATCTTTGTATTCAATCTACTAAGTCTAGCTCTCAAGCTTAGAAGAGAGCTTTAAATTTGTTGGGATTTCCTTATAGGGAGGGATGCTCACACAAAATTTGGTATAGATCAATCTATTTTTGTTTCTAGTTACTGGGTCAAAAGTGAGGATTTTTCCAATAGCTTTTACAATTCTTGTCAAGACTTCCTCTTCCCAAAATTATAGGGGAGACCCAAAAGTCTAACCCAAATGAGAATTTCATCAAAAATTTCCACATTTGGATTAAACATAGGTTTCCATTTCTTCAAAGCTAAACCTCATTTCCCTAGAAACCACATACCCTTGAGCAGAGTGTTGGCTAAATATTCCTTATTAGAATTTAAGAAATAAAAAAGAAACTTTGAGGCAAAGCAAAGATCACAACTTGGTCCTTAGGTTTCCATTTTCTTATTGCCCATTCCCTAAAGATGTCAATATTCGGTCGCAAGCCCAAGAATTTAGAAATCAAGTATTTCTTCAATCTGGTTTGAGATCTATCCACAACCAAGTCAGTGATATGTAAATAGAGAATCCCATTCTCTTCAACCCCCATAGAAGCCTCTTGTGGTTGAAAAAAACCATTAGATCTTGAAACCCTATCCGCCCATGATTATAGATTAGATTCACTAGTTTTAATTTGAAATACAATCCCATTGTATTTAAGACCTCCCATCATATGGCATATCTCAACCATACAAAGTGGTTATGGTAGACCCCGATAGGGCGCACATGGCTTCTATAACATGGCTAGTAGGGAACTGTAGAACAATAATTTGAAATCCTTGATATCATTATGTTACAAGGAGTTTCAAATAAATAAATAATAAATTGAAAATTTTATATTGATAAGAAAATATATTTTTTAAATAAATAAATAATAAATTGATAAATTTATATTAATAAAAAATATATATCATTATAACTTAAAATAACCTCCGTGGTTTGTGCTTTAATGGCCTAGTGTTCAAACTCTCTTTAAAAATAATGGAATATGGTACATGTAAATATAAGATGACATTGTGTATATCTATTACTTCATGCTTTAGGTACACAATGTTGAAACTCTCTTCAATGAAGTGTAAAATTGATCCTGTATAAATTTAATCTTGTCAGATTGAGTATAAAATACAAATCTTCGCTCTTGTGGTTTTAAATTTGAACCTGCATTATCCGCCTTAAATATATACCTTCGTCATCAAGCTCGTTCAATCTTTACAAATTAAGTTAAGTAGAAAGAATAATTTTCACATTCTTATATTGGATTTTTCATATACAATATTAAGTAAAATTCTATTACCTTCACCAATTTTTTATTGATGGATGACAAATTATATTTATTTTATTGTGTTGGGCTTGAAAAAAGATAGGCTAGATATTGCAATTTTCAGATTGATTTCTTCATGTAAAAAGATAAACTTTTAAGTGACAATTAAATAGATGTCAACTTTAAGGTCAAACATAAAAGTGAACAACCCACTCTATTATAGGTACTCTGCTCGACTACCATTGTATTGACACAATATTTATTATGTTGGGAGGTGTTTTACAAAAGATTTTAGGGGTTGGAGGAGAAACAAGCTAACGATAGGTGCAATATTTATGAGTAGGTGCATTTTTATTCACTTTAAATTTGATGTCTATTTGATCATCATTATTTTTTTCCTTTTTAAAATAGAAATCAATAAAAAAAATAAAATATCTTTACCATACAATGAAGTTTGAAGCTCATATTTTCTTCAAAAATTTATATTTGAGCCTTACATAATGTTGTAGCTAGATTATTATTACCATTTATTATCGTTAAATATGAAATTTATGAAAAAGATATAATAAAATTATTGATAATTTCCTTAAATTTAATATCTCTCGAATTTTTCACCTAAATATAGTTAACATATCTTTAGTATGTTGGTGAAGTTGGCTCATAAGAGCCCACTAGGGATCAATTCTTGTTGAGTGTAAAAACTCCGACTTTAAAAAGGGATGAACTTAGGATTGTGTCTCAACAAATTTGATGTAATGAAGACCCCTTATTCCTTAACAATAAACTTAAGAAGGCAAGATTATTGTACACATAATCCGTATACTTATTATTTGAAAGATTAAGATATTTATGCTTTAGTAAAAACATTGTTATCATTATTAGTCTATTATTATAAATCCTAAGAAATTAATACTATTAATTAATATAATATTGATTGATTATTGTAAACCTATTAACAAAAACAAAAGAACCTAAATAATATTATTATATTGATTAGATTAATGTAATCCTACCAACCAAAATGAAAGAATCTAAATAGTATTGTTATATTGATGAGACTATTGTAATCCTACCAACCACAACAAAAGCATATTATTGGAACACATCAATATATTACTAGTAAATATAAGATGGTTACACTAAAAAGGTGATCAGAGAAATTACAACCCAAAAAATGTTGGAAAGGCAACAACAAAAGCCATGAACAACAATCAAAAAGCTAAAAAGAGGCTGAAGAGGACATGACACCAGAAAAATGCCAAAAAAATCACTGCCCAAAAAATGTTGGAAAGGCAACAAAAAGCCATAAACAAGACTCAAAGAGCTAAAAAGAGGTCGGAGAGGACATGACACTAGAAAAATACCAAAAAGGTAACCAAATTATATCAAAGCGGGCAAAAGAAAGTCAATCACATGAAACAACAATAGTTGGGGCGGTGGCGGCTCATCTTTGGGAGGGAGGCCCCCTAGATCAGTGGGCTCCTCCATTGAAAGATCGGGTATAAACCACCCATTGAGATTATGAGAATTGACCTGAAGAATCATAGGCACTATTTTCCCTCAATCCGAAGGTGGAGAGCCAACCATAGTAATGCCATTGGGAGTCGAGGATGGCCAATGAGATGAATGAATGAATGAAAATGTTTCTTGAGGAGGTGACATACTCCAATCACCTTGTTGAAGAGGTGGGCTCTAGCTGATCCACTGAGGAGGTTAAGCGAAGGAGCGACCACAAACTGGAGAGGAATAACAAATGTAAGAACGACTCCATTTACACCTTGTCGCTGCAGGTGGGGGGCTTAGTCTTAGAGGATCAAGTGGTACCTAGCTCATAGTGCATCGGGTGCTCCCCCAATGCTTGAGTAGTTGCTATAGGTACTGAAAGTCAAGAGCCGCCTTTTGACCTGAAGAATCATATGCACTATTTTCCCTCAACTCGAAGGTGGAGAGCCGACCATAGTAATGCCACTAGGAGCCGGGGATGGCCAATGAGATGAATGAATGAAAATGTTTCCTGAGGAGGTGATGGAATCCAACCACCTTGTTGAAGAGGTGGGCTCTAGTTGATCCACTAAGGAGGTTAAGTGAAGGAGCGACCATAAACTGGAGAGGAATAACAAATGTAAGAACGACTCCATTTACACCTTATCGTTGCAGGTGTTGGCCTTAGTCTCAGAGGATCAAGTGGTACCCAGCTCATAGTGCATCGGGTGCTCCCCCAATGGTTGAGCAGTTGCTATAGGTACTGAAATTCAAGAGCCGCCTTTTGAGCTTGAGCTTGAATCTAAAAAAACAAAATATATCACAATTTTTTCATTAGTAGAGAATTGTCATGAGATATAATCATTGCTAAAATAACAACATTACTCGCTTTTCATAATTGAAAAGGAATTATAGCTCTAAAAAAATTCTAAATTGAAGCTATATAAACAGGGAATTGAAATGGTCACCTAAAAAGCCATTTTCCAAGAAAAAAGCTTAGGATGGAAGGGCTAGAATAATGAATGGATCCAATGTTAGGCAGACTAGACACGAGTGCAAGACCAAATCAAATGTTTGAAAGATTCAAAACGGGCACAAGGAAGATACTTAGGGTAGGAACCGCCAATATGCTCGAGTCTCTTCCCCAAGGACAAGCCTTGATAAATGAAACATCATAAGAAAAGTTAAATTTGGGCTCAAGTTTGGACTTCCAAACCCGATAAAGCTAAAGAGCCAAGTTTTAAGGGAGGAATTCAAACTCCAACACAAATTAAGGGTTGGGAAAAAAAGACTCATCAAATGGTATAACAATCCCAATACAAGCATTTGCTTAAAGGCTGTGTCAATATTCCATCTCCAAAGATCAATTTGTGAAACACAACATTTGTGATTAGTTCGTGAATTGAGCCACATACATGTCGATTTGAGGCGTGGGAGGGCACATATATTTTGATTCAGGGCATGAGAGAGCACAAGTTTAAGCTCTTTGGAAAGCTCCCTTTGAAGCTTTTCCAATGGTGATGGTAGCACAACCATTGTATACTTGTGTGGAACCCAACAAATGCTCAAAGGAGCGAGATGCCATTTATGCAAATATTAAGAGACTCAAATGAGCGCCAAAATAAACTTGACATTCCGAGCTCAAATGGAAACTAGAAGGCATAGTTGGGAGATACAGAGCTCGAAGGAAATAGACATCGTTGCACATGGAGAGCATCCTGGATAGACCTCGTTGCACATGGACCGTCAAGACAGCTTGGAGAGCACATACGTGATCACAGAGCTCATAAGGGAGCCCACATCTGTGTTACAAAGACAACTTCGAGAAAGCACATGAATGCTGCTAAATTATCCTTAGCTCGAAGTATATGATAGTCTCTCCAGAGAGTACGAGTTAGAAGAGTCTGAGAGTCATAGCGAGTTATAGAGAGTATAATAGGTCACAGAGGGTCATGGAGTCTGTAAATCCGTTGCGAGGCCCGGTGAGTGTATGAGAGCCATAGTCACTCTATAGCAGAAAACAGTTGTGAAGCAGATAAATACAACATTTGTTCAAAAGGTGTTTCCCACCAGGGTTGATCATCCTTCTCCCACACACCAGGGAGCATATGAATATCATTAGTAATGCATGGCCACCATCTCTCTATATGGGGGGAGACGTCCTCAGCTTGCAATTACTCGTCTTCTTCCCTTTGCCAAGACTGCCATGGAGAATTGGTCAAGCCCAACAGAGGGAACTCTTTTATACAACGGGGCGAAGGCGCCCGCTCATTGCGAAGAGATGTATGGGAGTGCCTACGTGGAGAGCACCCAGAAGAACAACTCCTCGACTTTCACATCTGAGGTGTGTTGGAAGAACCCGCAGACTCATCAGGTCATGGCACACATTAATACCCCAACGTGCAAGCAGCTACGGCAGGTGTTAAACTCTAGAGCCATTTTAATAAGTTTTTTTCCTCTTGATTGTAGGTCATAACTCTTTGTCTACAACTAGAGCATAAATCCAAGATATGGTTTTTTGGATGATAGATGTAGGTCATAACTCTGTCTCTCATTAAAGCAGAAATCCAAGAGATAATTTTTGGATTAAGGATTAAAATCTAAGTCCAAGCTTTTTCGTTTTTGGGAAAACCCAAATGATGTGCTCAAATAACGTTTTTAAAGGATGGACAATGTTGGATTTCAACCGTGTTCGAGAGAAAGGCATTTGATTTAGCCAACTCTAGAGAAACTCGTTTGTAGGTGTGAGCTTATCTCATGATCAAAATTCTTTTGCTCTTTGGCACATTGTTTCTCTAGCTTATAAGGAAGCTCTTTTTTGAGGCGGTGATTTTCTCTGGCTTCAAATGACGCTCCCGTTCCACCTTGCAAATGAGGAATCACCTTCCCAAAACCTGCATCATCGACATACTCCTCTCTATATGCATCATGTGTGAGACTTAAACTTAGATTTTGTGCCCATTTGATATTAATGGCTTCCTAGCCAACATGTCTGCCAATGGCAATGAGTATTAATACCTTTCTTATACTTAATAACCTGATAAAATTGTTGAAGAAAACTTATCCATCTATAGTATATTTATTTTTTTGCTTGCAAAAATTGGAGAGGCTGATGGTCAGTATGAATGATTGTTTCCTTACCCGACAATTGATGCTTCCATTTCTTGACTGCTTGGACGAGTGCATGCAACCCTATCATATGTAGGATAATTCAAACTGTTCCAATGAAAAATTCAACAATGGTAACATATTGATTTTTCTCTTTGCAATAAGACTCCTCCCGTGGCATAGCATCTTGCATCGGTCACCATCTCAAAGGGTTGTTGCAAGTTGTTAAAAAGTAAAAACCAACACCGATGCACTGCTGATTTTATGTTTCACCTCATTGAATGCAAATTGCTGATTTTTACCCCATGAAAATGACTTATCACTTGCAGTGCCCATCAATAGATTTGCAATTGATGACAATGATGCTGTGAGCTTCCTCAAGTTCTGGAAAAGCCCCAACAAAGCTCCTTGTCTCGGTCACATTTGAAGGTTTTTCCTTGCCTTGCATTTTCATGAATGCAGTTTTCCATACATCCTTCTCCTTCACCTAGACTTGGTGGTAGCCTGACTTCCAATCCAACTTGGGTAGGTATCTTGCACGTTGCAGCAAATCAATCAAGTTATCTAGCTTGTTTAAAACGCTATAAGTCAATACACATTCTTCTTATCCCATCTTTCTTTGGCACATAAAAACAGCAACTACATCTGATAACATAGATGAACTAGGCCTAATAAGTTAATAACTCTTTGCTCCAGCAAGCCTTGGAGCTATATCATCGTCAACAAAGACTGTCCATAAAGCCCCAATGTTTTAGAGTGGGTTATCGAACAACATGTGGATTTCATGCTCTACCTCTCTCTTAGGTGGCATGCCCAATGGCTCTTTGAAAACCTCCTTAAAGGACTCCAGCTACTCATCCATTTTGTGTTTTTCTTTATTGATGCACATCATATTTTTACCTGTCTCCACTTGAACCGCATAATCATGTTTATCTCTCAATGAAAGCAGTGCAAATCTGCCGCTAGCATTGATGAGTTTATTTTCTTGGTTGGCAGTAACTAAAGAGAGTTTAGCCTTGCCTTCTCAGGCATTGACCATGTAGTTTTTTTCCATCCTTGACCATCTGGCACTTGGTTGCTCTCCTCATGAAGATAGCATCTCTCTTGCACAAGTATGGGCTACCGAACACCACGCCACAAGCATCAAGGCTAACAATTTCTACTCAAACCTCATCAATGAAATGTTCATCAATCCCAAACTTGATTTAATGTTGTTTGGAAACATGAATCTCAACTCATTGTTTTACTAATCACAATGTGTATGGATGAGGACGGTTGTATGCCTCTTATCCAAGGGTCCTTTTTTGAGGTGGTGGTTTTCTCTGGCTTCAAATTACTTTCCTGTTCCACCTTGCAAATGAGGAATCACCTTCCCAAAACCTACAACATCGACATACTCCTCTCTATATGCATAATGTGTGAGACTCGAACTTAGATATTGTGCCCATTTGATATGAATGCCTCCCTAGCCAACATGTCTGCCAATGACAATAAGCATTAATACCTTTCTTATACTTAATGACATAATAAAATTGTTTAAGAAAAACTATCCATTCATAGTATATTTATTTTTGTGCTTGCAAATATTGGAGAGGCTGATGGTCACTACGAATGATTGTTTCCTTACCCGATGATTGATTCTTCCATTTCTTGATTGCTTGGACAAGTGCATGCAACCCTATCATATGTAGGATACTTCAAACTGTTCCAATGAAAAATTCAACAATGGTAACATATTGATTTTTCTCTTTGCAATAAGACTCCTACTGTGGCATAGCATCTTGCTTTGGTCTCCATCTCAAAGGGTTGTTGCAAGTTATTAAAAACCAACACCGATGCACTGCTGATTTTATGTTTCCCCTCATTGAATGCAAATTGCTGATTTTTACCCCATGAAAATGACTTACCACTTGCAGTGCCCATCAATAGATTTGCAATTGATGAGAATGATGCTGTGAGCTTCCTCAAGTTCTGGAAAAGCCCCTACAAAGCTCCTCATCTCGGTCACATTTGAAGGTCATTCCTTGCCTTGCATTTCCATGGATGTAGTTTTCCATACAGCCTCCTCCATCACATAGACTTGGTGGTAGCCTGACTTCCAATCCAACTTGGCAAGGTATCTTGCACGTTGTGGCAAATCTATCAAGTCATCTATCTTGTTTAAAACCCTATAAGTCAATACACATTCTTCTTGTCCCATCTTTCTTTGGCACATAAAAACAGCAAGTACGTCTGATAACATAGATGAACTAGGTCTAATAAGTTAATATCATCGGCAATAAAGACTGTCCATACAACCCCAATGTTTTGGAGTGGGTTATCCGACAACAGGTGGATTTCATGCTCTACCTCTCTCTTCGGTGGCATGCTCAATGACTCTTTGAACACCTCCTTAAAGGACTGCAACTACTCATCCATTTTGTGTTTTTCTTTATTAATGCACATCATATTTTTACCTGTCTCCACTTGAACCACATAATCATGTTTATTTCTCAATGAATGCAATGCAAATCTGCCGCTAGCATTGATGAGTATAATTTCTTGGTTGGCTGTAACTAAAGAGAGTTTGGCCTTACCTTCTCAGGCATTGATCATGTTTTTTTTTCCGTCCTTGATCATCTGGCATTTGTTTGCTCTCCTCACGAAGATAGCATCTCTCTTGCACAAGTATGGGCTACCGAACACCACACTACAAGCATCAAGGTCAACAATTTCTACTAAAATCTCGTCAATGAAATGTTCATCAATCCCAAACTTGATTTTATGTTGTTTTGAAACATGAACCCCAACTCATTGTTTTACTAATCGCAATGTGTATGGATGAGGGTGGTTGTATGCCTCTTATCCAAACTTCACCAACTCTTGGGAAAATCAGATTTGCTTGAGATCTTAATTCGAATAGCTCATCTATCTTTGTCCATATAGTTTGGATTTCGATATAAAAGTGCTTGGTCAATTCATCCTTACCTTGGTTGTTTAAACTTTAAACATACCTCCTTCTTTATTGAAGTGCAAGCTATTTTGTCATCCACATCAAAACTGATCCAATTTCTTTTCGCTTTGCCATTGCTGACATGGTCCTCTTGGACTGACCCCTTTTTAGTTCTTGAAATGCAATTCTGGGTGAAATTTCTAGCAGTTTGTATCACTGCGGGTATATACATCATAATGGTTGTAGTATTTCTTAGCTTTATCTTTGCAAATAGTGGTCGTAGTTTTCTTACCTTTTCCATTGCCTTTCCCCTTATTTTTGGATGTAGGATTTGCCAGGAATTCGATTCTGTCTATCCATCTCTATTGAACAGGTGTTTGCACAAGCTTTATCAGTTGTCTTGTGTTTGGCCTCGAGGACTTACCTATGTATGTTACTATAAATACCTCCAAGGTACTTCTCAACACCATTGCATACTTGAGTATCCATATCCATCAGGATAGCTTGCCTTTTGAATTTAGTTGTATACTCTTGCACACTTTGTTCTTCAAAGTGAAAGAGTGCATAACTTCTCCACTAAGTTTGTTGACGACTAGAAAGTTTAAGACTGATGTTCTTCACTTACATTATGCAAGCTTTTGTATATCTCAAGTGGTGACAGACAATTGTTAAGTTTCTCTGCATAAGTTTACCTTCATAAGGCATGATGTCCATCTCCGCTTCAGTTCTGAAAGGAAGCCGAGTTGAGGAATTATTTGGAATGCTTTGGGGCTGCTGCTTCCCTTGGTCCTTGAGCGTCTCTGTTCTTGCCTCCCACAAGCCTTGGGTATCTCCAATGCAATCTCAAGCTTGTGAATGAGCACTTCCATGAACTTCTCCATCTCTTCAAGCTTCCCCACTGATCGTGAGATGCTTGCAACATTTGCCTCCAACTTCTAGAGACTTCGATTATTGTAGTGTTGAAATATTTGTTCTTCTTCATGGGCCATGCTTGCTTTAACTTGATGGTTCTACCTTGTTTCAAGGAAATGTCCTCCTGCAATGGAAGTAAGTTGTCTTTACGTTTTGCCTCTCCAATCTTGTCAATGGCATCAACTGAAACACTAACACCATAACCCACAGTCCAATGATCATAGTAAGCTTTGATACCAATATGATCCATCATACCAATGTCTAAGGAAGTGGTCCCATGGGAGGGGGATTCCTATTATTTCTTAGCAGTGCTGCAGAGAAATTTTAGGAAATTTTTAAACATGTGTGATCCCATGGTATATAAAGATTTTGAGTGTCTGCTGCAATTTTTTGGGAGATATATGTAAAATTGTTATATTTTAATTCATAATAAAAAATTGAAACAAATTGGATCATTGAGTAATTGACATTTGGCAATATATCTTGCTAAAATATAGAAGCAGGTGTGGGAAACTTCCAGCCCCTCCTTTCTATCATCCACTTAAACTCTCCTCCTAAAAAATTTCTGCTCCTTATTTTAAGGAAAAGATTCTAAATTTTCCAGTTTGCTTAAATTTAATTTTTCATGGGGTCACCTGCTGAACAAAAATAGGAGCAGCAACCCCCTCCATGGGACCCCTGCCTAATTCATGCTAACATATTCTTACTTGGTCAATGATTTATTTCAATTTTTATATGCAAATTTAAAATACTTTTCTTATGCACATACATTCGTAGAACTTCCTATGTGCAAAATTGAGTGAAGGAAATGAAGACTTGAATTGAAACATGCAAAAAGAGAGACAATTACAGCAACACACAAGTAATCAACACAAGATTTACCGTAAGGAAACTCAATGTGGGTAAAAACTCCAACAAGTGGGATTGTGCCTACTTCCACTATCACCCAAATTCCATGTTACAAGTTCACAAGGACTTTGTGGCTGATATTAGATATCCACAACAATTTATCTGCTTGTTCTCCACTCAATTCTCTCTGCTCTCTTCAAATTATGGCATCTGATAACCTGCTGGAACTACTGAACTCAACTCTAGCTACTCTCTATGCCAATCGCATATATTAACTTACAAACACATATATTAGCATTGATACAGAGTTCTGGGTAGATGGAAAGCCAACATATGGGGATCTGAACTGTTTTTGTCTCTTTTGTGACACTTCTGCTTCCTTTTCCAGTTACAGTGACATGTTCAGAAATGGGTGAATATGTAGCATTTCGGCAAGTGACATGTTCGGCCATGGGTGAACATGTAGCCTATGTGTACAAGAATGTATAGCCATGGAAAAACCTATAACAAATGTGTGAGTAACAAATTTGGCCCTAGTCGAATGTCCCACTTTATTACAGCTGATCTACAGAGATCCATCAAACATCGTGTGGGGTCCACTTATCCTTTCTCACCACTCTGCATGGGCTTTTTATGCCTCTGTCAATAATTTCCAACATTACCTATCTTGTCTTCAAGGTGTCAATTTGGGATGCTAAGGTTGATTTTGGCATACCAGAGTGTAATATCCCCCTTTTAAAATCTGAATTATATAAAACTGAAAACTCCACAAAAATTGATTTCTAAAATGATGTCAAACTGTCAATACAAACAATAATGAATAGAAGACTGAAAATAGCTTTTATTGATTCAAATAATCACTTTCCAAGATACCCACAAGGCCAAAAATGGCGATTTGGAGGCTAAGAACAACCTACAAATGAAATCTGAAATTTTCTACACTTGTACGGATTTACAAAAAAAAAATTAAGGGCTGGAACATTGTAGAAAATAACAGCAGTGATTATTATCGAAATTGTACCAATAGAGGGCTGAAAAATGATGTCAACATTGCCTATAATGATGCCAAAAAGTCTCCAATCACCCACAGAGCGTACAACAAAGAAATACCCTTCCAAAAGGGGTCGCACCACTCTCCTAGGTGGTCGCTTTTGGCCAAAAACTGCCTAGAACTGTTTCAGTTGCAAATTGGCTTGAAAATAACAAAGGTTAGGCTGATCTAAACCCCACAAACTCACAAATTCAGATCTGTATTAAAGCTCAATTTAGCCCAGCTGATATAGAGTGAAAACAACTGAAAAAGCGTCCTAGATATGAATTATAGCCTTCTAATAACTGCAAATATGAAGCGTAGCACAATTGTGAACCCCAAGTGGATTCACCTCACGAAGTCGAGGAGTTTTCGTTCCCCAACCTTCAAACCTTGGAGGTTTTCGCCCCCAAAGCTCCTTCTCCTTAAGGGTTTTCGTCCTTAAAAGATTTAATGCAATCAAAATAGCTTAACATGCAATGAGAGAAAATAGATTGGCAAAAGATGATCCCCAATGGCTCCCCACACCTCTATTTATCTTTCTTTTGTCACAAATCCCAAGGAAAGCACCCATATAGTTTGCCCCCTTCATTTGGGTCTTATGTTTGCACTTTATCCCCTAGGAGTTCTGTAATGTCCCCAATGGACATTATTTTACCCCTAAACGGATTTTAGGCAATCCCAACTTTAAATATGCAAAATACAGACAAATTACAGCCAAATAGAAAACTGATTTTTGCAGAAAATTACAGCTAGGGCAGCGAACAGTAAAATATGAATAACTCCCAAAATATCTGCTCAAATCACTTGAAATTTTAAATAGAGCTTGCTAATACAATAACAGATATTATAGAACTGTTTTTGGAATTTTTTCGAATAACAGAATGCTGCTAGAAATTTACAGCGTGCCCTAAACAACTAAAAACTTCTAAAATTAATATCTTTTGCTAGAGAAGTCCAAATGAGCTGAAACTTTGGATCTTGGGCCACAAAAAATATGAAGAATAATATTCCAAAAATAGTTTTCGCACAGCAAACACGAAACCCTAATTTTTCCCTAAAAAGTAGGTCGCCCAACATATTTAGGGCATCAATTCAGCTCCAAACTTGACAAGCTAGGGTAGATCTCTCACTACCGAAGAATGCCCTGCTAGCTAGGGATGGATCTCTCACCACCGAAGCTAGGGTTCCTGTGGGATCTTGCTCCACAAGCTAGATATTTGCAAACAACAGTTACCCATGAAAGAATATGCATAAGCTACAAGCCTAAGACACAAATTAGAAAATATCAAATGTTATGGAATGTCTTTCCCTTCAAGTCGACTTCTCCATATAAAGGAAGAAGAGACCCGAAACAACCTCTACAATATCCAATTAGTTCCCAAGGATTTTCCCTATGCAAGCATTTAATATTTTCCCATATTAAATGCTTTTTCCAACAACTTTTTCCCTCCTAATGCAAGTCGCATTTTTCTAGGGGAAATACATAGTAAAATGGGCATTTATCCTTTCTATGTTCCCATTCCCCCTTCTAAGGCAAGTTGCTTTTTCACCTAGGATGGATAACAATTTATATTTTGGCCTTTTCCATCCTTGATTTAATAATTATTAAGTCATATAAATTATTATAAGTGCTCTATATATTTTTTTCTTTTATTAATGGCACTTTATAATAATTAAATATAACTTAAGCCACCCTTATATTTTTCTTTTGGCCGTCGGGTTGACAAAATAGGCCAAAGGTCTTCGAATGGGAAAGGGATATTACAATCCTCCCTTCCCAAAATTGCTTGCCCTCAAACAATTGCATCTTTGTTTTGTCCAAGCGCCATGCACAAGAGACAAAACATGCTGAAGTGTTCTACCATACGAGCCCCTGTACCTGTTAAGTGAGCTCAAACTTGCCACCATATATCATCCATAAGATGCTCACATAAATATACTTGGAGCAATGGTTTATCAAACTCCATAATGTAAACTTTGGCATGCATCTCATGATGAAAATAAATAGGCAACAATAAATAAGACACATTAGAATGCTCTTTATACCTTGGAATATCACAAATGTCTTGACTTTGCTGCCCCAAAATCTGAGTATTCGTGTCTACAATGGGCTGAAATTCTTCATAAATCAGCTGCTGCAATAAATGAGATGGCATACTTTCTTCCACACCATCTTTAATCTGTGCAATCAGCCCTTCTTTGAAAGGTATTTCCATGTTCCCGGTTGCCCTCTCTTGAGAAATGACATTCCTCATACCCTACTGCCCACTAAGTGAAGACATCTTTTCCTTGAACTCTTGTAGGTGTTGTCTTGCTTGAGCGGCTATCAATTTAGCAGCTCAGCTCTGCTATTCCACTCCTCACACCTTTTTAGAGTTTCCATTACATCCTCCTTACTTGCATATACAAATTTCTTCTCTTGAGTTGGAATAATATCTTTAACAAGCAAAGTTTCATTAATGCAATTATTTTTCTCAATGGAAATCATACCTTTTTCTCTGTAAGCTTCTTCTTCTTCAAATGAGTTCTTTTGTAATTCAGGTACCGGCAGATGATGACCTCGTTTGGGCTTGCTACCAATCTTCATCATGCAATAATCTGGAAATGACATATTATTTCTAAAACCATTACTCAAATATTGGTATTTCCTCCAACAAGAATCCTCATCAATCACCTCTATTGGATGCCCTTTATTATTGTTCTCACCTTTTCCTGATTGTCCTAAGACTTGCTTTGATTTAAATTCTGAGTGAGCTGGCTCAAATAAAAGTTTGTAGCTTCCTGTTGTTTCACCATGTTGGTGAACATTTCCTTCATAAAACCCATATTGAAATCTTTCCAATTTGCCATATTTAACTCACACAGGTTGGAGGAACAACAGCTCTGATACCATTTGTAATGTCCCCAATGGACATTATTTTACCCCTAAACGGATTTTAGGCAATCCCAACTTTAAATATGCAAAATACAGAGAAATTGCAGCCAAATAGAAAACTGATTTTTGTAGAAAATTACAGCTAGGGCAGCGAACAGTAAAATATGAATAACTCCCAAAATATCCGCTCAAATCACTTGAAATTTTAAATAGAGCTTGCTAATACAATAACAGATATTATATAACTGTTTTTGGAATTTTTCGAATAACAGAATGCTGCCAGAAATTTATAGCGTGCCCTAAACAACTGAAAACTTCTAAAATTAATATCTTTTGCTAGAGAAGTCCAAATGAGCTGAAACTTTGGATCTTGGGCCACAAAAATATGAAGAATAATATTCCAAAAATAGTTTTCGCACAGCAAACACGAAACCCTAATTTTTCCATAAAAAGTAGGTCGCCCAACATATTTAGGGCATCAATTCAGCTCCAAACTTGACAAGCTAGGGTAGATCTCTCACTACCAAAGAATGCCCTGCTAGCTAGGGATGGATCTCTCACCACCGAAGTTAAGGTTCCTGTGAGATCTTACTCCACAAGCTGGATATTTGCAAACAACAGTTGCACATGAAAGAATATGCATAAGCTACAAGCTTAAGACACAAATTAAAAAATATCAAATGGTATGGAATATCTTTCCCTTCAAGTCGACTTCTCCATATAAAGGAAGAAGAGACCCGAAACAACCTCTACAATATCCAATTAGTTCCCAAGGATTTTTTCCTATGCAAGCATTTAATATTTTCCCATATTAAATGCTTTTTCCAACAACTTTTTCCCTCTTAATGCAAGTCGCATTTTTCTAGGGGAAATACATAGTAAAATGGGCATTTATCCTTTCTATGTTCCCATTCCCCCTTCTAAGGCAAGTCGCTTTTTCACCTAGGATGGATAACAATTTATATTTGGGCCTTTTCCATCCTTGATTTAATAATTATTAAGTCATATAAATGATTATAAGTGCTCTATATATTTTTTTCTTTTATTAATGGCACTTTATAATAATTAAATATAACTTAAGCCACCCTTATATTTTTCCTTTGGCCGTCGGGTTGACAAAATAGGCCAAAGGTCTTCGAATGGGAAAGGGATATTACAAGTTCGCTCCACTTTTTATTTAAATTTTTTACGGTTTGCCAATTTTATTTCTTCATTGACTTTTACCGTTTTCCTCTTTAATCACTTTAAGTGACACTATTATAAGTTTCTTTATAAAATAGACATAAGAAATGACTTGAATGAATGAGTGAAAGATTTTAATGACGTCCACGAGACTGAGGAGTCTATGGGACCAAAAGAACTGATTTAAGATGAGTCCAGATTCTTTTCAATATCAGATCTTCTACTGTGAATCTTGAGCACAAATGCCGCGATCTTTTAAAGTCTTGGTTCTTTGAATAACTCATTTAGTCTGTCCACCTTCAAGTCATTTTTGTACCAAACACGAATATCATCATAGGCTGAACACTCCATGATGAAGTGCCATTCTGTTTCAACCACACCTGTACTACAGAAAAGATAAGTTCTCCTTTCCCAATCCTCCTTGGGTATAGTCCATCTACCGGTTTCACATCGAAGGTGATATGATCCGGTCCTCAGTTGAGCTATTAAAATCCTTGCTTTACCCTTGATAGTTGCTCCAAGATAAGCTTTTTCATCATGCCCCCAAGTGGGGTTAAATTCTTTGATGTAATAAGCTTTCTTACGATCAATTTGCCCTGTCCACATGGCAATCCTAAATTTTTCTATCACATATTGTTTTATTTCCCTGTTGTTGTTAGGACATTCCTGAAAGTTGATGCCCCACTTGTTCATCCATTTGTTGTTTTGCTTCATCCAAGTTTTCTTTCTACGCTCTAATTTTTCCTCCACAACCATTTTGGGCCAGCGATGATTATACATGCTTTCAATCTTTTTCAAATAACTTAACAACCGAGTTATTGCCGATGCTTCCATCGGGAAAGTACTTGCTTCTGCTAACAGGTTTTCATAAGGAACCGTTGACTTGACTTTAAGAGTGTTTGTGATTACATGTTTCTAAATTCTTTCTAATTGTCTTCATCCATGATTTGATATGCTACTTCCTCATACTTCACAGCCATAAAAAGCAACCGGGGTGACCAGCAATCCAAAAAGACTTGTCTTAGTTTTCCAATCCCAAAGTTTGGTTGTCATGTACCTGATTTTGAATTAGATAAGATGCTTTATCCATCCCCCCGTGTACCCTTTTTGTTCTACATGTTTCCCAACTAAGCTTGTTGTGCAAATCAATCCCAAGATATTTGTATTTCTGTTATAATTTCCAACGGGCTCCCTTCAAAAAGAAAGTTAAGTTCTTTTTTCTTCCTTTTTAAAGAAAAAATCATTACTTTGGTTTTACTAATGTCCACTTGCATCCATACTTCCTAGCAAAAAAGTTCTAAGGCTTTCAATTGATTCCTCAATCCTTGAGTTGTTTTTGACATTAGAATAAGATTGTCGGCATATAAGAGTAACTTCACCACATAACCTGCCAACTATATACCCCCTCCCTCGGTTTTGTTTAGCCATTCTTCAAGCTTGTCAATGTATAAGCCAAATAAGATGGGAGAGAGAGGACAACCTTGTTTGACACCAATGTCACTGCCAAAACATTTTGACATACCATCTCTAGTTCTAATTTTACCTCTGACCTGCTCATAAAGCCTATAAACTGATGCTCTGAACTCCTCTGGAATCCCAAGTTCCTCCATCATGTTCCAAAGTTTGTCTCTAGGCATTGTGTCAAAATCTTTCTTAAAATAAACAAAGCAACAAAAAGCTTCCTCACCTTGTGGATCCCAAACCTTTTCAATCAAGTGCCTTAGAGTGACGCAATGGTTGATGGTTGAGTGTCTAGGCCAAAAGCCTGCTTGCCCTTTTGCTCTTTTACTTTCACTTTCGGCCCAACTATTGATTCAATGTTCCACCATGCCCCCAAAAAGTATACTAAGGAGCGGATTGACCATAATGGTCTGGTAGTTTGATGGGTTATTGATATCACCACTTTTAAATAGAGGAATAACAACACTAGTTGTCCATTCCAATGGGAAGCCATTTAGATTGATCTCATTGAATATTTTTCCGATGTGTGGAGCGAGGGTCTCCACACCCCATTTTCAAAATTCATCCTGCAACCCATCAATGTCTTGTGCTTTACCACTTGCTAGATTCATGATGCCATGTTTGATGTCTTCCATGGAGAAAAGCTCGGTCAAAGTATTAATTATGGGAGGGGTATCTTTCTATTGAGGCCGCTCAGAAAGGAACCTCACATACTCTAACCACTGAGCATCTGTGATATTATTTTCTGTGTGTTTTCTTTTGTTGCAGCTCCCTCCTAAAGCCTTCTTCCCCTTTTTACACCCCTTAAGCCCTTGGGAAGAGAATTGGCCTAAGGGTCTTCATAGGATTAATGTCGAGAAGGGGACATTATAGTCCTCCCCTCCCGAAATTGCTTGCCCACAAGCAATATTAAGTCGGGATGCTCCAAAATTGCTACTCCTCAAGTGGCATCTTCCATTGGCAAATCCTTCCAACAAATCAAATACTCTTTTATGCTCCTGTTTCTCAATCTTTTCTCTCTTATGTCAATGATAGCTTCTGGAACCAAAATGAGTTTGCCGTCATCATCCATGGGTGGCAACTCTGGAGAAGAAACTATATGCTGGTCAAGTGCTCTTTTAAGGCATGAAACATGGAACACATTATGGTTCTTGCTATGTTCCAGTAGCTCTAGCTCATATGCTACCTCACCAACTCTTCTTAGCACTTTGTAGGGCCCATAAAAATGAGGGTTGAACTTCTCCTTACCACTTTGATTGATAGAAGTTTGCCTATAAGGTTGCAGCCTCAAAAATACCATGTCATCCACCTCAAAACACCTCTCTACACGTTGCTGATCTGCATAGAGTTTCTGCTGATTTTGGGCATGTTGGAGGGGTTCTCTTTGCACATTTGTAACACTTCTTGACATTGCTGTACCAAATCTTGTGCCTTAGGCACTCTACTACCGGTTAGAACCACATCTATGAATGAAAAAACATCATACCCATATAGAGCCTCGAAAGGTGTCATGCCAATAGACATGTGATGAGAAGTGTTGTAGCAATACTCACACATAGAGAGCCATTGTTTCCATGAAAACTGCTGCCCTGAAATGAAGCCTCTCAAGTATCCTTCCATCTATTTATTGACTGCTTCGGTTTGCCCATCTGTTTGTGGATGATAGCTATTTCTTGGAGTCAACTCTGCACCTACCAATCTAAAAATTTCTTGCCAAAATTGACTCAAAAACCTGCTGTCCCTATCACTCACAATATTCTTTGGTAGCCCATGCAATCTAAACACTTATTTGAAAAAATATCAGCCACCAATAAAGCGTCATACTTAGTTGGAAGTGGCATGAAATGAGCAAATTTTGTGAGTCTATCAACCACTACAAACAAACAACTCTTACCTTGGACCAAGGGCAGTTCCGTGATGAAGTCCATTGACATGCTTTCCCATTTTTGATTGGGAATGGGTACTGGCTGCAATAAACTAGCTGGAAACACATGCTCTACCTTATCTCTTTGGCGTGTAAGACACTCTCTAATATGCTGCAATACTTCATCTTTGAGGCCCTTCCAAAAATACCTCTCACTTGCTTGCTTGTAGGTCTTGAAGAAGCCTAAGTGCCCTTCCAAAGGTGAATCATGGACAACCCTCAAAATTTTGTGTTTCACCTTGGAATCTTGCACTAAAAAGACCCTATTCTTATACAAAATCAGCCTATCCACTACTTTGTATTTCTCATTATTTAATGTACCTTCAATTATGGTGGTTGTGAACTCATTTTTGGCATATTCCGCTATGATGTGAGACTTCCATTCCGCTGCAATTTCTGCTAGAGAACACAACATGGGCTTTCTAGACAAAGCATCAACAACTATGTTGTTTTTTTCCTTTAACAAACTCAATGTCTAAATCGTAGGCTTGGAGCTTACTTACCCATTTTTGTTGTCTATCATTCAAATCCTTTTGCCCCAAAAAGCATCTCAAACCTAGACTGTCTGGAAACGCCTAAGGCCCCCCCGTACCAGCCTGGAAACGTACCAAGTACTGGTACGGGGTACGGTACGCTGTGGGTATGCTTGGAAACGTACCCACAGGGGACAGGGTACGGTCTGGGTACGGTTTTGCCGTACCTAGACCGTACCCTGTCCCCTGTGGGTATGTTTCCAAGCGTACCCATCAAAAAAAAAACTTGCCAAAGACTGTTTGTTTCCTTTTTTGGCAATTCTTTCCTTTTTGGATTTTTGGTGAAAAAAACCACAAGCATAGAAAAGAATTTGCCATTTTTGGAAAGGGTCCGGAAAGATGTAGCAGTAAAACTTGCATGTGCCATAACTTTCATTCTGTGACTCCGTTTCAAGTGTCGTTTTCTCTAAAAGTGTATATTTCTCGAGCTCTACGCATTGATGGCAATATTTTCTTATTTTCATAAAATCCATTTTTGCACCTTTTTGTACCAAGCAACTTCTTGCAATCTTCTAAAAGAATCATGAGCTTTGATCGCCTGTAGACAGATTAGTAATTAAAAAATACTGGATAGCTTTCCAAAACTCGGCGAGTATTCTCCCGTGCTCGGACTAATCGTCCCACCTGCCAGCTTGGATCCATATTTTTCCTGCTTAGTTATGATGTTTCAGGAAATATGTCAGACAATACTATCGTGTTGAGTGGATCAAGGAAGGTCACCATGAACAATCAAAACTCCTTCAATCTTATCACAGTCACTAAGATAAATAACTGTGATAGAGAAATAATAAATTTCAATAAGTATGCAAATGCTTCTTTAAATTTATAATTTGTATACATATTTATATATTTCTATACATGTGTATATATATATATATATAAAACATACCCAAAAGCGTACCGTACCCAAGATTTTTAAAAATTTGCCGTATCGGCGTACCGTACCCGTACCCGTATCCGTATCCAGACTGTCTAGTCTCAAACTATTGTGATCAGATTTGACCACAAATCTTCCACATATTAAATATTGTTTAAATTCAGTCAAGGCACGCATGATAGCCAACATTTCTTTGTTACAGATTGAAAACTTCTTTTCCACTTCCTTAACCTTTCTACTTACAAAAGAAATGAGGCGTCCCCTTTGCATGAAAATAGCTCCTATTCCTTCTCCCGAAGCATATACTCAAGTACAAAAGGAACAAAATAATCTAGAACAAACTTTTTTCAAGTTGTCAAATGTAGCTTGGGCTGTTCCGGACCAGCCGAAAGCTCCTTTCTTGGTTAAATCAATCAAAGTGGCAGCAAGTTGGGAAAAATCTTTGACAATGCTCCTGTAATAACTGCATAATCCCAAAAAACCCCTCAAATGTGTCATAGTGGTGGGTGGAGGCCAATCAAAGATGGATAGGATCTTTTGTTGGTCCACATGGACACTTATGGCATTGATAACATGCCCCAAATATAAAATTTCAGTCACACCAAATTCACACTTTGATTCTTTGGCATAAAGTGACTGCTGCTCCAAAATTCCCAACACCATATCCAAGTGTTGGAGATGCTCCTCCCATGTATTGCTATAAACCAATATATCATCAAAGAAGACAGCACAAACTTCCTCAAATGTTGATTAACACATGATTCATACAAGATTGGAATGTAGCAGGTGCCTGAGGCACCCAAAAGCATCACAGACACTCAAATCACAGTGACATCTAAAAACCTTTTGTAAACATCCTATTCCAACCCGATTCGGATGGTACCGTTGATCTCAGTCTATCATTGGGGAGAAAGATGCAGCGCCCATACAGCTCACAGTTAGTCATCAATCCTATGTTATGGGTACCTATTTTGGAGAGGGTCCTCTTGTGTCAATAAGTGGTAAATGCAACTAGTAGCCGGTACATGCCCTACAGGGCCTGGTTAACTGGTAGGGTACGCCTTGGTGCGGCCAGGTATGGCCAGTAGGACCTAGGTACGTCAGGTACTTCTTAGGAATTTACCCCGCGTACTCCGGCCTCTACTTGACGTACCCGGCTGTACCCGGGCGAACCACTAGTAAAACACCATTTCCTTTTTTTTTTTTTTTTTTAGTCTTTTACTTGGTAAAACTTTGTGGTAAAAAAAAAAACCTATTTTTTTGGGGTCAATAAAGGTGCAATAGATGTGATTACGTAAATGATTCATCAACTTTTTTAAAAACTTCCAGAAGTACCCTAAAACAATGGCTGCAACTGCCAACAGTTTGAGACTGTGTTTAGGTAATGTAGGAATCAAAAAACACAGTGGCAAATATCAGGCTTCTCCAACTGCAATAACTAATGCAGGAATAATAAAAACCCAAAGTGAATCTGAACAGCCAGATTGAAGGTATGCTGCTAATACAGCCAGAATTCCAGCCCATTATGTGCTTTGTTATTATTTTAAATTTATGTTAATAATTGTACTTGTAAGTTTGGAGTTTTGAACAAACGTACTTGTTCGGGTTCAATCAATGATTCATGACTAAAAGGGTAGTGCAGGGGAAAAAAAAATGTCACACGTTGGGTGGGGGGGGAGTGGACCGTAAACTGGCTAGGTTCACTTAATCACATTTTAGTATCATTTTGTTTTACCTCTTCTCATGTACAAGCGCTGAACTTTTGGCTTATTGGGCATAGTATTGTTCTAGATATCTTATAGGTCGAGCGAGGTTGGGTACTGATTCCGCACCCCCTCCCTGCCGTAGCATGCAAGGGGCGCGGGAGCACCACGAAAATCCTGTAAGGGGGGGGGGTCGGCCAAAAAAAAAAAGAAAATTGGGACTGGGCGGGGTACACGAACACACCAAAAGGAACATGTAAGTACTACGGGGCGCTATCAAAGGGACCCGTTACTCGACTCTAAACCGTAACACTGTGTGCACCTAAGAAGGGGCCACGAAAGGAAAAGATAGAAGAAACTACCGGGGGCACAACAAACACCGCCGTATCTCGATGGCAATTCCAGTCACAAGGGGCTCTGCTTTGGAACGAGGAACAAGTGATAGAGGGCGGCAGGGGGGAAAATAAGAGGCTGTAGCATTGCAGTGTGAGCGACTCAATCATCCAAGAGGCTGGACGAGAAATCGACCGTCTAGAACGAGGAGTGATGAGCACGTCGGGGGGGAAGGAAAACAAGGGGTCCAAGCCATGGGGGGGGTGGGGGGGGGGGGGGGGGGGGGGGTGGGAAGTGAGTTAATTATAATGACTTAATGCCGGGTTGCCAACCAATGTGTGCTCAAACCCTCTTCCAGTGGGTACCCATGGGGAGCGTTGTACAAAACCTTGGCATGCCTTTGTTACGGATGGCCTGACTATCTTTTGTTAACTGCTGCTGTTTCCAAATCTTGCTTCGTAGAGTTTGCTAAACACTCAGCTGGGTCGCAAGCAGTATCCTCGGCTGAATCTCTTCTTCTCTTCATCGTTTTTTTTGCGGTACAATCATGGGTCCTTCATTGCCAGACACAGGTTAACACTATCCTCTTGGGGGGGTTGTCTGTGAATTTCGCCGCAATTGTTTGGAACATTTTGATCCTAATTCGCCAAGAGAGTGCAACCAGGGTGACGCCAAAATCACGGCATTTCAGCCAATCACCAACCACATAAAAATCAGCTAGCACACTTATGACGTATCAGAGTGATTTTTCAGTCTGTTGTTCTCTTCTTGGTACAAAGGGATGGGGAAGACACATTTGCTCCGTGACATTTAAACCTTTTGCAATCATTATTAATGGCAGCCCCAATCTCTTAACCAATCAGCATCTATCTTTGAAATTATGAGCACCACTCCTATCAAAGCACTAACTCTCTACTCTCTACCTTTTAATCTATTCTCCTCTTACCCATGTTGGTCGGCAAAGAGGGAAACTAATAAGCACAACAGCAAGGGACAAGGAGTCCCCTCCTCTTTGATGGGAGAGGTTCCCTTATTTAACCCTGCGAGACTTATTTACAAATGTACAATTGTACAATAACTTTTCTTGGAACTTAAGAGAGCATGAAAGCGTGTCTTCCTAATAGATCATCAATGTTACAAAAATATAGAGGACTGAAGATTGTAAATGATCAAGGCACCATTCGAATTATGGATACAGAATAAGTCTTATTCTTGCCAGAATACAGTGAATTGGAATAATCATCATTTGTCCACCCCGTATTACTAAGATGAAATTTGAAAGACGCCCAGGGCTATGACTAACATCTACAAGAATAACCAAACCGAAAAACACAAAAGCTTCCTCGGCAGAAGTGCAACAATGATCTACTAACATATTGAATGATATCTGGCGAATAAAAAGAACAGATGGACAAATAATTGAAAATCGCTTCTTTAATTGATTGTGCCTTATTATGATTTCTTTACACTCTCAAAATAAGCCACGTTCCTTTTTTAAATGGCGTGAGATGCACACTATATATTTTTACCCCACCGGTCCTTTGGTAACTACTTCTTTGAACTTAATGCTTATTAAAGGGGCTGCTAAGCGCAATACCGCAGAGTGGAAGGAAAACCCGAGCCACTCTGCCCACATATATAGGGGCAGGGTATAATTCCAGTATTCTTTGCCTATCGAAAGGCATGCTGGAAGAGGAGGGAGGTGAGCACAGGAACATGACGGTGGCCCGGGAGGGAGAAGGAGGAATAGTAGCTCCCAAGGCGCGGAGGAGACGAGAGGAGGAGTCGTGGAGGCGGGTGCGATGGTGGGTGGGCGCTGGGGTGATGTGTTGCGAGACTAGTGGGGAGGCCGGCGACGGGAACGGGATGAAGGGGATCAGGATTACGACTGTGAGTCCGAGGTCCGCTTCCTCATGTTTGGAGTCTTCGTGGGGGGCCCTCTATCAGCGCTCTTCGGCTGACGCGTCGGCGGTGCCTTGCGTGGGGCACTCGAGATGGTGGGGCGATTGAGAGACACTTGGGGGCAGAACAAAAGCGCTTAAGCTTCGGGGGCACGGCGGGGTCCGAGTGGGCATGCAGCCGTGGGGTGAGTGATGTGTGTCGGTGTGGATGTCGTTTATCTTGCCTGTCGGCAATAGCAAGGGGATGGGGACGAGCGACAATGGCCGTAACTCGGGTCTCCAGGAAAGGTGTGGGGAAAGCCGATCCTGGAACAAAGCGGTATCTATGTGACGCAACGCTCTGCATTGTGAGCGTGGATTCTTGCAAGGCGCGTAGGGTGCACCAGAGGGTCGCCGCAAGCGATGGGGAGGGTGGGCAATGTAAGGCGCTAAAAAGAAAGCAGATATTACTCAAAGAAGTCTTGAGGCCCGCCCCCCCTTTGTGCCAGCGAGGGGGGAGTGAAGTCCGTAACTGCGCCCAAAGCCTCCGCCACACATGATTTCCATTCCACCCTGTCTACCCATGGATTTTGACATTAGCCGGGGCTCATCGAGACTTGTGCCTCGCCATTAAAATATGCCTCATGATGTTTGTCCCATTGAGGCGAAGGGTCTTCTATAACCATATCCGCTGCTGTGTGCTTTCCGGTTTGAGCCGCTTGGAGCTAAGGGCCATAGTGGAGGAGAACGTCTTCTGTTGCAAGATTATCTCACCTTCTCTTGAAGTTTGAAGGCTCAACCAAGGACATTCAATCCTGCAATGAGCATGTCATCCACCATGGCCGCCATAGCCCTTCCCTAGATAGAATTCACCTTTTTATTCTTTGATACGCTGCACTGCATCTGTGGTTGAGAAATCACAGGTGGTGGAGAGTAGCAGTGGGGTAAGGATCTAAAACTTTATCTGACAACAGTGATTGGATCAAACCTGATAAGAACCTTGAGCTGCTCCTCACAACTGCCTATGTTTGTTGCCCCTTTCTCTACCCTTTTCCATGACCAAAAAAAAAATATAGTAGGTGTTTCCGGAGTGAGAGGTGGGAGCTCCCTGCGGGGTGGACCTCTCCCATGGGAATCCTTGAGAGCTCAAGGGTCAGATGCTTGCAAATCTCTCTGGCGTTGTCTACTTTGGTCTGGGCTATCTCTAGGATTGCTGGCCCGGAGCAAGCAATACGATTCGGGAGGTAGTCCGGGCCTTCTTGGCAGGAGTAGCTAAATAGAATTATGGCCTAATACGGGGCCGCCACTAACCACAATTGGGGTCCTGAGAGTCGGGAGGAAGATTTGCGTTCCTACTATCTAATCGACAAGAGGCTCACCTGCACAAGAAGGAGGAAGAAGCAGGGGGGCAAGAGGACCAAGGAGGACAGCGCCTGTCATTGACCTAGGGTGTGCATGCTGGTGCTTCTAAGTTGAGACTGTGAGTGGGCACTCGGGGACGTCTGGTGCGGAGGAGTCGATGGGGCTCGTGGTTTCAAGTGCTTTGATTTCTTTATTCATCTTACATCCGTAGGGGGGCAGGCGCTGGACTCTGTTAGAAACTGTCATCCTCTGTCACTCTTCCTCGGCGGTTCACTGAGACCGCAAGAGGTGTGCTCGGGTCGGAAGGCATTGTTGATGCTTCCTAGGGGATCTGCCTCCTCCACAGGCTCCCTTAACCTCTTTGATTTCTTTGATACACGTTTGGGTGGATGAGAGAAGGGTGGGACGATGGTCGAACCGGTGAAGTGGATGAGGCAAGGAGGGGTCGGTACAGGGACTTCCCAATCACTTGACACTTGCCTCCTTCTTTCGTGGTGTGAGGGTCTTTGGAGGAGACTCCACCTAGAGTGCCTGCTTGAGTTTCACGAACTCTCCTTGTCAAACCAATTTGTTCTTAACAAGGACGGAGCCTAGGATTTCTGCTCAGATCATCCTTTTTCCTTTTTTAACCATCCAAATCCGCCAAGGGAGGTTTGGACCACGTTGTCCATAGCATATGAGTACAGGTCGTAATTATCATCCCGGATTCCTTCTGAACTTGGTACAATGTTAAGCTCTTGGAATTAATTGAATAGAGACCTGCCAGATGGCTCCTCCTTGCCGCAGGCAAGAAGGAGGATAAATGGAGCATCATCCACCGCCAGATCCGCCTCCCCATTCCTCTTTTGTGTGTTGCTTTGAATTTCAGCGCAATTGTTTGACAATTTTGTATAAATTCTCCAAGAGAGTGCAACCATTGTACATCCAAAATCAAGTCAGTTTCTCCAATACCAACCACATAAAAATCATCTATCACCTTATGCTTATCAAGAGTGATTTTCAGCTGTGTTATCTTCTTGGTACAAGGGATGGTGAAGACATTTGCTACCGTGACATTGAAACCTTTGAAATCTTTTAATGGCAGCCCCAATCTCTTAACCAAATCAGCATCTTTGAAATTATGAGCACCACTATCTATCAAAACAATAACTCTCTTACCTTTTAATTCTCCTCTTACACGTGTTGGTCGTCAAAAGAGGAAACTAATGAGAGCAACAGTCAAGGGACAAGGAGTCCCTCCTCTTTGATGGGAGAGGTTCCCTTATTTAAAGCGAGACTTATTTACAAATGTACAGTGCATAACTTTGATGTGGAACTTAGATATCATGAAAGCGTTTCCTAAATAGATCATCAATTACAAAAGTATAGAGGAATGAAGATGTGGAAATGAGTAGAAAGGCACCATTCAGAATTATAGATGACAGAATAATTCCTTATGCGTGCCAGAATACAGTGAATTGGAATAAGATCATTTGTACCGGTATTAATAAGATGAAATTTGAAAAGACGCACAGTTCTATGAATAACATCTACAAGAATACAAAGCTTCTCGGCATAATGCAGACAAATGATCTAACAATATTTAATGGATAGCTGGCGAATAAAAAGAATCAGATGGACAAATAATGAAAATCCTTCTTTATTGATTGCTTTATGATTTCTTTACACTTTCAAAAATAAGCCAAGTTCCTTTTTTAAAAATGGCGAGGAGAGGCCACTATATAGTTTACAAAACAGTTACCTTTGGTAACTACTTCTTTTAACTAATGCTTAGTTAAAGGGCTGCTAATCGCAATACCCCAACTAATTACAATAAATCCGAGATGAAGAAAGGAAGAAAGGAGAAGAATCAGGAGAAGAAGACAGGCGTTCATGTTTGAGAGGGGCCCACTGATTTTAGGATCCGCTGTTTGAATCTTTTCAACGCCTCTGCTATGTCTCTGCCTCGTGGGACCGATGTGTTGGCAGTAGACTGGGTCCAAAATCTGAGGCACTTCTCCATCTCTTTGTTGAATTTGATGTGTGTATGATGATCTTTATTTGCTTCTTCAATAGCAGATTGGAGAGAGCAGATCTCCTTCATCTTTTCCTTGGAAATGGAATCCTCCTTGAACAAATTATCTTTGACAAAAGCTCTGAATTGAGCTTTGATTCTTGCAAGGAGAGGGGGTGCACCAGAGGCCTCATCATGGAGGTGGCAATGTATGTCCTTGAAAGCAGATATTACCAAAGTCTTGAAGGCCTCACCCTTTTGCCAGCTATTTTTTAATTCTCCCAAAGCCTCCTCCAACACCTTGATTTTCCATTCCACACTGTATACCCATGATTTTGACAAGTTATCCTTTGCATCATCGAAGACCTTGCTCGCCATTAAAATATTCTCATGAGTTTGTCCCATGAGGCGAAGGTCTACTATACAGCTGCTCCAGAGTTTGAGCGCTTTATCTATATTTCCAATAGTGGAGGAGAGCTTCTGTTGCAGATTATTCACCTTCTCATTGAGTTTGAAGGCTTCACCAATGACATTCAATCCTGCAATGAGCATGTCATCCACCATGGCCTCCATAGCCCTTCCATAGATAGAATACCTGTGTATATCTTTGATACTCTGCACTTCATCTTGGTTGAGAATCACAGGTGGTGGAAGAGTAGTCAGTGGGGTAGGATCTAAAACTTTATCCTTGGACAACAGTGATTTGATGAAACCTGTAAGAACCTGAGCCTGCTCCTCCAACTGCTCTATGGTTTGTTGCCCTTTCTCTACCCTCCCAATGACTCTGGTGACTGTTTCTTGAAGATTGTGGATCTCACCTTCAGGGGTGGACTCTCCCATGGGAATCCTTGAGAGCTCAAGGTCAGATGCTTGCAAATCATGCTCTGGCTTGTCTACTTTGGGCTTGGCTATCTCTAGGAATTGCTGGCCCTGAGCATCAGATACTATTCTGGAGGTAGTCCTGGCCTTCTTGGCAGGAGTAGGAGGAGTAGTGCCTAATAAGGCCGCCACAACATCAAAATTGGGTCCTGAGATTCGGGAGGAAGATTTTCTTTTCCTACTATCGACAAGAGGCTGCACCCATGCAAAAGAGGAGGAAGAAGCAGGTGGGGCAAGAGGACCAAGAGACAGAGAACTCATGGCACCTAGGGTGTGCACTGCTGTTGCTTCTAGTTGAGATATGAGTGGGGCACTCGGGACTTCTGGTGCGGAGGAGTCGATGGTGCTCGGGAGTTCAGTGCTTTGAATTTCTTTATCCGTAGGAGCTTCTGGAGCGCTTGTAGAAACTGGCACTTCACTCTCCTCGCTTTCACTGAGAACAATAATGTTCTCTGGTCCTGAAGGCAATTTTGAATGCTTCCTTAGGGGATCTTCCTCCACAGGCTCCTTAACTCTTTGAATTTCTTTTGATACACTTGGGTGGATGAGGAAGGAGTGGAAGATGTAGGACCTTTAGTTGATGAGGCAGGAGGGGTCTGTACAGGTACTCCTGAATCAGGTGACAATGCCTCCTTTCTTGGTGTTGAGGTGTCTTTGGAGGAGGACTCGCCTGAGTGCCTTCTGAGTTCACAAACTCTCCTATTAAACCAGATTTTGGTTCTTACCAAGACGGGAGCTAGGATTTTTGCCAGATCATCCTTCTCCTTTTTGAACCAATCCAAATCCTCTAAGGGAGTGTGTTTGACCACGTTGTCATATTCATATGAGTACAGGTCGGAATTATCATCCTGGAGTCCTTCAGGAACTTGGTATAGGTTAAGCTCTTTAATTAATTGAAGAGAAAACCTGCCATAATGTCTCCTCCTTGCCTCAAAATCATCAGCATAGTCTGCCCAATAGTCCTCTGTGTCTACCCTATGATGATAATTGATTTTAATGTTCTGCTCAATAAATTTCTTTAAGTCAAAACAAGTTCTTGGCCTAAAGAAATGGACAGTGATGGGAGCCAGGGCTCTTTCTATGTTTTGAGCATCTAGAGTTGTCTTGCAGGTGTAGTTTCCCAAAGTGATGGGGAAGTGCAAACCAGTAATTTTCTTATCCCTATAGGTTCTGTGCAGCTTGTCCAGCTGCCTGCATATCTCTATCAAGGCCATTTTATCATTGCAAAACATAGGAAGCTTGAGAGGAGTGCTCTTATAGCCTACAAGCCTTATATAGGAGAATTTTCTAAAATGGATGAAGTAGGCACCGTAGTGCGATATTAGGTTCATAGCTTCATCAGAAAATCTCCTCACCGTGTCACTCTCCAGAAGCCTGACCATGTACATGGTGAAAGCATCATTCACCCTCCTGAAGTTGCGATTGCTAGTGTCTAATGTGAATTGAGGACAGTAGGCATATACAAGGTCACTCTTATGAGCATCAATGTATGTGAATCCAAACCATTGCCTAGATGTTGTTAGGGTATACATCAAGTATGAAGTCATGTAAAATTTCTTTGTTTGTTGTACATTGGACAGTTGCTCTGCTAGGTTCATACTGATGATCTCTGCCCAGTTGATATTCTGAGTTCCTTCGCACACCATATTGATAAGTGGGCACATCCAGAAATGGAACTCATTGGTAGAGGGTAAGCCCATGACCCGAGCTAGTAGGATTATAAAATCTGACAGCTCCTCATTGAAATCGGCACGGAGTAGAACCTTGGATAGATGGGACGCCCCTTTTTTAGGGTTTTTAAGCCAGGACTTCGCCACCCGCACCTTGTATTTCTCACTGTCCTGATCGAAAAGGGCCTGTGCCTGGTTCTGAGAGATTACTATAGAATAGTCCATCTCAGGAATTCTTAGGGCAGTGCCAATGGCGGCAGCGTCAAGCTTGGCAATGAGTTCCCCATGCACATTCGTTAGCTCACTTGAGTCAGGATTGAAATGAGCACCGCAGGAGAGTACTGTATCTGCGCATTGTACTGAGATTGGGAAACCACCGGCGAATGCCAAGCCGCTATCATGAATCATTTGTGCCATAGAAGGGTTCAAGTCTGTCATTCGTGCCCAGAAATCCCCAAAGTCAAGGTGGCGAACTTCACTGTCCCCGATATTGGGAACGGCAGATTCGAGCGGTGAGATTTGCTCCTGACCTTGGAATTTAATCTTCATGTTGATAGTAATTTGAAAAGCAAGGTTGCAGTCTGGACTCGGGATGAAATTGTAGGGGGAATGGATACGCGCGCAGAAATTTTGATCGTAAGGGTATGAGCAATAGATAGCAAGAAAGCAATGTGCAAAAACGCATAGGGGCAGTTCATTATATAGCCGTTTGGGAGAGAGAAAGACAATAAATGCGCATTAAATACACACTTACCAACTTGAAAAGCAAGATATTTGGGAAGAGTGGGAAAAATTAGCTCGGATGACCTTTGGTTCATTTGGGACACGCGGGACACGAAAGCGCGATTCGGTCGATGCGGGAAAAGTATGCATAAATGCTTTTGGGACATGAGGGACGAAAGTACGCAGAGTACGCGATTCGGCCGAATCGAACGAAAAAGGAATATTGAGCCTGGGTGAACTTGTGTTACCTGGGACAAAAAGTTCTGACGGGCCAGAAAGAAACGGACTTCGGGTAAAGCGGTCAATCGGCGAACAGAGAGCCTGAATGAACTTGGGACATTTAGGACAAAAATGTCCGGCAGACCCGCAAATCACACAAAATGACCCAAAAAACGCAGATTCTTTCCAATTTTTTGACATTCACATTACCAGAACAACAGAAAAGGCGTTTAACTTCAAAAAAATTTTAAATTTTGAACTTCTTGAAAGCAGGGGAAATTTTGAGTGGACAACGACACAGAAGGGGTGGTACCGTGGACCTCCAGATAGTGTAGCAAGAATACTATCCAAGTGGTCAACTTCTTCTTCTTTCTCTTGGTTTCCATCTTCATGTGACTCTTCCTCTTTTTCTTCTACTTCTTCCCCATATGAAATTACCTCTATGTAGTGTACTTGTCCCTTTCCCAAGCAACGACGGGCGAAAGTCTAGGGATCCTTGCATGAAAAACAAAGATTTTTCTTCTTAATTCATTCCTTATATTATTAGCTTCTTTGTTGTTCCTTGGAGGCTCTCTTTGTGGTGTCCTCCCTTGTTGAAATGGCTTCCTTGCTTGGCTAATAGGCGCTGTTCTTGGCTGCCCTTGAAATGGGAGTCTAGGCTGCCCCAAAGAAGTCCCTCTTGGCTGTCCAAAGGGTAGATTTTTACTCTTAACAGCTAAAGAGTCCAAATTCAGTGCTTTCTTGATGGCATCTCGAAGAGGAGGAGGCTCAAAAGCCTTCACAAAGCCCCTAAGAGGTTCGGTCAAGCCTTTGATGAATAAATCAACCTACCTTTATTCACTCACATCCGGAACCATGATTGCAAGTTTATGGAAAATAGCAACATACTTATCTACTGAAGTCTCTTGTTTGAGTTGTGCTAACTCTCTAAAATGCACTTCCGGATCCTTTCTATTAGCTTTTGACTAAACTCATCAAAAGTAGTAATAGAACCATGTCCTTGTGTACTTATGCCATGATACCACCATTCATGAGCCACACCCTCTAAATGCAAAGTAACAAATTTGAGGGCCTCTTCTTCATACATGAGACTTAATGACAAATAAGTGTCCAATTTTTGTAACCAAGCCCTAGCTGAACATTTATCAATACCATCATATTTAGGAAGAGTAATCTTACCCAATCTATGTTGGATATGTCTTCTTGGCTCTTGATGACTCACCTTATTATTCTTTGGTCCTTCACTTCTCCTTAGTTGGCAAAAATATTTGAAAGAAAACAAATCTCGTGTTGTTGCTCAAAGATGCATATTCTTCCCCATACAGATCCCATTCATCAACAATTCCAATTGCTTATGAATGTTCTAATTCCACTTGTGGCTCTTCTCTTTGTAGGAATTTGGCACAAAAACATTTAGAGGGGGTCTTGCTTGAGACCTTTTCTCCATGTTTGGGAGAAGAGCTTCCTTCACCATGATTACCTTGATTTTCTTGGGGGTTCGGTCTAGTAGTGCTTCCCCCATGTATAGATCGACTCAAATCAGCAATAGCTCCTACAAAGGAGTCTCTTAGATCCCTTTGAGCATCCAACAAACGGGTTTGCAATTCTCTGTTCCCTCTAGTGAACATTTCATTCAAATAGCTCATCTCATCTGTTGGTGGAGGTCTTTCTCTATCATCTATACCTTCCTTTCTTGGAGTCCTTCTCGAGTAGTGATATCTAAAACCCTCTTCACTTGCGTCCATGCAAAATTGACTTTTTCCTTCACAGTTTGGGAGAATCACAACTCTGATACCACTGTAATATCCCCTTTGTTAAGTCTGAATAATATAAAACTGAAAACTCCACAAAAATTGATTTCTAAAATGATGTTAAACTGCCATACAAACAATAATGAACAACAGACTGAAAATAACTTTTATTGGTTCAAATAATCACTTTCCAAGATACCCACAAGGCCAAAAATGACGATTTGGGGGCTAAGAACAACCAACAAGTGAAATCTGAATTTTTCTACACTTCTATAAATTTACAAAAATAAATCAAGGGCTGGAACAGTGTAGAAAATAACAGCAGTGATTATTATCAAAATTGTACCAATAAAGGGCTGGAAAATGATGTCAACATTGCCTTTAGTGATGCCAAAAAGTCTCCACTCACCCACATACCGTACAACAAAGAAATACCCTTCCAAAAGGGGTTGCACCACTCTCTTAGGTGGTCGCTTTTGGCCAAAAAGTGCCCAAAACTTTTCCAGCTGGAAATTGGTTTTAAAATAACAAAGGTTCGACTGATCCAAACCCCACAAACTCACAAAGTCAGATATGTATTGAAGCCCAAATGATATAGAGTGAAAACAACCGAAAAAGTGTCATAGATTTGAATTATAGCCTTCCAATAACTGCAAATTTGAAGTGTAGCACAATTGTGAACCCTGGGTGGATTCACCTCATAAAGTTGAGGAGTTTTCGTTCCCAAACCTTCCAACCTGCTCCCCACACCTCTATTTGTCTTTTCTTTTGTCTCAAATCCCAAGGAAAGGACCATATGGTTCGCCCCCTTCCTTTGGGTCTTATGTTTGCACTTTATCCCGTAGGGGGAGTTTGCTCCACTTTATATTTAATTTTTTTACTGTTTGCCAATTTTATTTCTTCATTGACTTTTACCTTTTTCCTCTTTAATCACTTTAAGTGACATTATTATAAGTTTTTTTATAAAATGGACATAAGAAATTGAAAGAGGGTTTAAAACCCGCAAGCGAGGATCACGAGGGACGATGTGCACATCAACAGACGTGTGAATGGCAGCGTGAAGAGATCTCGGGAGGAGTGAGCATCAACCGAATGTGCATGCAAAGATTCGACAAACGGGCAGAACCTGGTTAAGCCATAAAACTCTCCTCTATCTCATAGATCCAAAGGGGTGTACATATAGGAGGTGCTGAGTAACCCCCAGTGCTGCAATCATGACAACTCGAGTAGAGAGGGGGAGTTACATTCCCAGAATAGAAGTGTAACTCCCAATGACGCATATGATGCACTGATGCACTGACGAGTAAGGGAATCTCATAATGACCCCTAAATGACACATGGACCTACGATCTCACCTAAGTGAGATGACTCACCTAATGATGTGGAAAATACACACACCAACACCCCCCCTTCATTGTAACTTAGGATGAGGCGGCAAGTCAGAAACGAGAAATGGGTCCCGGCACAAAGCCTGATGAGGTACCCATGTACAAGAAAGAAGTCCCAAGCAGTGAAGGAAAACCCAGTGGGAAAAAACATCCACCACAAGAGAACAAAACACTCTCTAATCTAAGAAAGATGCCAAATATGGGTCCCAGTTATAGACGAGCCTGAAAAGGTACCCATGTACAAAGAGGCAATCTCTCGGAAAGAAGAAGAAGAGAGAAGAAGAGGGAGACGAGAGGAATGCAGAAGATGCCATGGACGGATCTGAACTCTGCAGCTCTAGGAGGTCTCCCAAAAGAATGTCGATGATGAGATCCTCTGCCTCTGGACTGAAGAAGAGCCACCCGCACCGAACTGTGTGCCTACCCTTAGGAAGGACAGAAATGACGTGCTGGAAGTCCGCCCACTCCACAAAGGAAACTGAAGGCAGCAACACGAAGAACTCTGAGTCTGGTGCACGGAAGTGTGACATAGGTCTAGCGAGTGAGTGCCAAGGAACCGAAGGTAATGCCACGTGCGTAGAACTGTCAGAGTGAAGAGGAACACCCACAGAAAGGATGTCCAAGTGATGTGAAGGGAACAAAACATCCTCCATAATAGAAAAGGGATCCACAGCTGAGGGTGGATCAATGAAGGTCTCTGGAAATGTGGAAGTGACATGATTCCCGGAAGGGGCACTCCCAACAACAGAGATGATGAACTCCTCTGAAACACCTGTAGATGGATGAGGGACTTGTAGTGCATCACAAGTAGACTCTGCGAAAAGACGACTAAGGTCAGGCAGATACTCGTCCCAATGAGGGGGCTCAACAAACAAGAAGAGCGATGTCAGATAGGTATGAGTCATCCAATGAAGGTAGAGGAGTGGAATGGGCCTCGCACACTGGAAGTGGAAAGGAGGCTGGTGTAATGACGGTATGAGACTGAGTAGGAGACTGCTCGATATCTGATGAGATGTGGGATGTGACAACACTCTCTGGAATAGTGAGAGAAAGAGGAGAAGAGTCCTCTGTAGTACTCTCTACATCAGAACTGGGTGCACAATCCTCGTCATCAGAAGTAGAACCAAGCGAGTCTATGTCAGTGGAACTGTCATCACACGAAGAAATGGAGGAGACAACTAAATCAGCAGCAACAACAACGGCGACAGTATGTGAAGGGTCTCCATAGAGGGACTGAAGAATGCTCCAGACACGGTGAGGTGGATCTGAGTCTGCCACGTGAAACCAAAGAGAACGAGAGACATGCATCATCATGTGACCAAAGACATGGTCACAAGTGTCAAGGAAGTCCTCTAGATGACGATGATCAGTGGGTGCAGGAACTGGCCCAAGTAAGAAGGGTAAAAGACCCTCATGGGCGAAGTAACGTTCCATGGAAGCACGCCAAGCTGAATAGTTCCCTCTCCCGGTGAGAAGTGGCGGAGGCTGTAAGGCGATCCTACGATGCTCACGTCTGGAAAGAGCACTCTCCATGATGAAAAAATGCAAGATGCACAAAAGCAAGACGTCGGACTCGGCCGATAATGCGTCTGCATGTGTAGGCCCAAGAGTACAAGCAACCCCCCCAGAATGCGGCACTTTATAAAAGTAGTGCATTTACAAAATTGATAATCCCATCATGTAATGTGCGAAAAATCATGCAACTTTGACCAAGGAAGCGCTCAGAAACGAGCAGCGAGTCAAAAGTTATGGCATTAAAACGATTCCCGCAACTGATGGAAAAATACACTAGATGCTGCAAACGCATTAAAAAAGTGCACGAAATGGGTGCAAAGGGTATCATGTGGGTACTCGTTGGAAATGGCATGAAATTTTAGGTAGAGTTTGTTTTGACTGCGAGGGGGGATTAGCCTCCTGCCAACCCCGGACCTCGCCCTCCATCTTCGACACTCGTAGGAGGGGATTAAATACAAGCCAAAAACAACCTTAAAATTAATACATGCCATGAAATGAAATGTTTTTTATTTAACCACCTTAAAACATTAAAAAAGGAGGTGGAAAGAGGGCCCACGTTGGAAGAGTGGATGAATGCCAATTTGGAGGGTCCACGTGCAAGGCTGTGCATGCCAGCGGAAAACCACCTAAAGAGTTGTATAGGCTGCTGAGGGTGCTGCCGACACGTGGGAGGCACTGGAGGCTGAGTGGCAGGTCTGCACAAGCGGGAGGAGCCGTTTGAAGACCCAAAACACCCAAAAAATGCCAAAGAACGCCAAAAAACGCCCAAAAAACGTTTCAAGCAAAGACTGAGCCGTTGAATATGACGTTGCAGGTTGCAGGTTGCTGGAGATGTGTAAAACGGTCGCTGGAGGTGCTGGGAGCAGGTGTTGCAGGTCTGCACAAGCTGGAGGAGCCGTTTGAAGACCCAAAATGCCCAAAAACGCCCAAAAACAGCTGATTGCAGTGTTGAAACGTGCTAAGCTGTTGGAGGAGTGGTTGGAGATGTGCCAAGTGCCAGGTTGGAAGGAGCTACGTGCCTGAGATGTGTGCAGGTGGCTGGAGCAAGGACCAATGACCTAGAGCAGAGTGCAAAAATGTTTTTCCAAAGCAAAAAAAAATGCCGTTTGGCAGTTTGTTGGTGTTCCATGCAAGGATCCATCTAGACATTCACAGCCAGCAAGAAGGGAGCTTTCTAACCAATGTGAGAACAAGGCAGGGCTGAGTACGAGCTCTTGGTGCACAAAGCAAAGAGAGCAATGTCTGATGGTGAACTTGATGCACAAGGATGGAGTGAGGCCGAGCAAAGACCAAAACCAAACACCGAGTTACAGACAAGGCCCGAGGAGCTTGAAAAAACGAACCGTCGAAGATTCCATAGCATAACCTGATGTAGAGAATGCAAATACGAGCATATGCAAGCAAGGAACTGACGAGCTAGAGAAGACACCAAACTTCGAAAACACCAGAAACTTGAACACAACCAAACAAACCGCGATCAAACCCAAACAAAGGTATAAACGCCCCGAAATCAGTGCAAGTAGAGCACGGTCGGAATATCCATTACGACACACACTGAAAGAGATCTTAATATCATGCCGGAAGCCAGAAAACACGCACAGAAACGCCGATGAGTGCACGGATCCACAAGATCCGCTCTGATACCATGAAAGAGGGTTTAAAACCCGCAAGCGAGGATCACAAGGGACTACTTGCACATCAACGGACGTGCGAACGGCAACGTGAAGAGATCTCGGGAGGAGCGAGCATCAACCGAATGTGCATGCAAAGATTCGACAAACGGGCAAAACCTGGTTAAGCCATAAAAATCTCCTCTATCTCATAGATCCAAAGGGGTGTACATATAGGAGGTGCTGAGTAACCCCCAGTGTTGCAATCATGACAACTCGAGTAGAGAGGGGGAGTTACATTCCCAAAATAGAAGTGTAACTCCCAATGACGCATATGACGCGCTGACGCACTGACGCGCTGACGCACTGACGAGTAAGGGAATCTCATAATGACCCCTAAATGACACATGGACCTACGATCTCACCTAAGTGAGATGACTCACCTAATGATGTGGAAAATACACACACCAACAGAAATGACTTCAACAACTTCAAATAAAAGTCACCACCTTCTTCCCCGTTTTACAGCCCTTAAGCCCCTGGGAAGAGAATTGGCCTAAGGGTCTTTATAGGATTAATGTCGAGAAGGGGACATTCAGAGTGTGTTACAACCGGTTGTAAAGTGTATTAACAGTTTACAACTGATCCATTTTGGAGCAGAAACAGCAGAAAACAGGAGCAAAAAAGATGAATATTAAGGCTGCCAGCTGACTCTACTTTGACTTGAGAATTTTCAAGGGTCAATACAAGGTCATGCAATATGAAACAAATATGCTTTTTATTAAGTCATAATAGCACAAATCTCCATAACATGATGTTTTGCCAGGAATAAATTCCACAACATCAAAGAATCTGGAGCAAAATTTATAAAGTGAGACTGGAAGTTTGAAGTAGACTTATGTAAGAATGTACAGAATCATAATTATCTCTTTAGATCCCATAAAGTTTTGGCACTTAAATATCCACCTAGTTTACCTGTGGATGGAAGAATTATGTTTCATTATTTGCAGCTCTCTGTGAATCAGTCAGTCGAAGAGAAGACCAAAATAGCAGTTTCTTAAAGAATTTAGCAGAAAAAACATAACTTGCAAAAATGTGTGATGACATATGGATCATTACCAGAGCCAAGAAGAGAAACTGAAATCATCTTTGATAATGACATTTAAACATGTGGAAGTACTGAAATGTGAACATAAAAAGCACAAGGAGGAGGTAGATTTAATAGTCAGGAGATGAAATCTTATCACCCTCCAACTTGATTTGACAACCATGTCTTGATACGAGTCTCCTATTCTTCTGATCCTTAATGAAATATTTTGTTTATAAGACCTTCATCCTTAACAACTAAAGCCAACCATTATGGAGAAAGTGAGAAGCCCTGACTGTTCATTGCATGTTCCATAGTTGCTAATATTTTTGTAAGGCACTCTGCATATTTTTTCTGACTTACAATTAAGCTATGCTTCTGAAATAATAATCTTTAATCATATAATAATTCATCACCATTTAAAATCTATTTAGTGAATCCTCGAACTATTGATCAAACAGTTGCACTAGTAACAACCACACATGGAAGAATCTACTACAGGGTTCAACAGAAGCATCTGCATAAAAATTAAATGCTTGAATTTTAAGAAATGGTACAAGTAATCGTTAGAAGTCTAAGACGAAGACAACTGACCCCATCAGAGATGTTAGTAAGGCTTATTCCAGATTAAGCATAAAAATATATAACCTCAATTTTAAGCAGGGTTTATTAGATGTAGAACATTATTGTTTGTATCTGAGATTCTATGCTTTCAGGTAATTCAAACTGTTTCAGTGTGAAACATCTACTTTTGCTTGAACTGATTATTTGCAGATACCAATAATAGACACTGAACAGTTCCCTAACAAGTAACTAATGATTGTTTTTCAAGGTTGATAGAAATGATCTTCAATATAGAACTAGATTATATCTTATACTTGATAGTTGATTCAGAAACCAAATCAGTAAAAAATGAAGGTTCATTGAGTACAACTTTAGCATTTCAAGTTAAACTTGTCATGAGAGATAAATTCCAAAACTGTGGTCTATATGAAAAGTTTATGAATGTCTTAATTCATTTGCTTATTAATTTTATTGCAGATATCTCTACTACCAGTGTCCAGAACTTCAGAGTTAAAGTTTAGTTCTAAAGGATCTGCTTGTTTGGATCAGAAAAATCAAGTCAGTTCAACAGTTCTAAGTTCATTTCTAATGCCTGCAAGTGCTCAACCCCTGTCTTCTAATCCAGTAGATGAGTGCAGGCCCTTAGGTTTGAGCCTGAGGAAAAGTCAGTCATTGGTTGACCTCATACAACAAAATCTCAACCAAAATGACCACTCTTCAATTCTTGAGCAAGAATTTGAAGAGAACACAAAAAGCAAGGGAGTAGCAGCTGCTGATAGTCAACAGGATAAACTCAAGGCTTCCAATTTTCCTGCATGCTACCTAAAGATTGGGAAGTGGGAGGTATTCCCTAAGCCATCATGTGCTCCTTTAGTGACTATTATTGTATGTGTGGTTATTCAATTGCATGATTCTGTGAAACGTGGGCTTTGAGTTTGATATACAGTTTGAATTTGTGCAACAGTGCTCTTCTGTGTATGAAGGAGATTTAGTGGCTAAATGTTACTATGCTAAACGCAAACTGGTGTGGGAAGTTTTAGATAATGGATTGAAGAGCAAACTCGAAATTCAGTGGTCTGACATAACAGGACTGAAAGCAAACATCCCTGAAAAAGGGCCTTCTTCTCTCCATGTTGAGGTATGTTATAAAACTTGGTACATTATAGTTATCGATAATCTAAATTACAATTACTGTATCCTTCTTATGTTTTTCCAATATAGGAATAGACTATGCCAAGTAAAAATGTATGGTTTAGGGTCTAAAACAGAAATACTCTCATGTTTGAGAAACACAATCATACAATCAACTGTCCTGGGATATAATATTACCTATTTTATATCAAAAGCAAATTCAGAAACTATCTGCATTCTTTTAAATAGGTTACATCTTTGTGTTCATCGTTATGTATTTTTCTTGTACCATCCCTTTAAACTTCTTTGCTACAATAATGTGGTCTTTTGTAAGTATGTCTTTTGGCTGCACATAATGACTATGTGGAATTCTTGTATTCCAGTCTTATTCTACTGTTAGCAATTGCCACACATTGAATACTCGACCAAAATTACATTGTTAGCTCATATTTCATGCCTTCTTAGATTATTACCATTAAGAGTTCTATCAAAAGCTTTTAATTCTGAATTTGTGCTCAACATTTGAATCATTAGGTCCTTGGAGTTCACTGAGGTTAAGTGGCTGTTCTTAACTTATGTAAAATATCTAATGTTTTCTGTTTGGGGATGTGGGGTAGTTGTGAGAGTGATCTATAGCTTACTTTACCTGCCTGAAACTTGGGGCCTTAATAACTTAGTGCATCTACAGGGTACTAGTTTGTTTGGCATCATGTCCTATGTGGCTTGACCACACATTTTAATTTTTTACTCTTCAAACACTTATTTTCAATGAGATATGCTGCCTGATATAATCTTTACGTTGCCAGATGTCAAGAACTCCTTTATTTTTCAGAGAGACAAATCCACAACCTCGAAAACATACGCTTTGGCAATCCTCCTCAGACTTCACTGGAGGTCAAGCGAGCAGTTGTTGGTAATATTTTGCATTTCATTATCATGCTCCCATTTCTTTTCTGTTTCAAGTATGCAATGATTTGATGGCAAATATGATTTGCAACAACTAGGCTTCCAGCCTGTCTGGTCTTCTGCATATATATATTGCATTTAAAATAGATTGAAATCTTTGATGATATTAAATGAATGGCATTTTCTGCTAGAAAATGATGTTAATTCCATGAACATGCATGCACACAAACTGGCATCAATGGGAACATTGAAGATGTGCCATTGTGCAAAGAGTCAAGAGCCTTGATTGTATAGGGAGCTTGGCATACTATGTTTTTCTTTTCTTTCCAGTATCTAAACGTTGCAATTTAGCTACCTGCATATATGCTCACCATGAAACTGGAATGATTATTTTTTATATTTGGCAGTCGACATATTGTCCAATTCTCTGAAGGTGTATTGAATCGACACTTCGAAAAATTGATACAATGTGATCCACACTTGAAGAATCTCAGTGAGCAAAGCACACCTTTTTCTGGTTCTTCTTTCTTCGAGGGCCAGATCTTGATGCTTGATATGCATGGATATCATCAATATCCCTACCCAGGGAATATTTCAACTTCAGTGACACTGGGTGGCTTGCAAAATGAGATGTTAATGCCTTTTAACCATTCTCCAAGTCCAATTGTGAAGCAAAATAACCTTCACTTAATTGAACAATCTGATGACAGAGCATCTACAGATATGCAACCATTTTCTCCAAGTTCAGGTAAGTTACTTCTTTTAATTTCTGATTCTATGTGTTGTACTTTTGTGTCTTGCATTTTTATATCAGGGTCAAGCTAGTAAAAATCAAATTTCGTAGGTTCTTCTGTTTAGACTTCTACCTTATAAACAATATATTACTCAGGTTTAGGAAGTGGCTAAATCAGTGCTGAAACTTATATGCAAGGTTATTTTTTTTTGGGTTGATAGAGATGGACTCAAGAGCCAATGACGAAAGTAGTAATAGTGACACAGAGGAGTTGTATGCAGAAGACACTCGAGGACATGCTGGCTATAAGAAAACAGGCATATCAATGATACTCGATCAAAGGATTTTGGATGGAGATAGACCAATTTCCACAACCATACCCCATCCGGCTCCTAATGTGGGTTCTACAAGTATGGTGCCCTGTTCCAATCTTCCACAGTGCAAGGTCATTGGCGGTCAAGTCCCTTTGACAAGGAATAATACTAGTTTGTCTGAACATAACTTTCTACAGAGGTTATCTAATCATTTATTTGAAGACATGATACCTGAAAATCTTCTAGCCAGTGGACAAACAAAAGAATTTCTTGGTAAATTTTCCCAAGATGCAGAGGAAAGGGTTCAACAGAAGAGGATATCATCTGGAAGTCTATCTCAGCATATTAACGTGACTGATACTCATATTCATGGCTCTTTTGTGCCCCCATACACCCTTGGTTTTGCCGAGAATTTAGGTGTCCCCTGTCCATTAAAGGAAGGAGCTAAAATCAGTGAATCGCCCTTTAGGCCTGTGAAAATGGAATCTTGTATTTCCTCACAGCTAAGTGAGACAATGTTCTATCCTTTAGGAAACTCTCTTCTTCATGGAGGAGTACCAGGTATGAGCAGGTATAGTTCTTTCTGTGATTCTCTGGATAGCCCTCAGGTTACCCATTTGTATTGAAGAAGGCCAGATCTTGTGTCTGAATGGGCACTCGATTGTAAATAAGACGTCTTATAAACTTATAGTAAGTGTTCAATAATTGTAATCTAGACAGTTGTTCCATATTTGTTTGATGTATTATAAGAGTTTTGTGTAAAGAAAATTTCAGTTGCATTAGATTGAAGTTGTTTTCCCAGCAACTACTTTCATCGCCACAACAGATTCTTACCAGTATACCTGATGGCTGTAATTGTTCTTTCCAGATAATTATAATGGTCATTTAAAAATGAAATAAATTTACATGGTGTTAGACAGGACTTTGTTGGTAAAGTTTGTTAATATACTGCCTCTAGCTTTAACTTCAGATTCTTAGCTTAATTTGCTCCCACATATCCGTCAATTAGTATTCAATTGTAATTTCCTCTATTAATTGGGCGGTAAGAAACAGCCCTCATTTATTGAATTGCTTTCTAAAGCTATACATACACCATGTATACTTGCTTAATATTTTTCAAATACTTAATTGTTATCAACCTTTAGCTTTCAAGATGATATGGGAACTTACCTTTTCAAAAATTGTGTCCTTGGAAATGATGCAATTTATTATTTATACTTCAGTTTCTAGTTTGTTTATAAAATTGTGTTGATTTTATTGATTTCCATCAACTTAATGGCCGTTTACAGTCCCAACAGGTATGTAATCTATATTAGTTTTCCAGTCCTGATTCTTTGTACCATATAGACACTAACCTTATTGGTCAAAGAAAAATTCTGATGATTGTGAAATTCAATAGCGGACTGTGTTTTAAGGAAAGTTCGTAGCATTTTCAAGTGCACACAAACTGAGATTTTACTCCAGTTCTGATTGACCAGATCTGCAAATCTGTCATGATTTCTATGGCTTAACGCTTGTTTCTACAAGGATTTTCTGACATCCTTTGTCTTTATATGATTATGTTTTCTACTAGACATTGGACTCCATAAAGAAAATTCTATATGGGTTTTGAAATGGTTAATCCATCATGCAGGTTTGCAAGGTTGAATTGTTGACCAGTGAATGGGTTGTTTACCAACTCTTTTGCGTTGCTTTTTCATTAGTTGGTCAACAAGGCAACCTTGCAAACCTATGTGATCTTTAGGCTGAGTGGTTTACACTTCACATTTTTAATGTTCCACACGAGAGCTATTTTTATGGCATCACCTAGGTGATCAGTTTTCCTTTATTGTTTGCATATTTTGCATGTTGGGACTCTTGGCAATGTTATTTGACTGTTTGAAACTATACTTCTCAGTTGTGGAAATAACCAGAGAGACTTTGTAAGGGAATAATAACTGGTTGCAGATTACATTGACCCTGAAGAAAAAGCCTAAAAAAAATTTTGCATGTGAAATTCAAGTGCAGACTTTTATAAAGATTTGGATTAGCATTTTGATCACTGGTCTGTTAAGAAGTTGCACTCAGTTGAGTGCAATTGATTTTGTTTGAATCATTCAACTAACAAACCCATTTAAAATGATTGTCATGTGCATCTTGCAGGTTTAATAATATCGACCTGATAAACATAACATTGAAGTTGCTTACAGGGAAAATAGATTTGGGATGATCATCAATAGTGATTTTTTGACTAAATGAAAAGGTGCTACTAAACTTCAACTTAGTGATTAAAATATGATATGGGGCTTGAACATACAAAATCAATAAATTATGAATTTTTTTTTGTTATAATAAAGTTCAAAATTTTCATAGAATTTTACTTGTACAATATATATAAGTGGTGTGTTGTACGCTGACATGAAAATTGAAACTTATATTGAGGGTAATAAATTTTAACTCAAATGACAGTTGGGGCATTGTCATGACTCCCTTTTCATCTTTTGGACGAGATTTATATTTAATGTGTCAAATGAAAATTAGGGCATTTTCAGGACCCCATTTTGGTCTTTTGGGATCGATTTATATTTACACTAAATTGACTTATGTGCATTTACAAGAGAGGCACATGTTATCCAAATAACTCTCCTAGCTATTTGGATGACTTTTACTTTCATTTTGGCTCTGATGCTTCACATTTCAGGTTGTGCGCCCGCAGGCTTGCTCATTTGGCACTTTTCATAGACTGTAGTCCTCCCGCGCACTCCCCACGCCATGTAATTTTTTCGCGCACCCCTCTGCAGACGCCTTCCAAATTGGCTAAGTTCCACGTCTTCCTGTCGCATGCCCTCTTTTCTTTCTGCCATCGCGCGCCCTTCTTTAGTTGGATATTTGCGCCCTGCTTCCATACTCTTCTTTCACATTCTTCTCTCCTTCCATTTTCCCCTTTCGCGCTTCCCTCTTGCGGGTGCGCTTCCCGCACCTTCCCCTCTTGCCGTCTTCGCATGCCCTTTTGTAGACATGCCTTAAAATCGGATGTCCCTTTTCTTCCTCTTGTGTGCCTGCGTACACCCTATTGTGCCACGCGCCCTCCTCGCGCGCGCCTTCCCTATGTTTCCCTTCTACGCCTCGCGCCCGACTCCTGAACTTCAAAATCGATGGTTCAAAATCGAGCCCAGAGCGAGTCGACTTGAAGCAAAGCAATAGAACCGCGGAAGGTGCCACGTGTCAGCGCAATGCACCTTCAAAAGGTGCGACAAAAGTAGAGACCCTAGGGACGTGCTTGACCTCCACGTGCCTCATCAGCGTAACTTCAAAGGTAAAATCCAAAAGCAGAGACCCAAACAAGCGTAGGCCCTCCACGTGTCTAGGGTCCAACAAAGTCGCTCCTAAATAGGCGGAAAAGGTAGAACCGGCCGTTGAAAAGTATAAACATGGGAAGAGCCAGCGGAAGCCTCCACGTGTCTCATCAGCGCAACTTGAAAGGTAAAATTCAAAGGTAGGTTCCCAAATGAGTGCAGGCTCTCCACATGGTCAGAGCCCAAGAAAGTTGAACTGATCGTTGAAAAATCTTAGCATGAGAAGAGTTAGCGGAAGCCTTCAGGGGTCTCATCAATGCAACTTCAAAGGTAAAACCCAAAGGCAGGTCCTCAAACGAGCACTGACCCTCCACGTGTCTAGGGTCCAACATAGTTGCTCCTAAATAGGGACTTAGGCAAAACACAAAGAAAGCAGAGCAGGCTTGTAGACGATGCCAAGTGTCCAACTGTTGCAACTTCAAGAGTGAAAGGAGGGGATAAAGTCTTGGAAGCCCGCAAGGTTTCCACGTGGAGCTAACTACAAGGGTCCCACCCGAAAAGGGGTTTTGACATTATATAGTGGGGCCCTTTACTCACCCAAAGGAACGAAGCAACATGTTCGCGGATGGTGCCAAGTGTCAGCACGTCGCATTCCCAGGACCCTAAAAGGCAACAAAAATCTTAAGAATGCGCGGGGCTTCCACATGGATCTTGCACGGATAGACTCCAAACCCAAAGCAGTGGAAAAGATTAGCAGAAGGTCAATTCACTGAAAGATGAATTATGAAGCCCACCAAGAATTTTAAATGCTTAGATCTTTTCAGATATTGTGAGAGTTCGCGTGGAATGATTGACCCTGACCTTCAAATGGCCATATCTTTCGACTGGATATCTTGATTTGGGTGAGACCAAGTTCTTCAAAAGCGCAAAATATAGTCCGCCATTTTTGAGGCCGTTAGGCTTCTCACCTACTACCATAATGAGGTATGGACTTCCTTTCTTTCCCAACAAGTCAAAGCAGATGGAGGCATGGGTTTTGCCATGGAACCCATCATTGTTGCTGGCAAATTTAATGCTCTTTTGGGGTGGTTGGAGTAGGATTTCGAAATTCTTCTCATCTCCTGCTCTAATTCTTCCTATATATTGTAAGGAGGGGGATTTTTCTAAAAGTTGGTCATTTTTTCTCTCCTGCCCCCTCTCTCTTTCTTCCCTAGGGTTGAATGTGGAGCTTAAGTCTCCTCTCTTTGCTTTGTAATGACATTTTCTTGTCTGTTTCCCACTAATGATGTAATGTGTGAAATCATGGAGCAATAAAATCTGTTTCGTGATGCATTTTGTCTATCATTTGCTTATTTTATTGTCTCTTCTTGCCTCTCATCATTGCAGGGTATACTGTGCATATCTCTAATGCCCATTGCAGGTTTTGAGAGCTGTGTTTAATGGGTTTGAAGTGATGTTCTATGTGAACTTTATCTTTAGTCTGTGATGCATCTTGTCCATCCTCTCCATTGCTCACCTCTCTCCATTTCAGGCAGTTGGATTTGTGATCAACAACCTTCTTTTCTGGTGTATCACCACTTTAGTGTAGGCTTTGTTTTCATGCACTCTCTCTCCCTGGTCCCGTAGAAGGTTAGATTAGGATTAGATAGTTTTCCTGCACTAGAGTAGATTGTGGTAGGTAGTTTAGGAGCAAGAACCAATTTTCTCTGGAGGGTCATCTCAAGCCCGCAAGTCCCACAACTTGAGAGATGGTCCAATGTTATGCAGATTACACCGAATGCCCCACTCACATCTAAGGCTATTCAGGGGTGCTGTAATTTTGCATCAACAACACAACCACAATGACAGACAAGGAGGTGGGAGGAGCCGATGTCTGGCTTTAATTTTGACAGTTGTGAGGGTGATTTTCCTTCTTGCTTGGGGAAGGTGATAGGAAACATCGCCACTAGCATCTAGGTATGGTGGAGAGTAGACCTTGTATTTTAGGGAAATTATTTTTGAGTGCAATATAATGGTTCAACTCGATTAGAACCGTTTGTCACGAGTCAATTGGAATTTTGCAAATAAGGTGAAGTTATTGATCAATGTAGAACCCTTCAATAGGCGAAACTACATAACAAATCTAAGATTGACACCTTGAAATCGATGTCTCGATATATGCGAGATGCATGTTCTAGCTATAACACAAGTATACTAACAATTAAATAAGTTGCATTCGTAGCACAATAATAGACACATACATATATTAGTAATTGTTTTTCACCTAAACCACTTTTAAATGTTTTAATGGAAACCCATCAATATTTCTATTAATTTAAAACTAGTAGAGGTAAAGTACATGGTTTACAATCAAAAGTTGTCAATTTATTTTTTAGAGCCTAAAATGTGTCTTAAAATGTATTAATAATGCAGAACAAGACACATGTAGTAGTATCGAAGGGAGGAGGCAGATCATTCCTAGGAGGGAGAGAGGCCCAAATGGAGGGCTCCTTTGTTGGTGGATCCAATGCCACCCAAATATAACTAAGGACATAAGCACTCCGCATTCAGGTGGATGAATAGATATGCTTGCACCTGTACCATCATACGCTTGAGAAACCCAATGTGAAGGCCTGACACTAGTCTTGCCACGATCAAACACAATCTAATCTCCTCGTTGAAAAATGGTAAAGAAACTATGATGTAAGCAACTCCCAATCGAGGATGAGGGACTTCAAACTAGATATTGGGTGAGATTTTTCTCATAGTACAACAAACACTTCCCCAATGGTTAAATAGGTCTTGAAGGTGCTAAAATTCTAAACACATTTTTTCCAACTTGTACCTTGATTTGCAAGATTATAAAGAAGAGCACATTCACTTTTTCATTAATTGAAAACTACCGTGAAATGATTTTAAGTGTTACATAACAAAGTTTCTAGACTTCCAAAATTTAAAAAATAGGTCTGATTTTTACCAAATAAAAAACAATAAATGTCATCTTCTGAGCATAATATCCAAACAAAGCAATCCTCCAAGATATGGGCTCTAGACAGATGGGCATGAGGGCAAGTCCAGAAGAAATGCTTGAAGGCCTAAGGTTTGCATTGTTTTAAAACTAAGGTGAACCTCAAATAAGACCCTTGACTAAATATAGTAAATACGTGATCAGAAAATGGATAGGGAGAAAGGACAAAAATGTGATTACAATCTATACTTTAGGTATGTATGCTAGATTGATTGCTGAAAAAAGATTAAGATGCCCGAAACATGCTTAGAAGGTCGATTGGAAATGATTTTAGAAGTTTGACTATTCAGAAACCGAAGATGCCATAACAAAAATGGGTGATGGGTAGTGGTACCCGTCAGTGGCATTTATTGGTAGCAGATGGTGTTAGTGGACATTGATGCCACTGATAATTATGTCGAAAGGCATTGTTTTTGGTAGAAAGCCTCTCTCTTTTTGAGAACATTTAATGATACAAATCCTTTGCATTGACGACCATCTGAACGGTTCAAACCAGATAGAAGGTACGTGACATTGATAGATCTGCGTTTTAGTCTCTTTTCTGTTAATTTTTATCACCTGTGTCCGGAGTTGCTCATTAACACCACATTCTTTATCACCACATATTCCTATCAATTAACATTTCCTTTTTCTAATCCTATTTTTTTTACGTTGCCAAGGTTTTTTATTGGACGATGTTTGACTTGTTAGAAAAGGGGAAGACATCAATGGATAGTTGGAAATAATAAAGTGAACATTAAATATTTGCATGTATCGCACCTTTTTAACGACTTAAATTGCAACACCAAAATATATATGTTACCTATGTTCTACTTTATGATCTTGATCTTGCTCACATTATTCACATGAGTGCAATATGTTCTTAAAGGGGCTAAAATAAAAAATGGGGAAAATCTAATAAGTTTCAGGATCAAGACTCAACCACAAACACCATCAAGGTTTTCAATTGGATGACATATGATTTGTTAGAGATATCAAAGAAATCAATGGAAAGTCGAAAATAAAAAAATTATAATTAAATACATGCATGAACCACACCTTTTCCACAACTCAATTTGTAACAACCAAATAATATCTGCTATATATGTTCCAATTTATCATCTCAATCTCGCTCTCATTATTCAAGTGAGTGCAATTTCCGCTTAAAGTGGCTAAAATAAAAAGGGGAAAACCAATAGGTTATATGTTCAAAACCCATCCGCAATGCTTGTTTCTTGGAGCACTTTGTAGCCCCACTTTACAATTTTAAGCTTGTTTAAGTGTAGGATTGTAGGGGATGTGTGACCAGTCATTGATAATTGAGTCCCTCTAGCGGTTGGTCACACATATCTAGTGAACAAAAGTTTTAGATTGAGACTCGATTATTCATGTGAGTGTAGTTTGAGCTTAAAGGGGCCAAAATAAAAATGTGTAATATCCGATAGGTTCCAAGATTAAACCCAACCACACTGCCTTCATCATGTAGCATCATGTAGCCCATTTTTAATTTTAATCTCAAGTAAATGCGAGAGTAATAGTAATACGATAGCCGATGTGTGAACAATCATTGATAATTGAGCCCCTCCAACAATTAGTCATATGAGTGATAGGTATATTTTATGTACCAATCAAGTTTTTTTTATGTCATCAAAGTTTTCAATTGGATGTCATTTGATTTGTTAGACAAAATGAAGGCATCAATGGAAAGTTGGAAACTAAAAAGTGAAAATTAAATACATACATGTACCACACCATTCCCCCGGCTCAAGATGTAACACCCAAATAGTATCAGTTATTTGTGTTCCACTTTATCGTCTCTATCTAGCTCGCATTATTTACGCGAGTGCACTTTGCACTAAAAGGGGCCAAGATTAAAAAATGGGGAAAATTGAATAGGTTATAGGTTCAAAACTTGGATTTGAGAAGACTTGCGGTGAGCCATGAGTTTGTCACCATCGAATGGAAGGAATTGACATCAATGACGACGTGGTTTGACGTGTGTTTAACACAACAAACACAATCTTTTTGGAGGAGTTGTTGATGGTGGACGGGTCAATGAGGCCGAGGTAGTCGCCGACACTGTTGAGCGAAATGTCAGAAGGCACGAGTGGGAGAAAGAAGGTCATGCCAACTCTGTAGACGTTAATGTTTAAGGCATTGATCATGAATTTGAACTAGGTGGTGAAGTTCATTGTCAAATCCAAAATCACATGATTAAGTTAATGCACTCTAGTAATCAATTGCATAAAACAATCAAATGGTCGCCGAGAAATCTCATGGAAGTGAAAGAAGGATGAACTAAAAGGGAAGTTCATAATTGACAGTTTTTTTGGAGACACAAAAAAATGTAAATGTGCTCTGTTTCTCATCTATTATGTTAGGCACACTACAATTTCCCAATTAATGCAAGTGGAAAGTTTGAAGTGGTCCAACTCACAATTTAGAACTTGGCCTCTGCAATCATAGTTTATTGTGCCAAATGGCATATCAATGGATGTGTTTAGGAATCTTATCACAATGAAAATAACACTTCACAAAATTTCGAGTGTAGACGAAGAACAATCCCAGAGAAATTTTCAAAAACGCAGAGAACAAGGAATATGTGGTGATAAAGTGGAATAGGTGTGGGACATGTAGGGTTTTAATTCCCACATTTTAATTTTTAAATTTCCATTCATGTATTTTGTCTTATCTAACATATTATACTTCATCCACTCAATAACCTTGACACCGAAAAAAGAATAAAAAATCGCAAATCCCATTTTATGTTGGCCACCATGTTGTCATCGTAGGACAACCCCTATTATATGTCGAGCACAATTGTCCTTCCTTAGAATCAAAGTATAGATATTTCCCAGGACATGGTTTTCATTTCATCCATGCCAAAACAATTTTCCTTCCTACTAATCAAAGTATGGAGGAGGATTATGACCACTTAATACCATGTTCTCACATTCCTCCATCCATTATGACGAAGATTCATGAGATTTAATTAAACATGGTTGTTTGCAAATTTCTTTGTTTCTTATAATTACTCAAGCTCACAATTGATAGGAGATAAATAAAGTGCTACAAGACTAAAACATTGTGGTTGGGTTTCAAACTAGTAATATATTGAATTTTCTCATTTTTTTATGAGGGAAAAATGGAAACCTTCATCACTACCTTGATAGCTAGAAATAAACCCTATTCGCAATCGTGCATGAAATCACTACCCTTAAATGTTTGGTCCAATCCACATATCCATATCTCTAAAGTGTTCCAAGAGATACACAAGTGAATTCCTCTTACATTTACATGTGTTTCAAATACCTAATAAACACAAGAGATAAAAGTTCTAACACTAACTATTGACATTAGATGTTTTTATGGTCCACCACTTGTGTTTAGGGATATCTCTAAAATATGTTTCCTCAACGAATTGCACACCCAACCCATTTCTCCTTCAAATGATTGAAAAATAATTAAATCTTCTTGTAGGATAGAAGAGTTACGTAATGGTTTCCCGCATTGATTTCCTCTCCCTTTCACCACTTCTCCCTCAAACCCCTTCTTCATTTATCCTAATCCTCTCCCACTTTTTTGCTTCCTCAACTATTACTTCATCATGCTCCATCCTCTTTGGCGTTAAAATTATACATGTCACATACGATTGCTAGTTATGTTGACAATGATGACCTGAAGTTTGATGACTGCCTTCCTCTACTCCTGATTGGTGAAAACATCTTTGAGATGTGCATAATAAGGTGCGAATAAATTTTGATCTTGCTCCAACCCTAGTAATAGAATAGTCTCATGCTTTCTCTAATAGGTGTTTCTCTACTTATCAACTATGGAATCAAGTTCATGTAGTTCTATGCAAATTTAACAATTCACTAAAAACAATATAGAGAAAATATAATAGAATTGGCTCATGCTTCCTGTAATAGGTGTTACTCTACTTATCAACTATGTAATCAAGTTTGTGTAGGCCTGTGCAAATTTATGGCCCATCCCAATGTGAGAACTCCTCAACCTTCTCTCCATATATGCTAAACCAATTTAGAGTGAACTGAAACTATCCTTCATTTACCAAAAGGACATGACACCAAAAAATCAAGATTAGAATTTAGATAGGCTCATAATTTTCTTGTAGGTGTTCAACTCTTAATGATTGATATATGTGATTAGTAGTGTGAGTGCTCGAGTGTTTTGGGCCTTGTTCACTCCCTAAACGAACTTTAGGGAATTTGTATATATAGAGTTCTATAAGATAGTCTTTTGTGTAAGATGATCACAAAAACTAGTAAAGGTTGACTACCAAATCATGACCACGTGGAAAAATACTCCAAAAAATAAGTTGACCACATATATTTTGTTAGTGGTCATTGTCACTAGAAGATGATACTAATAGTCACGTGTTGTCACTATTAGTCTGGAGCAACACTGATTAGGGGTAGAAACTCAAAAACAATGAATGAATAAGTTTAAGTTTATAGAGGTCTAATGGATGTCTTAGGAAAACTTAAAGTGAATATGAGAGTGTTTACAAATAATTTGCGGTGAAAAAAGTACTATAGGATCGACTGAAAAGGTGAAAAGTATGCCAAAATGATTCTAATGTGTACTAATGGTCAAAGTTTCCTAAAAGGTGTCAAGATCATTGCCACACTTCATGTACCAAAATCAAGTGTCTACATAATTCCCCTCTTTCATGTGTGTACATGTACACATATTAAAGGGGAAATGAGTAAATTTTTGAATGGTGAGCATTCCTAAGAGGGATGTTGTAAGCATAAAATCATGCATTGAACATATAAGGATTTTCATTTAAACCTAAATAAATAAAGAGAGTTATGTTATGCTTCTTATTTAATATCTTAGGATTAAGGGTTAAAAACATGAGATATATTCATATTATTAATTAAACAATCAATTTGCGGATTAGAATATATCTAATTAGAAATATACAAGATAAATCGATTGAGAACAAGTTATAAAGTGTGACAAGTACAAGAAGAAGGGAATACTTAGTTGAATACTTGATCATAAGGTTGATATGGACGTGATAAAAGGATTAAAAACTTGACATTGAAATAAAGATACTTAGTCTCTGATCATGGAAGTGTAAACAAAGCATATATGGAACTGTTAGATGTATGCATAACCATTTATCAGTTCCAAACCTATTTTGAATTTTTGTGCGGATGTGTGTTGGAGCTCTATAACTTCAAGTACTTATATGAACCTTAGAAATATGATTCACTGTGAAACCCTAAGTGTTGCACATGTGTAAAACCCTTTGTATGATACAAAATGGCTTCAAACCCTAACCACAAGTAGGATACCTTACAAAATGGTTAGTAGTAAGTGTAATCCGTGCACTGCCTATGTTGTCAATACTCTGAAGAGGCATTAAACCAAACATAGATCTCCATCTAGCATGTGATATCTATGTGGATGCAACTAGATTTGACAATTTGATCAATTGATAATGCAACAATAGCTTAACATGCTTAGCTTGACTTGGTTTGGATGGTCTCTAGTTTAGGAATTGTGACTCTATAATTTGGTTGAGTGTGCTTTAGACCTCTAGACTGTGCTGTTGGTTTTTAAGAATTTAGGAGAGCTTTGAGTGCTTTTGGAATGATTTGAACTTGAGAGAGCTAGGTAATTTCTAGTTGAGTAAATGAGTGTGTTTGAATTTATTATTTAAGGGTTTGTAAGTATAATTTTGCATTAAGGTTGACTCATAAGGAAAATATTGACCCATAGAAATATATCAAATTAAGAAAATGACCATTGAGCAATCAGAGATGAAACCACCAATTTTAGACCAAATCGTTGGATAGTTTGGTCCTTGCTTGGTGGTCGTGTATGTGAAGGGAGTGAGGTGCCTAAAAATTTTAGGCATGAAACTTAGAGGTGATAAACTACCATGGAATGATACAAGTAATACCTTGAGCAATTAAGAGTGTTCTTGAGAAGAGAAAGTCATGCATAAAACTAAGGATAGACAATTAAACTTGGAATGTGCATGTAAGTCATGATTTATGGATAAAACTAATCTCATCATTTCCAAGTGATAAATTAAAAAATTTAGGTGTTTATATAACTCATCGAACTCAAACCATCAAGTCATCCAAGAAATATGCTTCCTAGAATCAAATTTAGGTGTTTCTATAATGCCATGCCATCGTGTAAAAAAGTCTATAATAGACTCATCATCAGACTATCTAATGGTGTATAAGTCAGTGATGGTGATTTTGTGTGTAATATTAGCCAAAAATTTCTCTCGGAACAATTGCGTAAGATGGGTGAAGGAGAATAAGGAATGTTGAGCAATGCCTTTGTACCAATCCAATGCTGGACCAGCCAAGGACATAGGGAAGGTGCGAAGCATACTATCATGATCATGTGCAATAAGTTAACATTCATGCCTAAATGCATGGAGATGTTGTTGGGGATATTCCTTACTGTTAAACTTGGTAAACTTAGGAAGCTCCCAATGAGGGGGGTAAGGTTTGATTGGAACTGATGGATGAATAGGCTCGTTACAAATTTTCTTGTAAGATAATGTAACCTTGGGCCCCAAGGTAGCGGCCTCTAGAATAGCCAACCTATTCATTAGGGAATGCATGGGATGATTTGATGTGATGATTGGTTGGGGTTGTGATTGTGTGACATGGAGATTAGCTTGACAAGGTGGTTGATAAGTTTTTGGATGTGTGGGTGTTTGAGAAATCGTTTGATAAGGATGTATGTAGGTTATGTGTTTAAATTGAGGAGGTGGTTGCAGTGTTTGATGTTGTGATATGGGGATGTGTTATGGTTGTTTGGAGTGTGTTAGCTGATGTGGTAAATGATGAGTGGGGATGTAGGTGTGGATAGGTTGAAATTTTTGATGGAGTGGGTTAGACACTATATAATGCAAAACACTCATAATGGTAGGTTGGGAATTGATAACATGCATATGTGATGTGAAAGGCAAAAAAGGGTTATGCTGTTTGGACATGGGTTGCGATATTTGGATGGATTGGGTAGGGACACTAGTGAGGACAATGGCCAAAGAGGTAATAGGGATGGATGTGGTGATAGTTGTGTTGATTGGAGGGGGGTTTGGAGGAATGAGTGTGACTAATTGAGTGGTTTGATAAGGTAGAAGATTAGTATAAGATAAAGCATGATCACGTTGGGATGTGGCAAGATCGTTCGTAGTTCGAGGGAAAAACAATGCAACTTGTGAAGAGGGAAGTTGAGTTGTATTAGGATTTGATTGGTAAGAATAAATTTGTTGAAGTGGTGGATTATCAATAGGAAGCTGGGTTGATTTCCTAAGAAGGTAATATTGAAGAGCTATTGGATTAGCATCCAGAAACTCTTGGAAATCTAAAATGCCATGCGGGACAATATGAGGTCCAAAAGGTTCAGATGTAGCAGACGAAGGAGTGGCTGGTCGAGATGGGATGGAATAATATAAAAAAGGATCATTCTCACATAATGTAGTAGTTTAAATAAAAGTTCCTTGAGAAACATTGATGAGAGCTTGGGTGCCCATGGAGGACACGATAAAGGGTATAGATGAGATATTGGTCATGGTGGATGTTTGTTGAGATGAGATAACATAACTATTTGAGGAAAAGTTTTGTTCCATTTTCTTGGCTACTGAACGAGTAACTATGGTCATGAAACAAAAAAAAAGTTTATACTAACTAGATCAAGAAATTCAAGCACATGATTTTTTTTTTGTTTTTGATTTATTAAGGTGTGAAAAATAAAAAGGGGGATGGATAACAAAGGTAGATAGGAAATGGAAATATAAAGTTGGTTTCAGGTAATTATGGCTAGGGAGTCCTCGATATACCCAAAGATACATGAGGATTGAGTCTGTGTAGGATTTCTAACGTGGCCAGAACAATGCAACAAATTTTGTTGGGTGACGAAATACCAATCAGTCCACCTAATAGAATGATGTCTAGATGTGTTAATTGATTTGTGAATTTGGTTGTGTGTGGTAGAATGTGAGATGCAATAGATTAACCCCTACTTAAGTTATGTTATGAAGCAGGATACAAAGGGTCCTTTTTAATCCAAATCCAAGTGTGATATTTTGATGAAGTTAGACACACAAAAAAGGGAAAATACGATGCAAAAGTAGAAAATACGGAAAAATGAAGAATAACTTTGAAATGCTTTTCCTTTTTATCTGATCTTTAGGAAGACACAAGAAAAGAGTGATAAAAAAAATCAAGCACAACACGAACAAGAAAAAAGAAAATACTTTACTTGCAATGTTAGTAGAAGAGAGAAGAAACACAAAAAATGAAAAGAAATGAAAGGAATCACCAAAAAGGGTGGTCCCACCAAGCGTGCCAGAATGTTGATCTATATTTTTCATTCCTTTTCAAGTTAATGATCTAGTACTAAATAAAACTAAATAACTCAGAACATGGAGGGTTTAAGGTACCTCAAATGTGTGATGGATATGGATGGACAGACGTAAAGTGAATGATATCCTTACTACAAACTTGATGAACCTGCAAAACAAGAAGTCTAAAAATAAAATTGATTAGATGGTATATGCGGGGGTTGCTTGATGAAGTTGGTTCCAAGAAGTGTTACCTTCCTTTCACTGATGTCAACCCTCATTTGATAAAAGAAAATAATATAAATGAAATATGATTGGATAACATGCAGAAAATGATAAATAACAAAATTTGAGAGTAACAAAAATGGATGGGAAAGCACCGATATGGTCTAAATAAACTTAAAATAAAATTTTACCTGGCTGGGTCGATAATGACCCAAGCTCTAGAGAGGCAAGTTGATGAATACCTGAGTGGATGAATCTAGACAACAAGATAATAATGCAAATATATAAATATTTGAATGTAGAAGGGGGTCACAAAGACTTGAAGATACTGGAAGTGACCTACGGAGATGGACTTGAGATAGAAGAGCAAGATGGGTACTGTTGTTGCAGACTCACAACACCCTTGGATGCAGATCAGGCTTCTAGGTTGATCACTCTAGCATCCAGTGTGATTGCATAACATGGAAACCTCTCTCCAAGTGTGGGGACTTGTGAAACTGAGAGAGGAATCTCTAGATTAGAGGCTGGTTCCTCAAACTCCTCTGATTTAGATCTATATTTTGCAAAACTACAGAGGTTCAGATCCTAATCCTACTCTAAACTGCAAGGAGACAGGGATAGAAATGCAAAAAATATGAAACTAACTAAAGGTGGTGATGCACCAAAAGGAGTGGTGAAACATTTCTGTCAAGAAAATAGACACAGACCAAAGTTTACAACATAAAACATACACAGACTGATAAGATATAATTTAGGATTTGAAATGAAGCAAATAATACAAACAAAGGACTGAAAACCATTCACAAAGCTTGCATTATCATTTCCAGTGTCAAAATCACTGCATTACAACCTCAGAGAGGTAAAAACTGTTACAATCCTTTGGAGAGGTCTGATTCTTGTATCAATCACTTGCTGGAGGTGAAAGAAGAAATCTGCTATGTCAAAATTGTTCCCCCCTTTAGAAATGAGCCAAAAACTGGCTTTTACATGCATGGGTCGAGCCCAGGAGACAGAAACGTACAAAAACATGAGAGCCCATCCCTCCTTGACTGCAGATGCGTTAAAATGGCATGGGGGACCTTACAAACCCATACTCTGTCATTTTGACCAGATTACAGGAGAATGCGACCCATTCTGCATTAAATCTGGTCGCTGGAATGTCACTTCTGGCCATGAACATGCGTCAGATCCGTTTCTCAATTTTATCTCTCCAGACTGCACCAAAACTCAAGATTAACCTTGAAATCATGTAGATAATTTCACAAGCTTTCCGTTGATATAAAGAACGTGTGAATTTGAGATCTGGATCGAAAGATATGTCGATATGAAGATTTAGGGCACAAAACAGGTGAAACTACGTTTTGAAATTTTCCCGCGCTCTGCCACCTAGATGACACGTGTCAAGCGCTGATTGGATGCGTAATTCTCTCTCCTTCCCTATCCCGCGGGTTTTCCTACTTCATTGGACACGTGTCCTCTTTTTATTGGCTCGGGTCAGTGCTTGAAACCTCACCCTTTGACTTTTGGACCCTTTTCCCCTGTGACACGTGTCGTGATTTGATTGGTCCGCGGGTCTGCCGGCTTTTCGCGCCCTTCGCGTCTTTTTGTCCCGGATGTCCCAGTGCTGTTTGGGATAGAATCCTCTGATCCACCCAAAATGGGCTTCCTTGTCCCTTATTCGGCCGATGACACGTGGCGTTGGTTGATTGGCTTTCGGCTTCTTCGGCTATCCGCGTCCCACGCGTCCCTTTGTCCCTTTTGTCCCACTACGAAATCCCCTATTTCGGCCGAACCGGCCGGTTCGCGTCCTTCGTGTACATTTGTTCCAACTGTCCCGGATTGTCTAGGACAAGTTTCTTCCGGTTCGCCTGATTTGGCGTCGGTTCGCGTACCTTTGTCCCACTTGCTCCCAAAGCTGTCTAGACGATTTTCCGATTCTCCTTCGGCCGAACTGGATTTCCACGTCCGCCGTGTACTTTTGGCCTGACTGTTCCGGTGCTAAAGTTCTCTATTTCGGCCGATCCGGGCAGTTCACGTCCTCACGACCTGTATGTCCCAAACTATTTTGCTTAGCAGTTAGTCAATTTTGCTTCCTCCTTCAGCTGGATCAGCTTCTCGCGCCTTGCGCGTCCTTCTGTCCCAGATGTCCCTTTGCTTCGCGGGCCACCTGGAGGCTTTTCGGCCGATCCGCGTCTCGATGTCCCTCACATCCCTACTGTTGCGAGGACTAGGACTTAGCCAATTTTCACGATTTTTCCTGTCCCAAGCTTGTTTTTGCCGCTGTTTTCACCTTTCCTCAGAACTTGCTCTTTTCCTCCTGGACAGGAAAGTTAGAAAAAATATGAGGGGACCCTGGAAACATGATTTTTTGCCCTAGATCAATCAATTTTCCTGGGACTTGAGAATTCTGATGTATGTTACCGAATTAACCCTGGGGGGTGAATTTGGATAACAATTTGGCGACTCAGCGGGGTCATCTGCCTACTAGATGAAAAGACCAGTTGCCTGAAGCAGTCCATTGGGCATGGAGTCATCAAATATTCTGTTTAGAACCCTAACTGACTCAGAATGTGCAAGGAGGAAGATGGAATGTCACTTGATGAAAGCAAGGACTGCTAAACATCTCCATGGACAGCAAGCTGTGCCAAAGCACTTAGGGAAAATGAAACTAACCTACAGCAAAACAATGTGCACAAGCACTTGGAGGAAAGAAAATCTAATCTAATATTTACAGAGGTAGTGAACTTCCTTCTAGAAGCAACTCTTGAGATAGATTCCATTGACTGGAATCTGCAGTTCTTCACCATCCAATGAGGCCAATTGGAAAGCATTGCTGTTCTTGCACTTTGTGACCATGTATGGGCCACTCCAAATGGCATCAAATTTTGAATGCCTTCCCGGTTTTTGCTCTATCCACATCCCATTTCAACACTAGATCTCCAACTTGAAAAGATCTATCTTTGGCTTTCCTATCAAAGGTCTTCTTGATCAAAGCTTGATCCTTTTCCATTGCTTGGGATGCCTGATTTCTGATCTCTTGTAGCTCCATCAGCTCTGCATACCTCACTTCCATGGGCTCAAATTCAAGCAACTCTAGCTTCTTCATGAGTTCCAATGTTGGAAACTCAAGTGACATGGGCAAGGTTGCCTCTCTTCCATAGACAATCCTGAATGGAGAGTTACCTGTGGATCTTTTGGGAGCTATCCTATCAGCCCATAAGGCTGATTTCAGTTTGGTATGCCAAGACCTCTGATTCTCATCAAGAGTCATCCTAATGATCCTCAACAAGTTCTTGTTTGTAGACTCGGCCTGGCCATTACCCTGAGGGTAATAGTTCGATGAAGTGCTTAGGTAAATACCGTTCTTGACAGCCCACTCAGTCACCCTAGATCCAATGAATGCCAATGCATTATCAGAGATTATTGTAACAGGTACACCGAATCTGGTCGTTATTCCCTCATAAAAGTCTAAGATGCTAGACTCATTTGCCTCTTTGAGTGCTACTGCTTCTATCCATTTGGTGAAGTAGTCTGTGGCTGTCAAAATCCATTTGTGCCCTTGGCTTGAATTGGGATTAATGACTCCAATGAAGTCCAAACCCCATTGCATGAATGGCTGGTCAACTGAGATTGGATGCAATGGAAGGGCAGCAAACCTCTCTTTTCCTGTGAAGAATGCACAATTCTTACACCTCTTGATCCATGCATAACAATCACTGAATATTTTAGGCCAATAATAACCAGCCTTCATGATTTTTAGAGCTGTCACTCTTGGTGCAAAATGGCCACCAGCTGGTCCACCATGAAACTCTTCCAACACCCTTTGAATCTGACCTGTGCTAATGCATCTCAGCAGCACTCCATTTACATCTTTTTTGAACAAAACTCCATCAACGATGGCATATGCGACAGCCTGCAATCTGAAGTGTCTCCTTCGGGTCTTGTTCATCTTTGGAGGGCATAGGCTTGTGCCTAGGAAGTGCATAATACCTTGGGTCCAGCAAGGAGTCGGGGCAGCATTGTCTTCTTCTTGTTTGCCACTTGGCTCATGATTGTCCTGGACTGTCAAAACAACCTCTTCTTCATTGCATACTTCTTTTTGTTTCCCCAAAACCAGCTGCTCACACAATCCTTTCCCTCTTACCAGCTTGGTGATCTTGATCTCAATGTCATACTCCATGACACGGGTGATCCAACCTGCCCTTTTCTCATTCAAATCCTTGTTGAGGAGAAAGTCCTTAACCCCAGCATGTGAGACCAGCAGTTGAATCTTATTGTTTGAGACCAAATGTCTGAACTTCTTCAAGCTCCTGATGACAGCAAGGACATGCTTTTCGATGAAAGAATACTTTATTTCGTAATCTTCCAAGGTTTGGCTGAAGAATGCTATGGGCTGTTCTGAACCTTCTCTATTCAGCTGTGTTAAGATAGCTGAGATTGTGTCTGATCCTCCAAACACATACAACATGAAGTCCTTTGAAAAGTCTGGGTTGATAAGAGTTGGAGCTTGTGATATTGCATGCTTGATGCTTTCAAAACTCTCTTTGCCTTCTGCTGTCCATTTGAATGCCAGACTCTTCTTCAACATCATTGTTAGAGGCTTCACAAGAGTGGCAAAATTAGGCACAAATCTACGGACAAAGTTTATCCTTCCTAAGAAGCTTTGAAGAGATTTCTTGTGGTGTGGCAATGGGAGCGTTCGGATGGCTTCAACCCTTTCAGGATCAATTGTTAGCCCTTCCCTAGAGACAATGTGGCCCAAAAATTTGCCCTCGTGTGCCAAGAATATACACTTCTTTGGATTCAACGACACTCTGAACCTTCTACACCTCTGAAACACTTGTCTGAGGTGAAAGAGATGGTCTGCTGCATTCTTTGAGAAGACAGTGATATCATCTAGGTATACCGGCACTATATTATTGATTAAGCCTTTGAATGCCATATCCATAGCTCATTGAAATGTTGCTCCGGCATTTGATAGGCCAAATGGCATCTTCTTGTAGGCATAGGTGCCCCATTTGGTGGTGAAATCTGTCTTGAATTGATCTTCTTCCTTCACCATTATCTGATTATAGCCTGAGTATCCATCAAGTAGTGAGAACCTTTCTGAACCAGCTACAATTTGCAATATTTGCTCTATGGAAGGGAGTGGTTAATGGTCCTTGAGGGAGGCTCTGTTCAAGTCTCTGAAGTCCACACACAGTCTGATTTCTCCATTTCTTTTTCTCACTGGCACCAAGTTTGCAACCCAACTTGAGTGTTTGATGGGGAAGACGATACTGGCCTCAATAAGCTTGCTTAACTCTTTTCTCATGAGAGGTTCAATATGGGGATTCACTGGCCTTTGCTTTTGCCTAACAGGCTTGGATTCTGGATCCAGCTCAATAGTATGTTGTGCCAGCTTTGGGTTGAAACCTCTTAGATCTTTGTAAGTCCAAGCAAAGATATCTGGGAACTCTTGACAAAGCTGAACAAAATCAGATTTCTCTTGTGAGGTACTTACTTTGCCAATCTGCAATGTTTTGCCTTCTTCCACTAAAATAGGCTCTGAATCTTCACCCTTCACTTGAATGTTTGCTTTCTCCTTCCGGAACTGATCATTCGGGTTGAAGATTGACTCCAAGGTTATGAGGCCTTTTGGTAATTTGTTAGTTCTCAGCTGTACTACCTGATCACCATATTGCTGCTCCAGCTTGTCTTGATTTCTAGCGGAGAACTCAGCTTCTTCTTGTAGGAAATTAACAATTTGCTGATCATTCTCGAAGACTTGCCAACTTGTGTTGTTATCTGGAACAGCTGGTTTTACAACCAATTTGATATGAGGCTGAGATTTCTCACTTTTGAAAATCTCTACAACATCAAACGCAGCCCTAATTGCTGCAAGTCTGTCAGCGGCTTCATTCTTTTTTCTTGGGATGGAATTGATGCTAAAAGCTTCAAAATCTTCAATAAGATCCCATACCCGATTTTTGTAGCACTTAAGCAGATCATTTTTGGCAGCATTTTTTCCTTTGACTTGGTTTACGATCAACTCACTATCACCAAATACTTGTAAATTCCTGATGCCTTTCTTCATTGCCCAGTGCAATCCATGAATTAAGGCTTCATACTCAGCTGTATTGTTTGAACAGGAAAACTGGAAACGGAAGGCTGAGCAATACCTTATACCTTGCGGTGAAATGAGCATAGCTCCTCCTCCTGCACCTTGTCTACTCCTTGATCCATCAAAGAACAATTACCATACTTCATTCTTGTCCTTATGATCTGGCTTGGTGATGCTGGGGAGAGGTTGATCCTCTTCATGTAAACAATAAAACCCTAGCTCAGATTCTTCTATTTCTTGATAAGGATCAAAGGCACGCACTTTGCTTGCCCATTCATCAAGAGTCAAATTTGGGATGCTTCCAACCTTGGTGTTAGCTTCATCAGTGCTTGGATAATCTTCTTGATCAAACGCTGAACAGTTGGTATTGATTTGGCTGGTAGTGTAAGGCTCAATGTGAAAGTTCGCAATAGGTTCAGACCTGATTGTGGCCTTAGTTCCATACCTTGTTCTGAACAACATGTGTGACCAATCCGCCAAAAGATAGCCTCCAATTTTAGCAGTGAAGTCTCTTGACAAGCATAATGCAAAGAGTGGTGGCAGGTCGATGACTGACACATCTTGTAACACTATTACGTTGGGACATGCGTGCAGTGTGAGGCTCAAACCTCTGATTACTCCAACCGTTGTCACTGCTGTCCCGTCTAATTACACTACACCCTTGGAGATGACTCCATATTGAAGCCCTAGCTGATCATCTATTTGCTTGGGCATTACTGAACTACTTGCCCCAGAGTCAATCATGCAATTATGTACCAACTTATCTCCTATGATCAATGAAACATAAAATGGAGGGGGCTTCAACATTTTACTTGTTGTCCTCCATGATTTCCTTCCGGCTGGGCAGCGTTTATAAGCACTTTGTCTTGCATCTGAACCCGCTGATTTGAAATTGGCCAGTCCTTCATGGCAGCTTGTAGCAAATCTCTCTGGCCTGGGATGGATAGTGATTCCCACATTGATATGTTTACATTTGTCTTCTTCATCTGATCAATGATGTTGAATGGGGATGAAGCATCCCTCTGCTGTCCCCTAGCTTGCACATTCGTTCCTTGCACATGGGCAGCAACAACTGGCATCTGAGTTGGTTTAGGAGATGGTTTGGGTGCTCCTTGCATGTTTAGAATTGCATTTTGTTTGCCAACACCTTGTGGAGTGACAGAAGGCCGTGAACTACTTGGGGCCAATGGCTGTTCGTCACCCAAATTTCTCCTTTTTGACCTTGTGTTGGCTGCAACACTTTGAGAGGGTATTTGATTCATACCACAGAAATCTTTAGCCTGCCAATTGACAAGAGTAGTTTCATTCGGAGATGTTCCTTGTTGAGGTGCTTCTTGCTGTTGATCTCCTTCGTGGCTGGACTCTTGCGACCCACTGACGGTTTGCACCATCAGGGCTTGATTTAATGCACCATTAAAGCACATTGATTAGTTGTGTGGCTGAATACATGGGAAACACCAATCATATTCTTGGGCCATGTTATTTTGGACTGGCACTAATGCTTTAGAAGCAAATACAACATTGGGGTTATAGGGCTGAAATGGCCTATTAGCGGAGGCCTTACTTGGCTTTGATTTTGATTTGCAACCTGATTTGGTGACCTATTTTGTTGGTATGGGGGCCTAGCCTGGTACTGTGCTTGAGGCTGATACGGTCTAGCACTTTGAGCTTGCTGTCTTTTGATAGTAACCAACTCATTTCCCAAATTTTGCAACTGTTTCATGACCTCTTGGAGTTCATTTGAAGCACTAGAGGATGAAGTAGAAGTTTCACTTGAACTTTGATTTCTAGGGGTGGGAACAGGAGCCAAAGTGGGTGCTTGACTAGTGCTTGGATTTTCTAAGTTCGGATACAAGGGCATGGGAGGCCTAGGAGCCAGTTTACCAGCTTGAATAATACAATTTTCGGCTCTAATGGCAATGCTATAAGCAGCAGGGAAAATCTGTCACTTGGGCAGATCTATGGATAAACGAGCCAACAGTGTGCAGGGCATAGCCCCTCTTTGAGTCAGCAAAGTGAAACTGGTTTATTGCTATTCTACCAGCAGGAATCTGTGCAAGTCTCACAAATTCTGCCTTCGGGGGTTTGGGATCTCATCCCAGTAGGGGTGTTTCCGACTGTGAAAAGAAAGGAAAGGAAGAGGGGATGAAGAAAGAGCAGGTCCGAAGGGAGAAAAGAAATGAATTCCAAAGCAGAAAGGTCAGAAGGTTTATGTTTTGGGATTGGTAGTAAACAGAGCCAAACCTACTTGCATAAACGAGCAAAGCAATACTGATGATAAATAAATGACAATAAAACAGAAGCAGATCCAACAGAATAAACACACAGATCTAACGTAAGAAAGATCTAATGCACATAACACATGTATTCAGCACAAAGTCTAAATATTGTATTAATATTTTCCTTCTGTTACAAAAAGCTCAAAGTCTTTTCTCCTCACTTCTATTTTTCATCTGAAAGATATTCATCCATCCATAATACAACAAGTATTGGGGTATTTATAGAAGAAGGAGAGAAAAGAAGGCAAAAAGGAGCCAACAACTTATTTACAAAGATATTTACAAAATATCTAAAAGTCATGTTGACTTTTGACAACTTGATGGATGACATCATCCCATGATGCAACATGGATGATGTCATCATTTGTATCAACATACTCCAGATATTCCCAAAAAGAAAGTCGAAGAAGAGAGAGAGAGAAGAAGAAGAAGAAGAAGCTACTCGTCGTCGTCATCCTGCGGCCGAAAGGGGGTGGACTGCTTTTGTTGTTGCTCAGGTGACGAGATATGGAATTGAGAGCGGTATTCCATAAACTTGTTGATCATTGGCCCTAGCTGATCCTGGGAAGGATCCTTGTGCCGATCACTGATCGCCTCACAAGTCTCCCGCTCATCTATGAGTTTCTCGGGGAGCTTGGAATAGTCTTTTTCCACTTCAATGAGTAACCCAATGAAGTCTCGGCAGGCCAGCAGGTTGTTGATAGACTCTGCGTCAAAAGTGACCTCTGGCCCCATCCCTTGAGAAATGATCTCTTTGAAGATCTGGGTGGTTTCATCAGCTTTCCTTAAAGTGAAGGAAGGAGTAAGTAACCCTGGCGACATGTTAAGAACGATTCATTCCATTTGGTGCATCGCGTCCAGGGCTTCTTCCTTCACTTTGTCAATCTTTTCTAGGACAAATTCCAGCTGATCCACCCGGTAGTCCAGAGTGGACATGATTTTGTTGAGGGCCCTGGGATGGCCGAAGACGCCGAACTTGACCAGATCTTCGACTGAACAGTCAAACATTTGTTGGAAGGTCTCGTGCTGCAGTCTAGCATGTTCCAGCTCTTCCGATATGGGTCCCGCTAACGCTTGGAGCTCTTTATTCACCTTATTGATGCTTAGATATAAGTTGGAGAACTCGGCGATTACTTTTTCGCTGTCTTTGAGGATTTGGCTCCTCCAAGCGGAAACGGCCATACCCTGCTCGCCGATCTTTGCGTACTCATTAATTTTCTCCTGGCTGAGAAGCTCAGAAGTCTCGGCGGCAGTTGTGGGAGGCGCACTACCCATCTTCTGTAAGGCTTGGAGCAGATATTTGTTTTGCTCTTTCAATTGCCTTTTCTCTTCCTTTGTTTCTTGAAGCTTCTTGCAGAGGGCGTCAACTGCAGAAAGGGCCTCCCCCTGAAGGCTTTCAGAAGATGTCCCCATTGTGACTTGGGTCACAGTATAATCTGTCGGAGACAGATCCTTTTTCTCCTTGAGGGGATTGGGGTACGCGATCTCCATAACCCTCTCTCCTGCAGCACTTTGAGAGAAGCGTGTGACGGGCTTCTGCTTCTTTGCCCCCTTAGATGGGATTACAGAAAAGTCCATCGGAGCGATGGGAACTTTCCTCTTTTGCTGACTTAGCTGCTGGGAGATCCAGGCTGGACCTATGGGAGAAGGGCCGGAAACGGAAAAGGGGGCAGCTACAGTAGTGGAGGGGAAAAATGTGGAGACACGTGGAGGCGGCATGGAGAGAATAGCCGAAGAAGTGCCCACGGGAGGAAGGGATACTGCAGCTGCGGAAGACATAGGAAGGGAAGGGAGCTCAGAGATGAGGGAAGAAATGGAGGGGGGAAAGATCCGCAAGGGAAGAGAAGATAGATGAAGAAGCGGGGGGAGGAGTAGAAGAAGGGGGAGAGGACACGACCAAAGGAATGGCCGCTTGAGTCACTCGAGGAGGGGAAGGAAGGGAAGAAGAAGGGATAGAAGGGACCTCGGTTGTTGTAGCAATGCCGACATCCTGAGTGGATGGGCCTATTGGAACATCCTCTTCTGCTTCTTTCTCTGGCGAAGCCAGAGTTATAACCTGTTCGGGTGCGGCGGAAGGAGGACTTGCTGGAGCTTCTTCCTGAGTGGTGCTGGATTCACCCTCTATGCCTTTGCCCTTGCCTTTAGGCTGCTGTTTGGATCGAGGAGGTGCGTTACCCAATGGGGAGGTTGTGAAATCAACCCCGAGGTAGATTAACCCGTTCATCCGGCACCAATGCTCTGTTCTGCGCAGAGTTTCCTTGACCCTCTCCTCAATCGTCTGAGGTGCCTTAGTTCTATCAATGGCTGGAAAAGGCCAATTGTCCCCATCCGTGTTAGTATATACTTGGTCTATTTCATCTTCCGTAGTCTGGAAGCCTTTGGGGACAATTGCTACCCCATATTGGATGATTTCTGCCAAGGCTAAGCGAGAATGATCCTTTCTCCTGAGCTCAACCTCATGGATGATGTCGATGTAGATGTCCTCGATCTGGGGGACGTGGATTGGATCAAGTTTCGCCCTTGGCAGACAATTCCTTGGGTCGAAGGTAGGCCTGGCCGGGAAATCATGTCTCAAATTAAGCAGCTCCAGCTCTGCGAACATGTCCTTTGCCTTGTGGTGGGTAAGGCATGTATATCGGCCTACTGTGAGGGGGAAAGGAGTTCCACCCTTCTTTCTTTTGAGGCACTTCTCGTGATATGTAATCAGCTGTCTTGACAGCTCCAGCAAAATCAGCTTGGGCCCAGCATACCTCGGCAGTCTGGTCGGCTCTCCCAAGAAGTTGGCCGCCCTCAGATAGGTGAATGTGGGAAATTGGGTGAACAGGGCCCCCCATTTCTCAGTGGCTGCCACTATGCTTTTGGTCGTACGACCATAAGTCATATTTGGCCTCAACAGGCAGATGATGTGGTAGAAAAACACATCGTTAATCTTTGTGAATTGAGAGATGCTATTCTCCAGCCTCAATTCTGGGTAGTACTCATATATTTTGACCTGAGGCCAAACCCCACTTCGTATCAGGCCTGGGTAGTCTCTCTCTGATGCTGCAGCATAGACAACATAGGAGTTCATGTAGAATCTCCCTGTTGTATTGAATTGTTGAAACTGCTCGGAGATTGTGCTGCTTATTATTTCTCCCCAGCAAAAGCGCTGATCGGGCATATTCTTGTTCATGGTCTCTAAGTACCGCAGCATCCATTTATGGAAAAAGTGGGCGTCAGGAAGCCCAAAGACCCTGCTCAGGAATGTGATGGTGTCGCTGAGCTCCTCTGAGAAGTCGCTGCGGTGGATGATTTGAGGCCATCGGGTCACCACCTTTTTATTCTTCAAATAGACCTCGTTCATCAGCTGCATGCACTGATCTTCGTTATCATCCCAGGCCTTAATACAATCCTCTCGGCTGACGGCCACAAAGTGCCGGTGATGAGGGATGCCGAGTATTATTTCGAAGTGGCGGGCAGTGAGGTTAATGACGACCTCGCCCTTGTCATTTACGACACACCTTGTGTCCTTGTTGTAGCACCGGGCGACCACCATCATGAATTCATTGTTGATGGTGCTGACTGGGATTCCTCCAGCGAAGTATAGGGCACTGCCCATTAGTTTTTCCATCCATGGACTTCTAGTTATCTTTTGAGTTCTGGCCCAGAATTCCTCCATATAAATGTGACCCAACTCTGAGTCTCTGATGTCTAGGTCGCATTCGGCCTGGGAGTCAGGCATTCTGACTCTCTGATACTTGTATTTCATCTCTTCTTCTGTAAGTTTGGCCTTGCCTTTGGATTTGGTAGGTCTCTTGCTTGATATAGACATATGTTCTTTCGAGCTTAGTTGCTGATCTGCACGAAGAAGAAGCGAGACCCAATCCAAAAAGGTTGTATTAGCCATTTGATCTTCCATTGAAATGTTAACAGAAGAAAGAGTTAGTGATTTTGAGGCTCAGGGCGCAGGGCGCATGAAAGTTGCAGCTTACAGGGCTAAATAGGTAAGGCGCACAGAAAAAAGGTGTTGCAAAGGTTAAATAGTGCCAAAGGCGCATGGTGCATGGGTACTGCAGGGTACATTTTGTAAAGGGTGCATGGAGACATCGTGTTACATAGAGACAGGATGCGCCAAAGGCGCATAGATTTTTCATTTTGCATTGGGATTTGGTGCGCCCTTTGGCGCATGTATGATTTGTGTAACAGGAACTTTTCGTGCGCCAAAGGCAACTTGGCGCGGCGCACGGAGGGTTTACACAACATGATGTTTTTGCAACGAGGAAAGCGCCTGCGCCTTCCAAGTTTTGCACTTGGCGCAGATTAAGCTGATGTTGCACAGATGCTGGGTGCGCCAAAGGGGCGCATGTTTATGTGATGTAACAAGGAAGGTTGATGCGCCAAAGAGGGCGCAAGGCTAGTGCTTGCAGCATGTGAAGGAGATGCGCCTTGAGGGCGCAAAAGTTCTTGATGCAACAGGCATGATGGGTGCGCCATAGGCGCAGATTTTATTCATGTTGCAGGGGTGACAGATGCGCCAAATGCAACTATTTTTGATGTTGCAAGTGCCAATGCGCCAAAAGAAAAACAGAGTCTCTTTTTAGAGCTTAATCACCCTCAGAGGGGTTTTCCACATGGTTTAGCTTCTCTTTCTCTTCTTTTCCTCTTTTTGCAGGGTTATTTGGGTAATGAAATGGTTTAACCAGAAGGGATTTAAACCATGCTTTCAGAACAACTTCCTCTACCAGCAGATCTGGAAAGAGGGGGAGGAATATGGAAAGACAGCAAGGGGGGGCTAGTTCAATATTTCAATCCAAAACCAAACCAACAAGCATCTAAGAACCAAAAACGTAAAACATACGGAAGAGATAAGAACCTCTTACCCAGATAAATAGTGAAAAATGTGCAATGGGTCCACAACATGTTGAAAACAACGGGGCAGGTGAGCTGACAGGCTCAGAGAATATAAAAACGCGATGCTCTGGTGATAATGACATTTGCAGGCACGCAAAATATATATATAGGTGAGTCAGTAATAAATGCGCCACCAACTTTGTAAAGGGCGCATGAAAATTACTGTCGACATAGGAAAGCATGCGCCCTTTGGCGCACCAAAGCATTTGCCAGCATGGAATTAAGTGCGCCTTTGGTGCACCAAAAGTGGTGTCGACATGAGATTATGTGCGCCTGTGGCGCACCAAAAAGTGGCGCAACAAAAGGGTTGCTAACACGAAGGCGCATGCGCCTTGGCGCACGCAGGGAAGACTCAACATATCAAGGTGCACAAAAAAGTGTGTTGACACAAGAAAATATGTGCCATAGGTTTTAAAGGGGGTGCACCAAAAGGTGGTGTTACACAGTAATTCCATGCGCCCAACCAAAAGACCAAAAATGACTAAGTTCGGAAAACCAGATTTCCCAGAAAAGGGATTTTGCAACGTTCCGAACGCAAGGGATCCCTAATGAGGGATCGGAACAAAATTTTCGGTATGGTTATCGGTAAAATTTCCCTTGTCAATTTTACGGGATAACAGCTGGCTCTTTCTGGGGACTATCCCTGAGCAAACTTGGGGGTAGAGAATCCCAGATCTCATGTGCCTATCCATTGGGTAACAGAGTCCAAAAACAAGGGCGACCGGAGGGAGAGCAAAAGAAACACACAACAAACCGAAAGCAAACACACGACGAAAACAAACACACAACCAAAGCAAACTGTACAAAGAAGAGAGCAAGCTCTACTTCTTGAAAATTTTCAGGTGTTGCCCGCTATAAGGAAGCGGGAGCTCGGTTCCATCCAGATATGAGAGATAGAAACTATTCTCTCCATTGAGCTACTTGATCTTGAAGGGCCCTCTCCATAGGGAATCAAACTTTCCATGCATGCCCTTCGGCTCTCTTCGCTTGTCCCACAGAAGGACGAGGTCTCCCACTTGAAAATCCCTTTGCTTAGCTTTTTTATCGAATAATCTCTTGACTTGATTCTGATGTTCGGTGATCCTGTCGACCACTCTTACTCTCTTTTCTTCGAGCTCTGTCAGATACATGATTCTCTTTTCAAGAGAATTTTGGAAAGTTTCATCTTCGATAGCTCGTGCCAAGCGCAGAGCAGGAAGTTCAGCAGAAATGGGAAGCTCGGCATCAGTGCCATATAACACTTGAAAAGGTGACATGCCGAGAGACCTCTTGGGAGTAATACGATCGGCCCACAAAGCGTCGTACAAAGACTTGTGCCACATTCGCTGATTCTCATCCACTAACTTTCGTATGATGGTCACCAAGTTCTTGTTACTGGATTCCACCTGACCATTTCCCTGAGGGTAATAATCTGAGGCGTGAGCCAAAGTTATCCCATATTCATAGCAAAAACTAATAACTTCTCGCGAGGAGAAGTTAGAAGCATTATCAGCAATAATCTTGTTTGGAACGCCAAACCTGACAATGATATTTTCTTTAATGAAATTACAAACCACCTCAGAAGTGGCATGCTTGACAGGTATGGCTTCCACCCACTTGGTGAAGTAATCCGTTGCTGTAAGGACATAGCTATGTCCGGCACTCGATTGAGGATTGAGTGCACCAATAAAATCAATTCCCCATTGCCTGAATGGTTCGTTGACAATGACAGGCCTAAGGGGAAAAGCAGCCAACTTGGGCTTGCCGACGAACTGCTGGCAAGGTTCACACTTTGCCACCCAGGTGGCTGTATCTTGGAAGAGCGTCGGCCAATAGTACCTGGCTCGGATGATCTTATGTGCTGTCACGGAGGAAGAGAAATGACCCCCACAGGCTGAATTATGAAAACTTTCGAGTAACTTTACCTGTTGTGGTTTGTCAACACATCGCAAAAAGATGCCATCTATCCCACGTTTATATAAACCGTCATCCCAGATGACATATTTAGCTGCTCTGAGCTTTATAGTGCGCTTCTCCTTTGCAGTTAGGTGCACTGGGCATTCGCCGTAGGTGAGGAAGAAAGTGATATCGGAATACCATTCATCACTAGTCGCAACAAATAGGACCAGAGGCAGTGAATCGGGTTTTTCCAGCCGGTCCTGTGCTTCATCGGTGTAGTCACCCCTTTCATCAGGGTTTTCTGAATCTTTGTTTTCAGCCATAAGCTGACATAGGCCCTTGCCCCTTACCAGCTTGGTTGGTTTAATATCCAGGTCATACTCCTGGACCTTTGCGATCCAATTTCCTCGCAAGCTTCCTAACTCCTGTTGAGTTAGAATTGATTTTACCGCCGTGTCAGGGACCAGCACCACCGTATGAGAGTTTAGAATGTAATACCTGAAATTCTTCACTGCTTTGACAACGGCGAAGGCATGCTTTTCCAGTTGAGACATTTTTAGTTCGTGAGGCTTGAGGGGAGAGCTCATGAACGCAATCGGAGATTCAACATCCTCCGAATTCTTTTGCATCAAGATTGCGGACACAGTATGCTCAGATGCGTAACTATACATGATGAAGTCCTTGGAGAAATCGGGACATACCAGGACTGGTGCGTGAGCAACGGAAGCTTTTATTTCTTCAAACGACCTTTTCCCTTCCTCGCTCCATCTGAAAGTTGGTGACCCCTTCATCATGTTCAATATGTGACGAGTCTTCTCAGCAAAGTCAGGAACAAAACGCCTGAGAAAGTTCACCTTTCCGAAGAAAGAATGAACACCAGTCTTGCTTGTAGGCAGAGTAAGGCTTTGAATAGCCTTAACTCTTTCGGTATCTATCTTTGTTCCTTCTTTGCTAACCACATGCCCTAGCAACTTTCCTTCCGTGACTCCAAAAATAGACTTTTTTGGGTTTAGGGAGATCCCATGTTCTCGGCACCTGGCCAATACTTGCTCCAAATGATCACAATGATCATTTCGTTGTTTAGAGAACACAGTTAAGTCATCTAGATAAACCACAATGACCTTCCCCATCATACCTTTGAATGCAAAGTCCATGGCCCGCTGAAAAGTGGCGCCAGCATTAGTTAGGCCAAAAGGCATCCTGCTGTAGGCAAATGTACCCCAGGGAGTAGTGAATGCTGTTTTAAATTGATCTTCAGGTGAAACTTCAATCTGATTGTAGCCTGAAAAACCATCAAGCATGGACAGCATCTCTGATCCAGTTACTGCTTGCAGAACTTGATCCATTATCGGAAGTGGGTAGTTGTCTTTCAAGGAAGCCTGATTCAAATTGCGAAAGTCTACGCATATGCGTATCTCGCCATTTTTCTTGCGCACTGGCACAATATTTGCTACCCAAGTACTGTGATGGATAGGAAAGATGATTCTCGCATCCAGCATCTTCTGAATTTCAGCCTGGATAGTACCCGAGATCTTAGGATTATAGTGCCTCTGCTTCTGGCGAAAGGCTTTGACATCTTCTTTCAACGGGATGTCATGCTGGACGTCCTTTGGCTTAAAAGACTTTAGATCGGCATAGGACCATGCCAATACATCCATATATTTCTTCAGCAACTTGACAAATTTCCGCTTCTCCTCAGGCGTGCAACATTTTCCAATGTTCACAAATTGTGGGTGCTCTACCGAACCTATATTGACCGGTTCGGTTTCTGGGGATGAGTCAGGATCATCTCGCCTCTTCTTTTTCACAAAACGGTCATGCCTGTCGAACAACCGCTCCAGAGAAACCAGGCCCTTTGGAATTTTATTTCCTTTGAGCTGACATATGCCGTCGTTCCCTTCAGATTCATCGTCTTGATCGGTGACTGATTCACGGCAAGTGGAAGTAGATCCTTCAAAGTGCAATTCTTTAAAATTTTCCGCCTTCTCTAGAAAGGCAATGAGTTGATTATCATCGTTGAATACTTGCCAGTGCTGAGAATTGTCTGGCACGCTCGGGCGGAAAACCACCTCAATGGTGTATTTGTTTGTTTTCAAACCTGGGTGAGGGAGCATGAGGGATGCTGAAACAGCCAATGAATCGGCCATGTCATTTTGGGCTCTTGGAATGGATTCAATTGAAAAAGCATCAAACTCTTCAATGCTGTCCCATACCGCATTACGGTAATGCCTGAGCCTTTCATTCTTCACTTGGTAAATCCTTTTAACTTGATTCACAACTAGCTCTGCATCACCTTGCACTTTCAGATTCTTAATCCCTCTTTCTTTTGCGGCTTGCATGCCAAGTAGCAAAGATTCATACTCAGCAGTATTATTTGTGTTAAAAAACTGCAACTTGAAAGAGAGAGGAATGACTTCTTCCTCGGGAGATATTAGCACGGCTCCGGCGCCACATCCGCTGGTTGCACAGCTGCCATCGAACTGCAAGGTCCAGATCTTATTAAGATCTCCTTCTTGAATGAGAACAACCATTTTGTTAGACTCGGTAGATAAGAAATAGTTCCCCATCCCTGATGATTCAAAAAGGATTTGAGCTTTGGGGTCCTCAGAGCTAGTAACCAAGTACTTCTTTTGTGATTCCGGCTCCAAAGTCTGCATTACACCTTTGACGGGAATTCTAGCCTTAGACCAATCCATATGAATCTCTCCACCAACTTCGCTGCAAAAGCTTCTTCCCAGCAAAATTCCGTAGGCTGCTGGAATGTCAGCAACGAGGACTGTCATCTTTACTCTCTTCTCTGGGAATGCCGCAAATGCAAATTGCGCGTCTTTGATTTGGCCAATCAACGGAACCTGCTTGGTTTCCAAGGAATAACATCTGCCAAAAGGCTTGGTAAGGGTGAGGCCCAAAGCATGGGTGACTTTTGCCGGCATGACGTTATCAGAAGCCCCGGAATCAATTATGCAGTTACTCAACTTGTGACCATTGATTAGGAGGGAGAGATAGAAAGGCTCTATCTTGCCTGATGCAAACGTTGAGGCAACATTTATGTGGGATTCAGGGGGAGTGGAAAGGATTCCTTTTGGGGAAACCTGCTTAGATACAACAGCTTGACTTTGAATATACTTGGTCAATCTTACAAGCTGTTCGGGGTTAGACTGAAGGTACTCAGCTTCAGACATTTGGATCTTGGTCTTTTTTGCATGATCTATGATATCAAATGCGGCCAAGGGTTGCGTTGGTGAAGGAATGAGTCCCTCACTTCGCGATGGTGTAATAGGATTACTGGTCTTGGTAGGAACATGAGAGGACTGATTTGGAGGAGAGATGGGGGGAAAGGATTTCCTTGTAAAAGATTTGCCAGGGAGTTGAGTAGGAAGAGGATTACCTCTTTTAGCAATGATCGGAGGCGCGTTTGACACAGCCTTCTCCTGCTGGACATGGGCAGCAACTTCCGCTTCTTTTCCTTGCGAGCGGGTAAAAACAGCGTATGACTGTCTGCTCGCATATCCCTTGGTACCCTCTTCTTCATCAGATTCTTCCTCATCAAATTCCATATACCCGATAGTAGAGTCGCCAGTCGGTTCACCGACATCTTGATCATCTTCGCCTTGAGATGAAGGTTCTTCATAATACTGCTCTTCTTCTTCGATTTCGGCCAGAGCGTTGACCGAAGGAGCCTCAAGCGCCAACCGCGGAGCAGTTGCGGGTAAGCGCGGCCTTTGTGAAACATTGTTAGGAACGAAATTCCTCCGCGGAATATCCCGGTATGAGGAACTGGGGGAGGCCTGGGCCAACTGCTTCTTTAATGCAAGCAAGTCATTCGCCATCTTTTGAAAGGCTGGATCAGACGAAGTAGTGGGCGAAGGGCCCAAAGATTTAGGCTTGGATGATTCCTTTTTCAATTCGCCAGATATTATCAAATTATCTTCTATTCGAATGGCAGCGGCTTGGGCAAGAATCAAGGTAGCCACTCATTCTTGAAGGAGCAAGAAACTAACTTTCGAGCTCATAGCGTTTACGAAGAAACACTTTTGATTTTCCGGCGTTGGAAGCATGGCAACAGGGACACGATTGATTAATGCATTGAACCTAGCGATAAAATCGCGCATGGTTTCATTTGCCTCCTTCTTTAGGTGAGTGATCCGTGATAATAATGCAAATGCATCTTCTGAAGGTTTGTACCTGTCTTCAAAAGCATCCCGCAAGGTGGCCCAACTCGTAATAGATCCGGCCGGCAAATGCTGAAACCATTCAGCTGCGGGCCCTTGTAGAGTTTCCAGAAAAAGGTGAACCGACATGTCCTTGTGAGTTACATCCAGGATACTGCATGACATAATGAATGCAGATATGTGGGAATCCGTGCTTTGATTTCCGCTCCCGTCGAATTTGGGAAAATTCTTTCGGTTTCCGTGAGGGAGCGCGTGAACTGGATGTGGTAAAGCCAAGGGACCCATAGCATTTCCCCATGGTACTGCCATTTGAAAAGCTGGAAAAAGAACACGAGCTGGAAGTGTGGTTCCACTGAGTAGCAAGGCACTACAAAGGGATGTGGATGCCCCTTGCGAAAGATGTTTCCTTCGTGGAGGTGAGACACTCCTGGATGACCGGTCGGCCGAGCTTAGCGTTGAAAAACGTGCCGGTGTTACGCTGAAATTGTGCCTCTGAAGCAAATCGAAAATAGGATCAGTTTCTCCACGAGCTCTCCTGCTACGCGTAAAGGGTTCACCTGCCAGCGTGTCTTTCCGATCTACGATTTTGTAGTGCAGATTCAAACTTTCTTTTTGGCTGTACTTGCTGATTTTCTGGCTTTTCTGGCAAAAACCAGCAGCATGTACTTTTCTAAATATTTAAAAACTATCCTCTTCAGAAAACCGATTGCGGTTAATGACAAATAACAGCGAGGATAAAATGGCAGAGAAGATTAGTAAGCTGATTTTCGGATCTAATTTTGACTTTTTTCAAAGGGTTTCAAACTTTTGGCAAACAGTCAAAAACTCAGATCTATGGCAAAATACTGATTTTTATAAAAACTCAGTGAACTAAAGGTCTCCAACTAGGCCAGATCTATGGATCTCAGAAGAAAATTTTTCAATTTGAGTCACTTTTGCAAAATTTTGGATTTTTGACAAAATATGCAGATTTGCAAACAGGCAGCAATTTTCTTATTTTTCTGATTTTCTATCCTACCACCATCATAGATCTGATAGATCTATTCGATCCCCAGCGGAGTCGCCAAAAACTGTTGGTCCTGAAAATCTGTCGCTTGGGCAGATCTATGGATAAACGAGCCAACAGTGTGCAGGGCATAGCCCCTCTTTGAGTCAGCAAAGCGAAACTGGTTTATTGCTATTCTACCAGCAGGAATCTGTGCAAGTCTCACAAATTCTGCCTTCGGGGGTTTGGGATCTCATCCCAGTAGGGGTGTTTCCGACTGCGAAAAGAAAGGAAAGGAAGAGGGGATGAAGAAAGAGCAGGTCCGAAGGGAGAAAAGAAATGAATTCCAAAGCAGAAAGGTCAGAAGGTTTATGTTTTGGGATTGGTAGTAAACAGAGCCAAACCTACTTGCATAAACGAGCAAAGCAATACTGATGATAAATAAATGACAATAAAACAGAAGCAGATCCAACAGAATAAACACACAGATCTAACGTAAGAAAGATCTAATGCACATAACACATGTATTCAGCACAAAGTCTAAATATTGTATTAATATTTTCCTTCTGTTACAAAAAGCTCAAAGTCTTTTCTCCTCACTTCTATTTTTCATCTGAAAGATATTCATCCATCCATAATACAACAAGTATTGGGGTATTTATAGAAGAAGGAGAGAAAAGAAGGCAAAAAGGAGCCAACAACTTATTTACAAAGATATTTACAAAATATCTAAAAGTCATGTTGACTTTTGACAACTTGATGGATGACATCATCCCATGATGCAACATGGATGATGTCATCATTTGTATCAACATACTCCAGATATTCCCAAAAAGAAAGTCGAAGAGAGAGAGAGAGAGAAGAAGAAGAAGAAGAAGCTACTCGTCGTCGTCATCCTGCGGCCGAAAGGGGGTGGACTGCTTTTGTTGTTGCTCAGGTGATGAGATATGGAATTGAGAGCGGTATTCCATAAACTTGTTGATCATTGGCCCTAGCTGATCCTGGGAAGGATCCTTGTGCCGATCACTGATCACCTCACAAGTCTCCCGCTCATCTATGAGTTTCTCAGGGAGCTTGGAATAGTCTTTTTCCACTTCAATGAGTAACCCAATGAAGTCTCGGCAGGCCAGCAGGTTGTTGATAGACTCTGCGTCAAAAGTGACCTCTGGCCCTATGCCTTGAGAAATGATCTCCTTGAAGATCTGAATGGTTTCCTCAGCTTTTCTTAAAGTAAAGGAAGGAGTAAGTAACCCTGGCGACATGTTAAGAACGATTCGTTCCATTTGGTGCATCGCGTCCAGGGCTTCTTCCTTCACTTTGTCAATCTTTTCTAGGACAAATTCCAGCTGATCCACCCGGTAGTCCAGAGTGGACATGATTTTGTTGAGGGCCCTGGGATGGCCGAAGACGCCGAACTTGACCAGATCTTCGACTGAACAGTCGAACATTTGTTGGAAGGTCTCGTGCTGCAGTCTAGCATGTTCCAGCTCTTCCGATATGGGTCCCGCTAATGCTTGGAGCTCTTTATTCACCTTATTGATGCTTAGATATAAGTTGGAGAACTCGGCGATTACTTTTTCACTGTCTTTGAGGATTTGGCTCCTCCAAGCGGAAACGGCCATACCCTGCTCGCCGATCTTTGCGTACTCATTAATTTTCTCCTGGCTGAGAAGCTCAGAAGTCTCGGCGGCAGTTGTGGGAGGCGCACTACCCATCTTCTGTAAGGCTTGGAGCAGATATTTGTTTTGCTCTTTCAATTGCCTTTTCTCTTCCTTTGTCTCTTGAAGCTTCTTGCAGAGGGCGTCAACTGCAGAAAGGGCCTCCCCCTGAAGGCTTTCAAAAGATGTCCCCATTGTGACTTGGGTCACAGTATAATCTGTCGGAGACAGATCCTTTTTCTCCTTGAGGGGATTGGGGTACGCGATCTCCATAACCCTCTCTCCCGCAGCACTTTGAGAGAAGCATGTGACGGGCTTCTGCTTCTTTGCCCCCTTAGATGGGATTACAGAAAAGTCCATCGGAGCGATGGGAACTTTCCTCTTTTGCTGACTTAGCTGCTGGGAGATCCAGGCTGGACCTATGGGAGAAGGGCCGGAAATGGAAAAGGGGGCAGCTACAGTAGTGGAGGGGAAAAACGTGGAGACACGTGGGGGCGGCATGGAGAGAATAGCCGAAGAAGTGTCCACGGGAGGAAGGGAAACTGCAGCTGCGGAAGACATAGGAAGGGAAGGGAGCTCAGAGATGAGGGAAGAAATGGAGGAGGAAAGATCCGCAAGGGAAGAGAAGATAGACGAAGAAGCGGGGGGAGGAGTAGAAGAAGGGGGAGAGGACACGACCAAAGGAATGGCCGCTTGAGTCACTCGAGGAGGGGAAGGAAGGGAAGAAGAAGGGATAGAAGGGACCTCAGTTGTTGTAGCAATGCCGACATCCTGAGTGGATGGGCCTATTGGAACATCCTCTTCTGCTTCTTTCTCTGGCGAAGCCAGAGTTATAACCTGTTCGGGTGCCGCGGAAGGAGGACTTGCTGGAGCTTCTTCCTGAGTGGTGCTGGATTCACCCTCTATGCCTTTGCCCTTGCCTTTAGGCTGCTGTTTGGATCGGGGAGGTGCGTTACCCAATGGGGAGGTTGTGAAATCAACCCCGAGGTAGATTAACCCGTTCATCCGGCACCAATGCTCTGTTCTGCGCAGAGTTTCCTTGACCCTCTCCTCAATCGTCTGAGGTGCCTTAGTTCTATCAATGGCTGGAAAAGGCCAATTGTCCCCATCCGTGTTAGTATATACTTGGTCTATTTCATCTTCCGTAGTCTGGAAGCCTTTGGGGACAATTGCTACCCCATATTGGATGATTTCTGCCAAGGCTAAGCGAGAATGATCCTTTCTCCTGAGCTCAACCTCATGGATGATGTCGATGTAGATGTCCTCGATCTGGGGGACGTGGATTGGATCAAGTTTCGCCCTTGGCAGACAATTCCTTGGGTCGAAGGTAGGCCTGGCCGGGAAATCATGTCTCAAATTAAGCAGCTCCAGCTCTGCGAACATGTCCTTTGCCTTGTGGTGGGTAAGGCATGTATATCGGCCTACTGTGAGGGGGAAAGGAGTTCCACCCTTCTTTCTTTTGAGGCACTTCTCGTGATATGTAATCAGCTGTCTTGACAGCTCCAGCAAAATCAGCTTGGGCCCAGCATACCTCGGCAGTCTGGTCGGCTCTCCCAAGAAGTTGGCCGCCCTCAGATAGGTGAATGTGGGAAATTGGGTGAACAGGGCCCCCCATTTCTCAGTGGCTGCCACTATGCTTTTGGTCGTACGACCGTAAGTCATATTTGGCCTCAACAGGCAGATGATGTGATAGAAAAACACATCGTTGATTTTTGTGAATTGAGAGATGCTATTCTCCAGCCTCAATTCTGGGTAGTACTCATATATTTTGACCTGAGGCCAAACCCCACTTCGTATCAGGCCTGGGTAGTCTCTCTCTGATGCTGCAGCATAGACAACATAGGAGTTCATGTAGAATCTCCCTGTTGTATTGAATTGTTGAAACTGCTCGGAGATTGTGCTGCTTATTATTTCTCCCCAGCAAAAGCGTTGATCGGGCACGTTCTTGTTCATGGTCTCTAAGTACCGCAGCATCCATTTATGGAAAAAGTGGGCATCAGGAAGCCCAAAGACCCTGCTCAGGAATGTGATGGTGTCACTGAGCTCCTCTGAGAAGTCGCTGTGGTGGATGATTTGAGGCCATCGGGTCACCACCTTTTTATTCTTCAAATAGACCTCATTCATCAGCTGCATGCACTGATCTTCGTTATCATCCCAGGCCTTAATGCAATCCTCTCGGCTGATGGCCACAAAGTGCCGGTGATGAGGGATGCCGAGTATTATTTCGAAGTGGCGGGCAGTGAGGTTAATGACTACCTCGCCCTTGTCATTTACGACACACCTTGTGTCCTTGTTGTAGCACCGGGCGACCACCATCATGAATTCATTGTTGATGGTGCTGACTGGGATTCCTCCAGCGAAGTGTAGGGCACTGCCCATTAGTTTGTCCATCCATGGACTTCTAGTTACCTTCTGAGTTCTGACCCAGAATTCCTCCATATCAATGTGACCCAATTCTGAGTCTCTGATATCTAGGTCGCATTCGGCCTGGGAGTCAGGCATTCTGACTCTCTGATACTTGTATTTCATCTCTTCTTCTGTAAGTTTGGCCTTGCCTTTGGATTTGGTAGGTCTCCTGCTTGATGTAGACATATGTTCTTTCGAGCTTAGTTGTTGATCTGCACGAAGAAGAAGCGAGACCCAATCCAAAAAGGTTGTATTAGCCATTTGATCTTCCATTGAAATGTTAACAGAAGAAAGAGTTAGTGATTTTGAGGCTCAGGGCGCAGGGCGCATGAAAGCTGCAGCTTACAGGGCTAAATAGGTAAGGCACACAGAAAAGAGGTGTTGCAAAGGTTAAATCAGTGCCAAAGGCGCATGGCGCATGGATACTGCAGGGTACATTTTGTAAAGGGCGCATGGAGACACCGTGTTACATAGAGACAAGATGCGCCAAAGGCACATAGATTTTTCATATTGCATGGAGATTTGGTGTGCCAAAGGCAACTTGGCGCAGCGCACGGAGGGTTTACACAACATGATGTTTTTGCAACGAGGAAAGCGCCTGTGCCTTCCAAGTTTTGCACTTGGCGCAGATTAAGCTGATGTTGCGCAGATGCTGGGTGCGCCAAAGGGACGCATGTTTATGTGATGTAACAAGGAAGGTTGGTGCACCAAAGAGGGCGCAAGGCTAGCGCTTGCAGCATGTGAAGGAGGCGCGCCTTGAGGGCGCGAAAGTTCTTGATGCGACAGGCATGCTGGGTGCGCCATAGGCACAGATTTTATTCATGTTGCAGGGGTGACAGATGCGCCAAAGGCGCAACTGTTTTTGATGTTGCAGGACGTGCCAATGCGCCAAAGAGAAAAACAGAGTCTTCTTTTCTCTTTTTTTTTTGAGCTTTAATCTCCCTCAGAGGGGTTTTCCACATGGTTTAGCTTCTCTTTTCTCTTCTTTTCCTCTTTTTGCAGGGTTATTTGGGTAATGAAATGGCTTAACCAGAGGGGATTTGAACCATGCTTTCAGATAACTTCCTCTACCAGCAGATTTGGAAAGAGGGGGAGGAATATGGAAAGACAGCAAGGGGGGGCTAGTTCAATATTTCAATCCAAAACCAAACCAACAAGCATCCAAGAACCAAAAACGTAAAACACATGAAAGAGATAAGAACCTCTTACCCGGATAAATAGTGAAAAACGCGCAAACGGGTCCACAACGTGTTTGAAAACGACAGGGCAGACTTGCTGACAGGATCAGAGGAAAGAAATCACGTGTGATTGCTCTGGTGATAATGACATTTGCAGGCGTGCAAATAATATATATATAGGTGAGTCAGTAATAAATGTGCCACCAACTTTGTAAAGGGCGCATGAAAATTACTGTCGACATAGGAAAGCATGCGCCCTTTGGCGCACCAAAGCATTTTCCAGCATGGAATTAAGTGCGCCTTTGGCGCACCAAAAGTGGTGTCGACATGAGATTATGTGCGCCTGTGGCGCACCAAAAAGTGCGCAACAAAGCATTTTCCAACATGAAGGCGCATGCGCCTTGGCGCACGCAGGGAAGACTCAACATATCAAGGCGCACCAAAAGGTGTGTTGACACATAAAAATATGTGCCAAAGGTTTTAAAGGGGGCGCACCAAAAGGTGGTGTTACATAGTAATTCCATGCGCCCAGCCAAAAGACCAAAAAATGACTAAGTTCGGAAAACCAGATTTCCCGAAAAAGGGATTTTGCAACGTTCCGAATGCAAGGGATCCCTAATGAGGGATCGGAACAAAATTTTCAGTATGGTTATCGGTAAAATTGCCCTTGTCAATTTTACGGGATAACATAAGGTAATATAGAAAAGCACCTTCTGCTGTTGGCCTGACTGCCACTGGAATCCTATCCCAAGACCTTTGAAATCTGAAGTTGAAGTCAGTCAGCTGCTCGTTGGGAGCCCTCTTGATGGTTGTCAGCTGCTCCAAAAGAGACAAGTTGTCTCCCTTCTCTCCAAATTACTCGTGAAGTGCAATACACAGCTGATTCCAGTTTGTGATAGAACCAGCTCCAAGGATCCTAAACCATTGCAATGCTTTACACTTGAATGAAGATGCTAGTAACTTGACAGACACTTGCATTTCATTGATTTCATGGATTACACAAAGGTTAGCAATATCTTTAACATGATCACTTGGAGTAGTCTGACTTTCTCCAGTGAAGTAGGGAATGTTCTTCAAGGCTGGAATAGGAACTGGATGTTGTGCATTGAGAGCAAGTGGGCTGCTACCTGTGAGGTTGACGTAGGTGTTGTTCTGAGCCATTCTAATCGGTCTTAAAACCCTCGTAGACTGAATGAAAGGCCTGTTAGGTGGAGGAGTTGAGTGAGTTCTATTTGGTGGAGATGGAGACCTTTGAATCCTTCTTCTTCTTTGCCTTCTTCTTGGAGATAATTGTAGGTATTCAAACAACACTTCTTCTTCTCCAACTCTTGACCTTGTGGTGATTCTTCTCATGAGTTTTCAGGCCTGAGCTTGGAACCAGTTGATTCTTCCCCTTGGAGTCACTAGATATGCAAATAATAGCTCTTTTAAGCAAGAAAATTACAGAAGATGCACATCAACTTTGCTGCAATAAAAATGAGACCTCAAGTTGGATCACCAACTTAGTCCCACCCGGCATGCCAAAACTGTTGTTGCTTACTCACAGCACCCCTGGATGCAGATCAGGCTTCTAGGTTGATCACTCTAGCATCTAGTGTGATTGCACAACATGGAAACCTCTCTTCAAGTGTGGGGACTTGTGAAACTGAGAGAGGAATCTCTAGATTAGAGGCTGGTTCCTCAAACTCCTTTGATTTAGATCTATATTTTACAAAACTACAGAGGTTCAGATCCTAATCCTACTCTAAACTGCAAGGAGACAGGGATAGAAATGCAAAAAATATGAAACTAACTAAAGGTGGTGATGCACCAAAAGGAGTGGTGAAACATTTCTGTCAAGAAAATAGACAGAGACCAAATTTTACAACATAAAACATACACAGACTGATAAGATATAATTTACGATTTGAAATGAAGCAAATAATACAAACAAAGGACTGAAAACCATTCACAAAGCTTGCATTATCATTTCCAGTGTCAAAATCACTGCATTACAACCTTAGAGAAGTAAAAACTATTACAATCCTTTGGAGAGGTCTGATTCTTGTATCAATCACTTGCTAGAGGTGAAAGAAGAACTCTGCTATGTCAAAATTGTTCCCCCCTTTAGAAATGAGCCAAAAACTGGCTTTTACATGCATGGGTCGAGCCCAGGAGACAGAAACGTACAAAAACATGAGAGCCCATCCCTCCTCGACTGCAAATGCATTAAAATGGCATGGGGGACCTTACAAACCCATACTCTGTCATTTTGATTGGATTATAGGAGAATGCGACCCATTCTGCATTAAATCCTGTCACTGGAATGTCACTTCTGGCCATGAACACGTGTCAGATCTGTTTCTCAATTTTATCTCTCTAGACTACACCAAAACTCAAGATTAACCCTGAAATCATGTAGAGAATTTCACAAGCTTTCCGTTGATATAAAGAACGTGTGAATCTGAGCTTTGGATCGAAAGATATGTCGATATGAAGATTTAGGGCACAAAACAGGTGAAACTATGTTTTGAAATTTTCCCGCGCTCTGCCACCTGGATGACACGTGTCAAGCGCCAATTGGATGCGTAATTCTCTCTCCTTCCCTGTCCCACAGGTTTTCCTGCTTCATTGGACACGTGTCCTCTTTTTATTGGCTCGGGTCAGTGCTTGAAACCTCGCCCTTTGACTTTTGGACCATTTTCCCCTGTGACACGTGTCGTGATTTGATTGGTCTGCGGGTTTGCTGGCTTTTCACGCCCTTCGCGTCTTCATGTCCCGGATGTCCCAAACTGTTTGGGATAAAAACTCCCGATCCACCCGAAATGGGCTTCCTTGTCCCTCATTCGACCGATGACACGTGGCGTTACTTGATTGGCTTTCGGCTCCTTCGGCTATCCGCGTCCCACATGTCCCTTTGTCCCTTTTGTCCCAGTACGAAATCCCCTATTTCGGCCGAACCGGCCGGTTCGCGTCCTTCGTGTACATTTGTTCCAACTATCCCAGACTATCTGGGACAAATTCTTCCGGTTCACCTGATTCGGCCGGTTCGCGTTCCTTTGTCCCACATGTCCTAAAGCATCTAGTCGATTTTCTTCTCCTTCGGCCGAACCGGCTTTCCGCGTCTGCCGCGTACTTCTGGCCCGACTGTCCTGGTGCTAAAGTTCTCTGTTTCGGCCGATCCGAGCGGTTCGCGTCTGCACAACCCGAATGTCCCAAACTGTTTTGCTCAGCAATTAGTCAATTTTACTTCCTCCTTCGGCCGGATCGGCTTCTCGCGCCCTGCGCGTCCTTCTGTCCCAGATGTCCCTTTGCTTCGCGGGCTGCCTGGAGGCTTTTCGGCCGATCCGCGTCTCGATGTCCCTCACGTCCCTACTGTTGCGAGGACTAGGACTTAGCCAATTTTCACGATTTTTCCTGTCCCAAGCTTGTTTTTGCCACTTTTTTCACCTTTCCTCAGAACTTTCTTGTTTCCTCCTGGACAAGAAAGTTAGAAAAAATCTGAGGGGACCCTGGAAATATGATTTTTTTCCCTGGATCAATCAATTTTCCTGGGACTTGAGAATTCTGATGTATGTTACCGAATTAACCCTGGGGGGTGAATTTGGATAACAGGTACAAAGAAACAATGATTTGGATGGAATGGTTTACAAACAAGACTCATATTGATGGTGACCAGGGTGTAGATAGAACAAGTTGGGTATAACATGAAAGGAGGATGGAAAATATGAAACTAGAACATAAACAGAGCACTAATAGACACTAGGGAAGGATCTAGAAACAGAGATTATGCTAAAAGAGAGTTGGGTAGACGGTAATTGGGGATGGGCGACGATGCTTGAGCAGTGTGAAACATAGCCAAAGGTATATGAGTTACCTGCAAACATAAAACCTAGAAGAACAACTTAGTAGTGAACCTCAAACAATGGATGGACCTACAAAATGTTAGATTCTGCAAGGTAATAATAAAAATTGTATACGATAACTTATATAAGCACAAAATTTAAATAAATCTCCCAAAGTCACGCAAGTGATTTGCAACAAGCTCCAATCGAATGTAAGAGGGTTGACATAGCTGCAAGGATGCTCATATTCAAAGATAAGTTTGCATAGTGCAAGAAAGCTCAAGTTGTGTCTTGTTTTGGAAGGGGGGTGAAATTAGTTTTATAGGGTTGACGCCAACCTAGTAGGGTCACTTCCGACTATGGGAAAACATTCTTTAGATGGTAAAATCACTAATTTACTCAAGATATGGGGCTTTAGGGATTGAGATAAGTGCTTTAAAACATGTTGGCGGGTAAGGGTTGTTTAGGGAACTATAATGGGTTAGATAAAAGCTAGAAAAAGTGTAGGGTTGTGGAGGGATAAAAAATCATCCCAAAGAAAGCCAATTAGAAGTAATTAGGTAATTTAGGTTAATTAACAAGAATTAATTAAACATTAAAGGTGATGGGATAATAGATGGTAATTTAAATAAATTAATTAAATTAAGGGGGTCCAACTATGATCATGGTGAAAAATGTGCACGTGGGAAATCAAGGGTAGTGATACCAAATTTTAGTGTCTACATCTTGTTCCCATCTCTTCCACAAGGTTATCTAGAAATGACCTAAAAACTTGGTATCCTTGTCAAATACCATTCTCATAAAAAAACCCATATATTCACACAACCTCCCTAATTAATGGATGCATGATGCCTATCACATCTTTTTTATTCTTGCATGCAATGAAATGCACCATCTTTGATAATATATTGACTACCAAAAATATGGAGTCATTTTATCTCCGTGTTCTTGGAAATACCAACATGAATTATATGTTTATATCCTCCCATGGTCTGCTTGACATAGGTAAAGGTTGATATAATATCATGTTTTATTTTCTCCCCTTAGCTAATTGGAATTTCTACACCTCTGTACATACTTTGCACATAGATACTCATCTTTGGAAAATAATACCATTCATTTAATTACGCTAAAAAACTTTCACCTCCAAAGTGACCTCCTAAGCCTCCACTATGCCTCTCCTTGATTATTTTTCATGCATGAAACCTTGTGGTATGCATAATTACACAGCTCTAAACAACATCCCTCCTTAGATGAAATAATCTAGCCACGACGTCCTATTCACATGCATTGGCTCCTTGCATGTGCCCCATGATTCCTTGAAATATTTTTCGTACGCATATAACTTCTTCATGGTCTTAAAACCCATGACTCATTTCAAATTTACGTTATTATTAATAATATCATACTTTGTGCTTCCACTACTTTATTAGACTTCCCACTTCAATTCCTTAGCACAAATGACTAACTCTTCAGGAATTCTACCCGTTTCATGTGCCTCTGACTAAAATTTACTTAACTATTGATGAACTGCAACACTTGATGACTAGTGTATAAAAAAATCATTTGGTAAAAAGTAATTCCTCCACTTCTTAATCACCTAAAAAATCATGTAGAACTCATGGTTATAGGTAGAATATATTTTCTTTGAATTACTCAACTTATCATTGAAATATGAAACGTGTCTTCCTTCTTGAATTAATATTACACTAAGCATGATTCCATTTGCATCAAAATCCACCTGGAATACCTTCTAAAAATTGACAGTGTTAACACCAACTGCGCTATAATCCTCTGCTTCAATTCCTAGAAACTGCATTCTACCTACTTAGTCCATATAAATTCCTTGTGATCTCCACTTATTATCTTTGTGATCGTCATGCAAATTCCACTAAATTTTCCTCATAATATTCCTATAGAATCTTTATAATCCATGAAATATTCACACCTTAATTACTCTTCTTGGGGATGACCATTGCATTATTATAGGCACCTTTTATGTGTGCATTCATAACCCTTCTTGGGATAGTATGAATCCTAGATAAAATAATTCTTTACACATAAATCTACACTTTCTTATGTATACAATAAATCTTTCCTCCTACAAGTACTTCATCATTGTACGTATATGATCGAGATGTTCCTCCTTCATCCACCTAAATACTATTATATCATCCATATATACAATTATAATTTTTATAAGAAATGGCTACAATACCTCATTAATCAACCTCATAAATGTACTTGGGGAATTGATTAACGCAAAAGGCATAACCAACCAACTATATACATGACTTGTTTTTTATTGAATCTTCTATTCCATTCATCTCCTTCTATAATGTGATTTTTGTGATATTCACTCCTAAAAAATATTTTTGAAAAATTTTGTGCACCACGGAAACAATCCATCAAGTCAACCATCATAGGTAGCGGAAACCTATATTTGATTTTATATTTTTTTGATGGCTTTAAAATCAACAAACATGCACCACTATCCTACTTTATTATGTTCTAGTACTTTTGGTACTACACATGTACTCAAAGTTTCACATACTAGTCCTCTATCCAAAAACTCTTGTACTTGTCTATGCACCTCATACTTCTCTTTTTGGGTCATTACATATAGCGCTTTGTTTAAAAAATTGGATCTAGATACTAGATCAATCTCATGACTAATAATGCACACCGGTGGTATTCCTTGCAGCGGTTCCTCTGTCACAATGTCCATAAATGCTTCTAATACCTCATGCCATATGCATGTACTTATTCCTTTCCTACAAAATCTTTTATGTGCTTACCTTGGTAGTAGTTCATACCATGTTTCTTCTTCCTCCACTTCTCATATGAATTCATTTCCCAACACAATTAATAACCTTTCATGAAATCCACTGTGTACTTCCTCTTCCTCCTTGTCCTTCAACGGTGAAAGATTAAACTTACACCCATCCTTCTTGATGAAAATGATCTTTGTGTTCCCATCATTGAAAACCTTCTTATCATATTAGCAATGAATCCCTAACAACAAGTGACAAACATCCATTAGAATTACATTACATAACACATCATCACAATAGTTCCATATTTGGAACTTAACAAGGATTTTCTCAATCACCAAGAATTGGTGTCCCTTTTGTAGCTAAAACACTTTATAAGGATTGTAATGTGAAATATTATCCATCCCTAACTTCTCCACCACTTCACAGGAAACAATATTTTCCATCCTTCCACTTTCAACAATCACCTTACTGTATTTTCCACATGATTTCCAAATGGTTCTAAAAAACTTATTTCTCTACACAGGTTCATCGTATTTTTGTGATATTTTTATCAATACTTTCCTTATTATCAGGGCATCTAAGTTATCGAGTCCTTTAGCATTCCATGTAAATACTAAGGATTCTGTATCACCATGCATCACATGCACACCTAATTTTTTACACCTACTTGTATCTTCCTTTTCCACATTGAGACATTCAAATGTGTGGTGTCCAATGGTTTTACATTTGAATCATGTTCCAAATAATCCTATTCCCATTCTTCGGCTAAATATTCCACTTTCTCTTAAGGATTTTGACAACCCTTAATCTCATAGAATATTCACAGTATGCACTTTTTCACTATTGCGCTCATCCCCATGTGGTTTAGTATATCATCCACCACTTCCTCCTATGCCACACACATTATGACTTCCCCTTCTAGCCATACTTTGTCTCTTGTGTTCTAACTTTATGTCTACCTTCAAGGTTAAATTATAAGCTTCCTTCACTATTTGAATGTGTATCATCACTATTTCTTAATGAATACAAAGCCTCAAGCCATTGATATATTGTGTGACCTTCTCTTAGTAAAATTACACATGTCTAGATATTATCATGATCTAGTGGAATTCCTCCATGCACTCCTTTACTAACATCTATATTTTTATCAAATTTGGTATTATCCTTAAAAACTTCATTTGGTACTATGAAAATAATAAATTAATTCTCAATTTTGCGACCATGCAATCCCAGTGCACTATCTTATCATTTTCTCTCCTTTTCTATTTGTTTTGCACATCTTTCCATTATAACACCATATACTCTCTCAACTTGGTTTGTGACACTTTGAATTGCTACGGGGCAACTATCTCCTCAAACTAAATGTATTATTTCATGCTTGTGAGCCAATCAACAAATGTTTATGGGTATAACCTTCCAAAAAATGATGGAACATCCATCCTTGGTCCATGATCCATCCTCTAAATTGCCTATGATAATAATGTTTTCCCTATGCCCAAATATTTCTCTTCACCTTGTTCTTTGTCTCCAAAAATGTTTTCATATTTTGTGCCTCCTGCCAGAGCTACACCTTCATAATCACTTTACACATTTGTTACCAAAAATCCTCTCTCTTAGTCTTCTTCAATGACCTCAAGTCTATCCCTTACACCCCTTAGTCTTGTCATTACTTTTTCTAGTCCTCCCATAATAGTTTATTTTCTTTCTATCATATTTACAGATCTTCTTGGCGACATATTTGATCCTTTAAATAATTTCCTCATAATCAGTTTTTTATCACTCCCTTCACCTCCCAACCTATCTATTAGGCATGTAGTCATGCTCTAATACTAGTTTTGACAACAATACGATCAAATCAAAATGACCTTGGATCATTTGCATAGTAAACAAACTGATAAAACTCTAACAAAACATAGGTGATGGATTCCTTCCTGAATACTTTTGAAAAGTCCTTAAAACATGGCACTGGATAAGATTTTATAGATCTATATTCCACTTATTTGTATTTTTAAAATTTCCTCTAGAATATTCTCCTGATCACTCTCAATATGATATTTAAATTTCCTAAACATTAATGACATTCAACCACTCTATTCTGGTAGTTGAGAGAAGTATAGTTGATTGTCCACATTCTTACTGAGTTGGTCCCACCCGCCACTTTTTTTCTACCCCTATTTTTAGTTTCATGCTCTGTAAATGCCAATAGATCCCCCTTATTGTTTTACTTGTTTCAATATATATATTTTAACCTCATCAAATTTCATGATTTTAAATGAATCTAAAGATGATTAAAATCTGATTTTTAACTGATTTAAAATTGATCTAAAACTGAATATAGTGATTCCCAGAATCAACTATATCATCCGTTTGATAAAAATAATTCAGATTTCCATTTTAACAAATTTTTGTAAAGTTTCCTAAATTGATAAAATATTCTTGTGTGAATTAAATTAACCGAATTAATGTGAAAATAAATCAGAAAGTAAAAATTCAAGAATTGAGAAAAGACGACACCATATTTTTTATAGGGTTCGGAAATTTCGTACGTGCTCGAGTTCATACGAACTGATCCATTAAAACTATCTTTTAAAGTACATTAAAAAACTTAAAAATTAAATAATGAACCTCAAAAACTTGCAAAAGAAGATCATGATAACTCAGAAGCTCTGAAAAAATTCAACATATGGTTTTTACGTTTGTTCCCATCTCCGTCAGGTGATCTTCCCTTTGTTCTTTTTCAAATAGTGACTTCTAGGCCTCAAAATGACATCAAAAGAACTTTGAATCGAGAAAATTAGATATGCACCAGAAGTGTCTTGGAAAATTTGGACAACTTTCAAGTTTACACCAAGATTAAAAAAATGCTCCTAGGTTTCTCTAACATACAATCATCCAAAACTGCTCTATTTTTAGCATTACACAGTCCTATAGATTAACTCCTTCAAATAATGACTCCTCTATATATAAAATTGTTAACCACTAATGGTCTAGTAGTGGAGTATTATTTTAGTAAATGAGAGGATAGGGGGTTAATACCTTTTAACCTCCACTAACCCATTTTTTACCATCCTGGGAGTAATATCTGACATTCATCATATAAGGATGGCTAGTTGGTTTTAGAGATAGAGAAGTGGTTGTTTTGAATTAGCTTGGCCACTATTTTTTTATTTCCACGTAGTGGCCGGTGGGGATGCTTACTAAGTGTAGCTTGATGTGGCGAGCTGGAGGTGTTAGTGGGAGTCGGGGATAACCAACGATGTGGGATATGTGAGGATTTGGTGGGTGGATGAGGTACCTCGAGAGTCGAGATAAGGTAGAGCTATTGGTGTTGATATGGAATTTGAATGAGCTGGTTAGATCTCTATGGGTTGAGCTGGCATATTTGTGTGGTAAATATACATGTTAATAATTAGAAATTACAATGCTTAACATCCAACATGCATAGTGTGGTGAATAAAAAAGGAATTCAAATACATAATCTTGATAATGGTAACATGAAGAAATGGAGAAAAAGGCACCCCTATGCAAAAAGAACATGTCATCCATAGGCAAGGGTCCCCAACCAACAAATAGCGGGGCCCACCCGTCCGATAACGAGTGTCGAAGATCGAAAGTAAAAAACACCTTTTTTAGTCCAATATCACATTTCCAATTTTTGATATTTGATTGGTACACATGGTGAGTGTGCACATGTCCATGTCATCTCAACTTGCGTGCAGACCCATGTTTTTTCCATATTTCCCAATATTTTAGTGTACAATAACTTCTGCATATGAACTCCATTTTCAACGTTCAACATACTACCAGAAATCTATCAACCATATCTACATATTGAAACTAATTGCAAGATATTTAGGGAAAATATTCCCATTGCATCGATCACTAGATCATGCCTCCCTAATGAGAAGGCTTTTGTTCCACAAAAAATTGTTTTTACCCACTAAAACTACCAATCATCTTCCTACATAACACAAACACACATGATCCATAGAAATAACATTATAGGTAAAATTTCCTATAATTTTTTGATAAACAAATCACCAAATGATCAGTTTAAAAAAGGAAAATCTACATGCCAACAAGAGGCTAAAGTCCAACTGAATTCCCTGTGATCTACTAATCTCTAAAAAAAGACAAACAAATACCCATGATAGGTGAATGTCTAATTGATTCCCCTTTAGAAATTTCAAACCACAATGACTACAACTACCATCACAAAACCGATAAGCTAAAATAGACAATCCAATACCCAAAGAGGTAATTGTCAAACTGATTCCCTGTGACATGGCCAATCATCTTCAAATATAATCTCACCCAAATATAAATAAGTAAATATAGACACTAAATTCAAATAGCTAATGTCCACTGGCCTTGTGAAACTTCCAGATTACTGCAACTGTAAATGTTTGTCAGTGTAATCAAAATGTGCTCTAACATTGTTACCATATTTAAAAATCACATTTATTTCCCACATGGATGTGTGATTTATAATTATTTCCACATCAATAGTTCACATTGTGAGCACAATTACACTCATTTCCCAAAATATGGGTCTTAAAATGCATCCAACTTATAGATGCCAAAAATAGACGCATTTCCAAAACAACAGTTACTTCTATAATGCAAGTATAAAAACTGAACACTGTCAATGTGTGCTTCAACATGCGTAAAATTTTGTAAAAATATCCACAACTAAAAATATGACTAAAATTCACTATACACAAACTATACAAGGAACTCAAATGCTAAATAAGGAGATTCAAAAAGGAGTTTATTTCAAATTTTCAAATGTAAAACGATCACTAAGCATGCTAAACCTATCTCTCATCCCCTCTCATGAATCTAAACTCCAATAATATATTCAAATATACACAACATGTAAAAATATTTTCTTGCAACATACAATGGGAATCGCATAACCAAAAGCTCTTAATTAATTACATGTCATTCAACAATCATCAACTATGCAAACATAGCATGAAGGAACTGTTTACCAACCCATTTTATATATGCAAATTTATGATTCTTACATGATTCTCTTGCATCATTTTTTCTCATCCACTTCATCTTCTTGTTAATTCATTAGGATTAGGAAAGATTCCAAGAATATATGGCATTAAATCATGAAATATGTAGTGATCTTATATCCCTTGTTTCTAGGAAAAATAGTTCTTTGAATTTAGCCAAACAATAGAATGATGGAATTGAATACCAAAACCCATTATGAACCCATAAAATGAAACTTCTCATTTAATCCAAATAAGAAAATGAAATTATAACTATTGCAAAGATATTGAAAGAAACATACTTTTAAATAAATGACACATCAAACAGAGTTTCCATTAGAGAGTTATGCTTTTCATAAGTTTGTTTTACATTTATATTAACACTTGCCCAGGTGCCTTAAATAAAATTGTTGGGTCACCTTGAAAAAATAAGTTTCTTTTGGTAAGTTAAACCCCTTGGGATGGTCATGAGCAGGGGATAAACCCATGTGACCATAGGATAAGGATAGGAAAAGTGGCAAGGTGATCACAACATCCCTGTATATCCTCCCTTGTGAGAAGATACCTTCTTATACAACCAAAAAAACAACATAGTCATGAAATTTCATAGATTTACCAAACATAACACTTCCACCTTGAACTGTGTTCCATAACATTGGATGTGATATAACAATTTTTATATGATTGGATCTATAAATAGATGCATTCACACATTAATAGAGTAGTAACACGGGTGCGTAAAACTATAGATGCATAGGTATAACCACATCCAACACTATTAACACACAATTTTCATGATGTTTTGACAACAAGGAAACCAAACATGCTTAGTCAATCAATATTGATGAGTATAATACCTAGCAATAAGTCTATCACATAGGCATAACCAAGCTCAATAATGAATGCATCTAACAGATCTTGTAAACTAAAACAACACCCAATAATTTTCTAGAAAACTCCCAAAAATGTGAACTTTGGCGTGGTATATGATTCCACCAAATAACTCAGAGATTACCATAAAAACATGAAAAAAACCATATATAACTTTCTTTAAAATATAATTGAGTTTAGTGTTGATCCTAGGAATTTGAAACCATTTGGATTCAATGGTGTAGTTGTTTTCTCTAGAGAATGTATAAAATGAAAGTTGTTATGCAAACCTCCTATTTCCTTCATTCTTTTTTGATTATCCATATCATCCAAAGATGAAAGATAACATCATACTCATAGATCAAAGGATCTGTAATAAAAATATTGAAAAACTCAATATTCCAACTCAAAAACCTATTGTTTTCAATTACTAGAACGCGCTTTGATATCATGTGAGAATTTGGGCCAAGATCGAGCATTGATAAAATATGAATATACAAAAAGAGCTTAAATTTGTAAGAGAGAGGAACCAAACATAATCCAAACTATGACTTATATATGATTAAGCTAAAATGTTAAATCTAAGCCTAATTTGATTTTATAGTATTAGTAAATAAATGCAATAATGAAATACAAAAATATACCAAAGAAAACTAAGAAATAAGTAATGAAACCTTAATGTGAAAATAAGGGTAAGATGACTTAGGTGATTTGCAGTGTTGCTGAAGGTGTAGAGGACTAGAAACTGGAGAAATTCAAAGCACTGATCATCGTACTAGAGCTTAGAAAATTGTAAAAATGGAGAAAAATGCTAGAAAGAAGCGCTTGGAGAGGGATAGGAGCACCCAAGGGTACCCGTGTACTGATTATGGGCACTTGGGTCTATGAAACTGCTCAGAAATACAAATTCTTAGGGTCATAAGATGTTATTTGATGCTCACCTTTTGTCATTATGGATTCGGAAAAAGATCACCAAGGTCACAATAAACCTACAATAAAGAATAAACCTGCAAAACCCTCAAATAGACATCAAATCCTAAAAAAGAAAGATATAGAATGAGGGGTCAGACTGTCCTCAGCCGCAACAATGGTGGAATTAAAATTGAGTGTTGCACTACATCTCATACCCAATGTAGTTCTGTGTGTGTGTGTGTACGTAATCATGCCCTAGGTTATTGTCGTGCCAGTCACACTTGGATAGTGAGTAAGTAGCTAGATGTAAAGAAATGTAGTAAATGTGTGCATGTAATAGAATGAACTTCCCTCCTATAAAGTTTATGCAGAAAACCATCCCTTTTGTCCCTTTTGAGTGAGGTAGATGGATGAAATGGAGCTCTTAGATTCCTTGATGGATGCAACCTTAGGTGGAGATAGTAGATGCTTAGAGCTTGGTCCTTTATTATGATCACTTAATTTTATATTTATATGATTACCTTTCATAATTAACCCTGAAAAGGCTGAATACCAAAAATATAAGATGCTCAAATGGCTAGAAAGGACCCAAAAAGTGTGATTAAATTACAAAGAGGATAGGTGTTCCCAGATTGAATGAGGGCACTTGACGTTGGCATCCCAGTCTGGGGGCTAGTGTCCAAGATGAAAAATGATGAAGATTGAAAAGGTAGACTGAGTAAGTAAGGGTGTAAGATTGAAAGTAACAAAAAAAAGAACAGAAAGGTGGCCAAAGACATGGGTTAATTAGTACTGTTCTTACTTAGGAATCATATGAATAGTAGTATGTAATTAGGACTAGATAATTACCCTAAGTGCATGATTTTGTGTGTACATTTCCCCCACTTTATGTTGGTGAGTGAAAAGCTTGGTAATATAAAGTAGATAGAGATGTGTACCTGATATCAATGTAGAAAATATGCTGAAGGACTAGCCAAAGCATGGAGTAATAAAAATGTGAAGCATGGATGCTAAGGAGGAGGAAGTGCAAGAAGTGATGATGAAAATGAACCTAGGGAAAAAAATGCATGTGTAGCTGTTATGATGTACCAATTATCGATGTTGATGTGTGTGATGTTGTTGTTGTTGTTGTGGTGGTGGAAGTGATGTTGATTACCACTTCCCATATAGACAGACCTATAAAAGGGAAGCTAAAAACTAGTCAAATATGCATGTAAATGATCAAAATATGTAAAACATTGTGTAAGGAAAGGTGTGAAAAAGGACCATGTGCACTTGATCCGTGATGAGAAAAAGGGTGTAGAAAGGATCCTAAAAATGATGTTGATGCATGATTTTTTTGGGAAATCTCATGCTAATGTAATGGAAGAAGTGTATGGAGAACTGTCTAGTGTCATCCACCAAACTTTAACTAATTTTTGCTATGTAAAACACCACTATAGATGGCATGTATGTGCTAGGGACTCTCTACCATGTAAAATTAAATGTGTAAATGCCCAGTGCGAAAGGACTCTCTTCTCTGTTAAAATCCTCTCTAACATGTTGAAGAACTATGTAATTATCCCCTAGTTACTGACACCTTAGGAAATACCATTGTATTTCCCCCTAGTTTCAGGCATCTAGGAAAGGCCACTGTACTAAGGACCCAAGTTTGATTCTGAGCCCTTTCCAAAACTAAAACTGTGTTGTACCGGTACCGTGTTGTGTGTAAATCTATATGGGGTGGCTGATTCACGCATATGATGCCCCCCTCATTTGGGGTGCATGGGATGTCGCTAAAGGAGTGTGTGGCCCTAAATAGGACCAACCACTATGCTAAAAATGTGCTAGTAGGGGGAAGGGAATGTGCATAGTAGAAACCAAGGCACACACAAATAAGTGGCTAGGAAAAATAAGTTTTAGTACAAGTCATATATAAGACAAAATGTAAGCTATATAGAAAATGTGCAAACATGCAAGAGGAAAATGTAAACCATGAAAAATGGGTCGCAAACATGAGATATCACTCATGATATCACAAGACAATCAAGGCCATCATGTCTATAAGGAGACAAGTGTGTACACAAAACAAAGGGAAAATCCTGTAAACAAGAGCATACAATGACAAACAATGGAAATAATGTAACAGATAATTATGGAAAAAAATAGTCCTGCATAATAAATTCTACACATGAAGCACCCGTTGGCATGTTAGAAAGATAAAAAGTATGTTAAAGTGTGTATAATCTGATAATGTAAAGTTCTAAGTACAAAATGAAACAATAACACCTGTAGTGTATGAAAGTGGAAGCCCCCAGGAGCCGCTGTGGGACTAGTACTAGGTACTGCGCCAACCATCCATGACGCATGTAACAGATCTATAGAATCTATGATCAAAACTAGAGAGACAAGTGAAAGTGCATATGAGTATGATAAAGATAATGACATACAAGATATTTATCTAGCATGTGTAATAAGATGTGCATGTAACAAGTAAATGTAAGAAAGAGTAAATGCAACCAAGATATGCGGTATGTTGTGGATGAGGAAGAATGAAATGCATTGTGAAGGATAGAAGCAGTGTGCCCCCTGAGTGGATGAAAATGTATGTAATGAGGCTCATTTATTTATGCCCCCTTAGCAGTCACAAATGAACTGTAGATGATAGTGTGTCATCGGGAAATGGTATGAAAAGTGTATAGAAGAAATATGGTGATTGTAAGTGGTTATGTGATGCATAGGATTGAATGTGAAAAATTAAAGGTGATGAAGTGGTAGAATGTGTGATGATTTAGCCTAAAGCATATATCAATAAACATGTCAGGAAGATGTCCAAAAAGCATGATGATGTAGCATAAAATATATATCACGAAATGTATGGATAAGATGTTAGAAAGGGGTGATGATTTAACCTAAGGGTGTATATTATGATATGTGTGAAGAAGGTGGTGGATAAAAATGTCACATAATATGATGAAAATATTTTTTGATCAAATGTGTGAGTGTGATGAGGTCCATTTGATTGATAAACCCTCAACAGTCAAGTATGGACCGAGGGACTAAAGTGTGTCATCAGGTAGTGAGTGCAGTGCATTAAAGTAGATGAGTAAAATGTGTAATAGTTGTGGTGGTGATAAAATGTCATGTGATGTGTAAGGTGGGTAATGTGTAATATAAAATGCATAGTGCGAAATGTAGGATGTGTAGATGATGTAAAATGTATAAGAATTTATTGTGGATAATGTGTATGATGTATAGGTGTATAAAGCACATAATGTGAATGATTCATAGTAGATGTAAGAGGAAAATGACGTGTATGTAAGAAGGTGTAGAATGTGTAACATGTAGTGTCTACTATATAGTGTGCGAGGGTCATGTGTATAGTATGCCTTCAATAGTCAAGTGTGAACCATAACACAAGAGTGCGTCATAGGGTAATGGTGTTATGTGCGTGTTCTGTGTAAGTGTAGAGGTGAAGCAATTCATACATTTATTGATGTTCGGTGGGATGAGAGTGATGCCCCCAAAGTGTGTGAAGGAAGAGATTGATCAGGATCCATAGTATAAAAGGTTTCCCTTGTCCAGATTGAAGCCAATTGGGGCTGTATTGGATAATTGATAGGTAATATTATGAGGTGGATCATACAAAGAGTTGTTACGACGTAAGGTGTATAAAATAATTACATATTCTTCATTAGTGAAAGTTTTTGGTGGATAATTATGATAGTATCAATGGGAGAGATTTTTAGAATGACTAGGAGATGAGTCATTACTAATAGTAATATTTCTGAAGGGCATGGGGAAAGTGATAAATGTGTGAGTGGAATCTATTGTGCCCAAAATGTAGTCAAGAAAATATTTCCCAAGTGTCAATGGAGAAGTAAGAGGGGTACGTGCAATGAAGACTGCTAAATGGAATACCCAGAGACCATAGGTGGCCATAAGGTGAAAATAACCATAATAAAGATGAGGTGGTGGTAATATATCATTAAGTTTCAATCAAATCTTAGCTAAGCTGTCACATGTGCAAATAGTATAAGAGAAAGTATGGTCCACCGGAATATGATGCCAATATGACTTGTTTATTAAGAGCGTGCATGTAAAAGAAGGTGGTGTAGATGTAGAGTGTTCAGAAGAAGGTGAAACAACATATAAAGTATGGACAAACTCCTGGTAAAGTACCATAACATTAGTAGAGGGAGGGGTCTTGAATTTTTATTCACTAGGGCTATTGGCCAAAAACGTTTCATTGAAATAAGAGTCATTGAAATCAATAGGAGTGAAATTAAGTTTGACTAATGCTTCATCATTAAGGTCAACATGATCAACTTCATCGTCAAAGTCATCAACATTGTCAGTGTTTACATTGTCATGTTGTATTATTGTATCGAGTACGTTGGTAGGTGGCATACTAGATGTAAGAGGAGCATTAGTGGGCATATTAGTAGTTTGTATATGAGTAGACACTGTGGGTGAAATGATAGCAATAGTATGAGTGTGAATAATTAGAGTGTCAAAATTGGTAGAAGAAGAGTATGCAGTGCTAGATTGAACAACGTCATATGTATTGATACTACTATATGGAATAAGCTGCATAGGAGGAATAGGCATGGCAGTGGTAGGGTATATGTGGCAAAATTTGGAGTGTTCAGGACCTGTAATAATAGTATGTTTGTAGCCATCATGTAAGAATTTGATGTATTGGTGTACTGTAGATATGACTGATTGCATTGCATGATCCAAGGTCTACCTAGTAAAAGGTTGAACTAAAATGAAGCATCTATAACAAATAAGTCAGTAAGGATAGTCTTAGGCCTAACCAGGGAAACATTTAGTGGCTAATATTCATAATTTGGCTATTTTTGGAGATTTTGAAAGTCCCATTTGGCTATTTTGACACCATATACACACCCAAGATTCACAAAAAATATTCATAAATAATACTATTTCCCACTTGCATATCCAAATGAATTCTAATATAAATATGTTTTTTTAATGAATTTCCTTTAAATTGAAAAAACCGGATTTTAAAACATGTTTGGGTCACCAAAAATTGTATGTGCCCTTGCATAAAAATCGCCAACATTCTAGAGGTAAATTTGAAACCTGAATAAATCCACCACTTATATGTATGTATGTATGTATGTATGTATGTATGTATGATTGCATGTATGTATGTATGTATGTATGTATGTATGTATGTACGTATGTAGGTATGTATGTATGTATGTATATATATGTGTGTGTATGTATGTATATATGTATATGTATGTGTGTATTGATATGATCAAATATACTAAAATCACCAATTCAACTATCTATTCAATTAAAGGATCATCTAATCTTAAAATTAGAATATGGATTTTATTCTATGTGACGTGATTTAATTAAGGAATTCCAAGGACCATTTAAGTCATAAAAATGTATTGTTTGCATGTTGATTTCAATTGGTTCAATTAAAAATAATTTTGATCCATAACAATGGATGCCTTTGTATTTTTTCCTTTGGGAGTCATTTCACATTTTCCAAGGAGTGAAATGCATATGTGTATATTTAGAAAAAATATCTCCTAGCATTTTGAAGGAAATTCTTCATGGGATTCGAAAAAGTGTTGAAAAGTGTCAAAGTAAAAAAATACTAGGGAAGGAGACTTCGAAGCTAGGATATAATAATATTTTGACAATATGGAAGAGGGATGGAAGCCTCATAAGTTTATTGATATGCAATAAAATCAAGTACAATAGAGATGGCTGCAATATTCATAGATATTGCACAACCATATGCTGACAAACATGTAGTTGCAACTATGCAACAATATACCTAAATACAGTAGCTTCCAAAATACATTCGGGAAGCACAAATAATGTAATACAAACAAATATAATTGTTACAAATACATAACAATTAAACCTACGAATATAGTATAACAAATATGGTTATAAAACCATATAACAATACAAAAATATAACAACTCATATTTACCTAGGCAAATACAATGCATAAATTACTTTAGTAAACCAAGTTTACTTAAAATTCGCCCCCTTAATTTTGCATTGCCTCAAGGGATGAGGAGAGGAACTCTCTAAATAACTCGAACTTGTCATGTGCAAGTGACTTTGTGAAGATATCTGCTCATTGTTCAACTTTTGGGAAAAACTGAAGTTGTATGTTGTATTTCAAGACATGTTTTCTCATGAAATGAACCTATACCTCAATGTGCTTTGTTCTCTCGTGAAAAACCAGAGTGTGAAAGAACACCTTAATTTTATACATACATGGTGGTATCTTTTTCCTATGGGATTCCAAGTCCTTCTAGTATGCGACGTAGCCATACCGCTTCATAGACAGCTCCACCAGTAGTATGATATTCAGCTTCTGTAGAAGAGAGAAAAAAGTTTTGTTTCTTGTTTCCCTATGATATCAGTCTAGATCGCAAAAAGAATACAAATCCAGAAGTGGATTTTTTGTCATCAATGTTACCTACATGATCTAAATCCGAATATCCAGTCAAGAATAATTGATCATTCTTCTTATATTCTAGACCAAGATTCATTTTACCCTTGAGATATCTCAAGATCCACCTTGTTACATTCCAATGACAAACTCTAGGTTCCTGCATAAACCTAGAAAGATAGCTTATGACAAAGCTGATATATAGTCTAGTATAAGTTAGATAAATGAGACTGCTAATCAACTATCGATAGAGAGTTTGCATCGACCACATGAGATGGATCTAAATGAGATAACTACAATGTCATCTCCATAGGTGTAGAAATAGGTGTGCAATCCATCATCCTAAATTTATCGAGTGTTGTCTTGGTACAATTCAATTGAGAAACAAATATGTGATTCTCCTTCTGTCATACTTCAAATCCAAGACAATAGTGTATGAGCCTGAGATATGTCAAGTCAAACGATTGGTTAAGATATTTCTTCGTTACATCAATCATTTTCATTGAACTGCTAGTGATGACTAGATCGTTGACATAGACAATAACAATCACAATCTCCCCCCCTTGATTTTTGAGGTAGAGATTGAAGTACATACAATACACAACGATACAAGTACATTTACAAAATATAAATGACATTTTTTTAAAAAATGACGTGGCATCTTTAGAGATGTTCCATGTGGCGGTGATGTGGAGAGGGAAGTAATCGGTTTAGGATTCCATCTATAGTGGATTTGAGCTCTTTGAATTATTTTGAACGACAGTTTTTTGTTGTCTTTTCTTGATATGGGGATATGTATTTGTTTGCTTTTCCTTTCATTGCCTCTATTTTGTTATTTGTTAACACCACATTGTATTTGTGTGCAGGGTCATTTTCAAATTGATGTCCACCATTTTTTCTTTAGATCTGTAGGGTGAGCTCCATTTGGAATTTCTGCAGCTCGCAGGGGTGAATATTTTCACATTAGTGGGCTGGGAGCTCGCCTTACTCACCCTTTGTGTGTTTGCGCTAATGGAAACTATATAGATGATCGTTGTATACAAAAATCAATCATGGACTTGGTTGATGAATAAAGATGTGAGCCGGCTCAATGTGTAGAGCTCACTCACCTTGAAATAAGGATGGTTCTCGATGGATTGAAGGGAAACTCGGAAGTTTAAAACAAAATAATGAAAAACACCGGTAGATGTTTGGATCACAAGTCTCAACTAATATTAACTCGACCCAATGAAATCTGCAAATGTAGGGGCTTGATCTGAATAAATGTAGAACTCACCTCAGGAGATTGGTGTTCAATATAACCAAATTGGTTGGCACAACTCAGAATGAGCTGAAATGTAACTCGGCCTTTAAATTTAGTAGATATTCCTCTAAACTCAACACATGGCCCTCCAAATATAACAGACTGCTAGTATTTGCAGTAACTAACAAGACCTCTAATTTTGATTTCTGAATCTTCTTTTTGAATCAGAATGGATCCAAAAAGTAAATTTTTCCTGGGTAAGGGGGAACCTGTGTAAAAAAAAAATCTTTTCAAACACCTGAAGAATGAATAGGAGGTTATGGGGATGCAGGGATGTTCTGGGAAGTTGCTGGAGGCAGCAATGGCTCTCTTGGTATGTAGAATTCTTCTCCAAAACTTTTCTACCTTCTGCAACCTCTCTCCAACCTAACAGGATGTCCTATCTTGCTTTGATACCAAATCTGGAAGAGAGACAAAATCCTGATAAGTTTATTGATATGCAATAAAATCAAGTACAATAGAAATGGCCACAAGATTTTTATATATTGCATAACCATATGTTAACAAACATGTAGTTGTAACTATGCAACAATATACCTAATTACAATAGCTTCCAAAATACTTCCGAGAAGCAAAAATAATGTAATACAAACAAATATAATTGTTACAACTACGTAACAATTAAACCTATGAATATAATATAGCAAATATAGTTATAAAACCATATAACAATACAACAATATAATAACTCATATTTACCTAAGGTAAATACAATGCATAAATTACTACAGTAACCTAAGTTTACCTAACATACATAGTGTAAGAGATCGATGGATGTGATATAATTCAAGTAGGATTCATGAGGAAGGATTGAGATTTATGGGGTTTTCCAAAATATCATGAAATGATGACATGTGACCAATGGATCAACAGTCAAGGTTAAATCCAAGGAAGGATTGGGGAAAATGGGTCCAAATTTCATAACTAAATAATTTTTCTTGGTTAAGTAAGGAATGTATATAAGGCACTTTGTACCATCAATAGATTAGAAAAATTAAATCTAACTTGAAGAGGAAAATTGAAATTAACCAATAAATATTTTAAAATTACAAAATTAGATAAGATTCACCTTTACCTTTATAACCATTTTTAATGATTTTTTTCAGTTTCGTTATAGTCACGATAGCAATTTTATAAAATTCTTCATCCTAACAAATCTTGCTTAAGCAAGATTCACCACCATTTCAATAAGTTTTTTTTTCATGTGTTCCTTAAACTTTTCACTGGGCCCAACTTGAATATGTAATGAAATAGTTCCTAGGCATGTGGGAATAGTTGAATCATAGCCCCGAATGAGAGTGGAGTTCTTGGAAATTAGATTATAGTTAATTCCTAGATGTTTTAGAAGGGAATGAGCACATAGATTGAATGATGATCCATTATCGATAAGAACAAGTTTAATGAAAGTAGTGTTGAGGACATCGGTGATAAGCAATGACATAAAGGTATTCATGTGAGCAAATGGTGATATGTCCTCATTAGTGAATGATATAGCATGTGGCATATTTTTAAGAGACTGAATGAGGTGTGTGAAATCTACCATAGAATCATCACTTTCTATATGGATATCACATAGGGAAGCCTCTAATGTTTTACGATAGTCAGACACATTACATAATAATTCATAGAGAGATATTTTGACAGGAATATTCTTAAGTTGCTCAATGATATCATAGCCTTTAAAAGTAGTAGTAGTTGGAGGAGTCATAGAAGTAATAAGTTATGGAATAGAAATGGGTGTAGCCATAGGAGGGAAGGTATGTCGATGGTTATTACATTGATAGAAGAATTAATAATAGTTGTAACAAAGCAAAGAGGATGTTGAGTAAAAACTTGCGTGAAATCAGCAGGAGTAGTAACTATACCTGAAACCCTAGTGGGATAAAAACAGGGATAATAAATTATTGAGTCATAACTTGATACATTGAAGACATACTCAGAAGTAATGTGTTGAATCAGTCAGGTTCACTACAACGATTAATATAAAATATAAAATCTAAGCCTAATCTAATCCTATTGTAGCAGTAAATAAATGTAATAAAGAAATACAAAAATATACTAAAGAAGAAATAAGTAATGAAAACCTAATGTGTAAAGAAGGGTAAGATGCCTTAGTTGATTCGCAGTGTTGCCAAAGGTATACAAGACTGGAAATTGGAGAAATCCAAAGAACTGGTCTTCATATTGGAGCTTAGAAAACTACAGAAATGGAGGAAAAGGCTAGATAGGGGCGTCTGGAGAGGGATAGGGGCATCAACGGGTGCTTGGCTACTGATTCTGGATGCTTGGGTCTACGAAAATGCTCAGAAACACAAATTCTCATGGTCATAAAATGTTCGTTGATGCTATCCTTTTATCGCTATGAATTCACACAAAGATCACAATAAACATGCAAAACCCTCAAATAAACATCAAATCCTTAAAAAGAAAGATACAGAATGAGGGTTCAGACTGTCCATAGCTTCCACAATGGTTGACTTACAACTGAGTGCTACACTACATCTTAGACCCAATGTAGTTATGTATGTGTGTGTGTGTGTGTGTGTGTGTGTGTGTGTGTGTGTGTGTGTGTGTGTGTGTGTGTGTGTGTGTGTGTGTGGTGTGTGTGTGTGTGTGTGTGCACGTGCACGCATGTGTAGAATCGTGCCCTAGGTTGCTTTTATGTCAGTTACAGGGTTCATTTTAAGAGACCTCTTAGAAATCGGAGGTGGAAAATACCTGGCGAATATCCTCGGAACTGGTTTCATGGGAAGGCGGATTTTTTGGGGGTCTGATAGCAAAATTTTCACCTAATTTTTAAGTGGTGTGATAGAAGGCTGCAGACGCGTGACAGAGTTTTGTTGTCATGCATCAAGGTGGTTGACGCATGTCAACCACTTTCTTAACTTGCGACAGTAAATATCTATCACACGTCTGTGGCCTCCACCCTCTTGTGTCATGCAACAACAAAATCTCTGTGTCGTGCATCAACAAACTCTCTGTTACACATCTACTTCCTCCACACTCCTATCACGCATCAACAAACTCTCCTTGTCGCGCATTAACAAAATCTCTGTCACACATATGTAGCCTCCACCCTCCTGTCACGCATTTACTGTACTTGATAATACATATGCCCCCAGGGGGTATGAGTGAGCTAGTACTGTTATACCTGGTGAATAATCTAGGATTATATAGGGTATAGTTTCAAGGGTAGGTGAAGTCGACCCCTAAAACAAATAAAACTGTAATTTTTAGGTGAACAGGTCACTGACCTGCGCCAAAAAATTCACATTTTTAAATTTTTCAAAAATGGAATATTCACCATATTACAAATATTCGCCACTAAAATTATCCCTGGTCAGTCGCACTTGGATAGTGAGAAAGTAGCTCGATGTAAATAAATGTAGTAAATGTGTGCATGGGATAGAATGAACTTCTGTCCTATGAAGTGTATGCAGAAAACCATCCCTTGTGTCCCTTTTGATGGATCTATATGGATGCAATGGAGATCTTAGATTTCATGATGGATGAAACCTTGGGTGGAGATAGTAGATGCTTAGTGCTTGGTCCTTTATTATGATTACATAAATTTATATTTATATGATTCCATTGCTTGAATTTCATAATTAACCCTGAAAAGGATGACTACCAAAAAGATAAGATTCTCAAACGGCTAGAAAGGACCAAAAAAGTGTGAGTAAAGTACAAAAATGACAGGGGTGCCTAGATTGGATGAGGATTCCTGATGCTGGAGTTTTGTTCAAGGCGCTGGTGTCTAGGATGAAAAATGCCAAAGACTGAGCAAATAAGGGTGTAAGACTGAAAGTAACAATAGAAAGCACATAAAGGTGGCCAAAGACATTGGTTAATTAGTATTGTTCTTATTTAGGAATCATATGAATAGTAGTATGTAATTAGGACTAGATATTACCCAAAGTGTGATATTTTGTGTCTTTAGTATATTGAATGTATTAGAAAATAGGATTATAAGAGGTGTATATATAGGAAGTGTGGAAGTGTAACCATCACCTAAAAAGGTGGAGAATGTAATTATAACCTATCCCAGTGACACCTAAGCAAGTTAAATACATTGTAATGAAAATCATGCAATGGAACAAAAAACCTCCACTAACATTAGATTTACCCACCATTTTTAGCTCATTTGAGAAGCACAAAGGAGATTTTTATCCCACACTCTCCATTCCACGTGTCATTTTGGAAGAGACATAGGTAAAAATTTGTAGTGTATCACTTCCCCTATCCAACCTATTTAGTAGATTTCTAACCATGACATTAAATATAGATAAAATGAATCTTAATTAGACCCACTTCATGCACACTCACATGTTTTCTATTCACTCCACTCTTCATTTGGATATTAGAAACAAATGAGTCCTTTTTCACACCTTCTTAAGCATGCAAGACTTGAGACTACTTGAATTAGACACGAGATTCATTCCAGTTATACAGATGATTTCTCACATGCACCATGTGTGCACATGGTAGTAGATCACATGTAGACATTTTTATCTATAATTTTTATTCACCTATGATGAGTTTTATCTCAATCATAGTTACATCTTCAATATTATTTCCATGGGATCTATAGGCATGTATCCTCTATCATTCAACTATATCATCCACATACTACTCTTTTTTCCTAGATTTTCTCCCTTTGTTGACTTGGAATGTTTCCATTATTTTGGAGTAATTCAAATTTTATTATTTAACATTCCTTTAACAATTAGACAACTCATGTTTTTGATCTATTCTTGTGTATACCATGTCTCATTGTCTTATTTGGTATTTTTTGGGATGTATACTTGTACTAGAGTACTATGTTCCATGGGGGTATGCTTTTCACAATCTGTTCTACCATCATACATTTGTTCCTTATTTTGCACACCCATTTTTCAGTTGTTATGTATTCCTTTAATTATTAGTGCCCTATTATTTGTGAGACATCCTTTTCTGTATCATTTGTAATCTTGATAGTTGGAGTGTCTCCCTTTAGTGATCATTTTTGGTATTACCCAAATTCTAGTATTTTTCAATGTTTGAGTAGTGGATTCAAACCATTCATACAAATATATTATTTTATCGAATGCACCTAGTCAACATTATGGGGTGTGTGTCTATTCATACTACTTATAGTGTTGTGTCCCTTGTTTACCCTTGGCACATCACATCATCTACTTTAGAAACTTGATAGCATTCTTGGTGTAATATTTCTTACCCTTTTCATGTCATTTGACATATTGACATTATCCTTAGAGTTATTATGGTGCATATAATGTTTGATTGTATTCTTTTTTGATGAAGTAGTAAATTCAGACCACTGGTGCAGATTTGATTTCTTCACAAAATTAATTTTACTTGCACTTCTTGTATATTATTTAGTGATGGATTTCATCCCATCAAGTGGGTTTTTAGTGATGGATTCCATCCCATCCAGTGCATTCTTCATAGTACTTATTCTATTTTTTTAGAAACATTTATTATGTATATCATTTTTTTCAAGGTTGTACTTATTATACATGGTTACCACATCAGGCATAGTTGTCAAGACCCATGTTTAAGGATTATTAACATTTTCATTCTATATAGGCCTCCCTAAGTTCCACTTTGGGTGGGGGGAGGTGTTGGTACAATATTATATTTACAAAAATATTAAGTTGACTTGGGTTAGCTAAAATACAATAGGTTTGCTTAAAAAGCACATCGTAGGCTTATAATATGATAAGTGACATCACTAATCATTTTCCACCACTTCCTACATGTGTTCATATGTGTCCATCACTTTAGAAACGTGTTAGTCACAAGTATATGTGAGCACGGAAAATCTAACTAAAATGAAAGATAAGCAAATAGATATGCAAACCTTCCAGTCAGTTCTTCCTTGCAAACATGAATGATAAGGTTGTAAGAAGCTTTGAAGCTTTTGTAACCTTGTGAATAATTGATTGTGGGTTCTCTTTAAAGTGGTCTCCAAATGAGAGAATTACAATGCTACGAACAAAGACTTGACTTGGATATAGATTACAATATGTAGATATTGGGTAGCAAAGTTGATAGAGTTTTCTTATACTAATCCAAGAGGATTCGTAAAGGTATATGTTTTCTCTTTTATAGAGGCTGAGTAGTGGTATGCGAGTAGTTGCAGGTGGTTGAATGCACATGATAAAAATAACACTTGAGGGAGGTTAGAAGAAGTTGCATCTTGAAAGGTGTTTGTGCGTGCAATTTGATTTCCCCCACCTTTTTAGGATTCTAGAATTGCAGTTGACTGGACTAGTGAAGTGGAGTCCAAAGGGAACCTAAATGGCAGTTGAGTAGGAAAATAGGTGTATTTTCCTAATTACGTAACTAATTAATTATCTACAATGTGCAAGATAACTAATTAATCATTTATTTAATAAATAAAAATTAAGATAGCTAATGTAAGGTTGGAGACTAATTTAATTAATCATAACAACATGAAATGTGTATGATTAATCAATTTAATTAATCAATCATAAGAGGGTATGAACTAGGATGTACTTGGATACAAAAATACTGGGAATAAGTGTGTGATTTTAGGGTGTCTACAGTATATTTGGTTCACAACTCTTTCTTTACTTAGTCAAATTGAAACTTGGAGCCAAACTCTTACTTTTTCTATATATTGACCACACTTATTTGTATATTTTGAATAATTGTGAGAATAATGTACTATTATAGCTTTGTATTCATGTGTATTTGATGTACTAAAATATCAATTCGTCCATAGCTAGTGTGAGTCAATGTTGAGGAGTTTCCTTGGTTTCAACATTTCCTACACTTAATATGTACACATTTTATTCTAGATTCCATAAAAGGTTTCAGAATGTGACACAACTAATAATTTGAATGTAATGACATAGAAATGTATTTTACTAGTAGAGAAGGATATGCGTAGGAAATAGAGGTTCAGAATACATTTGGGATCTTTATGAAATGCATGCATCTCATCATGAGACACTTGAATCTCATATCAAAACATTTACTAGAAATAGATTCACATATTTTGTTATCACCATGAAGTGCACCATGTCTAGATTCAACATATTCAGGTGTATTTGTTCATATTCCACTATCATGTAAATTTCAAACTTTTAGTAGTCACTTTCTTAAGATTTATACAATTATTGATTCACTCTTGTTTATATAAAGAGGCATGAATTCATAAACATGGTAACATGGACACAAGGATTTGACTATGTCCACTTTATATCCACATTCAATACCCACATGATTGTTTTCTTTGTTTTGATATGTATTCTCAGACACACATCAAAACAGAGCATTATATACACACCTAAATTTGGTATATGAGTAGTTTACGATCGTATTAGTGAATTACTATGTTTATAGGTTATTGGCTCATATTAGATTCTAATTGGTGCACTTATATTATGTTTATTGAATTTCCAATTATTTTTCTTTTATTGTTGATACCATCAAATTCATTCTCTCTTTTTGAGTTCTCAATTTTCTCCATGTAGGCCATTTTTATCATGTTTCAGCTCTCCATTCCAAATTTCCTTCAATATTTCCGTAGTGCATGTTTTTGACTATTTTCCTTTTTTGCATGAAAGTAAACATTTTTTGTAGTGCATGAATATGGTCGTTGTATTTTATGGGACCTTTTCACCCATGTTTTATTGTATTGAGATTTTTGCTTCTTTTTCTTAGTTTTGAAGTCATTGTATGTACACTTGCACATCAATAGGGTCTTAATTTGATTTGAAGAAGTAATTAAATATAAAGTTACATCAGTAGTGCATTTAAGCAAAAATTGAAAGCACATGAGAACACATTTATATTGAATTTGAAAGGAAATAATTGTTATAAATGAAGTATCCATATACCAAATTACTGATTTCAAGCATATACAACCATGTAGATGATCTTAAGTTTTTCATACATTTATAAGATAAGGGTTGGATCAACTATTCTACACAAGACTATTGTTCAATACATTAAGAAAAATCCCATGTTGTTCTCTAGTTGAGGGCCTTAATAAATATCAAGGAAGGTCAACTTTTCTCTAGTTTAGAAAATGTACCAAACACATTTGTTTTCCAAGAATTGTTACATATTCCATAGATGTAGATATTGGATTAGGGTTTTGGAAAAAGGAGGTTAATTTTTCAATGATTTGAAAGTTATCTAGACAAAGTAAAACATGCTTGTGCATATTACAAGGCACGATGAACACTTTCAAAATTCAAATTCAATTATGCACATACAATTCAGTTTTCATAGCAACCCTTTCATTTTTGTGCTATATGAAATTGCTAATTATACTAAAACATGGTCAAGGGAGTTTGACACTCAATTCATCTAAGAGTTGATTATCAAGCCTTTTGTAGAGGTGACAAAGGAAGTCGGATTTTTACCGACAAAAACAAGGAATCGAGTGTTATCCAATACATCCTAAATCGCTTAAACATTTTACTAATTACCAATTTTCGATGATTTGAATAGTCCCTTCCATCTAATTACATTTATATTATTTATTGATTATATTTTAATTCAACCCACCTACATTGTATAGTGTTTATGCTAATGTAAAACCATTTTCCACATCGACAACCAATTTTCACATCTACACTGTATTGCATTTTGATGCATCACAACTTTTCCGCTAAAACTAATGAATAAAATCCTTCTTCAACATACTCTTATAATACATATTGTCTTAGCGCAAAATCCCAGTTATTTAAAAAGAAAAGCTTATCTCAATCACTTTTGTATGGATTTCGATGTAGGTCGAAATACGTACAGTCAGCATTCATATGTAACAGTTGCATGGGTACATGAGAGCAGTCAGTTGGGCCTGTGCAATTACAAATAAGTAATTTTGGGCCCATACAAAACGTACCAGAAGTTACACTCAACTCTTTTAAACAGTGCCCAATTGATAAGCTATCACAAAGGTTAGAAATTGACATATGAGAGCACAAGAATATTTGGAGATGCAAAGTGGGAGGTTCCTATAACGACAATTCGATCCTTTTTTCCTCTACCTGTATTCTATCAACTTTACCTAGATCAGCATCTGTAACTCATAAAACCAAAGCAAAAGAATGAGAATATTGTAAGTGCGTAACAGACGTAAAACAACTTTGCAAGATCTCATCTTTACGTAAATAAATGATGATAAGGAATAACGTGACACTGAAAAAGAGGAGAATTGGTGAAAAAAACCAGTCTGGAATATTGGAATTCAGACTATCGGAATCTCTTACAGTAATTGACAGAGAATGTCTCTGCATCGCTTGATTCTGTCGATCACATGGAACGTGATGACTTTTTGCTCAGAAGCTCTGAGATTTTGTGTGGGGCTACATTTCTGCAATAAGATTTTCCCTGTTGTATTCCTTCATTTGCATTGATCAAAATATATATTAAATATGTCATTGAACTGACTGCCACAAAGCAAAGCATCTTGGAGATTAATTAAAATTTATCTTTCATCTCTTTGTGTCTTTTAAAAGCATGCTTTTTAAAATAGATTAAATGATGGAGGAAGCGGCCGTCACCCTCCCGAGTCCCCACCGGACTGGGATTTGTATCTTGGTGGATGTCGAGGCAATGTCTTTTATGCCATCTTTGGTAGTATTATATTACAACCTATTTGACAACATTAACTTTTAAACCTAGCTAATGGAACTAAGAAAAAAAATATCTCCAAAGACAAACCTCTTCAAACCAACAACAATTAATTCTATTAAGAAACGGAATAAAAAAAATCTTTAATCGTCATACCTATAAGAAGTTCGGTCATGACGAGGCGTGTGATGTCTATAACTTTGAAGACTAACGAATTCCTCTCACTCCTACTCATTTCCATTACCAAAGCATTGAGATATTTTCTAACGCCAACTTTTTGAGCAGTCCTTACTTCAATAGTGGAATTCTATAACCCACATTATCAATATTGTTTTAGAGTAAAGGTATCTAACACAGAAGTGGTCACTTTATGTTTACAAAAGCTAGGGGTTACAGAACAATACTATGTTCCATGAGGTAGACATCTTAACACATGTGCATGTTAGGTAAATGGGTTTTGAACAAAACCCTTTTGTTTGACAGGTTTTAGATTAAGAGTTTATTTTCAAAATCCCATATAAGCATATAAACAAAGTTTCAAGGAAATTTATATTTGTTCAAAATCTCACCAAGAATATAAACAACCTAGTTTCAAACAAAACTATTTTGTTTGAAATGATTTCAAATCAAGAATATTTATTCAAAATATAGGTGTTTATAAAAAGTGACAACACTAAATTTGCCACTCTTTATCGCCCTAAAGGAGTGATAGGGTTTTATTTGAACTAGTAAAATTCAAAGTTATGATATTTGACATATATCATTACTCCTTGCCGAATTAAAATAGATTCAATGATACAGTCATTGAGGCCACTTTCAACAAACAAAATTAGTTAATATACTTTTTTTTTCTCTCAAATTTTAATTCAAAAATTAGAAACTTAGGTTACATGTAGAGTTTTTAGGGTTTTGTTTTTATATTAATCTAGAATGAAAATTGGGGTTTTGAGTAGGGTATCATAAATATAATTTTTTATTCATTTTAAATTAAAATTGTCGTGCATTAACTGACTTAATTTTTTTTACATGTGTATGTATGGAAAGTTTTGTTTATATGTTTAGAAGTTACAACAAACAATTTGTATGTCATAACCAACCAAAAAATTGATAAACTTACCAATTATTGCAAGATCCTTAGATTTCTTTGTCAAGGCATGCTTGTGTTATAGTCAATTTGATTAACTTTTTATTACAACCTATTTGATAGTCTACCAGTTCTTGGCTACCTTGAAAATAATTTTATTCATTATACAATGATAAGGACATGAACAATAGAGAACTTATATGCTTGAAATCCCCCAACCAACTACTAATAGAAAAGGCTAGGGGATTAGTTTCAAATAAGATATATCAAATAATTACTCACATATAATTGAACCGACGTTCTACACATGGTTTCTTACATAGTTTACAAAGTTCCATATGACTTTTGAACTTCCATGGATACGTTCATCTTTTTTCCTTGTTCTAGGAGTGTTATACTTTCCTTTGTATATTTTTTCAGTATAAAATGATACACTATAATTTATATTGCATGAAATTTACCTTTTAACAAAATATTAGATTTATTCATCCTAGGTCCTAATGACCCTGTAACACTTTCTTCGGATTAAATAATCATCTCATCTCAAGACCAAGACAATTTCATAGTTTGGCTTGTGTTGTATTTATTTTTGGTAGGACTTTCTTCCTTCATGCTTTTAATATACAATTCCTAAAACCATTAGTGTAAAGACCATACCAAACACTTCTCTCTCTATAATCATGTTTGAAATTTTGGATATATTCTAGGATTGTTGCAATAACCTTAAGATCCACACATATGTGTTTAATAAATTATGTAAGTTTTCGTAAGTATGTAAATGTTATTGTGTGTGGTAGTCAAGTACGTCTAAGAAATTGGGGTCCAAAAAGAGGACAATATTTGACAAAATAATTATTTATATGAAAATGTGTACATAATTCTAATTTCCTACTTCCATTTAATAGGTTTGGTATTCACCAAACTTAAAGTGCATTTACACTATAACATGAGTGCACTATAATGTGTGCATATAATAAGAGAGCATGTTACATTGTGTAAAACCTATAGTAAGATTGTGGTATTGTTGAGTTAGAATTTTCAAGGGTTAGAAGGTGAAGAGGTGGAAGGAAGTTTATGAATTGATTAAAATAAATGTTAATTATAATAATATAAATGTAACAAGATAAATTGATATTTATCTTGTTTCATTTAAATTATTATACTTTAAATTTATTTTAGTAAATATAATATATTCGGGCTACTTTGTACTGAGTCCTGAAGTCAAATCCACATCTCCACGAGGTATAATATAAAATATAGTTTTTCAAAATCCATTCTTATCAGTAATTAATGATTTTAAAGATTTTAGTATTGAAATGAAATCTTTTATGGTGTAAATTTTCAACTAATTTCTTTTTTGCAAAAACATATTGTCATTTTATAAGTTTTGGTTCCTTCTAGATTGGTTCCTAACATTTGTATAATTTCTAGATGTGTTAATATTAAAATTTAAAAACCTCATATCTCTCATAGATAATGACAGTTTATCAAGGATATTGACTCATAATTTTTTCTATGAATCTAATTGTGACTATACAACATGATTTAGGTATAACTTGGATAATGTAAATAGTTAATTAATCACTCAATTTATTTAATTGTTGATGTAACTTTGAATAATTTTATTTGCATGAGCCATAGTACAAACCTTTAACTCTAAATTAAAATTCAGCTCAATTTATTTAGGTGTAGGATATATTAGATTTGATTTAGGGTAGATGCATGATGATGGGTTACAAAAAAGTGGAAAACTTCCTAAAAAATGGAAACACGTACGATTGTTTTTCATAGGTTTGGATATTCGCGAACCTATAATAAATATGCACTTGATATTTATTGTTTGTATGAGGTTGGGGATGTGGCAGGTTTGGCAAGGGGTCCAACATCTTTAATCAACTAATTGTTAAGTATAAAGAAATGAAGATTATTTATTTTCTAAAAATTTATTTTAGTAAATATACGAAATTAGGGTCACTTTGCACTTGATAGATATGATATTGTAGCTCCAAAAATTATATGTTGGAAGAACAACCATTGAGAGGGGGTGAATCAGTGCACATTAAAAATTTCATTCACTTATACATTTACATACATCAACCATTCAATTTAACTTAGCCATTATGAATCATCAAGACAACACAACCATTAAACACATGCAAAAGGAACACAAGAACACGTGGACACCATATAATGGAAAACCATTGTAGGGAAGAAAACCAATTGATCAATGAAATGGAAAAATTTCCTATAAACAAAGATCAAATTTATTAAAGCACCAACTCCGCAAGGAGTGTTGGCCCCCAGAATATCGGTTAAGTACAAGAATGCGTGTGGGTGTGCGTAACTTATGTGAAGAAGGGCGCGCAGGTAGAAGGAACACAGGGCAGGGTTTAGCAGAATACACGACACATGCATAAGACAAGATGGTGTTGGGAATTATCCATATTCAGAGTTCTAAAAGATCTGTTACCTCAGAAGGCATGGCGGTGAAGGAAAAAAGCTATATATAGAGGTGCGCATGGTAGTAGAAGGAGAGATATAAGATGTGATGCAAAGTGGTAGTGTGGTGGAAAAGAGGCGAAGCTCTGCAGGAGTATCATGGAGGATTATATGGGTTGGGATTAGAGGAAATATAGGAGTGATGGCATATTTAGAGGGATGGGTCTATGTTTATCCTTGTAATATGAAGGACATAGTGTAGTTTCTAATGCATGAATTTTCTCTGCATTATTATATGTGTCTGTTATAACCTCAAGGAATGTAATGTGGTTACTGAATCATTAATATGAATGGAAGGTTTATGTTCTAAAGCATATATGTGTTCATGAGCATAATCCTAATGCATTTCCTTTGTGTTATGAATCATTTCTATATGTTGTTTGTTATTTCTCTTTTATGGATGCATTGATATGATAACTCATCCTAGGTTCTCAGAATGATGCATGGTTCTTTTCCATTCTTTTGCACTTAAGTGTGTGTCATAGATGATGTATTCTCACAAGACTCACATAAAGGAGGGGCTTGGCACCTTTGCATGCCTCAGGTGAGTGCCCAGCGCCCGCATTGGGTGATAGGCCAGGTGCACATGGGATTAGACTGTTGTTCTAAGGGTATAAAAATGACTACATCTTGGTTCCATTGTCTGGGACCTCTTTTTGAAGTTGTTGTGAGAAATGGCATACATCTTGGTCCCTGTGATGCGTGATGACAGAATGTCTGACCTTGGAAAGTGTTGAAACATGGTTCAAGAGCATGGAGGATGAATTTTCTCAAAGATTCAACACTGGACCTGAGTTTGATGCACGTAGATGGGTAGAAGAGAACCTATACCATGAGTTGTATGAGACATTCTTCTATTGTTTTCCAGTAGAACTATATGAATGGCTTTCAGCATATGCATCCAGATCAAGCTGGTACTATAGATTGCATGCGTATGGACCCAAGATGATTATCAGAGGCTACAGGATGCAGATATGAATTGGACACATGTTGTTGATCACTGGTGGAAAGGAGTGTTGAACAGTTATACTCTAGAATACCATTTCTACGTATTCTTTCCTAGAAGTTGTTGAGTTTGAGTTTCTGAGGGAGCCCAGAGGATCATTTTTGTGTGTTATTCCTTTGGCTATGAAGATCTTGGTCATTACCCTAAGTTTAGAGGCATTTCCCATGGCCGGCTAAGCTTCTCTGAGTGCTGGGTGAGGAAGCTAGGGTGGAGGAAGATGGCAGACATTGTGGATGAGAAGGAAAGGGAGGAGAGATGACTCAAGTATAGTGACACTCATGAAAGGGAGATGACTAGACAATGTGAGGTTGCAAGTGTGATGGATCTATGGAGGTAGACATTGCGGGAAGGAGTTGAGGTTCACGTAGAGGATGTGGAACCTAAGCAGTCTGTGCTACCCCATCTTGGAAAGCATGGGAGAGAAGCCCCTTCAGCTTCTGATGAGAGTTTCATCGCATGGAGAAAGGAGAGTCATATGCATGCATCTGAACCCACCTGGTGACCAACCCCTGGTGCTTGGTTTTCCAGATCAAGGGAGAAGTATTGTTAACCCAGTTGGTATCGATGGGAGTAACTGATCTGTGCCCAGGAGATATAATTTCTCATTTGGAACATCCATGGCTACGCAAACCATTCTGGTATTTGGAGGAATTTTTGGACAAGGTGCAAGTATGCAAGGTTTGGGTATCACATCTGGGAGTGGCGCGGGACACACAACTGGTAGTGGGACAATATCACAAACCATCAACACATAGTTCAGTGGGACATTGGGAACACTAGGCGTGACCACTTCAGGCCATTTTCCAGCTGCAGGAGGTGGATCTGGTGGTATAGGGCTGGAGGACCTGGTGGACCTAGTGGATCTGGAGGATCTGGTGGGTCAGGAGGAACAGGACCTAGTGGATCTAGTGGATCTGGTGGAGGAGGAAACACCAGAGGGAACCAAGGCTCTGGATCAGGAGGACAAGGGCCTCAGCCACCACCAAGAGTATTTTTAGAGATGTCTTTTGCACTTACCAGACTACAGGGGTATTGAAGATGCTACAGAGCATGTGCACAAGTGTGAATTACTATGGTGTGTGAAAGGGATCACTACCCCAGAGTGGAAGGCAAGTCAGTTTGTAACAATGTTGTAAGGGCACACATAGTTGGTATCAGAAAGTATGACCCCCATCAAATGGTGGTAGACTACACTGCATTGAAGAATGCCTTCCTAGCAGATTCCATATCCTTGAATTTGAACAGAAGAGCATCAACGCTCTAAAGGAGATCCAACAAGGAATGGCAGAGAGTGTGTGGGAGTATGATGCATGTTTCAAGACTCTCTTGTCAAAACTATCCTATGACATTCACCCTTCTCAACATGCTCAATGGTTTGTTGGAGGATTGATAACACCATTTAGAAGGGCTCTGTCACACAAGACTTTCACAGACCCGCGTGAGGCATTGGAAGTTGCCCTTGCATGCCGAGGCTATTGGGAGCATTGATACTAGTGTTAGTCCTTTTCTGGAGGCTCAAATTGCTACAATGGCCAAGAAGTTGGAGAATTTGTCTGCAAACTCAGTGCATGAGGTTCGTAGTGGGCTTTGGTGTACAGACTATGAAGTGGAAGGGCATGCAAAGGATAGTTTCCCTTAGAATTTGGTACGCGCTATGGTGGTAGACTGTGAAATTTTCCATGGGGATCATGATGCAAGTAGGTGCCCTCTACTACAGCGCGCAATCCGCAAGAATGTTTCTTGCTATTGTAAGATCTGTACCTCTACGACCCATGATACCAAGGATTACAGACTGATTGATCAGATCCATGATGTTATTGATCTTGGTGTGCGCCAGACTAGTCTTGCAAGTAGTTCCAAGGATGATGATCATTGCTATGAAGGGCGTGTAGATGGAGGAGTGCGTGGAAGAGGTTTTCGCAGAGGATTTCATGGTCACAGTAACCACGGTGGAGGACGAAGTGAATTCCCATGAGGAACCTGTTATAACTGTGGATCTACAGAGCATTACAAGCATGAGTGTCCTGATCTATTACAATGCTCATGGTGTGGGAAGAAACATAAGTACGAAGAGTGTCCAGAGCTTTATGAGCATATGAACCAGCAACACCTGAAGGAAAAAGGTGTTGGGATGGTGAGCATCAAGAAGGTCGATTCACAGTGGATGCCAAGAGTGGTGCGTGAGTCAGGACTAGAACCTGTATTGGTGACGACGCAAGCAGAGGTTGCATGTGCCAAGGAGATGCCAAGACAAAGGACACTAGTTTCAAGAGAGGAAGTGGTACATGGAAAGTATCCAGACCCTACTCATCAGAAGGAGGTGTATCAAGAGACTATGGATGTGATTCAGAGTTTGCAAGGGGAGATCCAATGTCTAAAGGAGCAATCAAAGTAGTTGGAGCAAAGGAAGAATGTCGAGGCTCCAAAGGATGACCTGGATGAGGTCAAGGAAGTATGTAGGATGTTAAGGAAAGAGAATATTATTCCCTTTCTAGGAGAATGGCTGAGGGAGAAGGTACCACGCATCGGAGTAGAGTGCGAAAGGTAGGTTTTTCATGCAAACCTTCCTCCTCACAGCCTTGACTATGATAAGGAGATTACATTGAATGCAGTTGTTGATGGATGGCTTCTAAGTAATATCCTCATCGACACATGAGCGGAGGTCAATGTTCTTACCTTGGATGCCTTGGCATCAAATGGGAAGACCCACATTAGAACCATCTTTGAATGTGCTGTATATGAAAAACAAGACAAAGGAAATGTCCATTGGAGTCTTGAAGGATGCAGTTATCACCATTCAAAGGGCCAAGTTCACTGGAGACTTTGAAGTCTTGGTGCTCGCCAAGGTAGACAACTTTCCAACATTACTTGGGCACCCTTGGTGTTATAAGAACAATTCCAACCTATGGTTTAACAAGGGGTATATCAACTTTGAGAACAAGGAAGAAAGGGTGAATATCCATTTAAGAGATGGGAAATTAGCACCCTATACTGAGCCCTTAGGAGAGGAAGTCCTCAACATAATTTGTGTGTGCTTCATCAGAGATCCAGAGATAATTCATCCCATGGAGGGAGTTATCCAATTTGAAGATGCTCAGTCCTTGAGTGATACCACTAGCATGGCATGTGACAATTGGGTGCATGGGACTTATGAGTTGATTGGGAGACAGTTGAGAGGATCTGTAACAAGGGTAACAAAGGTGTGCTCAGTCAAGCCTGGGAGGGAAGAAGTTTCCAAGTTACTCTGGAGGAGCATACCCTAAAATTTTCTTGCGAGAAATGAAGGCTCAGTGGAAAAATGAGGACGAGAGAAGGGGAATGCTCAGTTATAACTTTGCTTCTCGAAACTGTCTAGATCTAGTGGGAATGCATATTCAAGAGATCCTCCTAGAATGGCACATGAGGTAAGAATCACATGTTCCTGTGCACTAGAGGATGTGAAAGGGGCATCGGGGAAGAGACATCCAGAAATTTTCAAAGTCAAGACTACTCACTATAGGAATTCTTATTCTCATTGGTGTTGAGAGGGTTCCCTATAGAATGTGAAGGCAGTGATTCAGGAAAGACACTTTGTTAGCTGGGCATGTCAAACCATGGCCGCCGCTTGTATTCCGAGTGATGACAACCATAGACTCTGAACACACAGGAAAGTTTCAATCTATCAAGAACAAAAACAACCTCAGAATGATTGAATTGGCAAGTTGCTGGTTTTCAAGGTGCTGATGAAGATAGTAACCAATATCGTGTTTAGTAACCGGTGTCGGTCGTAGAGCAAACGACTCGGTCCCTTAACCGATGGGTGTCAAGAAGTCTATGGATAAGAAGATATAAAAGGCTGCTATATTTGATTTTTAGAGCAACGTTGGAAGTATGCATTTATCAACTTATTGATCACAGAAGCAACAAAGTATGACAGAGAAAATAGAATTTGAAAACAAGCAAGAGGCAAACTCTATGTAGAGACTAATCCTAGGGATAATTTTAGGATCGTGGGCTTATGCCATTTAGACGTAAGATGATGTCAGATATCCTAAACAACAAGACCTAGGGGAAATGTCAAGTGGGTTTTAGAAAACTTATAAGGTTACCTCAATGGGCGGAGGAATACCGCGGAAAAGGGAGGATGTTTGAGCTGTTGTGTTAATTGTGAAGTGATTCGGTATGTGTTGTGCAGTGAAACTAAGGTTAATTTCCTGTCAATACCGTGGATATCACTCCCACGTGTATGACTTGTTATTAATCTATGTTCACTAGAATTGAAGAACAACAAGCAGGAATGCAATGCACGTGTTTTACAACCCAAATCGAAACTTATATTCGCTATGAAGCAATCGAGAGATGACTTTCACTAGAATGCGCAAACTAGGAAAGCAAGACATTCTTTACGAAAGTATATAACAAAAGCAGCAACCAAATATGCTTCCTAAAATGACTAACCAAGGTAAAGAAACCACAAAATGGGTCATATCCGGGCGTGTGAGAATGTTTCCTCGGAATGTTTCGGAAGGGAATAGAGTTGCATCTATCCTTTCATTCCTTTTAGAAACAGATGGGTTAGGCATAAGTACCTGTTGATGTCCAGTCCTTTTTGTCTTGGAAGGACTACGCTGCAAATAAGATACATTCAAGACCACAAGATTTTGATTAAAACAGGTAATTGCAGGAAAGTTGGGCCCAGGAAATCATAAAACTTCCTTTCGAAGTATAGGTCAGTTCTCCTGCTAATCATGAATTAACACAAAAGACTGCAAAAATCAATTACAATTATTTTGTTAGAAGACAATACTACTAGGGATGAAAGGCTGGTTTTCTGGTTTTGATTTGAGGAACACGACCTCACTGATAGATGTCGAATGCCGAGGAACTGATAACTTGATGCACGTGTTATGGATAACCGAACCGGTGGGTTCTAGGATCTTCTATGGTAGTAGGTGTTTGTAATGAAATGGTTTTTGGATGTTAACCATTAGGAAATGGGATATTAGAAGCAAAAGAATGTCAGTTAGATGCAATGGCACGTAATGGGTAGTGGATTCAGAAATACCATTTAGGAGCACTGAGATTCAAAAGCATAAGCAATGTTATAACAAAGGACATGCAAGACAGAACTGGTTTTGAAAGATGCTTTCAGTTGGGGATCTCCTTGGTGAAGTAAAACTTCTGGTTTCAAAGACTCGATCTTTGCTTGTCAAGTGAAGTTCCAGGACTCTGTTCCCTGCTCGTACAATGAACTCAAAGTTGATCCACCAATCCTTTGACTGATCTGAAAAATGAAATTCTGATCCGTTGTTTTGGTTTGCGGAGCCCAATTACAGAACCAATGGCGGTTACGTAACCGACGGTGGTACGAGTCAAGGAAGGCATCGGTAATGATAAAAGTCTGGCTATCATTTTAGTGGAAGAATAGAATGCCTTCCCAATGCTCATCAGTATCAAGAGATGAGAGAATTGACGGGCTTGGACTACAAGGGCTAGAATGCAGTATGTGTCATTAATCCTTTCCCAACCCCTTTAAGGAGGCATTAGTTATGGAGGGAGTAGCCAGGTCACAGGTCTTACTCTTTCACATATGGGTTCTCAGGGCTATCACCAAGTGGCAGGATGGTGCAAAGGAAGATGTGGATTTATCAATTACAAGCCACTAAATAAGTAATTGTGCCTACAGGTTATAGCCTAATTTGGATTGAAGAAATGGGATGCCTCACAAGTGGTCGTCGACACATTTGGTACAAGCATTTCAGGACTTCATCCATAAATTCCTTCAAGTTTACCTAGATGACTAGACTATGTATGGGTTGGTGAAATACCATTGTGACAATTTGAGGCTGATGTTTGAGAGATGTCGGAAATTAAGGATATCCCTCAACATTAAGAAATGTATCTTTGCTACTCCATTTGGGACCCTGTTAGGACATATTATATGCAAAGAAGGCTTACTAGTGGATCTCACCAAAGTTAAAATTATTGTGGGATTAGGGGAGCCTAGTAGTCAAAGCGCAATGCATGGATTCCTTGGGCATATGGGGTACTAAAGGAAATTCATCAAGGGTTATGCCAAGATTGCTACGCCCTTAGAGGAATTGCTAAAACACAAGAGTGTATTTCATTGGGGAGAGGTGCAGCAGAGGGCATTTGACACTTTGAAGGATAGGCTTGTCACGGTGTCCATACTACGGTTTCCTTCTTGGGATAAACCTTTCCATGTGCATGTTGATGCCTTAGGGACAGCTATGGGAGTAGTACTAGCACAACTCGGTGAGGGGATTGTTGATCATCCCTTGTGTTTTGCTAGTAGAAAGTTGACACCAGTAGAATAGAATTACAAGAATACTGAGCACGAGGCATTGTCAATGATCTACGTGTTGCATAAGTTTAGGAAGTATCTGTTGGCAACACCATTTATATTCTACATGAACTACATGGCATTGAATTAATTTTCAACAAGCCCATTTTATAAGGACACACATGCCATTGGGTCCTATTATTCCAAGAGTTTGAGTTCACGGTGGTTGTCAAATTAGGAAAGATCAATCCAAGACCTGAAAACTTATCAAGTATCGACTCAGGGGAGAATGTGCAAAGCATTGAGGATACCATGTCAGATGTGCAATTGTTTAGGTTGTGGCACACCTTTAGATTTGGAAGATATTTCATTATTCTTGAAAAAAGGTGTGGCGCCAGAAGGTATGAAGGCTCTAGAGAGGAAGTAGTTGGCAATATGTGTTGTACCCTACATGTTGATTAGTGGAGACCTATATAATTTAGGACGTGATGTGGTTTTGTTCTGATGTATATTGGAACATGAGCATGTTGAAATTATGGAGGAATCACATGGTAGGATTACAGGAGGAAACTATACAGGAAATGCAACCACACGGAATATTCTACTTGGAGGGATTTGGTGGGAAACCATATACCATGATTGTATTGAGTTTTGCAAGGCTTGTGACCATTACCAGTGCCTTGGAAAACCTGGGAAGAGGGATGAAATGTCCTTGTGACCAATAGGCAACGTTGAACCATTTGAAAAATGGGATATCGACTTTGTATGGCCAATTTCACTAGCCACGCAAAGGACTGGTTCATGGTATATCATTACTTGCATTAGTTAATTGACATGATTGGAAGAGGCAGTGCCTATGAAGGATTGCACGACAACGATAGCTGCTAGATTTTTATGGGAGACCATAATCAACAAGTATGGTTATCCTTTAATCTTAATAAGTAATAGGGGTACACATTTTCTCAATGAAATAGTCAAGATTCTGCTAGCATAATTTATGGTAGCCCATCACAAGACTACCTCCTTATCACCCTCAAGTGAATGGAACTACTTAGGCATTTAACAAAATACTAAGTCACACGTTGACTAAGATCTATGACGTTGGAAGAAAAGATTGTGATGACAAGGTATCATCCATTCTATGGGCATACATCAAAACCTACAAGAGGTTGAACAAGGCCACACCATTTCAATTCGTGTTTGGTGTAGAGGTTGTTTTTCCATTTTAATTCATGTTACCATCAATGTGTATAGTGCACGAAGGAGGAATGGATGATGAACAATCGTTGGAAGAGAGGATTGATAAGTTGATGCAGTTAGAAAAAAGGTGATCACTTACTAGATGGAGTCAGAAGATAAAGAAAACAAGACAAAAAGCATGGCATGATCTTCATATCAAGAATAAATAGTTTGAGGTTGAGAAGATGGTGTTGTCGTATGATTCCAAGTATCTGTACTATCCTGGGAAGTTGAAATTCCATTGGTCAGGACCCTATATCATTTTGTACATCCTTGATTCAGGTGCTTTTCAGTTACAAGTGCTATATGGGATAATATTACTAGGTCATTTCAATGGGAGTAGGCTAAAGCCCTACTATAAATAATTCTTCTTGGTGTTTGTAAATAAGGTAGTATTTCCAGTTAGATTAGAATTTTCCTATATTGATTTTTATTTTCTTGTGTTTCCCTTTCTCGTCACTTGTTCTTTTCTTTTTATTTGACTTTGCACCTTGTGCATCGGTAACCACATTATTTTTCCAAGTATGTGTATGCGCAGAGGACCGCACATCTATTTTAGTATGGGGTGGAGTAATACAAATAAAATTATAGGCCAATAATACAAATTGAGTGGCCCAGTAGAAGGAAGCGTGTAAGATTGAGAAAGCATGTGGGGAAATGGTGGATAATGAATTATGGTTTCAAGAAAGATGAGACCACGTACAAAGGATGAAGAGCGCAAGATCAACATGAGGTAGGAGAAGGCAAAAATTAGGTAAAGGATAGAAGAAGTGCCTTCGGTACTGTAGATGTGCACGTAAGAGTCTTCGGTCAGATTGGATTTTTGTGTGCCAGAAGGTTGTAGAAGGTTTTTCACGTAGGATTGGGTGTGTGGGTAAGGGTGCTTAAAGTCAGCCTAGTGGAAAAAGTCGCATTTAATGTTAAGTATGTTGGTAGGTGGTATAATATTTATTACTAGAGGAAAGAAAAAACTATAAATATGAGGTCGAGAAAGTCATTATTCTATCTTGATATTACAAAGTTGAAGCGCTCTTGTGAACTGGGGCATCCAAAGAGATTTATGTGAAGGAAGAAGAATCAAGAGAAATCTAAGTGTGTGACTAGAGTGGATCTACAAACCAGGAGGGAGTACACAGGCATGAGGAAAGGTTGTTTGAAGTGCATTGTCTTGTGGAAGGTTTTCCTAGTTAGGGTTTGGCAGCTAGGGCACAAAGATAGAAGGATTTATTCTAGGAGTTGAGATCTAGAGTTGAGTTTGGAGTTAAGTAGAGTAGCAGAGCAGAGTAAGGAGTTCTTAGTTTATCCCGACAAAAATCATGGTACCTAAGAAGATGACCATTTTACCAAAGAAACAGAAGGGTAAGGACAAGGGAAAAAAACTACTTCCGTCGCAATCTCCAATGAGGAATGGTACGCAGAAATGCAATACCCAGATGGAGTATTGTTAGGAAAGGAGTGGGTGTCGCACTTAAGAAAAATGGCCGTGAGTGATTATAACCATCACACGAGCAAAAATAAGAAGGAAATGACGTTAGAGTTGGCCTGTCCAACTAATAAAAGGACACCAGATGGGATGCTTATATACAATGACGAGGTGAAATTCAAATTAGAGAAGGCATGGTTATTGCAATTGTATGAGTTGCCTCACTTTGGTAAGCATGATCAACTATATCAGTGGTTAATGTCACGTGTACATGAAGAACACTTATATTTTGTAGGGCAGAAGATGCACATAACACCGCAATTGATATCTAAGTTCAAAGGCCTTATTTACAAAGGAGAAAGTATAGATGATGATCTAGAGGACAAGGAAGCTATCATAAAGACAGTATCAACATATGACTATAAGAAGGGTTCGTGATACTTTGACATCATATAGATTCTAGAACCTATTATGAGGATGGTTGCATGCTTGGTGAACAAGATTAATGATCAAGGAAGATGGATGCAAGTGAAAAAGGCGTGGCTAAATGTATGCTGGAAGATATCAGAGGGAACCATATATAACTTGTCTGCTTTCATTGTAGATGAAATCATAAGCAACGTGCATGAAGGAGAGAAGATATTATTTGTAACATCCTCCTCACCATCATCATATTAGAGATTGGAGTTCCCAATGGGCTAGAAAAATTTGTTTGAGAGTATTCAGAAGAGGATCCCTCACTTGCAAAAAGGTTTGAAAAGTACACTTGTGAAATCATGACGACCACTCACAAGGTGTGCCTGAAGAAGTGGTATAAAAAAAATCATGATGCATTTTGGGGTAGAGTGGAGGATCCTAGAGTAGTTGCCCATGCTCGTGGATGGAGAAGTAGAGTTTGTAGTTTACCAACATTTCTACATTGTTAGATTTACATTAAAATATGGGACTAAGGGTCCATGATGCAAGCTACCCTTCTCCTTCATCGCATAATACTTCAAAGCTGGATTCTACCAGTTCAAAGAATCCAAAAGACTAAGGTTCAACCTTAGTGAAGTGGACCAAGACCACTGCAAGATATGCCAAAAGCTCATGTACCCTATAAAGTGCACATACATGGATAAGTATGTCTCCCATGAAGTGAAAATGATGAAGCCCATAACACTGCCGATTGTTAGAAGGACCACAACAAGGGTGTATTTTCGCATAAGGCCTAAGTTTGAGAAAGGTTCCTATCTGGAGAGTGATGTATCAATTCCAGAAGACCCCACAGGGAGAAATAAGGCCACACCAAAGAAGAGATAAAGATAAGGGTAGGATAATAAGGCACCAAGTGTGTAGACAACACAATCTGTGGGTGCACCAGAAGGAAGCACTAAGCCTAGCACTTACGTGCCCAAGAAGAAGTCCCTTGTTAAGGTAAAGAACCAAGAAGATTAAGCACCAGAGTAGGAAGATCCCCTCACACATGAGGAGTCACCAAGGAAGATGTCCCCTATTGAAGAAAAATAAAAAGAATAATCCCCTATATTGGAATCACTAGTTAGGAAGAAGCATAAGGTGAAAAAAGAGGCAAAATCAGAGGAGATATAAATTTTATATGCCTATATTGGCAACAAGGATGACGATGAGCTTGAAAGAGGTGAAGACCATCCAGTGTATGATATACATGATTCTAAGGAGGAGGGAGATGAAGAGAAGAATGATGAGAAAGATTAGGAGAGTGATGAGGAAGAAGCAGAGGATCAATGCAAGGGGGTGAGCGAAGAGGTGAGAAAAAAAACCAAGGAACCCCAAGCCTCACCAAGGAGCAAGTGGAGAAATCTGTGGAGAGATAAGTGGTGGGCATCATGAAGGAGTTTTTGGAATAGGAGTTGGAGAGGAGCGTGGATGAAATTTTGAAGGAGATGGAAGAAGAAAGCATTAGGAAGTAGTGTGGCAACATGGGTGGGAATCCCAATTTGGTGGTAAGATTCCCAAAAGCTACGCGAACAAGTGGGAAAGGCGTAGTGGTGGCACAAGAGTAGGGAATGGGATACATTAATGATCCTATCAAGGTGCTATGTGCATGATTCTAAAGCATGGTACCAATAGAGCAACTCTGGCTATGTCATCATTTGATGAAGGCTCGTATCCCCAAACCAGGAAGATGTTATCTTGGGCATTCAATTCTCACATAGATGAAGCTGAGTTCGAGGTAAATCAGAGAGTGATGATGAAGGTTCTGGAAAAAAAGGAGTAAATCCCTTGGTGAATTCTCAATAGCTATCATAAGAACAAGTTTGCAACACGCTCAACAAGGTTTCAGTCAAATTTGAGGCAAATTGTTAAGGAAAAATGATAGAGTGAGATTCCTGGAGGAGGAATTGGAGAAGAAAAAGGAGGAGCTCATGGAAAAGAGAAAATACCTAAAGCAAGAGGATCTAATCAACACTTAGTTGAGGCATGAGCTGAAAGAAGAAAAAGCAAAGGTGCACGAAGTCTCCAAGAATGTGGAGATGATTACAAATGCCATTTTCCTGAAGCATCCCGATGTAGCGCCACTTGAGGAAAAGTATGAATCAACCTTGTAATGTCTAGAGGATTTGACATGCATTTTCACAATGGAAAGGTGACCACTCACTTTAGAGTTGGAAGAAGAGGTGCAGGCATGTAAGGAGAAAGAGGAAAAAATGAAGGTTGTTGATATTTTTGCTCGATACAATAAACTTCTTACAAAGGTGAAGGCTGCCACACAAGTCGCTGAAGCTGCTTATGACAACTGAACTGATAGGGATAGAGTGGAAAGCATCTTGGTTTCCACCCATGAAACGAAACTCAAAGAGTTCCAAGAGAAAGATAAGTGGAATAGAGTGGAAATAGATAAGATCCTGACTGAGGTGGAGAAGAATTCAGAAGTAATCAAGACCCTGCAAGGCTCGATCAAGAGCCGGATGAAGGAACTATACCCCAAGATAACCATGAGATGGATGCACTTGATGATTTGAGGAAGTAGATGGAGAGAATTCTTGAGATGATGAGTACCAAAGAGGAGGAGCTGGGTTTTGAGGAGGTGAGCACCCTAGTGGGTGACCTCTGTCAGCAAGCGCATAATGAGGTTGATGCTTAGGAGAAGTTAGAGGTAAAAATAGGGAAGGATTTCCCTCTCCTCCAACAATAAACAATTTACCCATTCTTTCTCCTAATTATTCATTCCTTTATTCTTTCTTTCCAACCATTTTAAGAGTCTGCCATTCTTTATTTTATCAAAGACTGTTTCCTAGGATAGAGAACAGGTGTAGTGTGGGGTGATGTTGGGCCCCATAATATTGGCTAAGTAAAAGAAGGCACGTGGGCATGTGGAACCTATGTGAAGAAGGGTGTGCAGGTTGAAGGCACGTAGGGAAGGGTTCTAGCAAGGTTTAGCATAACATACGGTGCATGTGTAAGACAAGATGATGTTGGGACTTAGCCATATTTAGAGTTCCAGATAGAACATGAGGAAAGTGTGACCCGTCTAGCATGTGGAGTGGATAAGGTGCTAGCCTGGAAGCTTTAGGATCAAAAAGTGGATATTCCATGCATGCAAGGGAAGGATCTAGAAGGATATCATTGCAAAGAGTGGAGATCTCATATCAAAGGAGGCATGCTCCATTAGAGGACCACTTGGACACTTGGAAGCTGATCTGTTACCTTAGAAGACATGGAAATGAAGGAAGAAAACTATATATAGAGGTGCGTGGATAGGTAAGAAGAGATATGTACATGGGATCATCTTGAGAGAGCAGAGGTGGTGGGAAAGAGGCAAAGATTTGTATAAATATCATGGAGGATTCTACGGGTTGCAAATTAGTGAAAATATAGGAGTTATGGCATATTTAGAGGGATGGGTCTATGTTTATCCTTGTAATATGAAGAACATAGTGTAGTTTCTGATGCATGACCTTGCACTGCATTGTTATATGGGTCTGTTATGGCCTCAATGAATGTAATATGGTTACTAAACTCATTAATATGAATGGAAGGTTCTATTTTAAATTATATATGTGTTCATGAGCTTAATCCTAATGCATTTCCTTTGTTTTATGAATCAGTTATGTATGTTGTTTGTTATTTCTCTTTTATGGATGCATTAATGCGATAACTCATCCTAGGTTCTCAAAATGAATGTATGGTTCCTGTACGTACCCAAAATTGTAGGGTACCGTACCACCGAAATGATGTCACACATGACCTAATGATGATACAGGTCACCTCGTAAGGTGTTCAGGATCCAGAGAAGCTCACGAAGTATATGTTAGCATCCCAAATGCTTTATCCATGTTCCTTGTGCTTTGTTTTATCCACCTTCCTTTATTTTCTTAGCTTTTTATCGTTCAGTGACAAAACCGCCGCCCTGCCCAGGTGGCGGTCCTGTAACCGCCGCCCTACTGAGGGCGGTGGTCCTTCACACATTTTCTAGCACGCTCCTTTGATCATGACTTGCTTAATTTTTCAACTTTCACCAGCTTTTCTCAACTGCCTTAGCTCGTATTAATGTTTTATGTTCCTTAGAATAGTGTTTCTTCATTGTTTAATGGTAAAAGAGTTCTAGTAGGAATTACCTTTGGGTGAATGTGAAATCTATAAATAGGTAGCTTGTTTTCAAGAAAATTTCCCCTCAACTTCTCATTTCCATTGTTTAAATCTGTCAATTTCTTGTTTAGAGCTCATTTTGTTTTCATGTTTGCATCCATGCTAGTTTTCCTTTGCTGTTGGAAGCCATTCGTTCTTCCTTCTTTAGTATTGTTCATTGTTGTTCATAAAAATTAGTTTAGAGTAGAATAGTGTCATTTGTAGATTGAATCCATTAGAGTTTCAGGTTGTGTTCTTCACAGAAGGTAGATTATAGAATCTCTTGGTACACTTGTGTTGTATTCCCACAATAAATCCCGCTAGAAATTACATACGCCAAGCTCTGTCACTTGCGCTGTCCCTCTCCTACTCACATTTTATTCGGTCTATATCAAAAGCCGCCATTGTTCAAAATATGTTTTCTGTTGATGCTAGCATATACACGCTCTTTTGGACTCATGTGAACATGAAGGAATGAGGAGATCATTCTGAGGGGACAAAATCATACACTACTGGATTCACCACTGTTCTGCAAATTCCAGGTTTTATCTGTCAAATTTCTAGTTAAAACATATCAAATAGAGTAGTGAAATATTTCATTTCAGTTAATTTTCATTTTTGATATTGCCAGGGAAGCTGTGGGGATTGATAGTTTCTGAGAAACTATGATTCATTCCTCACTTCTAAGGTAGGATTGAGAATCTTTCAATTAAGTCAATCAACTATCTAGTTATTTAGGATAAACTCACAACTGCACGGGCAAGTAGCTACACCGGGCTACCTTGCTTGTTTTAATTTGGTTATTAGATTAGTTGTCATTTTATGAATATATTAGATTATTTTTTCTTTCAATTCTATTCAAAATCCTATCAAAAATACAAAAATAGAGGAATATATATATGTTTTAAATATATCGTGAATAATTAGTTTATTTCATTTCGGTTAGGCTTATATTGATCTTGTATGACAATCACGGGACCTAGGGAGCCCAGGGAATACATTTTTGAGCCAATCGTGCCTCAACCAAATATTGTTGCAGCAATAACTGACATAGACCAAAATCTATGAATTCAGGTCTTTCGAACAACCATGGACCTACAAGAAATCAGCACACAGTTAAGAGGATTAAACATAGAAGATGACAAAACACACACGTTCTGGTCAAATCAGCCAAATTATAGACTGCCTTGATAGATATCCGTATGACTGTAGAAGGACCTAAAGGAGAGCAAACATTCAGTTGTGATCCACTAGTCCCACAACCAGATGCAAGAGACCTCCTCGTTGATATAGACACTAGCTTATGTATCCAAGTTGCCAGAACACCTGTTAGGTACTCTGAGAAAATCGTGCAACTTCTAGTTCTAAACGTAGAGGCTGAAAAGGCATACGAATACTGGATACTCAGAATCAGGGGTTGACTCTTCATATGACCATAGGATGTACACAACAACCATGAGATTACGGTTGTTATCCACAGGTCCCACAACCCAACGGGCCTACAAATCAATCCAACGTTGACGCTGGTTTGTGAACATTAGTGTTTAGGTCCTCTCCACTTCCACCAGACATTATCACACAACTATCATTATTAAACATAGCAACTAATCAAGCTAAGGATTCCTGGACTAGACCAGAGAATCATCCATAAAGCACCAAAAGATCCACTACATATTTAGCCATTCCATTTTCATGACCAGGTAAGTGCAGCAAGTTGGGGGACAAAAAGGGGGTCATAAGTGGACATCATATTGTAAATAACAACATAATATCAACTTGTAGGGATTATTATCAATACATACACTCAAAATTAGAAAAACTTATATTAATATGAATTGTAGCATCTGGAATCTAGTTTCTAAAATACTAATTTTTTAAAAAAATGGAAAAGATTAGCTATATTAAACACTCAAAATTCAATGACTTGGTATTTTATTTTAATAACGCCTATAAAATTATAGTCCATTTGCCCACGATTTGGATGACCAAAAATTGATATATATATTTTTCTCCTTTGGTGAGAAGTTAGATGCCACTATCTATCTTGGGATGGATTTTATTTTTTATTTTTTTGAGTAATATTTTATTTTTTATGATTTTTTCCGTGAAAGTGGTATGAAAACATAAAGAAAATAGAGAACTTTCCGTTTGCCCGCCATAACTTCATCAAAAAATATTGAAATCAAATAATTTTTTTTTAACATGTATATAATTTCACCATGGTTGGGATGGTATAAGTTTTATCACATGCTGATAAGTGAAACAAAATTTGTAGTCTTAAACCTAGACATAAACATTCACGGGAAAAAGTGTCTTAAAGACCTACTATTAGTAAAAAATTATAAAATGATATTTATCCTATTCTATTCACTTTAAAATCAATATTTCTACAAAGCTAACAGTCTCCCCTACGCAATGGTACCATTTTTATGACATAGTTTTTACTTTTCGGCATGGTTCAAGTCCGTGGAAGACTAAATTTGATGTTTTGTTGTTTTTAATGTAAAATTTAGGATTTGATGTCCACTTAATTGTCCCCCAACTTGGTGCACTTACCCAACCTTGTCAGGAGATACATACAAAGCACCCATAGGTCATCTTCCACGTATTCCAAAACCCATAGATCGGATCACGGCAGAGCTCAATGTTGATTGGAGCCTTCGAGAATCTATCCTCACCAAACGATCTATCACACCGGCTCAGGTAAGGGGGGCCTTCTTTTCCTTAGATTTGTAGATCCTGCTATTGCGTGTTGAAGACACAAGATTACTTAACTAGCTTATCTGTATCCTGCATGTATTCCATCCCCACTAGCTATCGTGGCATGACCTCGGGAGGTAGGGTGCGAGGAAGAGTTACTTGTAGATTCTCATGCTCGCATGTCACTTTTCCATCGTACAAAATTGGTCAACCCGACGTGAACTTCCTACCTTTTGGTTCGAAGTCTTATTTCTACTTGTTCTTCCAATTAGTTTACTTTTCGTCTTTTCCACCTCATTAGCCTTCACATCAGCTTCACCAACAAAATTGTTGAACCTGACATGAAAAAAAGAAACTGTTTCATCTTCTCTACCTCATTAGCCTTCACATCAGATTCACCAACAAAATTGGTGAACCCAACGTGAAACAAACAACTGCTTCATCTTCTCTACCTCTTTAGCCTCGACATCACCTTCACCAACAAAATTGGTGAACCTGATGTGACTCAAACTAGTTTTCCTCTTTCTATTCTTTCATCCACCTTCGCTCTTTTCCATTATTCTACGAGTATTCATATACCCCCTAAATATGTCGGGATACGATGCGTATGGAAGAACTCTCCCAGGTCTTGAAGTATACTACGATCAACTAAATAGACAACCATCACCCTCGCTCTCAGTATGGGGTGGTAACTATTCAACTAACTAGTTTTCAACACAAACTCTGACTCAAAGGACTAGATACAGTTCTTCTTTCCAAATAGATGAGTTGGATCAGCTCATTCAAATGCAACAACCAGACCCTTCAGGCTCAAACAATATGATGCTCACTAGAGAATCTGGTTCATCTCCTCAGGTGTTGCTTAGACCACAAATTAGTAGACAGTCAGATCCATATCTATTGTTAGATGATGAATACTTAGCATGTTATGCTAGGAGTGAACAACACTCTCAAAATATGTACCCATCTATAGGAGGTTTGCAAACACAACCCGAGGTCTCGTTCCAAGAAAACACCCCCATCCCTCCACCTATAGGAAATTCCCTCGGTGAAACTTGGTAGGGCACCGATCAATTCATAGCAGGGTACCATATGCCTATACAACCTCAAGGTATACAACAAACATCACTAAGGAAAAATACCATGTCTTCACCAAATGACGTCATCTTAGCCTTAGTTGAGAAGGTTAGAGGGTTGGAACTTGCTCAAGCAAGTCAAAATTTGTAGTTCATACAGGCAAGAACTTCCAATCCTACACATTATCCTAGCCAAGTAGATCTCCTCATAGGAATAGGCACGTTGGGCATGCCTCCTCAGTATTCACAACAAACACCAACTAGAACCGCATTTTCTAACGCCGCTCCATTGGAAAATATGATACCTCTCGGTTTAGTACAAAACAATCCATTCCTAAGCAATGCTCCTCCATACTTAAACATGTATTCCAAATCACCAAAGGGAGATATTTTCTCTTCTCCTGGCATGTTCACTCAACCAGAGGGATTCCCTTATGCCCCTGTAAATACATATGCTACGCCATATCAACAACCCATTCCACGTCCACCCCCTCAGCAAACACCATCAATGGTTGAAACCTATGCGATAGGGACTTATTCAGAATATTTGAAAGAACCTTTGGACTTCACCATACAAAACATCATGCTTCCAAGACCTCTCCTTGATCTACCCAAGTACAAAGGAGAGGGAGACCCGAATGCACATATTAAGGCATATGCCACAGCCATTCGAGAACTACTCCCTTGGGATGGAGTTGTTTCTAAAATATTCCCCAAAACTTTAGAGGGTATCGCCCTCAATTGGTATTACAGAATGCCTGAAGCCTTAATACATTCATTTAAACAACTTGTTTCAAAGTTCATCAAGGCATTCGACATGAACAAAATGTTAAGAACAGGAATCAGGGAATTCTTGTATATTAAACAAGAACACAATGAATCTATTGCTCATTTCATCCAAAGATGGCGTACAGTCCTCTATTCTTCAGTAAGCACTCCAAACATGGATCAAATGGAATTATGTGATTTATTCCTTCATTCTCTTAGTAGAGAGATAAGGAAGAAGTCCAGAAGTTCCCACTAAGAACTTATGATGAAGTACTCGAGAGTGCTCTTCAAATAGATCAAGCTGTAATAGATAGTGGTCAGAAGACATATGAAACAAATGGGAGGTTAATCATCCCCAAACAAAACACTACGACTTATCCTACTACCACAAATGCCAATCAAGGACCTAAAATCCTTAAGAAAAACCTCGGAGTGACAATAGATGGAGTGACTGACCAAGCAAAATAAGCAAACATTGTAAATGTTCCACCACCAGTTAACAATCAACAAAACAAAAATTTTACCCCAATAATCAACGTGGTGGATTTTAATCGTCCCCAACGACAACAACAACAACAACAACAACAATGGTAGATCCAGACACATGGTCCAAGTCAAAAGTCAACTGGATATCAAAACCAAAACCAAAGACAACAAACGTAAAACTTTAATCCTAATAGTCAATAGCTTAATCAGAGTTTTGGACCACAACACGTGCCAAGACAACAACCTAGGAGTTATAATCCTAACTCGTATTGTGGTTTCCACAAAATTTGAGGCCATGACACTAGGACTTTCCATGATTACAATAAGTTCATGCAACGTTTGCCAAAAGAACAAAGACAACTCTTCATATATATGTTCTTAACAGATTCTGTGACACCTATGCCAAATACTTTCACAGGGGAAGTCTCCCCTCAAAACGCACCTCTTAAGATCTTCAATGATCCACTTCCAAATCAAAATAACAATAATAAATTAAATCCAAATGGGACGAAAAAATGTGTAATGACAGGAAATAATGATCATGAAGCCTCAACTTCACTAAATCCACCTGTCACACCACAATTAGGGAAACATCCATGAACCAAGATAGTTGGTCTAGTGGAGTTAGATACTGAGCTGCACGTAGAAGCCATAACAAGAACAAGAGAATATTCTTCTCAACCAAATCCAATCTATCCACTAGAGCCAGATAACATTCAACAAATACTGGTAAAACCCATAGGTGCTTATGATTTAATTAATGACTTAACGAAGACCTTCTCTCACATCTCCTTTTTGGACTTGTTGAAAACCTCTCTTACCCATAGGGCTACTTTTTTAGAAGCACTGGGTCTCGGTCACTTAATTAACATCACCCCACCTCCCAAAACACAAGTAAACCATGTAGACTTTGATATCCACCCTCCAGGGCAGCCAGATAAGGATACTGAGTTTATATTCGACATAAACAAAATTCCAACAGATACTGAAATTACATGTAGAGGCGATCTGGCCTTGCATTTATAGGTGTGGGTTTATAATAATTACATTAAACATGCAATGGTGGATGATGGGGCAGTAGTTAACATTGTCCCCTTCTCTTTCCTTCAAAAGCTAGGATATGGAGAAACAAACTGCTCCACAACAAGTAATACGCTAAGAGGTTATGACAACCTTAAAGCCACGTCAATTGGGACTATAATACTACCAGTCACCTTAGGACCCAAGACAATCCTCACCAAGTTTTATATCATATATCAGGAAACCAACTATAATATGATCCTCAGTCGACCATGGATACATCGCATGAAAGCAATCCCTACTACGTTATTCCAAGAAATAAGATTTTTACACCTAGGAAAGATATTCATAGAAAAAGGTGACCCAAAACCATTTGATATACACCTAACAGACCTGAAGAAAAGACCAGGAATTCACTCTAAGTTTGAACTCCCAACAAACCAACTTAACAAACCAATTGACTCAAAACCAGAAGAAAAATTAATACCTACAACAAAGCTAGAAATTACGAACCTAGTCAAGGGCATCCTAGCCCTCAAGAATGAAACTAACGTTGTAGAAACATTATCATTAGGAACTACTGCAAAAGTTTTCAAGTTATTGGAACAAGATCTACCAATTTTCCTACCATTTGATTCCGCAGGTATGGGATGTACCCTAGGAACTGGTTCTCTTCCAGCAGAGAAACTTTTCATGGTAGAAGTAACCGAAACAGAAGAAACAGACGCAAAGAATGTCCCGAAATCTATTTTTCCTAGTAGATATTGGACTCTCCACTTAGATGGAGCTAGATGTCGCTATGGAGCCGAGGCAGGTGTGATCTTTACTTCTCCTGAGGGAAGGATCCTACCTTTTTATTTTAAGTTAAACTTTGAATGTACAAATAATGACGCTGAGTACGGAGACCTCCTCCTTGGCCTCCTCATAGCCAAAAGGATTGGTGTTAATAACATCAGAGTGTTAGGAGACTCGCAATTAGTTGCAAACCAAGTCTCTGAAGTATATGAGACTAGATTTGAGCACTTACAGCTCTATAAAACAACAATATTATCTCAAAGTAAAGGATTTGACTTCATATCCATTGAGGTAATCCCACGAGAACATAACCTTCTCACAGATTCAATAGCAACCTCAGCTTCACGTTTTACCCCAAGTAATGAGTTGGAAGATACAAGTTTCAAGGTATCACTTCGTACTGAACCATTGGTGAAGAAAATATCAATGAACCCTCTTCTAACACATACAACTGAGAATGAATCTCCTATATTACATCATGTTGACAGTGATAAAGTCACTCTCGAATATCTAAACACCTATGCAGAGCTACACCTTGCTCACCCTATAGTTGATCTTTCCCTAATACCACACTCCTCTTCCTACTTTGTAAATCCCACGGTAGAGTCTCCTCCATAGAAGGATCTTGATATCTACGAGACAGAAAATGGAGAAAGCTTGGAACTACCTCTAGCCCCACATGAATTTGAAGAAGGTAACACTTCTTTGATAGAAGAAACCATTGACATAAACATTGGAATGGAGGAAGAACCAAGAATTTTGAAGTTGGGATTCTCACTAACTCTGTAAGAAATATAAATACACACCCAAATCCTCAAAGAACATAAAAAGGAATTTGCATTTAATTATAAATAAATGACAGGTATCACACCACAAGTTACGGTACATAATATTGTCACTAAACCAGATGCGAAGCCAATTAAACAAAATTCAAGACCAATGAAGCCAAAAGTGGCTCTCATGGTAAAAGAGGAAGTAGTGAAACTTCTCCAGGTAGGATTCATCAAGCCCATTGACTATTCACAATGGGTGTCTAATATCGTTCCCGTCCTAAAAAAGAATGGGAAGATATGCATTTGTATAGATTTTCAGGATATTAACAAAATTTTTCCCAAGGATGATTTCCCATTACCCTCCATTGACGTTATCATTGATGCAACAACTAGATTTGAACTGTTGTCCCTCATGGATGGGTTCTCAGGGTACAATCAGATTAAAATATCTGAACAAGATCAAGCCAAAACCACATTTATAACTCCCTGGGAAACTTATTGCTATGTTGTCATGCCATTTGGTCTTAAGAACTCCGATGCTACATATTAGTGAGCAATGAATTATATATTCCACAATCTTATCCATAAAATTGTGGAATCATATGTGGATGACTTGTTAGCCAAGGCCAAGAAACACTGTGATCATCCGGAGGTGCTCCGTATCATCCTCTCACAACTAATTGGGTATGGTGTCCCACAAGTCATTATCTCAGATAATGGCACGTCCTTTAAGAACGACGAGGTTCGTGAGTTATCTAGAAAGTTCAAGATAAACCATCACACGACCTCTCTTTACTACCGTCAAGCCAATGGGTAGGATGAAGCAACAAAAAAAATGTTGAAAGCTATTCTCCTCAAAATGGTAAAAGAAAACAAACGAGATTGGCATTTAAAATTATATCCGGTCTTGTGGGCCCACCAAACCTCAATAAGAACACCAACAGGAGTAACTTTTTCCTCACTGGTATTCGGAGCAGAAGCAGTTCTCCCACTTGAGGTTGAAATACCCAGTCTCTGCATCTCATTACAAGGGATTCTAGACAAATAATCTTATAGGGAGGCATGCCTCTCCCAACTAGAAAGCCTAGATGAGGCCAGATTAAATGCTAAACAATGTCACAAAGCCTATACTAACCGGATGTGCCGGCAGTATAACAAAAAATTCAATGAGTGAGAAATATATGAAGGGGATCTAATTCTAATACTAGATAGCCAGATTGATAAGAAGACCGGTGAAGGAAGAAAGTTCCAGCCCAAATGGTTGGTCCCAAATTGAGTCATGAAGGACTACGGAAATGGTGCGTATCACTTGTGCACACTAGAAGGTGAGGAATTTGGTGAAATTTTCAATTCCTTGCACCTTAAGCGGTTTTACGCATAAAACGTCAAATTCATTTCTAGTACATTATAGCTACCTACATTGCATTAGCCTTTTAGCTACTTCATTATGTCCATCTCGTAAATATGATAGTCTAGGAGCTTACTCTTAAAAACAATCTGTTACAAATTTCTTAAGATATTGGCAAAAATATTCATATCACATCTCTTCGAACATCATCAAATATTTTCAAATCTTCTCATCAATTTCGGCAGACAAACATTCATAGAAACCATACCAATACCTGTATACTTGGCTTTGCTCTTTATTTCTACTAGGTAAAGTTGTCCTTGCCTACGGTCTTTTCTGGAAGCTTCTTGGTGTCACATTTATCCCTCTTAAAATCTCTTCGAACAAAAGGATATCCCAAAGTCATGGATCAGAAATGTCAAACTCAAATGAAATCAAAAGCACCAAGCAAACAAAATATTTTATTTTACACACTGCTTTGCGCCATCAACCTTTGGTGATAAGCCCACATCTCTTACCGGTGATGTGAGGTTAGGAAAGGAAAGAAGTGCCCTTACTCACCTATACCTTGCCTTTGGTGACAAACCCATGCTTCTTACTAGTAGCATGAGGTAGGGTTTGGGGGGTCTAGTCACACAAACTAACAAATCTTGGTATGCTAAGAAACACAAGTGAAATTCTGTTAAGAAAAAGAAAATATCCAAATTCTAAGGAGATCAAATCCTCAAAACCAGATTTTGTCAACCAAGTTGCCATTTGTGAATCTAGGTCTAGATAAATTGAAAAGTAAGTGGCCTTCTAAGCTTAGTAGTAGTTATGAGTAGGGTAGGTGTGTAGGTCCAAATTTGGTTCTTGTTCTTGGTTTGTCTATCTCTCATCATTCCGTTCAATCAAACTCATACAACTTGTGCCCTTCCTAATTCTTGGTGTTGAGCCCTCGCATCTTACCAGTTGCATGGATTTGGGGATTGGGGCAAGTTAATATCTTTATCACTATGCATTCATCACGTTCTGCCAATATAAGGAGTCACAAACATTGCCTAAACATTTCAAAAGTTCAGTACTACCATATGTTAGTATCATCTCATATCAACACTGCAAAAAACATATAAAGTAAAACATTCTATTTACTATCATTTGTTGTCCATTGCATACATCCTGGAAACATGAAAATCAAATATTCTAAAAAATGTCTAACAACACATTTAGAAAATGAGTCACAAAATTCAAAATACCAAGAGTTTAGATCCAAATATATATATATATATATATATAATCAGGTTTCATGTACAATGCCATCATGCACTAGGCATGGTCAAAATGCTCAATGAGCTTGGAAGGTACAAAAATACTCGTATAAACAACCTAACAAAGTTCCTTACAAAAAGAGCCAAGTGGCCTCTCAATCCCTATGGGATCCCTCAAAAGGTGCACGATCACGTCTAGGACTCTGGCTATGCCAGCGCTCTAAGTGCACCGAGGGCTCACAGTCCTGAACAGCAGCTGTAGTCTCGCTATGAGAGTGGCTCCTCTGCATCAGGTGCTCTACAGTCCTATACCCAACTAACTCAGTATAGAGGGAGGTCACCATCTTGGCCACGTGCTAGATAGGGGCAAAAACATCAGTATGCCTACTAGCTGCTGAAGGCTCCCATGCATCAACAAATATCTCAGCACGAGTCTTCTCCGTGGGGAGCATCAGGGTATCAGTACATACCTGACAAATCAAGTCTCGCCACTCATTAGTAGTCTCTGTAAGCAAAGGAGAAAACAAATTAGAAAATGATCAAAAGGTAAAACCAAGGATGAACAAAAAGAGAGATAGAAACTAAGGCAATCCTAGATAAAAACAAATATCAAAAGAAGAGTGATAACTCACTCAGATCTCTGGGTCTCCAAGAAGGATCTCTAGGATCCGCACCTACCATGGACGTCACCGCTGACTAATGTCCTCCTCCTACATCTGGGACAACATGGCATCCTACCATGAACTCATCCTCTCCACCTAGGTTATGAGAAAGTAACTCCTCTGAGACTAGAGTCACCCTCTCCACGCTCTGTTCCGCCCTCTCAGCCTGTAAGATCTCTTGAGTATCATGCAACTCGGGATCACTATCCTCTTCCCCACCTGACTCGCTGATCTCCATGTCCTCAGTCTCCTCCTCTGTCTCTCCCCCTATGAACTCCTTAGACTTGGAGTCTATATCAATGGGGTCATCACTGCTATGGGCAGGACCAGTGGAAATCCAAAGTAAATGTGCCTAAGGTGCACCATCTCTCTCTTGAGCGTGTAGCACCCTCCTAGCTGTAATAGGGATGCCAGGAGTAACAACGGTCCAACCCCGACCTCTAGGACCTCCCCTAGCCTCCCGAACTGATATGAACACTGGCACCACTTGGGGAAGCATGTTAATGTAAGCAAGGCCAAACTTCTGAGGCACTCGATCAAAGGGGTGTGTCTCTACCTTCCCCATCCTGTTCACAAGCTACCCTGTAGTAGAGTGGGAAATCAAAGTGAAGGTCTCCTCACCCCACAACCCTGCCATGGCCTGATAAGGTGTGGCCTCCATATCCTCAGTAGTCAGGGAAGTAAATGGCTGGTGGGGTGCTCTAAGCACCGTCATCTCTGTCTATCTAGCTGCCCTCATGGCCCTGGGATGTGCCACCTCTATGCCTCTCCCATAAGGGATGATGTGCTCATAAACCCAAATCATAACTAAGGTCAGATGTCTCAGTGATTGTCCCTGTAATCGATCCATCGTATATAAGTTGTGATAGGTGGTCCCAATTATATCGACTCCCCAGGCATAAATCCGACCATGTGCATCAATCTGTGTGATGATGGGGCCCAACAGTAGAGGAAAGTATCCCCTCCTTTGTCTCTGATCAATCTTGAAGCAAGGATGCCCATAATGGCCTGACGGATCAGAGGGATGGGCAAGCCAGGAATATAACGGACCTTCACCCCCTTCTTTAAACCAATGGAGATAACTCCGTCTCCCATATAGGTGGCCCACTGAGTCACCTGAGCTCTGGATACTACTGTATCAAATGAAAGTCTCCTCCTAATAATCGAGACTCCCAAAATTTGGTAGACATCCTCTAGGGTGATAGTCCACTCACCCCTAACACCTAGAAATTGGAAGGTGTTCTGATCTGCATCCCAGTAAGAAAATAAGTCACATAGTATGTGATTGGTAGGTACAATGTGCGAGACTCGTGCGATCCTCAATATACTTGCCCTCTGAAGAGTATCCTGCTCAGCCTGAGAGAGAGCATCTAACACTACTAGAAGCCAATGACTCTCCCTCTCTCGGATCCATCTAATGTACTCTTCCTTATTCTGCAAAACACCTAAAAACACGCAAAAAGAAGCAAGTTAGCATCAAGATTACATTGGAAAAATCATTAAAGCAAGTAAGAATACTAGAAATGCAAAAATAAACTTAAACTAGTGTTGTTTTGACACTCTGTAGAGAACCGCCGCCCTGAGCAGGGTGGCGGTTCCGTAACTGCCGCCTTAAAAGGCAACAATCCTGTAACCACCACCCTGCTCAGAGTGGCGGTCCTGTCCCGCGACTACAAATGGGTCGCATGCGCTAAAATTCTTAAAAATACAAAAATTTGACCGTTTTAGCTAAAACAAAAGTGACATTTAAAACTGACATTTCTAAAAATAACCCCCCAACAACAAAGTTTTCATCATTTTATATTTTGGGTGCAAAAACGTTAAATCAAGAAGAACTAACCTGAGATCTCATGGGTCGAGGTTCTACTCGCGGAGGCATGATCGCTATCTTGATACAAACATTTCGACTATACTCTCATTGAAAACCATCACCGTGGGTCCCAGAGCTCAAAAACTATCAAATCAACACGCGTAAATGAATAGGAAAAATGTCCCATTTTATTTATATATAGTGTTTTGACTCACTTCAAATGCCTCTTTTGCAGGTTTAGAGCGCCAATGGAGGTAAGTTCTCATCCCCGCATAAATGGTAAGTCCTCATTTCATACTAATTTAGTATTTATTTTTCGATTTATTTTATCTATCTTCACTTGAGTTCTCTTTCCATTTTGCAGGTAGTGAGAACTTCGATGGTGAAATGTCGACACACGGGCCTGTCAAGTATAATTTCTAACTTCCCATTTTGGGACCGCCATACTCAAAACCACCGTTTTACACCTCTTCATGGTTAAAACGCTTCTCCGAGGGGGCAATATGTACGTACCCAAAATTGTAGGGTACCATACCACTGGAATGATGTCACACATGCCCCAATGATGATACATGTCAGCTCATAAGGTGTTCGGGATCTAGAGAAGCTCACAAAGTATATGTTAGCATCCTGAATGCTTTATCCATGTTCCTTATGCTTTGTTTTATCCCTCTACATTTATTTTCTTAGCTTTTTGTCCTTCAGTGAAGAAACTGCCGCCCTGACAGGGTGGCGGTCTCATGACTGCTGTCCTGCTAGGTTGGCGGTCCTGTAACCGCCACCCTGCTCAGGGCAGCGGTCCTTCACATGTTTTCCAGCACACTCCTTTGATCATGACTTGCATAATTTTTCAACTTTCACCAGCTTTTCTCAACCACCTTAGCTCGTATTAATGGTTTATGTTCCCTAGAATAGTGTTTCTTCATTGTTTAATGGTAAAAGAGTTCTAGTAGGAATTTCCTTTGGGTGAATGTGAAATCTATAAATAGCCAGCTTGTTTTCAAGCAAATGGCCCCTCATCTTCTCATTTCCATTATTTAAATATGTCAATTTCTTGTTTAGAGATCATTTTGATTTCATGTTTGCATCCATGCTAGTTTTCCTTTGCTGTTGGAAGCCATTCGATCTTCTTACTTCAGTCTTGTTCATACAAATTAGTTTAGAGTAGGATAGTGTCATTTGTAGATTGAATCCATTAGAGTTACAGGTTGTGTTCTTCAAAGAAGGTGGATTTTGGAATCTCTCGGTACACTTGTGTTGTATTTCCGCAATAAATCCCGCTAGGAATTACATACGCCAAGCTCTATCACTTGCGTTGTCCCTCTCCTACTCACATTATATTCGGTTTATATCCAAAGCTGCCATTATTCAAAATACCTTTTCTATTGATGCTATCATATACATGCTCTTCTGGACTCACGTGAACATGAAGGAATGAGGAGATCATTCTGAGGGGACAAAATCATACACTACTGGATTCTCCACTGTTATGCAAATTCCAAGTTTTATCTGTCAAATTTCTAGTTAAAACATATCAAATAGAATAGTGAAATATTTCATTTCAGTTAAGTTTCTTTTTTAATATTACTAGGGAAGTTGTGGGGATTGATAGTTTCTAAGAAACTATGATTCATTCCTCACTTCTGAGGTAAGATCAAAAATATTTCAATTAAGTTAATCAGCTATCTAGTTATTTAGGATAAACTCATAACTGCACAGGCAAGTAACTACACTGGGCTACCTTGCTTATTTTAATTTGGTTATTAGATTAGTTTTCATTTGTTGAATATATTAGATTATTTGTTCTTTTAATTCTATTCAAAATCCTATCAAAAATACAAAAATAGAGGAATATATATATATATATATATCTTGCATAATTAGTTTATTTCGTTTCGGTTAGGCTTATATTGATCTTGTATGACAATCACGGGACTTAGGGAGCCTAGGGAATACGTTTTTGAGCCAATCGTGCCTCAACCAAATATTGTTGCAGCAATAACTAACATAGACCAAAATCTCAGAATTCAGGTCTTCCGAACAACCATATACCTACAAGAAATCAACACACAATTAAGAGGATTAAACATAGAAGACGACAAAACACACACATTCTGGTCAAATCAGCCAAATTATAGACTTCCTTGATAGATATCCTTATGACTGTAGAATGACCTAAAGGAGAGAAAACATTCAGTTGTGATCCACTAGTCCCATAGCCAGATGCAGGAGACCTCCTCATTGATATAGACACTAGCTTACATATCCAAGTTGCTAGAACACCTATTAGGTACTCCGAGAAAATCATGCAACTTCTATTCTAAACATAGAGGCTGAAAAGGCATATGACTACTAGATAATTAGAATCAGGGGTTGACTCTTCGTATGACCATAGGAGGTCCACAACAACCACGAGCTTATGGTTGTGATCCACAGGTCCCAAAACCCAATGGGCCTAAAAATCAATCCAACATTGATGTTGGTTTACGAACATTAGTGTTTAGGTCCTCTCCACTTCCACCTGACATTATCACACAACTATCATTATTAAACGTAGTAGCTAATCAAGCTAAGGATTCCTAGACTAGACAAGAGAATCATCCATAAAGCACCAAAAGATCCACTACATATTTAGCCATTCCATTTTCATGACCTTGTCGGGAGATACATACGAAGCACCCATAGGTCATCTTCCACGTATTCCATAACCCATAGATCGGATCACGATAGAGCTCGATATTGATTGGAGCCTTCAAGAAGCTATCCTCTCCGAATGATCTATCACACTGGTTTAGGTTAGGAGGGCCTTCTTTGCCTTAGATTCGCAGATCCCACTATTGCGTGTTGAAGACACAAGATTACCTAACTAGCTTATCTACATCCCGTGTGTATTCCATCCCCACTAGCTATCTCAGCATGACCTCGGGAGGTCAGGTGTAAGGAAGAGTTACTTATAGATTGTCATGCTCGCATGTCACTTTTCCATCATACAGTTCCTTCCCATGCTTTTGCACTTAAGTATCTGTCATAAATGATGTATTCTCACAAGACTCACATAAAGGAGGGGTTTAGTTCCTTTGCACGCCTCGGGTGAGCACCCAAAGCCCGCTGGGTGATAGGCCGACGCGCATGGGATTAGAATGTTTTTCTAAGGGTAATAAAAATGATTATATGGAGCACCAACCCATAAGTTTAGTAAGACACCAACCCCAAAAGGAGCACTAACCCCTAGATTTAGTAGAGCACCAACCCTATAAGGAAGCTACAACTCCCTAGATGAATCAACATAAAATCAAGCCACCTAATTCTTTATCACCTATGAAATGTTATTACAACAAAAGATGATGACTCTTATTTATCACTTCCTTTTTCTTCTTTCTTTCTCAAAACTCACTTTTAGGATTATTCACATAACAAGTTTCTTCACCAAGCTCATTAGTTCATTTGACCTTGAACATCATATGCTCTCCACCTATTTTCTCTTCATGACGTCTTCTCTACATTATTTTTATGGTCTCCAAGACCTTCTACACCTTTACATATTGCCCTCTTACTAGCGCTTTCTCATACTTCAACAACAACACCAAATAGGTCTCATGGACTTGCTTATATACATAACTTAAGAATCATACTCATCTAGGTAAGCCATCATAGAAAAAATCAAAATTTATACAAATGAATAAATAATAATCAAATCATTTATAAAACACCGTAGGTTATAAATAACATCTAAAATCTTGATTCCTTCATTAGTACACATAGAGACCTGAATTTCTGTCTCGAATTTCCATCTTGCCAAAGCCAAGTCCTCTTAGGATACATGAGCTTATCCAATATATATACACCACTTAGACATATTTTCCATGTATAATCCATTCCTTCTGCAAGCTCCTTCAAATCCGAAGCTTTGTATCATGCCATGAAGCAACCATTAGGATCAACTATTGTCATTAGGTCTGCGGTCTACAAATATAGTCTTGACACATTGAGATCAAATACTCATCAAAATACCTCAACCATGCATGTATGACACATGCATAGAAACCTCATGACATAAGGGTAATCATCAAATATTTATAACACTATCACTTGGACTGTAAGATCCCAAGAACCACTTATTAACATGCACTCCCAGAACTATCTTCACACCATGAATACTAATAAAGAAGTCTTGACCTTCCAACACTTGTAAAAACTCATTCAAACTATTCTGATGCATGAAAATGATCTAAGGTGAACCCCTAAAAAATTTATAGTATCCAAACATTATGAAATCATAGGAAAAATTTGTCTTCTAGACAAATCATTAAACCTCACTTTCCCACTCCTAAAACCAGTCAACTAGGTCAACATGCGACCATATTCTCACCACACCAACTCACCTTTAGAGCTCATTAAATTATTGAAACATTTCATATTAGATCTAAATAACACCATCATGTCCATTGGACATCACAACTCAGATATTAGATGCATAAGATGATCTCTTCTTGATGACAACTTGAAACTGTCAAAACTGTCCCAAAAATAGTCTTGCAAAATTGACTTCCATACACCATCTAAGTGATAGTAAATTTTATGAAACCACCATATACATGTATTATGACTTCCACACTTCCTCAAAAATCAATTTATTCATTTGGTCTAGTGTAACCCTTGAGAAAAAACACAACTTCTTCATAAAATTACATTTTTTGTGGGGTCCATTCACTATTATGACACACCAATGCTACATGAAAAAACCTAAGAGAGTCTACTAGAGCCTCCAATCACTAAACCCAGTCATCAAATCTATTATGGGAAATTTTGAGAAATCTATTCTCCGTCACTACCTAACTAGGTTTTAAGAGGGGTTTTAGACCTCGTTACCTTCTTAATGATTATTTATAAAGATATGCCCCTTAATCCACAAACTAAAGCCATGAATATTGAGCTAGGACCTTCCCCATCAACCATGAAGAGATTATCCTCCCATGTAGAGGTCACACATTCCAATGAGCATCAAAACATCCTTCTTGATCTTTGATGCTCACTTCCAGGATCTTCGAATAGGAAAAAACCACAATTCTTTCTTTTTCCTACAAACCAAGTCTTAAACGTTTGTTCGTACCTTGAGGAAAACCTATTGTACCTTCCCCAATGCTCACCTTTGCAAACTTAGCTTAGAATCAAATCTTATCACCTCATTAGGCCACCTCGAGTATAATACAAGGTCTAGTACAAACCTAAAAAGTATGTCTAAAACCTATATATACCCTCTGAGATACTTTTTATCATCTTTAAACCTCTTCCTCATGCTATCCATGATCTCACAAAGTTCAACAAGATTCTACATACATTTTTTTATCAAGCTCTCACGTATTTAGGCTCATTAGCCCTTGGTTAGGATTCTTGAGCACTTGACTTGTCTTCATTTTATTTAATGCAAACTTGTACCTGCCACATGATGACCATAATCCATCAAAAAATAATATTATAAAATTCCTCTTGTACTCATCATATCATCACAACATTGTAATGTCACTGCATCACACCTACAAGCCATCACGCCTATTCAAGAAACCTCATCATTGACAACTAGACCACACAATTTAACTTGACATCCACATCAATGACACTATCAAACATCCTTCATATTTCTTTCTAATTTTTACATCAATGAAAATTATTGACATCAATGACAACACCAACTATCAATAATCTCCCCCTTTTTTATTGATGATAATCCCATTGATGGAAAACACATATAGCTCATTCTCTCAATCCATCGAGTCATTCGTCCCATTTTGACATTAATGACAAAGAATCATACCCACACAATATTAGTTTTCTTTTCATGCTCTTAATATTTGGTTGAAAACATCAACCAAACAATGTCCATTTGACCTCTTTATCTCTTTTTTGACTCCTTACAACAATAGAGCAACATAGCTCCCAATTAGAAGATGTGTGCCTTCAAATAACTTACTTACCTACCTTTTGGGTTAAGAACATACCCAATTGACTCACCCTAAGTCCTTGACATGTTGGTAACCCACATTATCTAACCTAAACAGGTGTTTTCCTTCCAGGATATTGACTATCAAAAATATCCAATACTTGTGTTTCCATTTACCAATCTTAGAGCTACCAAGCTCCCCCTCGAACCAAGCACCTTTAACAGGAAAATCTTTCTTAAAAAATAGCTCAACACACACCACATGAAGCATAAAATGTTCATGTTCCCCCTTGTAATAAATCACCATTTCTATGAGATTTCTGATCAAGTCATCATACTTTAATTCATCTCTTCAAAATTATAGGTTCCATATCCAAGTTACTCACCTTCTTATTGTAGTGTCTTCTATTAAGCTCCCCCTAAATTTTTAATGCCTTAAAAACTTCTAGATCCCAATTTGAATTCATATGGACCTCACAACTTTCTTGATTACATATCAGATACATACCTTGACAAATTAAAAAATAACTATAAAAATCTCCCTAAGAAAATACATACCTCTTGGGCCACTTCAAAGGATAACAAGCACTTTTCATGTGTTCATTAGAACTTCAATCTTATGTAGGTCAACCTGTAACAAAGGATATTTTTCAAGAGAAAAACATGGATTACCATTGAATCAGAATAAGGAACAACCATTTCCTTCATAGAATGTGCTCATCAACTTTACCTCTCATACCTTTTAACATCAAAAAGCACTGTCACCATATGTCTTTCCAAAGCAAAACTAAAAATCCACACTTAGCTTTGGATTAGTCAACAGTGTGAGATATTGTTTCAAGAAACTAAACTGTGATAGAGAAGGAACATTTTTGCATTGATTTGTATGCTCAATATTATTTAATATTTGTCATTTATTATCTATTAAACTTTCACTATGTACGCACTTCATTGTATATTTTCAGATTTTAGAATTTTTTTACCTCTCTTCAAGCACACTAATACGATACATTTTTTCATTAGACAAGTAATGTTGGCATGTTGAGTTCTAGGTGTTTTCATTAATGTAGAATATTATTAATGAAAAATAGGATGATTGGGTAGTGTTAGAATATTATCAGTAGGATGATATCATGGAGAATCATGTGGTTTCATGATGGCAAGAGTGGATTCAGTGAAATTGTCTTGTTCTAGTGAGTCTAGTCAAGTGACCTAGCTAGCCTAGGTGAAGGTGCATGGTGTTTTGGGAGAAATTGGAAGTGTGATACATGTCATATTAGGTATGTTAGGTCCTTTTGGAGAGCTAGGAAGTAGATATTTTGTGTTAATCTACTTGGTCATGATGCACACTATGCCTAATCCTAGTGTTTAGAGGCCTAATTAGGCATGATAAACACTTGAAGTTATGTGTGATCCCTTGAGAACACCTATGGAAGTATGATATATTTTTTTCACCATGTAGACACTCTTTTCAGAAGTTTCATGATAATTTATAATGTTGGTCTAGTTGGTCCTAACCTAAACCATGCAAAACCCTAAGGGCTAGTCATGCCAATGGATTGGTTGAGAAGATGAAAATATATTTGTGACATAATGATGATTGGAGATGTTATTAGGGTGTGCCATGATTATGTGAAAAAAATTTCAAGTTTCCATTATGAAGTGTTTGCAGGTTATGATGTTTTTGGTGAAACAGGGTGTTTACGAGTGCAAATCCAGCTCGAATTTTGAACTTCTAATGCTCACCATGAACTGTCTAGTTTGCATGAGACCTTATGGATTTTAAATATTATTGTCCATTTATTTAATAATATTTCATACAAATAATGTATTGGTTTTATGTCATATTTTATGAACGAATGTTAAGAAGGTAAACAATGTTTTATGAGATTGAAACCCTAGCTAAAAAGTGGTAGGAGAGATTTTCATGATAAGTTTCAAGAATTTATTATTTTTGCTAGTATTATGATTGGATGTTTTATATGAATTATTCATATTTACATAAAGGTATATTATAGAATGTGGTGATTTGGGAAACCCACTCAAATAGGAAAGTTTTAGAATAAGTATAGTTTGGGACAAATATTTCCAAAGAAGGTATCAAATAAATTGACATTGGTTTTATCATGGGATTTTTACTTGATTCCCATGATATTTTAAAACTATGTTCGTGTTTAGAAAATTCAAATTGTTCCCTATTTATAAAGACTGGTCTATAGGCAAGTTTGGGGTAGTTCTGTAGCAGTTTCAGAGATGAAACTGGTTGAATGCCTTCCACTTGGAGTTTGAAGAAAATGTAAGATTTTATAGAAAAAATTATTTAGAGGTATTTACAATGGTATAATTTTTGTCTCTTTATGATGAGTTTTGATATGTGAACTAACTTAATTTGTGGATAAGAATATTTCTTGTTTTTCAAGACAGAATTTCTCTAGCTAGGAACTGGAGGTAGAAGAAACATTAGATGAACTTTTTGATGATTTATATAAGTTTAAGAATGAAGAGAGATGAATTTTTTACCTATTGAATTCCTTTTGAGGTCTTGAAAGTGACAAAAATGATGAAAACTAGTTGAGTTCCTAAAATTACTTTATGGATAACTAAGTTTGGTGAAGAGGAAAGTTGGTGTGGTTTGCATTTATGGATGTTTCACGAGCTCTAGAAAGAATTTATGTGTTATAAAGGTCATGGGGAGTAAAATTATTTGTTATACTCTATATTTTATATTTTTTAGTGTGTTCTTTAGGTCTATAGGTTAAGACTAGTTCTTGGAAATAATTGTTTTGAGAAGGATATGAGCCTTCTTGAGTGAGTTATGATAAATTTGATTAGTGAAAGATAATTCAAGACCATGTATGGTTTTTAAGGTCATATTTTACATGTGTGAGAAATTTTGGAGATTGAATAATCATGTTTACGAGGTTTTTGGTTTTTAGTGATCCAGGTGATGGGGTTTTGAGCTTGTTTGGTGCATTTGAGCATGGATGACATATATGGGTCCATTTTATGAATTTTCATGAGTTTATTGTTATTATTTTGAGTTTTTTTGGTCGAAATAATGATGAAGTACCAACATTCCTTATGTTTTTGAGTTGAGAAGGGTATAAAGCGAATGTTTGAGTTCAAATTTGAACTAGTTGTGAGAGAGGGAAAAAGTGTGACCAAAGTGTGAGATTTAAAAATCTATGAAGGAATCATTTAAGAGATGAGTAAGTATGAAAATTTCCAAGGAGAGTTAGAGATCATGTGTGCAAGGGTTTTAGATCAAATCAAGTCATATTTTTCCATGTTTGAGCAAGTTGGAAGGAGGTGTGTTTGATGAGGCTTGAAAGGAGTTTGGAGTTGAATATTGTGATCACCATCAGATGAGTTGTTGTAGAATATATTATGTGATATTCTTACAAAATTCTTGTGTGATGAGTCATATTCATGCAAGTCTCTTGTTGTGAGTAATATCAACAAGGGTTTAGGGGTTGGTGTTCCTTGTGGGGTTTGTGCCTCACTAAATAAATATTTTGTGATGTGTAATATTCACTCAAGTCTTTGTTGTGAGTAATATAAAAAAAAATTTATTGGGTTTTCTTTCCCTTTAGGGGTTCCCACTTATATCTTATGTTATGGTGTTAGCTCTCATGGCTATGGTTATTTGAATGAATGTTGTATGTTGTTGTGCACACAATAATGGTTGAAAATTTCATTATATAAACAAGATAATTTGAATTGATTAAAGGTTTTAAGGGACTGATTCACCCCTGAGTCCATTTTACTTCCAACAATTGGTATCAAAGCAGGTCATTTTGGAGAAGTTTGATCACTTGAAAGGATATCCTTTGAAGTGTAAGTATGGAAGGTAAAGCATTTCAAGTTGAAAATCTTCCTATGATCAAAATGAGGAATTATTTGGATCCTCTAGGGTTTGATATATGGGGTTCCATATATTATATATGTTCTTCATCTCCATCTACATCAGATTTGGTATTTTTTGAAGATAACAAGGAAGAGCATGCTATGCTTTTGGGACTTCTAAGATCAAGAGGAAAAGATGAAGATTGTCAAATTGCTCAAATTGATTTTCATATCCAAGATGAGAATACGATATGGGATATTTATAGTGGTTGTTCTGCTCACATGGCTGGAGATAAGATAAAATTCATCTGTTTTAAGAAAGCTTCATCAGGATCAATCAGGTTTGGAGACAACACAACTATAAAGATTGCAGGTAAAGACACATTGAGTCTAGATAATTCGAGCAATCTTACTAAGAATGTTTCTTTATGTTAAAGTTATAAACAAAATATTCTTAGTGTAATTCAAATGTGAAAAAAAGGTTATTCTTTGACCTTTGATGACAAAGTATGTAAGATCGTGAAGAAAGAATTAAGAAAGCTTATAGGGAGAGCCAGAAGGAAAAATAATAATATGTATATTCTGAATGAGATCAACAAGGAAAGATGTTTGATGAGAAAAATTGATGATAGATGGTTATGGCACATAATATTGTGACACTTAAACTTTGAAAATATGATCAAGATTAGTTCAAAATGATGTGTAAGAAACATGCCAAGGATTTGTAATATTGAAGAAACTATTTGTAAGGCTTGTCTACATGGTAAGAAAACAAGAAGAAATTTCAAATCAAAGGATCATCATTCCACCTCAATACCTCTGCAAATCATTCATATTGATTTGTGTGGACCTATGAGGACTGCTAACTTGACTGGTGAGTACTATTTTATGATGTTGATTTATGATTACACTAGATTCATTTGGGTAGTCTTCTTAAGAGAAAAATCATAATCCATGGATAGTTTTAAGGCCTTTAAAGAACATGTCGACATTCAAGAAAATGGGAAGATTGAGTCTCTTAAATATTATAGAGGAGGGAAATTTTGGTCTAAAAACTTTGATGGTTTTTGTGAAGTCCATGGCATTAGAAGGCAATTCTTAGCTACAAGGACCCCTCTACAAATTGGAGTAGTAGAGAGAAAAAACAAAACTACTATGGAAATGACTAGAACAATTCTTAGTGAGTCCAAGATATCAGATGATTATTGGAAAGAGATTTTTAATATAGTTGTGTATATTCTCAATAAATGTCAATTAAGAGTTAATGGTGAAAAAACTCCTTATGAGTTATTGAAAGGGAGAATTGCAAATGTTGAACATTGTAGAGTGTTTAGTAATAGATGCTTTATCTAGAGGATTGAAGATGATTTAGGGAAGATTGATTCAAGATCAGATGAAGGTATATTCTTGGGATACTCCTTAATAAGTTCAACCTATAGATGTTACAAAAAAAATGTTGCTAAGTTTATTTGAAACTGCTAGTGTAAGGTTTGATGAATCATATCCTACGAAAGCTAACTCCAAGTCAAATGATGGTTCTCAAGATATAGAATCAAAGGAAGATGAAGAGCCTATTAAGGAAACAAATGAATAAGAAAGTGATAAATAAGAAAGGGTTAACACCAAGAATCCCTCAAGGAAATTCAAGATAGATCATCTTGAATCTCATATTTTACTCAAAAATAATGTAGAGGTTACAACAAGACAGAAAATTGTAAGTATTAAAAACCAAGAGAACCTTGTTTTACTATATAAGATTAAACCTAAAAATATTGAGAAGGCAAGCGACAATGAGTGTTGGATCAAGGATATGAATGAAGATTTGGATCATATTGAAAATAATAGAGCTTAGGAACTGGTACCTAGACCCATAGAAAATAATCTTACTGAAACTAAGTGGGTGTTTAGGAATAAACTTAATGAAGATGAAGAAGTCACAAGTAAAAAATTTAGGATGGCTTATAAAGGGTATTCTCAAGTTAAAGGAGTTGAATTTGAAGAAAATTTTTCTCCAATGGTTAGAATGGAAACAATTAGATAGTTTCTAGCATATGCAGGGTATAAGGGATTCAAGGTGTATCAAATAGATTTAAAATATTCCTTTCTAAATGGAAATATTGATGAAGAAGTGTATATTGAGTAACCTGATGGTTTGTCTTTGACAAATGAGAAAGATTATGTGTACAATTTGAAAAAGGATCTCTATGGACTAAAGAAAGCACCAAGGTCTTGGTATGAAAGACTAGATAAGTACTCAACTAATCAAGGATTTGAAAATGATTTTTCTGATAGTAATTTATACATCAAATATGTAGTAGGTCACCTACTAATTTTAATAGTTTGTGTGGATGACATTATCTTTGGAGAAAATAGTGTACATGTGACTCATGATTTCACTAAATTCATGAAGAGAGAATTTAAAACGTCTATGCTTAGTAAGTTTAATTTTTTCTTAGGATTGCAAGTAATTAAAACAAAGGATGGTATACGCATATCTCAGGAAAAGTACATAAGATAAATGTTGAAAAGATTTCAAATGGAAGACTGTAAACTTGTTGGGACTCCTATGGTGACTGGTTGTAAGATTAGAAATGATGATATCTCTCCCAAAAGTGAATCAATTAGAATATAGATCCATGATTATCAACCTTCTATATGCAAGTACTTCAAGACTAAATATTTTTCAATTTGTGGGCCTTGTTGGAAGGTTTCGAGAGGAACCTAAAGAGATGCATCTTCAAGAAGTAAAAAGGATTTTTATATATCTTAAAGGGACTATTGAATATGGATTTTGGTATCCAAGGAGTGAAAAATTTGACCTAAGGGCCTTTTCTGATCCTGATTGGGCAGGAAGTATTAATGATAAGAGAAGAACAAGTGGAGGACCCTTCTTTATAGGAAGATGTCTTGTTTCTTGGTTGAGAAAGAAATAATCTGTTGTTGCTCTTTCACTATGTGAAGCTGAATATGTTGTCGTTTCACAATGTTGTGCTCAAATCACATGGATGAGAAAAACTTTAGAAGATTACAATGTAAAGTGTGATGAAACTAAACTTATTTTTTATGAAAGTACTAGTGAAATCAATGTGTCAAATAATCTGATTTTTCATTCTAAAACAAATCACATTCCTATTAAGTATCACTTCTTGAGAGACCAAGTGATAAATAAATGCATCAAGCTAGAGCATGTGTCAACCAAAGAAGAAGTTCATAATATCTTGACAAATCCACTTTCAAAACCTACGTTTGAGTATCTAAGGGAAAGTCTAGGAGTAATATCTACATCTAACAGACCTTAAAAGCTTAAGAATCTTGATAGGGAGAAAGAAAAGTGAACTATCAATTCTAAGAAGTCGTGAGGAATTCTAACCATTAGTTAGTGTTCTTTGGTATGTTCATGAGTGTCTCGATTTGGGAATGAAGCATATGTAATTGTGTTTAATCATGAAATTAGTGAAAATTGGTTTGGTGATGTCCAAGGGCTCGTGTAGTTATCATAGTCATATGTGAAGGTTCATGTGTAATGTCATCAAGGTCAAGGAAGCTGAGATATATCTTTTTATTGATCAGTAACTATAACATTCCCATTTTTAGACTTTAGAATCAAGTGATTTTTTTTATCTTACATAATGTTCTCTGTTCTAAATTAATTCAATTTAGAACACACATTCCAATGCCAATCCATCTCATAACAGAAAACCATATGCAACTATAAATGACTCGGTGAAACACCGATCTCTCATTTCATGACTCGGTATTAAACCGATCTCTCATGTTAACTCAATAATGAGTATACTAATTATAGTTGGCTCCTTTACCCTTTTAGGGGTACCCAAGTGTTCTATATAAGAATCCTATCTGAATATCTATTACCGATATTCATCTGAAATCTTACATCTTAGACTAGGTGACATAAGACAACGTAACCAATAGCTTGTGATACTTTGGCCAAAGTTTCTAAACATGTTTAACATGTCTACATTCCTAGATGACATACTCATCGAAAAAAATATGTCCCTCACCAAAAGTGATCTCTTATCTAGTTTGGTCTTTCCTAACTTCTATCAATTCAATCTAATTTAAGGCTTCATAGTAGATAAGGGTAACAACATGCACTAGTTTGGAATACCACTCGTGGTGACTATAGATACATAAACATACTCAATCTAATTACATCAATTGGGTGTGTCTAGTTTCCCTAAGTCAACATGAGTTGACCTCAACACTAGATCATGTTTCTATCCTGTTTAGGATGCGACCATGATCCAGTCTTATACTTATGTCAATCAAGTTAAAAAAACTAAGTGGGGGTGTTGAGACATAACAACTGCATCATAGTGTCCTCGTAATGAATCCTGTCATTCCGAAGGTACTATGCTCTAGTTGATGTGTTCCAACATCCAACTGAGTTTCCTCAACTACAAAAGAATAGTTAAGATTATAGTTTTATTAACCCATTTAATCTTTGTCTAAAAGATTAATTATAAAAATGCTTTAAGATTCAACTAAGCATCATTTAACCTAAAAAGGTTACAAGGTGTAATTACATGAGAGGTAGGTGTGTAGATAAAATCTACTTTCCTAATCATTATTATTACATGTTTAAGTTTATCTTTAAATGAAACAACTTATATCATATAATGACATGATTGATCTCAATGTTATGAATGTGTGTTCAATAAATCTTTTCTTATTTCAGCCTTAGCTTAAAACGATCTTATTTAAAACCTTAATTTTAGACTTCATAAAGATGAAGTCTAATCCCTTTAGTTTCTTCTTAAGTATTCATTATTTTGATTAAAGAATCTTCCTAAGGAAGAATTTAGTCAACCATTCTCTTAAAATATAAACCAATAATTTAACAAGATCTTCAAATAAGTTCTCTATGATTGATTTCAAGGAAAATATCCTTTTTCCTTTATCAAGGACTAATGTCCAATTATGAAAAATAGATCACATATGTTTTAAATACAACCAAGATTTCATACACACACACACACACATATAATTCATTCATATTCCCTTTCCATTAGTTTAAGTATATATTTAAGAGTATCAACTATTAGTTGCATCTCTTTTATGTAAAAAATAAACCAAATAATATTTCAGATCCTCAAACCCTTAGCCTAATAAATATAAGAACCAATAAGTTTCCAAATCCCATAACACTTAAACTATCTGCCCCTTCATTAAAAACATTACACAACAATACATCCCAATTTATGCCAATGAAGATATCACAATAAGGCTGAAATCAATAAGCATCAAACCATTTATTATCAAAAAGGGAGTGATCCATTCACTGATTACAGAAGTATTTCAGGGGTTACAAAGTGTAATAACAACAACATAAACTATTTTTTTTTATTACATCTTCCTTTTCTGACAAAATTACATCTCAAGTAATGACACCACATAATCATCATAATAAGAGAATTTCTTTAGTGAAATAGATATAACTTTTTAAGTCTTTCTGCTTTCATATTTTATGAAATCCATCTGCAAAATTGTTAGCATGAGTTAGTTCATATGAACTGAGCATGATACGCACTATAACATTAAAACGTTGTGCTTTTATCTAACTATTTCATAAAAAGAACCTTGTTGTTTATGAAACAGTTCCAAAACACAAACAAGATAAATAGAAATACTTTTCCATAAAATATTATAAACCAAGAAGGAGAGAGAAGATTAAATATTCTAGAGGTAATGTATAAGTAAGGACTAATTAATCAACATGCTTAATCCTAACTCTACATCCATATAAACTCATTCAACATGCTGGAAATCAAAACAATAAAATAAAAGAAAGGAGAAATTCATATTTCCATCCTAACCTTACCTTCTCACTCAAGTTTCCAAATTAAATTCCTCCATTTAACCTATTCTAATGTTTCAAGAAGTAATACAAGATATACAAAACTACCTTTCAGAATAAGTATACTATTTTTTTATTTCAAGTTAACATCTTGAATTATACATGAAGGAATAAACAAAAAAATTAGAATTATATTCCATCTAAAAATCATACTATATTAGACTCAACCTAGTGTCTAAAAAGTGCATTGAACACAAATAAGTCCCATTACAAAGATTAAGAAAAACTTAGTTAATTAGAAACAAATAATGTAACTGATGGTTCAAGTTCTCTAAAAATCCTAATTTTGTTTCAAATTCAATTCAAGAAATAGTCGTAGCTAACACTCTACAGTCCCTAATAACAAAATTTTTATTACAACCATAAGCCAAAAGAAGATGGAGCTACCAATTAAAACTACACACAAGTTTTAAACCAACCACTCCCAATCCAGGAAGGGACATGAGAACTAAAGTTCAGAACTTGCTCAAGACTCAATACATTCTCATGGAAATGTCATGAACTTAGAACCATTTACTTTGAGGTTAATAAAACAATAAGAAAAAACACAAAGGTTAAAGTGAAATAAGATATACAAACCAGGGAAGGAACAACAACTATTCCCAAATAATCAAGTTCCACAACTCACGAACACAAAGGAAATGGGTGAGATTGTAGTCTTTTCAACCAACCAGATTTGTCTGAGGAAGAGTTATCATTACTCTTATGCAAAGACGGATGAAAAGAAGACATATAAAAATCCCTTAAGAGTAACACACATCAAGTTCTTAAACAACTTGGAAAATCCACTTAAGATCAACTAGATCTTACTTGAGGTACCATCATAGCCCATAATTGGTTAACAATTAACGATCCAGTCAAAAGAATAGAAAACAAAACATCAATAAGTTTATCTTTTAATCCTTCCTTCATGAAATGTACAATCTCCATACACGATTCAACCAATTAACAAATGAATCGATTCAATTCCTAATAAACTCAACGAGGAAAAGAAAGGAGAACACATCAGAATGAGTTCAAAACTAGTCTCCAAAAGAACTTACAATCATCCAACAAGAAGGGAAGATAGGTCATTTGAATGACCTCCCTTCAACAAGAGTTCATCAATAGACAAAAATTTAGAAAAACTTCCCAAGATCAAAATACTTGGTAAGGAACCCACAAGCCCAAACTGGGTTGACAAAAATATAAAACAATAAACAACAGAACCTAAAACTTTCTCAATCATTTCTTTTTTAAAACTTCCATCGATAATTACTTCCTTTCATACAAGGTTCAAAAAATGAGAAAAGGTAATGTATTTTCAAGCTTAAGTTGAGCATTTATTTACTCTTAACCCAAATGGTAACAAAGAGATTCAATAAAGAACTTAGAGATTCTAAACAATTTCCATTTGGGTAAAAACAAAATCATAAGTAAATATCATATCTAAACAAATTGTATACCCTTAATAAAATAAAGTCCCAAAACAAATAGAACAAATAATGGCCTTCAAAGACATTATCAAGTAAGTAGGTCAAACGTGAGCACATGATTATCTAAATCAAATACATAGGTCTCACTACCAAACAAAGTTTCCTACAAGTTAGTCTTCCCAACAACAACAATAAGGATAACATTTAAAGCAAGAATCTTCAAATTATATCAAAACCAAACTACTGTTTAAACATATCCAAAATTCATCTAGGTATTCATTCAATCAAAGAACAAACATAGATCCATTCTAATGTCAAGAAGGTTTGAATACAAGAAAGTTAACACAAAATTATTAAATCAACACTTCTAGATTTAATTTTCCACCCATCACGCAAAAATCACCATGCATCCAAAGGAAAAAAAATGAAAACACCATTGAAGCAAAGAAAGATCAAACACAAAATCCAAACTAGAAGGTTTTCAAAAAGAGAAGAGTTCTTCTAATGAAGTAATTAATTAAAAGTAGAAGAATTAATGGATAGGGCCTATCATGCCTGATAGAGATCTCGTCCTTTATAGTTTGTTACAAATCTTCCAACAGAGCCTCAACAACAATTCTTTTCCACAAAAACGCCAATAACCAGCCTAGAAAACTTCATTACTTCCTTATTATAGATTCCCAATAATATTTCAGTTACCATCACCGCTATGCAAGTTGAAACAAGCATGCAAGGATTCAAACTGAAGGTTCAAAATGAAAACCACATGCAGAGCTAAAATCTCACAAAAACCAAATGAACAATGAAAACCTGAAAAACCTTCATCCTTCCAACTTCCCCTTCTTCCTAGGAAATTTTTTCTATTTTCAAGAATAATAAATGCCCAATAGGACTCACATTCCTTCCATATCTCCTGCCACCACCAACTTGTATTTGGCCATTACTAAATTAAAAATTTCTCACAACTAACAGTTTAGTAGAGATGCCAACTAACCTTCCTCCAAACCTTCATGCACTCGCAAAATTTGGCTAAAATGGGGAGTTTTAATGCCCAATAAATTCTCATAAAAACATTCAGGTTGGTGCCACTGACCATCCTTTTACATGTCATCCAACCCAACCCCTTAGGTTAGCCCATGTTTTAGGCTAGGTTCATAGCATTAGTTTAGGAACTAACTTAGATACTTATGTTAGTTATTAGTTTAGTCTTAGGTTTCCCTTTTAATAAACAATCGTTATTAATCAAAGAACCAACCAAATTATGATATATTACAACTTAGGATAGGATTACCATCTTAGGAACATAGCTTTAATTAGGTTCTTACACAATTGTTAAAAAATTGTAAATTGGATCTTACCGAAAGAAGAATCAATAATGACATTCAAAGATCACATACAAAGCACGTGAGCAATAGAGCTCACCCATGATTCCAAGACAACTAAAGTTCATAGATCCCATAATTTTTCCATCTCGGTTAAGATGACCATAATGTCATTAAATTGAAATCATGCCTTGGATCACTGAAATTGATCTAAGGTATAGCTTATCCTACAACAAAGATTATGAAAATTGAAGCACAAGTTCAACTGCAAAAAATAATTATGCACTAGTTTAAAACTGAATCAATTTATTGTTTCCACATACAGTGCATTATTAAACATAAGAAGGAATTAAATACTTAATTTTAACTTCATCACAAACGTGGCAGAGTTATATCTATTTCTAGTAGATAACATATTATCTACAACAAACATGATTTCTTATTCACAAGAGTACACCATCTTCATACAAGAATCACACATCAACGTTTGCAACTTTGAATAAAGAAGTCATTATAGATATCAACCATGATACATGCGTTACAGTAACAACAAATCAAAGTGTGTAAGCTTAAAATGGTGATTCTAGTATGATTATAAAGTAGTCAAAGTTCTATGTATAAACTATTTTGTGTACTCATAAAATTTTGTCTTAGAAGTCATTAAAGAGTATAGCTTGGTTTCCATTGGGTTAAAGCATGTTTTTTTATGTCAAGGTCTGAATATTTGGTTATTAAGATGATTAGTTTGAAGGAATGATGAAGTATTTCTTTATGTCATGAGTTTTTCATATTTTTTTTTATTATTGTTAAATAGTTTTTTGAAAGGGACTATACCCTTGTACAGAAAGACTCAAAAGCCAGATATAACTATAGCAACAGAACCAAAGGGATCAAAATCCAGATGTTATAAAAAATACCAACGGCAGTAAAAAAGCCTGCCATGAATAAGGCCAACAACCAACAAACCAGCAGCTGAAAAACAAAAACTTAACAACTACTGTTTTCAATTCGAACATTTTTATTCTTGTTACATACTGTAATCCATTTATCCGCAGATTTTTGTAAAGGAACTTCAAAATCCTTAATTGGCTGATAAGAATTGTTTGAGCAAGGAAATCAAGGAATATACTCCTTATCCATTACAGACTTTTTTGTTTCAGTGTTTCCGATCCACTGAGTCTCATCCCCAGCTGAATATTTATTTGCATGGTTTGTAAGCTCGTTCAAAGGGGTTTTTGGGACCATTTCCAGCAAGTCTTCCTTCCCAGCATTAGAAGTAGGGATATTCTGAGGTTCGAATCTCAGATGTGCTGGGAGGGAATTTTTCCACCAGTTAGCGTTCTCCTTTTTGCATTTTATCATCTCACAATTAACAACAGAATGTCCCAAAGAGAAACATTTCTTGCATCTAAAAGGTAGACCCTCATAGTCCAGAGGTTGAGTCCAAGTTCAATTTTGTACCTTTAGCTCAATATGAGATGGAAGATCCTTGGAGGTATCAACCTCAACAAGAATTCTGGCATAAGTTGTATGTGTGAATTCAAAGGTTTGGGAGTCAATGTTAATGATGTTGCCCAATGTATTACCTATGGTTGTTAGACATTTTTTATCCCAAAATTATAGAGGTAGGCGGGGTAACCTGATCCAGATCGGTTTACGGGAGAATGATTCAGTGAGAGGGTTGAATGCTGGGAACCAAGGTTTTAACATAAGATATTTTTTCTAGAAGATCCAAAGCTGATTAGCAATGATATCCTTATCAGTGATGGATTCAAAAGCAACAATGAAGATTGCTTTAGCACATGGGTAGATATCTAACCTTCCTTTTAGAAGTAGGACACATTGAGTGGAGATCCATTCGTGTAGGACAAGTAAACTAGGCCAAAGACCAGCGAATCTACAAATTAAGGCATGGTCTTGATAGAAAGACTGTTTTGAGAACTTCATCTCCAAAGGATATGCATGGGTTTTTCTCAGCAACATTCATAGTAGTATTTGCACTAGTCTTTGATTGTTTAGAAACTATATCTGTGAAGGAGAGGCCACTGGATCTCTCGATCACTGTATCACTTCCACCGCCCTGGGTAAGTAGTTCTGGAAAGAGTGCAGGTATCTCAGATCCGTTACACATCCAACTCACATTTTCTCTGTTGAGGGGTGCATTCCCCTATTGTGAGCTAGGTTGAAAACTAGTTTTTCCATATACTCAGGCCTATGAGATCATGGCATGAGAGGAAGGGGCTCTAGTTTTAATGTTTCCATTCAGCTTGGTGTTTCCAGAAGCCTCTAGTCTATCATCATTTTTCACAGCAAAGACTATTCTGCCTTCCAGTGGATGTTCGTTTACTCCTCTAGGCACAAAGCTATCTTCTCCAAACGCAAGATTAATCCAGGAGAGTTTTTCATAGTGTTTTCATGAGGATTTTTTAAATATGATACCTTGAGGAGGTCCTCAAATATTTTACTAATAGATTTAGGAGTTAAATATGCTTACAAAGTGGTATTTGGTATTTTTTTTCAAGCTTGAAGTGTGTCAGAGTGTTTATTATTCATAAAAGTTTGATTGGAGAAAGTCAAGGAAGTTAATTTAGTCCACAAAGTGCTCTTTCTCTTCTACTACATTTGTGTTGTAATTCTATTGCACTTTTTATGTGATTCTGTTGCTTTTTAAAATATTATAGAATTGGGATTCTAATTTGATGTGTAATCTGTCAAGCTTACATTTGAGTGTCAGATGGTTTAGTAGATGACATGTGTTGAAGGGGATGTTGTGAAATATAAACCTTTAGAAGATATGAGGTCAAATATGTTTACAAGATCTGTATGATGGACTTCTTGCACTTTGAGTAAACATTGCAGAAGTATTGTAGGTGGTTATTTTACACTAAAATGGTATGCTACAGGTCTGATGTAGTCCATCAAGGAAGGGGGAACTTGTATTAACTTTTAATCAAGTGAGAAATGTGTTGAGAAGGCTTTTGTGGCAAAATTAGTCATGGTTAGTAGGTATACTCCAAGGGGGAGTAAGTCATGAGTTGATCAACTTTGATAGGAGGTAAAGAAGAATAAAATATATTGAAAAGTTGATTCATGGAAGAATAAATATGGTTGAGTCATCTGTATGAATCATATACAAGGTATGTGGTCCTAATTTTGTATTTTCTAGTAAATAAATGGTATAAGTCTAGGGGGGCTATGATGTGTTGAGTCATGGTGTAATTTTCTAGAGCTTGCCAAATTTTGTTTAAATTGCAATGAATAATTCATTTAAGGACCTCATTCCTAAAGTTAGGATGGACCAGGAAAGAGTTAAGATGGTTTTTTCAGCCCCGAGTCATGATTGTTGGCATGTATGAGTCTATGTATGCTTCTTCCCAGGGGAAGTTCAGTGCTTTCAAGCTAGCAAAGTGGTCATCTTAAGGGGCTATGATGTGTGTGTGTGCTTAATTTGAAGACTTTGGTTGATATTTCCAATAAAATGGTAATCCTAAGAGGATGAGAAATATGAATTTCATGTAGGTACATGTATGATTTTTCATTAACGTAAAAAGGGGGAGAAGACTAGGTGGTTTTCCATCAATGAAAAAAGGGGAGATTGTTGGCATGTTGAGTTGTAAGTGTTGTTGTTGATGTAAAATATCATTAATGACAAAGAGGATGATGGATTAGTGTTAAAATATCGTCATTAGGATGATGCCATGGAGAATCAGGTGGTTTCATGATGGAAAGAGTGGATTTAGTGAGACTGGCTTGGTCTAGTAAGCCTAGTCTGGTGACTTAGCTAGCCTAGGTGAAAGTGCATGGTGTTTTGAGCTACATGGTGACTTGGGAGATTTTGGAGCTGTGAGACATGTTTTATTAGGTGTGTTATGTCCTTTTGGAGATTTGGGAAGAAATTATATGGTGATAGTCTACTTGGTCATGATGCACACAAGGCCTAATCCTAGTGTTTGGAGGCCTAATTAGGCATGATAGAAACTTGAAGGTATGTGTGAGCCCTTGAGAACACTTATGGAGTTATGTTATATTTTTTTCATCATGTAGTAGTTTTCAAAAGTTTCATGATGAGTTATAGTGTTGGTTCAGTTGGTCCTAGGCTAAACCAACCCCAAGGGATAGTCATGCAAATGAAATTGGTTGAGAAGATGTAAATCTATTTGTGACATAATGATGATTGGATATGTTATTAGGGTTTTGTATTTATTATTTAATAATAACTTCAGGTTTCCATGATAAATATTTTGCATGTTATGACGTTTTTGGTGAAATAAGGTGCTTGAGAGTGCAAATCAAACTTTAATTGTGAACTTATGATGCTCACCATGACTTTTGTTCTTTACATGGAACCTTTTGGCTTTCAAGGATAATTTTCCATTGAGTTAAGAATATTTCACAAAAATAATGGAGTGATTTGATCGTCACATTTTTATGAAAGAATGTTAAGAAGGTAAAAAACTTGTTATGAGTTTGAAGCCTTAACTAAATAATGGTAGGAGAGATCTTCATGATAAGTCCCTAGAATTGGTTTTTTCTAGTATTATGACTAGATGTTGTATAGGACTTATTAATATTTCCATAAAGGTATATTAGAGTAGGTGGTGATTTGTGTATCCCACTCAAATAGGAAAGTTTTTGAATAAGTATATTTTAAGAAAAAGTTGTCTAAAGGAGGTATTAAATAAATTTATGTTATTTTTAATCTGGGAGTTTCACTTGATCTCCATCATAGTTTCAGATTGTGGTTGAGGTTATAAATGTAAAAGTGTTCCATATTTATGAAGACTGGTCTATAGGTAGTTTTGGAGCAGTTTCAGAGACACACCTGGTTGAAGGCATTCCACTTGGAGTTAGAAGGAAATGTAAAATTTTATGGAAAGAGGATTCAGATAGATTTAAAATAGTATAATTTTTTTCTCCATATGATGAGGTTTTATGTGTGAACTAGATCAATTTGTGGAGAATAAGATTACTTGTTTTTCAAGACAATTTTTTTCAAGTTAGGAAATGGAGGTAAAAGAAACATTAGATGAATTGGTTGATGCTTTATATAAATTGGAGAGTGAAAAGGGATGAATTATGTTCCTATTTAAGGACTTTAAAGGTATTGAAAGTGACATAAAGGGTGGAAAACAATTGAGTTCCTAAAACAATGTTTTGGGCAACTAAGTTTGGTGAAGAGGAAATTTGGTGTGGTTTGTGTATATGTATGTTTCATGAGCTCTAACAAGCATGTATATGTTTTAAAGGTCAAGGGGATTCTATTTAGTGGTAAAATTCCATATTTTATATGTTTTGGTGGTTTTTTAAGGTCCATAGGTGAAGAATGGTTTCTGCAAACACCTGTTTTGAGAAGGATATGAGCCTTTTTAAGTGAGTTATGATAAATTTGGTTTGTGAGAGATAATGTATGACCATGGATGGTGTATTTATGTAATATTTTACATTTGTGAGAAATTTTAGAGCTTTAATAATCATGGTGATGAGGTTTGTGGTTTTTAGTGATCCTGGTGATGGGGTTTTGAGTTGTTTTTTAGCTTGTTTGGTGCATTTGAGCATGACCAACATATATGGGTCCATTTTATGAAGTTTCATGAGTTTATGATTATTTTTTTGAGTTTTTTTGTCTAAATACTTCTGAAGTAATGACCTCCCTTGTTTTTTTGAGTTGAGAAGGGTATAAAGTGAATGTTTGAGTTCAAATTTGAACTAGTTGTGAGAGAGGGAAAAAGTGTGACCCATGTGTGAGAGTAAAATAGGTATGAATACATAATATCATATCTAAGGAAGTATGCAAAGGTTTGATGAGATTTTTAGAGCTTGTGTGTAAGGGTTTGAGATCAAATCAAGTCAAGTTTTTCCAAGTTTCAATGAGTTGGAATGAGGTGTGTTTGATGAGGGTTTGAAGAGTTTGGAGCTGAATATTTTGATCACCATCAAATGAGTTGTTGCAGCATATTTTATGTGATCTTCTTATAAAAATATTGTGTGATGAGTCATATTCATGCAATTCTCTTGTTGCAAGTAATATAAACAAGTGTTTAGGGGTTGGTGCCTCATTAAAAAAATCTCCTATTATGTGTAATATTCACTTGAGTCTTTGTTGTGAGTAATATCAATAATTTTTTCAATGGGGTTTCTTCCCCTTGAGGGTTTCCAACTTATATATTGTGTTATGACGTTCTCTCTCATGGTTATGGTTATTTTAAAAAAAATTGTATGTTCTTGTGCACACATTACTGGTTGAATAGTTCATGATTTAAACAAGATAATTTGAATTTATTAAAGCTTTTAAGGGACTAATTGATCCCCCCCCATTATCATTCCATGTTTCTTCCAAAAAGTAGGACATCATATTATATGCTGAAAATTCAAGGAGCAACTCAGTAGAATTGATTTCCATAATTTCACTATGCATACCCAAAATTTTGAGAACACGGTCCTAATATACAACCTCTTATTCAAATTTATACCCTCAAAATAATATTTAGGGTTATCATATCCATATAGAAAAAAGACATATTGGTCTCATAGACCAATTTATTACATTTTAAATCCACAAACCTAGATTTAGACCTTAAGACATAGTCTTAAATTATTCACACTCTTCAAACAATCAAACTACTTGCAAAACACCCTTAGGTATTCTTTATGCTTGAAACATGACTACACGACAGTGAATATCAAGACAATTATATAAACATATCTCCACACTTCAATTATCTTTCACAATTATTTTTTATAGTTATCTAACACCCTCCAAAGCTTTTAATCTACCTTTGATGTTTCAAATGAATGAATCTTCATAATCATAGCTTAATTGGTTTTTACAGTCATTTCATGCCTTCATGATGCTCAAGAAACACCCCCAAAAATTTTCACCTTCTTGAAAAACAATTTGAACATCACAACACACCCATTCTTCTTCTGGTTGATAAATTTATTCAAAGGGATCTAAAATACCTTGAACTTAGGAGATTCCCAAATATCTAAGCCACTCTTTTCAACCATATTGCAATTATGATATTGATAATGTTTCCTTGAGATCTATTTGTTATTCTTTGGTTCCATAAGATTAATGTCTTCATCATTCTTATATTCCCCAAAATGAGATGATAACATATACTCTTGATGTTTGTCTTCTTTTAGGATCCACTTGTTCTTGGATGAAATTTCTAGATTTATGTCAACATCCTTCTTCTCCTTTGTTTGAATATTTTTCAAAAACATTTGGCAGTCATGAAACTCTTATTCCTTTGATTCAATATTTATCATGAAAAACATTCTGTCTTTTCTTATAGACAAATCATTATCTATCTTGGTTGTCTTAGGTTTTGTTATAACCAAATTACAGCACCCTCTAATTTTCTTGCATGTGAGTTTAATGGGAAATCAGTGTAACTAGGTAACATGGAATTATCTCAAGGCTTGGGACCTTGCAGTTGAGACAATTTTCCAGAGAAGGTTGGTTCCTCTTATTAAACTAATGCAACAACTATGTCTAATGATAGGAAATATATTATCTAATCCTAATATATGATTTTAAGGGATCAAGGAGAGAGGAATGAACATGAAAATAAATGAAACCTGCACCAAAGGAGGTGATAACACCAAGATAAGGGAGTTAAATATTCTACAGAGGGAGAATATTGTAGAAAAATGCAACAAAGAGAGACCAAAATAGCTTTGACACAACACTAAAATAGCATTTAAGACCAAATACCAATGAAACACAAAAGAAAAAGCTTTAAAATAATAAAAACATGCACAAAATAGAATATAAATAATAGAGAGGTAAGGAAAGACAAGAAAATAAATGCAAGGGTTGAGAGACCACCACAAACACGTATTTTATTGCTTCATAGAATTGCACAGTCACTTACATATGAGAAGTAGAGGAAAGAATACATTCTACAGACCCATGTGAAGGCTTACAACTCAATGGAATTGAGAAACAAAAATTCAAGAGTTTCCCTAATTCCCATAATATCTCCCCCTCAAAATGAGAAGAGTTTACAATATATATAAGTGAATGAGAGAAGAGAGAAAAAGTGAAACTTGGATTTTTTTCTCTCACCCACCAAAAAAATTCATTAAATGGTCTTAAAAAGGCATGGCGATCCTTAAAAATAATTCCCCCCATGTAATTTAGCTCCTGGAAGAATAAATGGGGTTCCATACTTCATTAATTACAGTGGCTAGGTCTAGAATTATGTATTTTCATGCTGGATATGTTTTCAATTTTTTCACACAAATAATATCAAAAAAATTGAGAAATAAAATTCCCATTTCATAGACTACATCGAGACCTTTCCAAAGATATAAATTTTTGGAAAAACAGAGTAACGGGTCGAAATTTATGGCCATTTCGAGTTACACGGCAAAAACTGTCGTTTTCCTTTATTGTGCGGATTTTCTAGTTTTCGGCGGCACTTTTTTCTGTGGCATTCCACAGAATTTGTTTTGCAGATATTTTTTTTTGGAATTCCATGTACTTGTTTATATGTAATTCCTCAAACTTTTTTTTGTGGCGTGACTTTCTGCAGTACTTATTTTCTGCGGTGCGACTTTCTACGACACTTGTTTTCTGTAGCGTGGCTTTATACAATGATTATTTTTTGTAGCGCAAATTTCTGTGGAACTTGATGTAGATTTATTTGGTTTTCTAAAAATTTTCACTAACTCTTTAGAATTTTTTGGATTAGGGAAAATGGATTGAAGCCTTTAGAAAAAACTAAATTTCATCATTTTCTCCAGTTCCAATTTTCTTCAGTTGTCCATTTCACAAAGGGGGTAAAATTGGATAACAATTTGGTGACTCACAAGGACATATTCCTACTAGATGTGATGATCAATGACCTTGTAGCATATATTGGGCATGGAGTTATCCTAGTAAACACAAATTTGATGTGAAACTCTGAAATATGGTTCCTGAGCCACTTGAAACACTGCTGAAACTGGAGCTTATCTAAAGCTTGAATTTTCCATCTCATTATAATAATTTTTTGAATTTGGTTCTATGAGACTAGAAATTTTTTTTGAACTTGAATTTCACTTCTCCATTTCCTTTGAAATTCTGATCTATTGGGACTAAAAATGAAGACTTGAACCTGTCCCAAGATCTGATTCCTTCCAAGTATGAACAACTAAACTGATGATTTCTTGGCAAGGATGAAACACTACATAGTCAAGAAACACTTATTGATTTGGATACACTTTGAAATTCCTTAAAAGATTTGTTTTCCCCAAATTCTTCCTCCATTGGACCATGCACGAGTACCAAAACATCACAACACACTATGTACAAAAGAGGAAGATCATACATGCCCTAAATGGAACATGTAGAGTGTGCACAAACACTTCTTTTACTGAAAGCAACCTACTCCTACCAAAAAAACATGATGCTACAAGTACTTAGAGGAATTAGAAATCCTAAACTAATATGTACAAGGGGTGATAATTCTTCCTTCAGTAAAAATGCTTGAGATAGATTTCATTGATTGGGATTTGCATTTCTTCACAATCCAACTTGGCCAGTCAGAAAGCATTGCTAATTTTTCATTTTGTGATCATGTAGGGGCCACTCCATATTTCATAAAACCTGGAATGCTTTCCTAGTTTTTCCCGATCTACATCCCATTTCAGCACCAAGTTTCATTCTTGTAACGTCCTTACTTTAGCTTTCTTGTCAAAGCTCCTCTTGATCAATGCTTGATCCTTCTTTATGGTTTGCATTGCATGCTCTCTTATTTGTTCCAACTCCAGGAGTTCCACATACCTAGATTCCATGGGTTAAAACTCAGCTAACTCCAGCTACTTGAGAAGCTCCAACATTGGTAATTCAAGAGATATGGGTAGCCTTGTTTCTCTTTCATAGACTAGCTTGTATAAAGAGCTGCTTGTAGACCTTTTGGGTGTAATTATATCAGCCCACAGGGCTGATTTGAGCTTTGTGTGCTAGGTTTTCTGATTTTCATCAAGAGACCTTCTTATGATTCTCAACAAGGTATTTTTAGTGGAATCGATTTCCCATTACCCTGAGGGTAATAGTTAGATAAAGTGCTAAGATATATTTCATTCTTGATAACCCATTTAGTGATCTTTGTGTTAAGAAATGTCAAGGCATTCTCTTATATGATAGTAGCCAGGACACTGAATCTAGTCATTATCCCCTCATAGAAGTCCAAAATACTAGATTCATTTTCCTCTTTGAGTTCCACATCTTTGGCCGACTTGGTGAAATAATCCATTTCCATGAGTATCAACTGTCACCTTGGATTAAATTCAGATTGATTACCCCAATGAATTTCAATCCCCATTGCATGAAAGTCTGATCCATCGAGATTTGATGAAGGGGAAGAACTGTTAGCTTCACATTTCCTGTTAAGAATGCACACTTTTTGAACCATGCATAGTAGTAATTAAACATTGTGGGCTAATAGTAACCAACCTTCATGATCCTAAGAGATGTTACTCGTGGAACAAAGTGATCTCCAATCTCTCCATCATGGAATTCATGCAACACTTTCTCAATCTGATTTGTTCCAATGCACCTTAGGAGAACCCCATTCATGCCCTTCTTAAACAAAATGTCATTAATGAGAGCATATAGAATGGATTGGAGTCTGAAATACCTTTTTTTTATTTTCTCAGCTCTAGAGGGTAGAAAACTGTTTGAAGATAATGAATCATATCTTGAGTCCAACATTGGGTAGGCACATCATAATCCAATTGTTCTTGATTATCTTGCAACACTAGGACAACTTCTTCTTCATAACTTATATCATCATTATGGTTGGAAGCTAACTACTCACATAGTATTTTTCCATGGACCAACTTGGTAACTTTGATTTCTATGTCATATTTCATCACAGAGGTGATCCAACCTTCCCTTTTCTCATTCAAATCCTTATTTAAAAGAAATTCATTGACTCCAACATGAGACACTAACAACTATATTTTTTAATTTGAAATCAAGTGTCTAAACTTTTTCAAACTCCTTATAACAGTGAGGACATGTTTCTCAATAAAAGAGTACCTCACCTCATAGTCATCCAAAATTTGGCTAAAGAAGGAAATGGGCTATTCGGATCTTTCCTTGTTCTACTACACAACAATTGTAGAGATTGTGTCTAAACCACCAAAGGCATAGAGAATGAAGTCCTTGGAGAAATATGGATTAATAAGAGTTGGAGCTTGGGATATTGCTTGTTTAATAGCCTCAAAAATATCCTTTCCTCTGTTTTCCATTTGAATGCCATGTTCTTCTTCAACATCATTTTCAGCAGCTTAACAAGAGTGGCAAAATTAGGCATGAACCTGTGAACAAAAGTGATCCTTCCCAAAAAACTTTGGAGAGCCTTCTTGTGATTTGGCTATGGTAGAGCATGGATAGCTTCAACTCTCTTAGGATCAATGGTCAATACTTCCTTTGAGACAATTTGGCTTAATATCTTTCCTTTGTGAGCCAAGAATATGCATTTTTTGGATTCAAGGACACTTTGAATCTCATGCATCTTTAGAAAACTTGCCTAAGGTGAAAGAAGTGGTTTGCTACATTTTTTGAGAAAATAGTGATATCATAAAGATAGACAAGAACTATCTTATTAATCAACCCCTTAAATTCCATATTCATAGCTCTTTGGAAAGTAGCTCCGACATTTGACAGTCCAAAAGGAATTTTCTTATAAGAGTATGTGCCCCACTTTGTAGTGAAGGCTGTCTTGAGCTAGTATTCTTCCTTCACCATGATTTGATTGTAACCTCAGTAGCAATAGAATAATGAAAATATCTCTGAACCAGCTACTACTTGCAAAATTATCTCCATTTCAGAGAGTGGATAGTGGTCTTTGAGTGAAGCTCTATTCAAATCACAGAAGTCTACGAAAAATCTAATTTCTCTGTTTCTCTTTCTCACTAGAACCAAATTTGTAACCCAACTTGAGTGCTTGATAGGAAAAATGATATTCACCTCGACGAGTTTGTTTAGTTCTTTCCTCATGAGAGGTTCGATATGAGGATTTACTGGCCTTTGTTTATGTCTAATGGGCTTGAATTTAGGATCCAATTCAATAGTATGTTATGCCAATTCTGGATTAAATCCTATCAAATATTTATAGTTCTAGGAAAAATACATCCATAAATTCTTGACAAAGTTGGATGAAAATAGATTTTTCTTGCTAACTATTATCTCTGAATCACAATACCCTATGGTTTACACAAGTGTGTGTGCTTGAGCTCACAGTGTGATTGGATAACATGGGTACTATCTCTAAGTTGTGGGACTTGCTACTTGAGATAGACCTCCAGAGAAAGCTGGTTCTTGCTCCTAAACTACCTACCACAATCTACTCTAATGTAGGAAAAACTATCTTGTCCTAATCTATCTTTCCAAGAGACTAGGGAGAGATAATGTATGAAAATAAAGCCTACACTAAAGTGGTGATACACCAGAAAAGGAGAGTGAGAATAGTCTTCCAATGTGTGAAAAGTGGGAGTAAAATGCATACTAGAAGGGGTGATAACAGTTCTCCATAATATAGAAACTACATTCATAACAATATTTCATGCAAACACAATGATAATGAATCCCTTCAACAATATAATATAGACACAATATATATGCAATGAGATTGTAGGGGCAAGAGGAATGTAAACAAACACAATAGGGGAAGATACATCCACTAACTTGCATCGATTGCTTCATAATTATGCACAATCTAATCTATTACAAGATAAGGGTCTAGATCACCATGTAAGGAGTCCAATACAAGGGCCTGCAACACATTGGCTTCAAAATTTTTTTTTGATAGAGTTTTACTACACACAAACTATCTCCCCTTATAATGAGCCCAACACTCCAATTTATAGATTTCTGAGAAGAGAGAGAGAGAGAGAGGGAAAGTAAAATTCCCAAAATCTATCCTTCAAACATTTGAAAAAGGTAGTAAATGGAGTGAAATGATGATCTATTTCTTGCAAAAGGCCCCCCATACTGTCCCATAACTTGCAGCAGTGAGAAATGTCAGCCCGTGCTTTATTAATGCATCCCATCTAACAAATAAAACACTATTATGAACTGGGAAAATTTTCCAAAAACTCACCATAAATTCATCATCAAATTCTAGATTTCTTAATTTTTTTGTGTCGGACTCGGAACCACGATTCCAAAAGTACCAATTTTGTGCATTTTCGTTGAAAAATGCAAAATTTATGGCCTTCTGAGTGCGGGTAGCTATTTTGGGTTTGCCAGATGTTTCTATCATTTAACGAGAATAAACATCTGATTGACTAGAGCTAAAGATGTTTATTTTATTTTTAAATACCAACCCTCATTTAAATTAAGAAATCTAGAAATTCAAATTTTGTGAAAATCAGAGCTCCGAGTCAAAATTTATGGTCGTTTGAAGTTCAAGAGGGCTAGACATTAAATTTTCCTTTATATGCAGGTATTTCAACAACATTGGGTCTAGGTGTCCCGGTTGTCCTAGAAAAAAAATTTCAATCCACCCGCAAGCCTCCTTCCATGGAATTTACTGAAAACTAGGGTTTCTGACGAACTTGTGTCCCACGCGCACTTGGACTATCCGGGCCTCCATTCTCTTCTTTTTCTGATTCCCTCTTGGTGCAGCGATTTTGGATTTTGATGTCCCGTATGTCCCTCCATTGACCGGGCCATCAGGTTCATTGACCTCCACTCCACCCGCATCCCTTTGTGATTGAATATATTTCCATTTCAGAGCCCGTGCATCCCAATGTCCTAACGTCCTGTGGACCGTGCAGGAAAAAAACTTCTAACTTTTCTGATGTCCTTGACTGCACCTATTTCGGCCATACAGATCCCATGTGTCCTAGTGTCCTGTGTGCGGCTTAGGACATTTTGACCTAATTTTTATGATTCCTTCGCAAATCAACCATTTTAGATTTTCAGGTCCTAGTCGTCCCTACATCCCGCGGACCGTCTGGGAAAGAAATATCTGAATTTTCCGCAATATACTAGCACATGCCACATTTTTTGGATTTTTGCAATTTTTTCTATCTCCTTGAATTTTTCTTAGATGGGGAAGATAGAGAAGAGTCAAAGGGAACCCCAAAAATCCAATTTTTTGGCTCTCAAAACCATTTTAAACCTGCTTGAGCCTAAAGAAACATGTAAATTATCTAATTCACCTTAAGGGATGAATTTGGGATAACACTAAGTACTCACCTTACCAATTTGCACCATCTTACCTTCACCTACTGAAATAGATTCTGATTCTTCATGCTTGACTTGAATATTTTATTTATCTTTTTGGAATCGGTCATTGGGATTTAAGATTGACTCGATATTTACCAAACCTTTTGGGAGTTTATTTGTTCTCAACTAGACCACTTGGTCACCGTTCTGCTGCTCTAGTTTGTCTTAATTTCTAGAAGAGAATTTAGCTTCTTCTTGTGAGCAATCTATGATTTGTTGATCATTTTCAAATACTTGATAGCTTGTGTTGTTATTTAGAATAGAAGGCCTTACAACCAGTTTGATGTGAGGTTGAGTTCTATCTTTCTTAATACTATCAACAATGTCAAACACTACCCCAAATGCTACAAGTTTATCCATAACATTATTCCCCTTTCTTGGGATGAAATTGATGTTAAAACCCTCAAATTCTTCAATGAGATCCCATACCCAATTTTCGTAGCTCTTTAGAAGATCATTCTTGGTAGTGTTGAGCCCTATAATATGGTTTATGACCAACTCACTATTTCCAAAGACTTGTAAGTTCTTAATACCTTTCTTTCTTTACCAATGCAATCCATGAATCAAAGCTTCTTACTCATTGGTGTTGTTAGAACTATTGAATTGAAAATGGAAATTTGAGTAGTATTTAATACCTTGAGGTGACACAAGAATTTATCCTCCTCCATCACCTTGTCTACTCCTTGATCCATCAAACAATAGTTGTCATACTCAATTATCATCCTTTTCATCTGATTGGGTGATGCTAAGGAGATGTGTATTTTCTTTGTGCAAACAATAAATCCCCAACCCAACTTCCATCTCCTTATATGGATCAAAAACATGCATTTTGTTTTCCCATTCATTAAGAGTTAAGTATGGAATGCCTCCAAGCTTGGTATTTGTCTATGGAGTTCTTGGGTAATCTTGTTGATCAAAATCTGAGCAATTTGCATTAATCAGGCTTGGTACATATGGCTCAATATGAAAGTTTGCAATAGGCTCACATCTGATCCTAGCCTTAGCTCCATACCTCATTCTAAAAAGCATATGTGATCAATCAGTAGATAGGTAGCCTCCAATTTTAGTGATGAAGTCTCGAGACAAGAATAAAGTGAAGAGTGGTAGTTATTCAATAACTGACACATTGTTGTTGTGCAAATGTACAACAAGAAAATTGACAATTTTCGAGCATGAAAACTATACCCCTATATCAAAATTTCCATGTCTTATCATTCCCAGGCACCCGAAGTCTATCCATTTAGTCCAGTAACCTCTCGATTGATGTTAATTCATTCCCCTAGGTGATTTAGGAAAGTGAAACCAACCCCCTAGGTGATTTTAGGAGAAAATCAAAAGATGCTATCTTCTGACAGTATTGGGAAGGGTTATTACTAGCCTTCCCAGGACTAGATCAACCCTCTTGGAGTGGAATGGAAGGTCCTAAATCAAAATGGAGGTGAATTTAAGACATTATAACATCATGGAAATTATTTTGGAATGTTTGGGAAAGTTCTGAAAGACTTGGAGCAGTCTGAGTAAAAATAGAGTTCACAAGCCTAGGCAGTACACAGGCATAAAACAATTATTGGAGTTCAGAAGAGGATTCTGGGAGCTCCAAATGGAGTTATAAGTAAAACAAAACATATAAGGAAATAGGATTATAATACCTACATTATGGTGAAATAATATTTTTCACAAAACCTTGTCACATAGGATTTTCAGGCAGTTTTGGTCAACCACATGTGGAGTCTCAAGTCACAAATCCACTTTTTCAGGAATAATATGGCTGAATAAAGACATGATACCCCCACCATTCGATTAAAAATGATATTTCCAGTTAGGATCATATAACATTTTACCAATAAATTCCACCAAGAGCTCAAGTTATCATCATTCCAAGTTACCCTCTTAAAGGCAGTTCAAGAGTTAGTCAATTTTTCGAAGGACACATGTCAGTACCAGGAGCCTAGTGGGATTTAATGTCCCTAATGTCACTGAAGTCAGGTACAACAACCTTGGAAAAATGCACCCAGCCCCCATGTGACCTCTAGGATCCTCATGTGACCTCTAAACTTGACAATTAAGCCCCTAGGTGCATTTTTAGAGCATCCATTCCCTACCGTCAGATCAAGCGCCAGGTGTTAGCTCCAAGACCATTGTGGAAATTGATGTCCCTCATGTCCCTGAGGTCAAGGACATAAAACATGGAAAAATTCACCCAACTCATATGGGGAATCCTTTGGTCATCCATGTGACCCGCTTCCATCCCCTCGGTGCTTTAAAACTGATTTTGGAGCACTCATTCCCTATTGTCGAATCGCCGCCATGTGTCATTATCTTGCTCATTGTGGAAATTGATGTCCCTCATGTCCTTGAGGTTAGGGAAATCAGGGAAAAAAAATTGCACCCAACTCCAACTCAAAAATTTGAATTTTTTTTCTAATTGTTGGCTGCTTCTTGCTGCTTCTCGTTGCTTCTCACTGCCAGAGGAAAATTTGCAGAGAACACCTCACTCCACCATTGCCAAATATTGAACCAGATTCATCACAAAAAATTATTATTCACTCCATGATGGCACACAGGTCTTAGAGGAATAATTTATCAAGATAAGAAAAATAAAGGGAGAACCAAGAATAAGAACAATGGAAATCCCCATTGCCATAAAATGAAGATTCGAACATATCTTACAAACCGGTGCGCAGATTGACGAACCATTTATTGTTGAGTTTTTCTCTCTTGAAGGCCATTAACAAGAAACTTTCAATCCTCTCTAGTGGTGCATAAAACATTCACAACTAAGAAATCTCTTTTCTGGCTCAATGAAGGAAAAATTGAATTTCCCGTCAAATCGTTTGTCGGATTGAAGATAAATTTCTCCTGAAGCATAAGAAGCAAAAACCTATCACAATGGAATCAATTTCATCATGAACAGAGAAAAAAACTAGACCTGAAATTTTCAAGCTTCATTAATGGCTGCCAGAAAATAGTAATGGAAAAAATCAGTGAGCTACCTCTCCACTTCTCAGGGTTATAGTGGGTGAAATCGCACAAAAAATTGGAGGGAATGATCGTTGCAAAATCTAGTTTCACATGAACTGGTTTTTGAGCCATGAAGTACCTATTTTTTAGGGATATAGAAGGATGTGTTTTTTTATCATAATTCTTCCCTCTTTGAATAAATTCTCAAATTCCCAAATATTCGGTAGGAGAAATCATCCAAAATTCAGAGGGAAGGATCTCCAAAAAATATAGTTTCTCTCAAACTAGTTTTTACATGATGAATTACCTACTTTTTAGGGATATGGAAGGCTGTGTTTTTTGTTATTATTATTCCCCCTCTAATGAAAATATAATTTTCCCACTTTTTCAGGTGAAGGAATTACTCAAAATTTGGATCGTGGAACCCTGGAATAAAACCCATAATTTCAAGACCCGTTTTGTCGCAATTTGACATTCATGGCACACTTACTAAAAATAGCATGTCTCCCTGCATATGGGTCTGTTACTTCAGGTAAGCCACCATTTTAAGATTCCATGAAGAATTTGGTGAACACAGGGGGAGTATCACTGGAAAATTCATCAAATAATTCATCTCGGCTCGCTATCCGCACGTACTAAAAATAGTAGGTTGTTTTGAAAGGGCATGTTTGGCACAATGGGACATTAAGGAATGATCATTCATGTCAACATCATCATGCAATATCATCATAGTAATTTCTCATGGGGGATGCAAGATTCACCTCAGATAATTCAACAGTGTCTCCTGACACTCACTCCATGACTCGAGTTGCAGGAGTATCTTGTGCAGGGTAGAAGTTGCGGTCATCAACAACATCATTCAATAGTGTTTTTAAACACTCATTCTAAAGCAATTGTGAGCCCATTTGAAGTATTTTTCCATGATTTTAAAGATTCAGAGTTTCATCACATCAGAGCTTTCAATCAACAAGGATCATTAGACTTCATTAGGGGCAATATATTCTCATCCTCTCTCTTCCCTCTCCTGCAACTTTCTCTCTCTTCAAATTTTATAATTCTTCATTGGGGTTTACACTTTTTGATATGCCTTTAAGTCACCTAAACGTGACTCTAGAAACATAATGTAAATTAAGTCACCTTGATTTTATAAAGGGACTTAAATATTTGATAGGAATACGAATAGTCTAAAGTTAGAAATAAGGCATATGGAGGATCACGAGGAAGATGATAAGTCACCTCTTATTCTATAAATTGTAATTCCATTCCCATTTCAAAGAGTTGGTGATTGATATTGTAAACTCACAAGTGCATTTTACTTAGAGAAAGCAAAGGAGGTAGCCATTTTCTTCCACTTTCCTCCATTCTCAAATTTCTTCCATTCCCACATTATGTATAACTTATGTTTAAGCATTAATACAAGAAGAAGGAGTTTGTAGCCTCTTTGATGAGGATATTTTAGAAACTTCAAGTTCACAATATTATCTTGTCTTGTTGTAATTTGCAGGGTTGTTTCTTCTCATAAATGCATGTGTTGAAGTTTCTAACTAGTGTGTGTAGGAATCTAATTTCCTACCTATAACATTAGTTCCCCTATCTCATTTGTCACTCCCCTTTCCCGCTTTATAGACAAAGTCATCCCTAGTAAGAAATTACTAGGTTTTCCGCAAGGTCAGTGGAGTGCCCCTGTTAGATCCCCAATTGAAACGCCACCATAGAAATCAAATTTTAATCATGCATGTATATATGGCAGCTACACTGGTTAAGTAGAGGGACTTAGATTCCCATAGTGTTGAAAAGAAATCCACAAGTTTGTCCACCCGAAAAAATTTCTTGCTAATACACATCTTGTAAAACTGTGACATTGGGGCATGCATGTAGTGTGAGGCTCAATCCTTTGACTACTCCTATTGTTTCCAATGTTGTCCCATTAATTTTCACTAATCTCCTTCAAATAGATTCATATTTAATTCTCAACTATATAACTATCTTCTTGGGCATCATGGAAATGCTTTCTCCTGAATCAATCATGCAATTGTGTACAAGATTGCTCTCAATAATTAGAGAAATATAGAATGGTAGAGGCTTCATATTTTTACCTTGTTGACTTCCTTGACTGCCTACTTGTGGAGCTGCATTAGTGATCACCTTTTCTTGATTATTGGATTGCACATTTGATGCTGACGAATTTTCCATGGGTGCTTGCAATAGATCCCTTTGGCCTAGGCTTGTTAATTAATTCCAAATTGAGATGTTGACATTTGTTTTGTTCATTTTATCTATGATATTGAAATGAGAAGAGATATATTTTTATTTTTCTTTTCTTTGCAAAACCTTCTTTGGCATATGAGCTGCTACAACTGGTACATGGGATGGTTTAGAAGGTTGTTTCGATTGATTATGCACATATGGAGTGGCACTTGAATTGATAACACCTTGTAGAGTGAAAAAAGTATGAGAAGTACTTGGATTGTATGAATTTCCTTCCTCTATATTTATCTTCTTAGACCTCGTGTTGGCCTCCACACCTTGAAAAGGAGCTTGATTTATTCCACAAAAATCATCAGCTTGCCAATTCACAAGTGTAGTTTCACTTGGAGGTGCTTCTTGAGTAGTTACCTGTTGTTGAATTTATTCTTGATTTGTCTCTTGAGGCACACCAACCATTTGCACCATAAAATCTTGGTTTAGAGCACCATTAAAAAATATTTCCTGATTGTGAGGTTGATTACATGGGAAACACCATTCATAGCTTTGTGCCATGCTATTTTGAGTTAGAACCAAGCCTATAGATGTAGAAACAACATTAAGGTTATAAGGCTGAAATGGTCTATTACAAGGAGGATGTCCTTGGTTCTAATTATCAAATTGAGCGAGTGGCCTATTTGGCTGATATGGAGGTCTATTGGGTTGGGCTTGAGGTTGATATGATCTAAAATTTTGAGCTTTCTACCTCTTAATTGTCACCAATTCATTGTCTAAGTTTTGCAACTGCTTTATAACTTCTTGGAGCTCATTTGAGGTGCTAGACGAAGAAGTAGAATCTTCATTACAATTTTTATTTTTTGGGGTAGGAATGGGAGCTAATGTAGGTGCTTGACTAGAGATTGGATTCCCCAATTCTAGATAAAGAGGCATAGGTGGCCTAGGTGCAAGTTTACCGGCTTGGATCAAACAATTTTCATCTCTAATCATGATGTTATAATCCACAGGAAATGTTGTATCTCCCATAGAGTGTATCATCATGGCTATATTAGAATTTTAAGCTTTCAGGAAGTAGATAAAAACACCTTTAGTTGCTGGTCTCATAAAAATTGGGATCCTATCCCATGTCCTTTGAAATATGAATTTGAAATCAATCATTTGTTCATTTGGTGCCATTTTGATTGTAGTTAATTACTCCAATAAAGATAAGTTGTCTATTTTTTCCATAAATTGGCCACAAAGAGTTGTGCATAGTTGATCCCAATTATTAATTGATCTTTCTCCTAGGCTCTTGAACCACTGTAAAGATTTCCCTTTAAAAGAAGAAGCCAATAATTTGACTACCACATCCATCTCATTAACCTCATGTATAGCACAAAAATTTGTAATGTCTTGAATGTGATCAATCAAAGTTGTGTGATTTTCCCCGATGAAGTATGTGATATTATTCAATGTTGTAACTGGGATTGGGTTTTGTGCATTGAGAGTAAGTGGGATGCTACCCGTAAAATTGAAAAAAGGATTCTATGGTGGTGGTGGTTATTGATGAGCCATTCTGATCAGTCTAAGAATTCTGATTGATTGGAGAAAAGGTCTACCAGGTGGAGGTATTGAAAACATTCTGTTTGGTGGAGATGGTGATCTCTGAACTCTTCCCCTTCTTCATCTACCTGGAGATAACTGTAAATACTTAAAAAAACATTCTTCTCTTATTCTTGAATAGTTTTGAATTCTTCTCTTGAACTTGACAAACCTGGGCTTCTAAAACCACTAAATTTTTCCCTTTGGAGTCATCAAATGTGATTTTATAAGGCCTTTTCATGGCTAAAATTTATAACAATAGCACATCAATCTTGTTGTAATAATAATAAATACTTCCTTGTCATCCCATCGAGCGTGCTAGAACTATTATCACAAAATTACAACACCCTCTAATTTCCTAGCATATGATTTTACTAGGCAATCAATGTAATTGGGTAACATAGAATTATCTCAAGGTGTGGGATCATGCGGTTGAGACAATTCTCCAGAGAAGGTTGGTTCCTCTTCTTAACCTCTAATGAAGTGAAATATATTATATAATCCCAATCTATGATTCCAAGGGACTAGGAGAGAGGAATGAACATGAAAATAAAGAAAACCTATACTAAAGGAGGTGATAACACCAAGATAAGGGAGTGAAATATTCTGTAGAGGGATAATATTGAAAAGAAATGAAACAAAGAGGCCATGATAACTTTAATCGAGACCTAAAATAGTATTTAACACTAAATCCCCATGAAACACAACAACACAATTTTTAAAATAATAAAAAAAGCACAAAATAAAATAGAAATAACAAAGAGGCAAGGAAAGACATGAAAATAAATGCAAGGGTTGAAAGAACACTACAAACATAGATTTTAATTCTTCATAGAGTTACAAAGTCCATTACATCTAAGAAGTAGAGGAAAGAACAAATTCTACAGGCACATGTGAAGGATTACAACTCAATGGATTTGAGAAACCAAAGTGCAAGAGTTTCCCTAATTACTAGGATATCTCCTCCTCAAAATGAGAAGAGTTTATAATATATAGAAGTGAATGAGAGAAGAGAGAAAAAGTGAAACTCAGATTTTTTCTCTCACCCACCAAAAAATTTCATTAAATGGTCTAAAAAGTACATGGGCATCCTTACAAATAATTCCCCCAGGTACTTTAGCTTCTTTAAGAAGAAATGGGGTTCCATACTTCATTAATTGCGGTGGTTAGGCTTGGAGATGTGTATTTTTCATGTTGGATATGTTTTCCAATTTTTAGCACATCTAACCTTAATAAAATTGAGAAATAAAATATTTGTGAAAAATTGAGCAACAGGTCAAAAGTTATGGCCATTTTGAGTTTCACGCGAAAAACTGTCGTTTTCCTTTGTTGTGTAGATTTTCCAGTTTTCCACAACACTTTTTTCTACAACATTTTGAGGACCTTGTTCTGTGGCATTCCACGAAATTTGTTATTTGGCATTCCAAAAACTTTTTTCTACGACACTTTTTCTGGAGTGCAACTTTCTGCAACACTTATTTTCTACGGTTCGGATTTCTGTGGAACTTGTTTTCTGTAGCGTAGATTTCTGTGACACTTGTTTTCTATGGCACGACTTTCTGCGGCACTTGTTACATATTTATTTGGTTTTCTCAAAATTTTCACTAACTCCTTGGAATTTTTTGGGTTAGGGATTTAGGAAAAATGGATTGAAGCCCCCAGAAAAAACTAAATTTCACCATTTTCTCTAGTTCTAATTTTCTCCAGTTGTCCGTTTCACCAAGGGGGTAAAAATGGATAACAAGTTCCTCCACTTTTGACCTTTTTAAAACCTTGGAAAATGATTCATATAGATTATTGGACTTATCATTATCAGTCCTTACTAACTTAGGTCTTCATACTTTTTCTTTCCATTTAAATGCTATATGTCTAAATCCATTGCATTTAAAACAATAACCATGCAACAACCTTCTTGCATTCTCCATATTCTTGTTTTGACTTGAGAACCTCATAGCTCTATTAGGATAGAATCTAAAACTGTATACTTTACCATGAAAAATATATCACTCTCTTGATTGGTATACATTATAAATGCTTCCATCATTACATTAATGCTCATTATAGTTTCTTTCTCTATGATAAAACTAATTTCCTGAAAAAAATACCCATTGAATTAACTTAAATTTTTTTTACTTCTTCAAGACTTATTTCCTTTTGAGACCTGATTTTTCCTATCCACCTTTAATTCTTTTTTTTCCATATCACTCTTTGAGAAACCTATGTACTCCTTCAATAATTTGGCCATAAAATTACATAGTTTTCCCATTTTGTGCTTCTTAGGATCACTTGAGGCTATTAAGATTGCTTTAGAGGGCCTAGTCTGATACAAATTGTTGGAAGCACAAGCACTGAGAGGAGGGGGTGAATTAGTGTGCATTAAAAATTTCATTCACTTATACATTTACATCAATCAACCATTCAATTTAAATCAGCCATTATGAATCATTAAGACAACACAACCATTAAGCACATGTAAAAGGAACACAAGAACACATGGACACCATATTTAAGTGGGAAAACCTTATAGTGAAGAAAACACACTGATAAAGGAAATGGAAAACTATCCTATAAATAGATATAAAATTTAGTGAATCACCAACTCCAAAAGAGCACAACCCATAATTTTAGTGAGGCACCAACCCCATAAGGAGCACCAACCCTTAGATTTAGTAGAGCATCAACCCTAAAAGGAGGCTACAACTATATAGATGAATCAACACCAATTGAATTCACCTGATTTTTTTTCACCTATAAAATTTTGATACAATAATATATGATGACTCTTCTTTAGCTCTTCTTTCTTCATTCTTCTCAAAACTTCCTTCTAGGATTCTTCACGCAACAAGCTTCTTCACCAAGATGATAAGGTAATCTAACCTTAAAAGTCATATTCTTGCCACCTTTTTCTCTTCATGACATCTTATCTGCCTTCTTTTTATGGTCTACAAGACCTTCTACACCTCTACATATTTACCTCTTACTCGCTCTTTCTCATACTTCAACAATAACACCAAATTGGTCTCATGAAATTTCTATAATATGCATGAATTAAGAATCATACTCATCTAGTTCAGCCATCATAGAAAAAATAACCCTCTATAAACATGAATACATCATAATAACATCATTCATAAACCACCTTAGGTTAATTATAACATATTAAAGATAAATACCATCATTTAGACACATAAAAACCTAATACACTCAATCTACCCTCTCGCCAAAGCCAAGTCCTCTTTGGCTATATGACCTAATCCAAAAAAATATCAACCACTTAAACATGTTTTATAATTGTAATATATGAATTATAAAATCTTCTTAAACTCTGCACCACCATATCATTCCATGAAGTTTCCATTAGGATTAACTATCCTTATTAGGTTCGTGATCTATAAAACTAGTCTTCACACATTGAGCTAAAGCAATCATAAAAACACCTCAACCATGTATGTATGACACATGAATATAAACCTCGTGACCTAAAGTTCATCACCAATTTATTATAACATTATCAATTAGACTGTAAGATCCCAAGAAAAAGTTGTAAACATGCACCCCCAGAACTTCCTTCACACCATGAAAACTAGTCAAGAAGTATTGACCTTCGAAAACTTGTACAAACCCATTCAAGGTCTTAAGGTGAATTAAAAGGATCCATGAAGAACCCATTAAAAATTTCTACTATCCAAAAACCATGAAATCATAAAAACCATTTGTCTTCTAGACCAATCACCGAACCTCACTTTCTCAGTCCTAACACTAATCAACTAGGTCAACATTTGACCATATTCTCACCACACCAATTGAAATACAGAGCTCATTCAATACTTGAAACATGTCATATTATATATAATTAACACCATAATTTCAATTAGACATGAAAACTTTGAGCTTAGATGCAAAATATCATCTCTTCACCATGTCCACCTGAAATTTCCAAAACTGTCCCAAAACCAGTCTTGCAAGAATGACTTCCACAGACCATCTAAGGAATTTTTTTTTTCCACCATAGAAATGTAGTATGACTTCCATAATTCCTCAAACATCAATTTATTCATTTGGTCTAGTTTAAACCTTAAGATCAGACAAAATGTCTTTAGAATAATAGCTTTTTTTGTGGGTCCACTCACTCTCATGAGACACCAATTCTACCTAGAGAAACCTAGGAGAGTATACTAGAGCTTCCAATCACTAAAATAGGTCACATAATCCATTTTATGACCTTTTGAGCAATATCTTCTTCAACACTACCTAACTAAATAAGAATGGTTTTATACCTCTTTACCTTCTTAATTATTTTCCACAAACTAATGTCAGGAATATTGAGCTAGGATCATTCACCATATACCATGAATAGCTTATCCTTCCATGCAGAGGTCACACATGCCAATGAGCATCAAAACTTTCTTCTTGAGATTCTATTCTCACTTCTAGGAGCTCAGTAGAAGAAAAAACCTCATTTCATGCTTTTTCCTACAAACCGTGGCCTAAAACATTTTCAACACCTCTAGGAAAAAATACTACACCTTCCCTAATTCTCATCTTTGCACACATAATTCAAAATCATATCATATCACCTCATTAGGCCAACTAGGGTTTAAGACAAGGTATAGTGTGAACCTAGAAAGTATTTCAAAAACCTTTTTATACCCTCTGAGACACTACTGAGTGTCTTAGCATTTCATCCTTAGGGTCTCCATACTCTCACAGATCTCAACGAGCTTCCACATGCCCAAGTCTATCCATATTTCATGTATTAAGGCTCATTATCCCTTGACTAGGCTTCTTGAGCATTTGACTTGTGTTCATGTTCTTCAGTGCACACCTATACCTACCACATGGTCTCCATACTCCATCAACACATGATCTCACAAAATTACTCTTGAACTCATCATTTCATCATGACATTAAAATATCACTGCATCACACCTACAAGCCATCACACCTATTCAATACACCTCATCACTGAAATTTAGACCAACCAACTCAACTTGACATCCAACACATGACATCAATGAAACTACCAATAAACCTTTTTGTTCCTTTATCCTTTTGACGTTAATGACACTTATTGAAATCAATGACAACACCAACATTGACCATTACAATCTAGAAGATATTTTTTCAAAATCTAATCTAGTTAGCACTTACTCATTTTTTCAAGATTTTAGCATTATGTCCATGGATAATTTCTCTTCATGACTGTTTGTTTCTCCTATGAATTTTTTTTGAAGTAAATTATGTTATTTGTGCACTATTATTATGTGTTAGTTAGGAATAGATCTAAGGACCTATTCTCAATCCACATGACTATACCATGACATTGTGCAAACATTGATAAAACACCACAGTGTAAAACACTATAAGTTTCCTTTGCAACTTCATGGAAAAAAAATTCTATTTACCATGTGTAACAAAAATGCATTGTGCAATAAAACCATTTCATAGTACATCCATATCACTATTTTTTTCAACTAGTGATGCAATAGGGCCCATTAAACTCCAAATCACATTGTATAGTAAAAATTGATTTAATTTGCACAATGTTATTGACACCAACTCATCCCTAAATCATATAACATCATTAGAATTAGGTTCATGTAGGGATTTAATTTCCCAAATTACATCTCTGGTTGAACCAATTAACCAAATGTGTAATGTTTGATGCAATTGGGGTTAATCGACGCCAAAAACATATTGTATAGTTATAAATGTTAAGTTAATAGGGATTAAATTAGTCCAAATAATATCTCCTTATGAACTGATTAAGTAATTGATATAATTATTTGTGTTACTTGGGATAATTAATCCTTAAATCACATCGTATATAGTCATAATATGGTTAATGAGGTTAAAATTGACCCAAATTACATCTTTAATTGAGGAAACATAATTATTAATTCAATTAATGATGAAAATAGATTAAATTAAACCTCAAATAACAACATATTGTCATAATTATGTTAATGTGGATAAAATTGACACAAATGCATCCTTGATGGAACTATTTAAGATATTAGTTCAATAAAAAGTGAATTTGGGTCCAATTGACTCCGAAGATAGCCCCAAACCTTAAACAAAATGAAAATATCAAAATTATGCAATCGTTATGCAATCTAATGCGTAATTGGAGTTCTAATTTTTTTGAGATCATGTAGAACTCCTATTTACCTTGTTTTCATACCCTTATTTTTAGCATCCTTATTTCAGATGATCTAAATTTCTTCAAGATGTTGTTTGTGTCTTCGTTTCATTTCTATCGAATGTTTAAATTCTACCCTTCTTCTTTTCTACAACTATTCTACCTTATTTACCTATAAATTTAATATTCCATCTATCGACGTAACCACTTCTTCTTGATTGGTGAAACTAAACTCCATAATTATCTTCAACTTTTCAGGATCACACATCTAATGTATTATGTTCCTATTCATATTTGATTTTTTATTATCTTATCCTCAACAAAAATTTCCTGTGAGGATTGGATTTTCCTCTTCTTGAAAATGATGATGATATTTTTCTAGTAAAATATCATTTTTTGTCTCCCTCTTACTAATTTTATCAAATTATTTGTATACAATGCATGAATTTATTTCAATGGTTTATTATCCATATATGTATCTATTCACTACGTAATCCATTACACAATCAATATGTCATTGGCATCTTAGTTACATAATCAATTATTCTAGATCTTATGTCAGATATCATAAGGGAAATGGCGTCTAAGTCATTGATTTCTCTCCTGAAAAACCTAAAATAATTTTTGAAAATAATTTCTCTAAATATTGATGTAGATTTTATTTCTTATGAAACAAGTGGAACTTGACTCATCTTTTCCACCCCTACTACAACAAAATAACAATACAAATAGTTTATTAAGTATAAATCTTAATGTAAAGTGAGTGCATCTCTTTATCCATGGAAAGGAAATGAATGTTTGGAACATCTAGCAAAATTTCCATCAAATCCTACCCCATATTTTGTTAAAGGTTAGGTAGATCAATTTGATGGACTATTTTAGTTTCCAACTCCACAAGTTATGTCTTGTTCTTTTGAACAAATGAACATATCATGGAGTCCTTAGATACATCATATTATTTCCCAACCCTTACTATCGTGATTCTATATTATGAGGCTCACAAAATTATCTTTATATGTGTATGGGAACAAATTTCGATCACCTACATTACTAATTGTGAGGATTATTTGTGTCATCCTATTAAATATACATCTAGAAAGAGGAAAATATATTATAAATGGTAACTTTAAATTCAACTTAAAGATCTTGGATAAATCTCTAACTATTATGGCTCTGTGGAATAAAGACAACCCCCAGGTGTTTATGTGCACCTCCATGTATATGCACTCTTTCAATCAATTGAAAAATACATCCATATATCTATATAATCACTCGCCGTACCTTATTTATAAGTAACTGGTAACTAAATTTTACCTTACATCTATGTGTCTCAAAGTAGTATCCCTCTAATCAATGAAACATAGAGAAATTTTTAAAATTGGTACAGATTTGATGAGGGGTAATTCCCCTATCTACATATGGAGAAGCGTAATTAACCACTTTATATAAGACCCATTCTCATGCACTACCTCTCATCATATGGTGCCAAACAACTCCATTTATAAGATCTGTTGGGAGTTATCAACATGTTATTCCCCAACATTCCCTTAATCTGTTGAAAGAACTAGGGGAAGTCTTTTATGATTTCTATATAGTTACTTGCGACTCCCCCACCCTTCTCTCTCTATCTAGTGGTAAACGAGGATGTGTTTGAACCTATATCTACTCAATCTCCCTACCCTCTACCTCACTACATATGCAAGGTAAGAGCCACTATATATGGATTTGGGCAGGGTCCCTATATTCTGTCTACTAGTGACCTCTCTTGAGAAAGAGTATCCTTTTTCAGGTTTGAGTATGTTAATTTTTTGTAAATCACTCATCTCATATCAAAATTGTCTTTGAATCCCTCCTAAGATGAATTGATAAACTTGTATGGTGAGATAGATAGTTAAGACCCTGTTTGTTGGCTAGCCATATCTATATAGCTGATTACATAGTTCCAATCTTGTAAAGTATGTAATAGTCCATAAAATGATGCTACCCTAATTCCAAGATTAATTTAAGGCTTCAACTCCATGCTCATGGGGAAAATCCTAAAAATGTCAAGAACCTATCCTAAGGGATCAAAAACTCCTGCAAATGTCAACAATCAATCTAAAAGGCCCCTAAACCTATCAAACAATTATATGTTTTCCCCAAAAAAACCATGATTCTAACATTTACACCCTAAAATTTTTACCTTCATTGTAAAAATCCTGAAAAGAAATTAAGTATTGACCAAATTGAAATTTTAAAAAGTATCTTTTACACTATAACACTTGGAGCTATGAGACCACTTCTATCAGGTGCAGAGTGATCCTAAATTATTATATTTACTAAAATAATTATTAATTATAAGATTAATTTTATTATTAGTTATACCTAACAATTATTTTAGCAAATATGATCACCCCATCTTGAATTTCCACATGCAATATCTCTTAAAAATTCTAATTACCAATAACATGTACACGCTACATAAAAGTATAAATATAATGATAAAAATTTAAAGAATAATAAAATAAATCTTATACTTAAATAGTGTTCTAGTAAATACGATCACCTGAGATTAACCTACCACATGCAACACCTCTTAAAAATACTAAACACCAATAATGTGTATACACTACATAGTTTTCCCATGTTTCGTAAAAAATATGTGTTTAGTAATGGGTATGCCTTATTTACATTCACTTTCCTAAAGCATCACTCCATGCTTGGTAATGCCCCTTATTTCTTAGCCAAAGTTGTAGACCTTTCATTTTCTATTTTGAAATGAGATCAATGTCAAATTTTAAATTTAAGCATGGAATATGTTATGCATTTCATGCACAAATTTCATCAAATCATGACTACAATGAAGATCACATTTTTCTCTTTCTAATGATATGATTTTTTTATTTTTGATAAGTATTACGATACTAATGTTAAATATTTGTAAATGTGTCTTCTTATGTCATTATATTGAAATAAAATACATGTCTAACATTATTTATATATCCAAATTTAAAAAATATATACCGGCACATACTAGACCAAGTTCTATGCATGCTAAATTTTTGTATCAACTTTGATTCATTTTGAGTTAGTTATGTATAGTGAATGCTCAACTATATATTTTAAATTAAATTCAAGACCTATTTAATCATAAAATTCATTAAAAAATATGTACAATTATTATTATTATTTTAAATATGTAGCACATTAGATAAAATTATGTAACTTTCTACAAAAAGATTTTAAAAAATACTAAACAATGCTAAACAATGTGAGGGGTGAAAAAACATACGTTTACTATGCTTTATGTAAAAAATAGGAGTACTTATTTTAATTTTAAAAATTTCTGCCACTTATACTTCACCATTTCTAAAAAAATTAGGGATTTGAAAACTAGACTCAAAATAGAACAATTCATATTTTTATACCTTGCTCAAATTTTTAGTGTAGGTACTTTAAATAATCAACCAAATTACAAGTTTCTCATTTTTTATAAAAAAACATGTCTAATTAAAGATCCCCTTTGTAACCCATCTTCATGCATGTGCCCTTTACAACAATAATAAATATGATATAATAAAAATACTAATACATATTTGCAAATCATATCAAATAGGAAGAATTTTCATACACCAATTAACCTAACATGCAATCGAAATCATAAAATGGTATTATACATGTACTTAGATGATTCCTAATGATTTTTGGAGAGATCTGGGACTGTGCAACATTGAAATGGGAAGATCTGAAACTGAGTAACCTTTCACAACCTAGAATGTAACTGTAATTACACTTGGTTTAGAACCATACCATCATGGCAGGACTATACCATATGGTCTAACCCCTTTTGTAATATTTTATACCTACTCTAATTGTTCCTCTGCAACTTTCTAGGTTGTTCGCCTTCCTATATTTTTCCATCGTTATAAAACCCTAGTATTTTCCCATGTAATGAGGCTCTCTGAGTCAACTAAACATCATCTCAGACCCTTTTCAAGGATGAAGAGTACTATAAAATAAACATTCAAAGGGTTATGGGAACCCTTGTTCATCATCAACATTTACACTACTATAAAGATGCCTCAAACCACACATCGTTATCCACCTAGCATGTGATATCTAGATAGATCAATCATATTTGACATTTACTTTGACCATGATTTCTTTGACTTGGATCTTGTTAAAATAATTAGAGAGGATTTTTGGATCCTTGTAGATGAAATATATGGCTTCCTTGACCTAGTTTGTAGCTTCAAAATTGATGTGGGTATTTCCCTAATGATTGCAGATGTATAATTCTAAACTTTAAGGAGATTTGGGTGCCTCTTATAATGGTATGAAGTAAGTTCCCTAGTGCATTTCCTTAGAATTTATAGGTTATAAAATGAGGTAGAGTTTACTTGCTTATATATTGTTATGAAGATGATTTATCTAGGAAAGGACAACACATATGAAGTATAGGACCCAATGAAATATTTCAACCTAAAAGTGCAGTTAGACAACATGTCATTCCAAGACTATATAAAGAGGTTAGGAATAGATGGTATAGCTCTGATTAAATTGTATAGCCCTAGAAAGGAGGAAAAACATGAAAAATGAAGTTCGAAGATGGTAGGATGATGTATCTTTATGAATTTTGTTTATTTCTTTATCATATTTTGTTAACATGTAAATACGTAAGGATAAAAAAGATAAACAATAGACCTTAGAAAGTGTTTTGAAATAATGTAGAAGTAGTATTTATCATAGCAAGAATGCATAGTCAAATCATGGGTTTCTAATGTGAAAATTACCAAATTTGAGTGTCCACATTTGTCCTCCTTAAGTATGAAATTGAAAATTACATGCTTAAAATTAAATTGTACATAAGTGTGTGAACACACTTTAAATTTTCTTGAATGGTTTTTACAAGTGCATTGTTGTGCTTAGTGTTGGCATGCTCCGTGATGAAACCTACAACACAAAGAGTAGTCAATGTCTATGATTGATAATTAACTATAACTTAAAATAGATCTTGTAATAGAAAATATTTATATTTTCATATATTTAAAGTGAAAATATGTAAAAAATGAATTAATACACCTCTTTGTTTGTTCATTTATTATGATTAGATATTTTTATCGCGTGAACTTCTTTGAAGGATTAGGGGTGATTAGTCCTCAATCAATTTCTAGGAGAAACCAAAGTGTTAGGTGTATGCAACCCAACATGGAAGTGTACAAAAGAGAGAAGAATAAGAAAGAGGTACAAATGCACCTCTTTGAATGAAGAGGGCCATTTACCAAATTTATTTAGAAATTCTGATATCTTCCCCTTAAATTGTAATAGGATAATAAATCCTATCCATGGATCCCTTAGCTACTTCTATGCCTTCAATAACCCCATGGATCACACCATTGTAGATAGATATAAACTTAATTTGTCAAATAAAGAAATATAGTAAAACATATAATAAGCTCCCCAAAACTCTCACCATATGAAGAATAATTGAGTGTAAACTGAAGAAAAATGTTGAAATGTGCTAACAACACTAAAATTTGAAGTATACACATATGCCCAAGATTTCTGAAATTAAATATAAAACTAAGTGTTGGTGTGAAGAAGGAATTAAATATTTCATGCCCCTTGTATTGATCTAAACTAATAAATATGAATGTGAAAAGTCATTAAAAAACTTGTATATATAGATGAAAATAATAAAATACCTTCTAAAATTTCCCCTTGTCAAAAAACTTGTGGGTGGTTAGGACACTACCGTACGGTCTTGATCAAAGTTTACAGTTTTGAAATTGTGTTGTTTTTCCCAAAATTCTATGTAACTTAATTTCTGGGTGCTTGTACCTTGTCTGTTCCCACATCTACCCCCAAATTTATATTTGTTTCTGCTGAAAATATAGAATAAACCTAGATAGATGCCCCTTCTTTTGAGACAAATGGGAAAACCATGTTTAAGCATGTGGTTTAAAATAAATATATGTGTACTTCCAAAAATGATGACTGAAAATAAATGTGGAGTGTTGAAGTGGTGGCCACCTTGGATAAATTTTACCTACAAAAGGAAAGGTATTTATGCATGGTACTAGCCATGAAACACAACAAAAATAATGTTAACAACAAAAATATAGTATAAAATAAAGTAACCAATAAGAAAAACACGCGTAGAATAAATCAAGAATAATAATAATGCATGTTATTGCAAACAGTGGAATACAAGAGCATACAAAATACTTTTAGGCATGCAAACATGGCAAATCCTGTTGTAAAACACAAGGATTGAGAGGGGAGGGGTGAATATGTTCTTCTCAAAACTTTGAAAACATTCCAATAACTTAACAAGTCATTCAATCTGGATTAGCCTTTATCATGAGAAGACCATGACATTCACACATAAGAAAATGAAGAGAAAGTACACATGAACACAATTTTTAATCTAGGAAACCCTTAAAGGGAGAAAACCCACTGAAATCAATGCATTAGTGTGAACAATTTTCATATAAATATTATAAAGATTTAAATTTTTTGAGAACCCACTCAACTTGAAGCACCCACTCAAAAATTTAGCTAATCATCCACATGACCTTTAGAAAGATCCTACTTGCATGGAAGAAAAAACTCCCAAGTATTTATTCAAGCATTCACTTACCTTTTTCAAGATACAAATTATAAGGAAGAAACAACTCCATACTTTTTTAATCATCCACTTAGACATTTACAATATTTGGATCACCTTCATCAAGTTGTCTGATATAAAAAAATGTGATCGCATATTCAACTCTTATCTCTTCACTCTTCACTCTCTTGTTCTTACCTTGATTCACCTCTTTTCTCCTCACTTCATGATCATATAAGTACATTCTTAAAATCCTCTTTCACATACACATCATGTCATGCCTTAGATGACACTCTAAAATACCTACTCTCTCATGTATGCTTACTTCTGCAACAATTACAGTCATGAAGGCATTTCACATGCTCCTTGATTCATCTTGTTTTTCATCTCCTCATAATACTTCAAAAACATACTCATCAAAAACTAATTTTAATACACACTAAGGCATAAAAAAATATGAGAGTTACATTATCTTACACCTGTTTCACTTCATATTCCAACCCCTTCAACTTCTTTCCTCATCAATTCGAATGCAAGACTCTAGGTGATATAATCAAAACTATCATATTGTCTAGCCATTATTTGAGTTGTCATAATACTCCTAATACCCACAAGGGACTAGAAGAAACTCTTGAACTAGCTCAACACTTGAACCCACTGAAAATATTATTCTTACAACCTGACATCTAGCATATTCTTGTGTAACAATCATTCCTTTGTATTCTTCCTCTCAACGTACCCTTATTTTTCTTTTGTAAAATTGGGCAATACAACAAGTGTCATGAAATATTACATAAGATAAAAATATTCTTTCCTTTTCCTCTACACCCTTGAAAAGCTTGGAAACTCACCATTTTCACACCAAGTATCCATTAAGACTCATCTTCTCCACTAGGTGAATGAACTACAAAAATATGTTTTCAACTTTGGTGCAAGAGATACACTTTCAGGTCATGTTATTGTTATCCCGTAAAATTGATGAGGGCAATTTTGCGGGTAACCATACCAAATTTTGTCCTGGTCCCTCGTCAGGGGCCCCTTAGTGTTCGGAATGTTATAAAATCCCTTTCTGGGAAATCTAGTTCTCCGAACTTAGTCATTTTGATCTTTTTTTGGCTGGGCGCACCTTTTATCTATGCAACATGGACTAAATTTGTGCCCTCTTCATTTCCTTTTGTGCACCCTTTGAAGTGTTGACACATCAATTGCTGCGCCTTCCCGAGATGTGCCTTTCTCGCATGCGCCAAGGTGCATGCACATTCCTGTCAACAACAAGATTGTTGCACCATGTTTTGGTGTTCCTTGACACTCAAAATATAGTGTTGACAGTCTTTAAAATGCGCCAAAGGGTGCAAAGTTTTACGTGTTGACACACGTTTTGGTGCACCCTTTTAAAAATTGGTTGGCGCATTTATTACACCTTTGCTTATATATAGGTGCATACGCCCTGTCACTTTCACAATCAGAAAACATGTGATAAATTTTATTCCTCTGCACCTGTCCGGCATGCCCATCCTCCTCGTGTCATGTTTGTGGACCCAAATTCATCTCTCATATTCTATATATTTTGGGTAAGTGGTTCTTACTCCTTGCGTTTTGTTTTGATTATTTGTGGGGTAGAATTCATTGGATCTGAAGCTTTAAACCCCCTCCTACCATTCTTGCAAATCTCCCCTCCCAAACTGTTTTGCATCCTCTTTCCAGATCTACTGGCCAAGAGGGCTCTGCCTCAAAAATGGATCTAAAACTCTTTGTTGTGTTCCTCCCACTATCAAAATATGTCAATAAAACCTGAAAATCATGAACTAAAGAGGCAAGAAACCTAAAAGTTGGTTCCGGGCTGCATTTCTCCCTTGGCGCAATTGCCACTCTTGTTGCATAAAACACAGTCATGCCTAAGGCACACTATTTCTACTTGCGGCACGTGCCATTCTTGCGCAATACAAAAAACTAAACATCTTTGGTGCTGGTGCAATCATCCTTACAACAACACATAGTGCCATGCAAGCTTTCCCTGCGCCATGCCAAAAGCCCCCCTTTGCGCACAAAAAAATTTGGTGCTACACGCATTATCCTGAACCCTGTTGGTGCACCAAAGATCCATGTTACACACAAAATACATGCGCCATTGGCGCACCCTACCCCCATGCAACACCTATTGGTCATCAAAAAGGGACTTCAAGAAGAGCAATAGTCAGGGGACAAGAAGTCCCTCCTCCTTAATGGGAGAGGTTCCCTTATTCAGAAATGAAACCTATTTACAAATATACCAAGCCTAATTTTACTATGGAACTTAGTATTATGAAAGTGTTTTTCTAGAGTCATCAATCCCAAAGGACCGAGGAATGAAAATTTGAAACGAGCAGAACGCAACCAGTCAGAAATTATAGATGACAGAGTAATTCCTTATGCATTGCGAGAGTACAACGAATTGGAATCAGATCATTTGTATCATATTAATAAGAGGAAATTTAAAAGACACCAAAGCTTCCTGTAAATAACATCTGCAAGAATACAAAGCTTCTCAGCATAATACAGACAAAGATCTAACAAGATTATTTTGAATTTGTCATAATACCCCCTAATACCCACAAGGGACTAGAAGAAACTCTTGATCTAAGCTCAACACTTGACCACTGAAAATATTATTCGTACAACCTTACCTCTTAGTTCATATTCTTGTGTAACAATCATTCCTTTGGTATTCTTCCCTCTCAACGTACCCTTATTTTTCTTTGTAGAAATTGGGCAATACAACAAGTGTCATGAAATATTACATAAGATAAAAATATTCTTTCCTTTTCCTCTACACCCTTGAAAAGCTTGGAAATCACCATTTTCACACCCAAGTATCCATTAGACTCATCTTCTCCACTAGGTGAATGAGACTACAAAAATATGTTTTCAATTTTGCGTGCAAGAGATACACTTTCAGGTCATGTTATTGTTATCCCGTAAAATTGATGAGGGCAATTTTGCGGGTTAACCATACCAAATTTGTCCCTGGTCCCTCGTAGGGGCCCCCTTAGTGTTCGGAATGTTTATAAAATCCCTTTCTGGGAAATCTAGTTCTACGAACTAGTCATTTTGATCTTTTTTGGCTGGGCGCACCCTTTTATCTATGCAACATGGACTAAATTTGTGCCCTCTTCATTTCCTTTTGTGCACCCTTTGAAGTGTTGAACATCAATTGCTGCGCCCTTCCCGAGATGTGCCTTTCTCGCATGCGCCAAGGTGCATGCCACATTCCTGTCAACAACAAGATTGTTGCACCCATGTTTTGGGTTCCTTGACACTCAAATTCTAGTGTTGACAGTCCTTTAAAAATGCGCCAAAGGGTGCAAAGTTTTTAGTGTTGACACACGTTTTGGTGCACCCTTTTTAAAAATTGGTTGGCGCATTTATTACACCTTTGCTTATATATAGGTGCATACGCCCTGTCACTTAACAATCACGAAAACATGTGATAAATTTTATTCCTCTGCACCTGTCCGGCATGCCCATACCTCCTCGTGTCATGTTTGTGGACCCAAATTCATCTCTCATATTCTATCTATTTTGGTAAGTGTGGTTCTTTACTCCTTGCGTTTTGTTTTATTATTGTGGGGGTAGAATTCATTGGATCTGAAGCTTTTATAAACACCCTCCCTACCATTCTTGCAAATCTCCCCTCCCAAACTGTCTTGCATCCTCTTTCCAGATCTACTGGCCAAGAGGGCTCTGCCTCAAAATGGATCTAAAACTCTTTGTTGTGTTCCTCCCACTATCAAAATATGTCAATAAACCTGAAAATCATGAACTAAAGAGGCAAGAAACCTAAAAGTTGGTTCCGGGCTGCATTTCTCCCTTGGCGCAATTGCCACTCTTGTTGCATAAAACACAGTCAATGCCTAAGGCACATTGTTTCTACTTGCGGCACGTGCCATTCTTGCGCAATACAAAAAACTAAACATCTTTGGTGCTGGTGCAATCATCCTTACAACAACACATAGTGCCATGCAAGCTTTCCCTGCGCCATGCCAAAGCCCCCCTTTGCGCACACAATTTTGGTGCTACACGCATTAATCCTGCACCCTTTGGTGCACCAAAGATCCATGTTACACACAAAATACATGCGCCATTGGCGCACCCTACCCCCATGCAACACCTATTGGTCATCAAAAAGGGACTTCAAGAAGAGCAATAGTCAGGGGACAAGAAGTCCCTCCTCTTTAATGGGAGAGGTTCCCTTATTCAGAAATGAACCTATTTACAAATATACAAAGCCTAATTTTACTATGGAACTTAGATATTATGAAAGTGTTTTCTAAGAGGTCATCAATCACAAAAGGACCGAGGAATGAAAATGTGAGAACGAGCAGAAAGGCACCATTCAAAATTATAGATGACAGAGTAATTCCTTATGCATGCGAGAGTACAACGAATTGGAATAAGATCATTTGTATCATATTAATAAGATGAAATTTTAAAAGACACAAAGTTCTGTAAATAACATCTGCAAGAATACAAAGCTTCTCAGCATAATACAGACAAAGGATCTAACAAGATTAAATGAATAGCTTGAGAATAAAGGAAAGCAGATAGACAAAGAATGAAAAATCCTTCTGTATTGATTTCTTTATGATTTATTTACACTTTCGAAAATAAGCCAAGTTCTTCCTCCTTCAAAATGGCAAGGAGAGGCCATTATATAGTTTACAAATTAGTTACTCTTGGTAACTACTTCTTTTAACTAATGTTTAGTTAAAGGGCTGCTAATCGTAACACCCCAACTAATTACAACAAATCCGAGAGAAAAAGGAGGAAGAAAAGAGAAGAATTAGGAGAAGAAGACAGGTGCTCATGATTGGGAGGGACCCACCGACTTTAAGATCCGCTGTCTGAATCTCTTCAACACCTCTGCTATGTCTCTGCCTCATGGGACTGATGTGTTGGCAGTAGACTGAGTCCAAAAACTGAGGCACTTCTCCATTTCTTTGTCGAACTCGACATGAGTATGATAATCTTTATTTGCTTCTTCTATGGTAGATTGAAGAGAGCAGATCTCCTTCATTTTTTCCTTAGAAATGAAACTCTCCTTGAATAGATCACCTTTGAAAAAAGCTCTGAATTGAGCTTTGATTTCTTGTAAAGAGATAGGCACACCAGAAGTCTCATCATGAAGATGGCAATGTATATCTTTGAAGGAAGATATAACTAGTGTTTTGAAGGCCTCACCCTTCTGCCAGCTATTCTTTAACTCTCCCAAAGCCTCCTCCAACACCTTGATTTTCCATTCCACGTTATAGACCCAGGACTTTGACAAATTATCCTTTGCATCCTCGAAGACCTTGCTTGCCATCAAAATATTTTCATCTGTTTGTCCCATTAGATAGAGGTCTACTATGTAAATGCCCCAAAGTTTAAGTTCTTTATCAATGCTCCCAATAGTGGAGGAGAGCTTCTATTGCAAATTACTCACCTTCCTGCGGATTTTTAAGGCTTCATCAATGAATTTCAATCCTGCAACAAGCATATCATCCACCATGGCCTCCATATCCCTTCCATAGACAGAATACTTGTGCATGTCTTTGATACTCTGCACTTCATCCTGGCTCAGAATTACAGGTGGTGGAAGAGTAGTCAATGGGGTAGGATCCAAAACTTTATCCTTGGACAACAGGGACTTGATGAAACTTGTAAGAATCTGGGCTTGTTCTTCCAACTGTTCAATGGTTTGCTGTCCTTTCTCTACCCTCCCAATGAATCTAGTGACTGTTTCCTAAAGAATGTGGATCTCACCTTCAGGGGTAGACTCTCCCATGGGAATTCTTGAGAGTTCAAGGTCAGATGCCTGCAAATCATGCTCAGGTTTGTCTACCTTAGGCTTGGCTATCTCCAGGAATTGTTGGCCCTGAGCTTCAGACGCTATCCTGGAGGTAGTTCTAGATTTTTTGGTGTGAGAAGGAGGAGTAGTGCCTAACAAGGCTGCCACAACATCAAAATTTGGTCCTGAGATCCGAGAGGAAGACTTTCTCTTCCTACTGTCAACAAGAGGTTGCACCCAGGCAAAATAGGAAGAGGAAGAAGAAGGTGGGGAAAGAGGGCCAAGAGACAAAGAACTCATGGCACCCAAGGTTTACACTGATGTTGCCTCTAGTTGGGATATGAGTGGAGCACTTGTGCGATTCTGGTACAGAGGAGTCACTAGCACCCGGAAGCTTAGTGCTTTGGACATCCTTTTCTTTATCCATGGGGGATTCTTGTGGCGCTTGTAGAGACTGGCACTTCACTCTCCTCACTTTCACTGAGAACAATGATGTTCTCTGGGCCTGAGGGACAATTTTGTATGCTTCCTTAGGGGATCTTCCTCCATAGGATCCTTCTTGACTTCTCTGACTTTATTTTGGTATACCTAGGTGGATGAGGAAGGAGTGGAGATTGTGGGACCTTGAGTTGACGAGGCAAGAGGGGTTTGCATAGGTGCTTTTGAATCTGGGTGACAATTCCTCCTTTCTTGGTGTTGAAGCATCCTTGGAGGAGGATTCCCCTGAGTGCCTCCTAAGCTCACGGACTTTCTTATCAAACCAGATCTTGGTCCTCACTAAGACTGGGGCTAGGATTTCGGCCAAATCATATTTTTCCTTTTTAAACCAATCCAAGTCTTCCAAGGGGGTGTGTTTGACCATGTTGTCATACTCATATGAGTACAGGTCAGAATTATCATCCTGGAGCCCTTCAGGAACTTGGTATAGGTTAAGCTCTTGGATTAATTAAAGGGAAAACCTGCCATAATGTCTTCTCCTCGCTTCAAAATCATCAGCACAGTCAGCCCAATAGCCCTCTGTGTCTACCCTATGATGATAAGTGATCTTGATGTTCTGCTCAATAAACTTCTTCAAGTCAAAACAAGTTCTTTTCTTGAAGAAATGGACAGTAATGGGAGCTAGGGTTCTTTCTATATTTTGTGCATCCAGGGCTGTTTTGCAGGTGTAGTTTCCCAAGATGATAGGGAAGTGTAGGCCAGTGATTTTCTTATCCCTGCAGGTTTTGTGCAACTTATCCAGCTGCTTGCATACTTCTATTAAGGCCATTTTGTCATTGCAGAACATAGGAAGCTTGAGAGGAGTGCTCTCATAGCCTGCAAGCCTTATATAGGAAAATTTCCTAAATTGGATGAAGTAGGCACCGTAACGCGCTATCAGAATCATAGCTTCATCAAAAAATCTCCTCACCGTGTTGCTTTCTAAGAGCCTAACAATGTACATGGTGAAAGCATCATTCACCCTCCTGAAATTGCGATTGCTAGTTTCCAAGGTGAATTGAGGGCAGTAGGCATACATAGGGTCACCCTGATGAGCATCAATGTATGAGAACCCAAACCATTGCCTCGATGTTGCTAGGATATACATCAAGTATGAAGTCATATAGAATTTCTTGGTCTATTGTACATTAGACAACTGCTCTGCTAGGTTCATACTAATGATCTCTTCCCAATTAATATTTGAGTTCCTTTGCACACCATATAGATAAGCAGGCACATTCAGAAATGGAACTCATTTGTAGAGGGTAAACCCATCACCCGAGCCAGTAGGATTATAAACTCTGATAATTCTTCATTGAAATCTACATGGAAAAGAGTCTTGGACAGACGAGACGCCCCCTTTTTAGGGTTTTTTAGCCAGGACTTCGCCACCCGCGCCTTATATTTCTCACTGTCTTGATCGAAAAGGGCCTATTCCTAATTCTAAGAAATAACTATAGCATTATCTGTTTCTGGAATCCTTAGTGCAGTGCCAATGGTGGTAGCGTCAAGTTTGGCGATGAGCTCCCCATGCACATTTTTCAACTCACTCGAGTCAGGGTTGAAATGATCCCCGCAAGAGAGCACTGTGTTTGTGCATTGCACTGAGATAGGGAATCCACTGGCGAAAGCCAAACCACTGTCATGAATCATCTGTGCCATAGGTGAAGGGTTCACGTCTTTCATTCTTGCCCAAAAATCTTCAAAGTTGAGGTGGCGAACCTCACTATCCCCTATATCAGGAATGGCAGACTTAAGTGGTGAAATTTGTTCCTACCCCTGGAATTTAATCTTCATGTTGATAGTTACTTGGAGAGAAAAGCTGTAGGCTGGACTTGGGATGGAATTACAGGGGGAATGGATACATGCACAAAAATTTTGGTCGCAAGGGTACGAGCAATAGATAATATGAAAGCAGTGTGCAAAAATGCATAGGGGAGCAGCTCATTATATAGCCGTTTAGGAGAGAGAAAGACAATAAATGTGCATTAAATACACATCTACCAAATTGAAAAGAAAAATATTCGGGTAGAGTGGGAAAAATTAGCACGAATGGCACTTGGTTCATTTGGGACACGAGGGATGTGAAAGCGCGAAGTATGCAGTTCGGCCGATTTGGGTGATGTGGGGAAAAAACACACAAATGTTTTTGGGACATGCGGGATGAAAGTACGTGAAATACGCGATTTGGCCGAATCAGACGAAAAGGGAACAACAGGTTTGGGTGAACCTGGGACACTTGGGAAAAAAAGTTCCGACGGGCCCGAAAATAACGAACTTCAGGTAAACCGGCCGATCGGGGAATAGAGAGCCCGAATGAACCTGGGACATGTGGGACAAAAATGTCTGACAGGCCCAAAAATCACACAAAATGACCCAAAAACGTAGATTTTTCGAATTTCTTGACTTTGCACATTACCAGGATGACAAAAAATACACTTAACCTCAAAAATTTTAATTTTCAACTTCTCAAAAGCAGGGAAATTTTGAGTGGACAACAACACCAAGATTATTTGTACCCAGTATAAAGTGGATATAATGGCGCTGGCGCACTCCTGTTTATAACAAAAAATATGTCATATGAAAAATCCTTACGCCCTGCGCCCTTTGGCATCTATTCATTCCTTGTACCACTCTTCTTCAGTGCGCCATTCTATTAGCCCTGCAGCCTGCAGTATCCTTGTGCCCTGCACCCTGAGGCCTTAAAATTACTAAATCCTCATTTTGTAGTGCTTTAATGGAAGATCTAACAGCTAACATGGCTCTTCTGTGTTGGAATTTGCTCCTTCTTCTTGCAGATCAGCAACTAAACTCAGATCCATATATGTCTACATCAAGCAAAAAGCCAACCAAGTCAAAGGGTAAAGCTAAGCTTATAGAGGAAGAGATGAAATAAAAGTATCAAAGGGTCACAATGCCCGAGTCCTAGGTGGAATGTGACCTAGATATAAGGGATTATGAACTTGGCCACATTGACATGGAAGATTTCTAGGCCAGAACTAGGAGAGTCACAGGAAGTCCTTGGATGGACAAACTAGTGGGCAGTGGACTACATTTTGCTGGAGGGATCCTCGTTAGTGCAATAAAAAATGAATTTATGATGGTGGTGGCCCGCTATTACAATAAAGACACAAGGTGTGTCAAAAATGAAAAGGGTGAGGTCATAATCAACCTCACTACTGAGCACTTTGAAATCATGCTAGGCATTCCTCACCACCGACACTTTGTGGCTGTAAGCCAAGAAGACTGCACCAAGGCATGGGAGGATAATGAAGACAAGTGCATGTAGCTGATGAACGAAGTGTACTTGAAAAATAAGAAGGTGATAACCAGATGGCCACAGGTTATTCACCGCAGTGACTTCTTCGAGGAATTGAGTGACACCATCACGTTCCTAAGTAGAGTTTTTGGGATTTATGATGCCTATTACTTTCACAAATGGATGCTCAGGTACCTTGAGACTATGAATAAAAATGTTCCTGATCAACACTTTGAATGGGCAGAGATCATAATCAACACCATATCCGAGTAGCTCCAACAACTCACCACAACAGGGAGGTTCTACATGAGCTCGTACGTCGTCTATGCTGTAGCCTCGGAGAGGGATTATCCAACACTGAGCCGATGCGGGGTTTGACCATAGGTAAATATATATGAATAATACTCAGAGATGAAGCTGGAGAACAACATCCCGTAGTTTACCAAGATCAATGATGCTTTCTTCTATGGTATCATTTGCCTTTTGAGGCCAAATATGACTCATGGTCGAACGACCAAGAGCATAGTCACAGTGACTGAGAAGTGGGTGGCGCTATTTACCTAATTCCCCACCTTCACCTATCTCAGAGCGGCCAACTTCTTGGGGGAGCCCACCAAATTGCTGAGATATGATGGCCCCAAGTTGATCCTGTTAGAGCTGTCTAGACAGCTCATAACCTACCATGAGAAGTGTTTGAAGAGAAAGAAGGGTGGAATCCCTTTCTCCCTCACAGTGGGCAGGTATACCTGCATTTCTCATGACAAAGCCTAGGAGATGTTTGTAGAGCTAGAACTGCTCAATCTGAAGCACAAATTCCTGGAAAGGCCCACCTTCGATCCAAGAAATTGCCTTCCCAAGGCAAAACTCAATCCAATCCACATTCCATAGATCGAGGAAATCTATATCGACCTATATCATGAGGTCAAACTTAGAAGGAAGGATCACTCCCACCTGGCCTTGGCGGAGATTATTCAATATGGCATGGCCATTTTTCCAAAGGGTTATCAAACCACTGATCAAGAAGTTGATCAGGTGTATTTAGACACAGATGGGGACAACTAGTCGTTTGCTGCATTTGAAAGAACTAAAGCACCCCAAACCATCGAAGAGAGGGTCAAAGAAACATTGCGGCGAATAGACACTGGTGCCGAATGAATGGCCTTATCTACCTCGGAGTAGATTTAACTACGTCCCCATTGGGCAACGTGCCTGTTAGGCTGAAGCATATGCTAAAGGGAAAAGGAAAGGATAAAGACGGTGAATCAAGCTCTACTCAAGAAGGAGCTCCTGAAAGCCCTCCTTCCGCTGCACAAGAACAACTTGTAAGTCTGGTATCCCTAGAGGAAGAAGCAACGAAAGGTGTTCTGACAAGAACATCCACTCAGGGTGTTTCCATAGCTACAATTGCTGAGGTCCCTTCTATTCCTTCTCCCTCTTCTCCTTCCCCTCATCGTGTAACTCAAATGACCATCCCTTTGGTCGTATCTTCTCCCCCATCTTCCACTGTTCCCCCTTCCTCATCCTCTATTTTCTCTTCTCTTGTGGAGTTTTCCCCCACTATCTCTTCTCTCATCTCTTAGCTCCCTTCCTTTCCCACATCTACCTCTCTTACAGTATCCCTTCCTCCCGTGAGCACTTTCTCGGCCTCCCTTTCGATGCCACCACAAAGTGTCTCTACCCATTTCCCCTCATCCACTACAGTTGCTCCCTCTTCTACCTCTGGTCCCATTCCCTTAAGTCCAACATGGATCTCCCAACATCTGAGCCAGCAGAAGAGGAAAGTCCCTATCACACCGATGGACTTCTCCGTCATCCTAGCGAAGGGGGCTAAGAAGCAAAATCCTATAACCCACTTCTCTCATAGTGCATCAGGAGAAAGAGTAATGGAGATCGCATATCCTGATCCTTCAAAGGGTAAAAAGGATCTAACCCTGACAGATTATACAGTGACGCAAGTCACAATGGGAATGTCTTCTGAAAGTCTTTAAGGAGAGGTCCTATCTGCAATAGATGCCCTTTGTAAGAAGCTCCAAGAAGTGAAGGAAGAGAAGAGGTTATTAAAAGAGCAGAACAAACATCTTCTTCACGCCCTGTAGAAAATGGGTAGTGCACCTCCTACAACTACCACTAAAACTCCTGAGGTCCTAAGCCAGGATAAGATAAATGAGTACGCCAAAATTGGCAAACAAGGTATGGCAGTTTCCGCCTAGAGAGATAAGATCCTAAAATATAGCAAGGAGGTAATTGTCAAGTTCACCGAATTGTATCAGAACATCAGTTGGGCAAACAAAGAGCTCCAGGTGATCGCAGGACCTATCTCCAAAGAGTTGGACAATGCTAGGTTGCAACACGAGACATTATAGAAAATTCTCGACTGCTTAGTTGATGATTTGGTGAAATTTCGGCATTTTCGATCACCCTAGGGTACCCAGCAAAATCCTTGCTGCGTTGGATTGCCGGGTCGATCAGATGAAGTTCGTCCTGGAGAAAATTGAAAAATTCAAAGAGGAAGCCTTGGATGTAATGCACCAAATGGAGTAAATTGTTCTAAGAATGTCTCCAGTATTTCTTACTCCTCCTTTCACCTTGAGGAAGGCAGACGAAACTATTCGGATCTTTAAGGAGATTGTCTCACAAGGGCTAGGGCCAGAAACCACTTTCAACACCAAATGCATCAACAACCTTCTGGCATGCCGTGATTTTGTGGGGTTCCTGATGGAGGTAGGCAATGAATATTTCAAGCTCCCTAAAAAACTCAGAGATGAGCGGGAGACTTGTGAGGCCATCGGCGACCATACAAAGGGTCCTTCCCAGGATCAACTTCAGCCAATGATCAGTAAATTCATGGAATATCGGACTTAGTTCCACATCACCTCTCCTAAACAACAGCAGAAGCAAGATACCCCCTTTCATCCACGAGACGATGATGAATAGCTTTCTTCCTTTTGTTTTCCTTTTTATAAATATCTAAGAGTATGTTGGTACAAATGATGACCTCATCCATGTTGCACCATGGGATGTTGTCATCCACCAATTTGTTTAAAGTCAACATTGACTTTTAGATATTTTGTAATTAGTTGTTGGTTGCTTTTTGCCTTCTCTCTTCTCCTTCTTCTATATATACTTGGATACTTGTTGTATTCAAGTGTGGATACTTTTTAGATGAAAAATAGAAGTGAGAAGAAAAGACTTTGATCTTTTTGTAACAGAAGAAAACATTAATACAAATATTAAAGACTTTGTGCTGAATATGTGTGTTATGAGCATTTCAATCTTTCTTATGTCAAATTTGTGCATTTATTCTATTGAATCTATCTCTATTTTTTTGTCATTTATTCATCAGTATTGATTTATTCGTCTATGCAAGTAGGTTCGGCTCTGTTTACTACCAGCCCAAAACATAGACCCTTTGATCTTTCTGCTTTAGAATTCATTTCTTTTCTCCCTTCAGATCTATCCTATCTCCTCACCTCGTTTCTTTCCCTCCTTCTCACAGTTGGAAATACCTCTACTGGGATGAGATCCCAAACCCCCAAAGGTAGAATATTGTGAGACTTGCACAGATTCCTCTGGTAGAATAACAATAAACTAGTTTCACTTTGCTAACTTAAAGAGGGGCTATGCCCTGCACACTGTTGGCTTGTCTATCCATAGATCTATCCACCTGATAGTTTTTAGGACCAACAGTTTTTAGCAACTCCAATGGGGATTAAACATATCTACAAGATCTATGGTAGTAGTATGTTAGAAAATCAGTAAAAAAATCAAAAGTCACTACCTGTTTACAAATTTCAACCTTTTGTTCAAAACCCAATTTTTTTGCAAAAGTGATCCGAACTTAAAATTTTCTTCACGGATCCGTAGATCGGGACTAGTTGGAGAGCTTTAGTTCACTGAGTTTTAACAAAAACCTATATTTTTCCATAGATATGAGTTTTTGACTATTTTGCAAAATTTCAAACCCTTGCCAAAATTCAACTCCAGGATCCGAAAATCAACCTACTAAGTTGGCCGTTATTTTATCCTCGTTAACATTTGTCATTAAACTGTAATCGATTTTCAAAAGAGGGATAAAATTTAATATTTAGAAAATTACATGCTGCTGATTTTTGTCAGAAAAATAGAAAATCAGCAAGTACAACCAAAAAGAGTTTTTAGGATTTGCTCCAAAAATTACAGATCTGGAAGGTACACTGGCGGGTGAACCATTTACTTGTAGCAGAAGAGCTCGTGGGGAAGTCGATCTTACTTTTGATCTACTTCAAAGGTACAACTTCAGTGTTACACTGGCACACTTCCCATCGCTAAATTCAACTAACCGGTCGTCCAGAAGTGTCTCCCCTCCACAAAGGAAACATTTCTCACAAGGAGCATCCACATCACTTTGCAGTGCTTTGATGCTCAGTGGAAGTATGCTTCCAGCTCACGTCCTTTTTCCAGCCGTTCAAATGGCAGTGCCACGTGAAAATGCTATGGGCCCACTAGCTTTGCCACATCCCGTTCATGCGCTCCCTCACGGAAACCAGAAGAATTTTCCTAAATTTGATGGTAGCAGAAACCAAAGCACAGATTCACACATATCCATGTTCATCATGTCATGCAGTATCTTGGATGTGACCCATAAATATGTGTTGGTTTTCCTCTTTCTGGAAACCTTGCAAGGACCAGCAACGGAATGGTTTCAGCATTTGCCAGCCAGATCTATTACTAGCTGGGCCACCTTACGAACTGCATTTGAAGAAAGATATAAGCCTTCAGAGGACGTGTTCACGTTACTATCCAAGATCACTCACCTGTAGAAGGAGGTGAATGAAACCATGTGCAATTTCATCACCCGTTTCAATTCATTAATCAACCAAGTTCCGCCTACCATGTTGCCAACGCTGGAAAATCAGAAGTGTTTCTTCATGAACACCATGAGCTCAAAAGTAAGTTTCTTGCTCTTGCAAGAACAAGTCACTACTTTGGTTATCGCCCAAGCTACTGCCATACGGATTGAAGATATATTGTTAATATATGGCGAATTAAAAAGAGAACCATCCAAGCCCAAAGCTTCGATCCCCTCTCCCACCACTTCATCCGATCCAGCATTTCAAAAAATGGCGAATGACTTTCTCGCATTAAAAAAACAGCTAGCTCAAGCTTCGCCTAGCACTTCATACCGAGATATCCCACAGAGGAAGTTTACTTCTAACAGCATCTCACAAAGGCCACGCCTACCTGTAGATGCTCCATGTTTGGCTCTTGAGGCCCCTCCGGTCAATGCTTTAGCTGAAATCCAAGAAGAGGAGAAAAATTATGAAGAACCTTCATCGTCAGGTGAAGATGATCAAGATGTCGGTGAACCAACTGACAACTCTACTATTGGGTATATGGAATTTGATGAAGAGGAATATGATGAAGAAGAGGGTACCCAAGGGTATGCAAGCAGACATTCATATGCTGTTTTCACCCGCTCAAAAGGAAAAGAAGCAAAAGTGGCTGCCAAGATGTATAAATAAAAGGCCATGTCAAACATTCCTCCAACCATCGCTAAAAGAGGTAGTCCCCTTCCTGCTCAACCTATTATTAAGTCTTTTTTGAAGAAATATTTTTCCCCTATCTCCCCTCTGAATCAGCCCTCTCATGTTCCTATCAAGACGAGTAATCCTACTCTATCACCACGAAATAAGGGACTCATTCCTTCATCAATGCAACCCTTAGCCGCATTTGACATAATTGATCATGCTAAAAAGACCAAGATCCAAATGTTTGAAGCCGAGTATCTTCAGTCCAATCCTGAGCAGCTTTTAAGATTGACCGAATACATCCAAAGCCAAGCTGTCATAACTACTCAAACCTCCGCGAAAGGAATTCTTCCCACTCTTGCATCTCACATAAATTTTGCCTCAACATCTGTGTCAGGAAAAATAGAACCTTTCTATCTCTCCCTCCTAATCAATGGCCACAAACTAACCAACTGTATAATTGATTCTGGGGCTTCTGATAACGTCATGCCGGCAAAGGTCGCTCATGCTTTGGGCCTCACCCTTACCAAGCCTTTTGGTAGATGTTATTCCTTGGAAACCAAGCATGTTCTGTTGATCGGTCAAATCAAAGATGTACAGTTTGCATTTGTGGCGTTCCCAGAGAAAAGAGTAAAGATGACCATCCTTGTTGCCGATATTCTAGAAGCATATGGAATTCTGCTAGGAAGGAGTTTTTGTAGCGAGGTTGGTGGAGAGATTCATATGGACTGGTCTAAGGTTAGACTCCCTGTCAAAGGTGTAATGTAAACACTGGAGCTTGAATCTCAAAAGAAATACTTGGTTACCAATTCTGACGATCCCAAAGCCCAAATTCTCTCTGAATCATCAGGAATGGGGAACTATTTCTTATCTACTAAGTCTAACAAGATGGATGTTCCCATCCAAGAAGATGATCTTAACAAGATATGGAATTTACAGTTTGATGGCAGCTGCGCGACTAGTGGGTGCGGCGCTGGAGCCGTGCTAATATCTCCCGAAGAGGAGATTATTCCTCTCTCTTTCAAGTTGCAGTTTTTCAACATGAATAATACCACTGAGTATGAATCTTTGCTACTTGGCATACAAGCCATAAAGGAAAGAGGAATCAAGAACCTAAAAGTACAAGGTGATGCAGAACTGGTCGTAAATCAAGTTAAAAGGATATACCAAGTGAAGAATGAAAGGCTTAGGCATTACCGCAACGTGGTATGGAACATCATCGAGGAGTTTGATGCTTTTTCAATAAAAGCCATCCCAAGACCTCAGAATGACATGGATGACTCATTAGCCATCTCAGCATCCCTTATGCTCCCTCACCCAGGCTTGAAAACAGACACCTATACCATCGAGGTATTTTTTTGCCCAAGTGTGCCAGACAACTCTCATCACTGGCAGGTATTCAATGATGAAAATCAACTTATTGCCTTCCTGGAAAAGGTAGAGAATTTCAATGAGCTTCATTTTGAAGGATCCACTTCTACATGCCGTGAATCTGTTATTGATCAAGATGAAGAAATACATGGAAGTGACGGCATATGTCAACTCAAAGGAAATAAAATTCCAAAAGGTTTGGTTTCTCTAGAATGGTTGTTCAACAGACACGATCATTTTGTCAAGAAGAAAAGGTGATACAATCCTAACTTCTCCCCAGAACCGAATTGGTCAATTTAGGTTTGGTAGAACATCCATAGTTTGTGAACATTGGAAAATTTTGCACACCCGAAGAAAAGTGGAAGTTTTTCAAACTACTGAAGAAATACATGGATGTATTGGTATGGTCCTATGCTGATCTAAAGTCTTTCAAGCTAAAAGACATCCAGTATAACATCTAGTTGAAAGAAGACGTCAAACCCTTTCGCCAAAAGCAGAGGCACTATAATCCTAAGGTCTCAGGTACTATCCAGGCTGAAATTCAGACGATGTTGGATTTGAGGATTATCTTTCCTATCCATCACAATACCTGGGTCACGAACATTGTGCCGATACGTAAGAAGAATGGTGAGATATGCATATGCATGGATTTTTGTAACTTGAATCAAGCGTCCTTGAAGGATGACTAGCCCCTCCCCATAATGGATCAGGTTTTGCAGGTAGTAATTGGATCAGAAATGTTGTCCATGCTTGATGGTTTTTAGGGCTACAATCAGATTCAAGTCTCACCCGAAGACCAATTCAAAACATCATTCACTACCCCTTGGGGTACATTCGCCTATAGCGGGATGCCTTTTGGTCTTACCAATGCCGGTGCCACTTTTCAGTGGGCCACGGACTTTGTGTTGAAAGGTATGATGGGGAAGGTCATTGTGGTTTATTTAGATGACTTAAGTGTGTTTTCTAAAAGGTGAGATGATCATTGTGATCATTTGGAACAAGTATTGATTAGATGCCAGGAACATGGGATCTCCCTAAATCCGAAAAAGTCTGTTTTCAGAGTCACAGAAGGAAAATTTCTGGGGCATGTTATTAGCAAAGAAGGAACGTAGATAGATGTTGAAAGGGTTAGGGCTATTCAGAGCCTTACTTTACCTACAAGCAAGACTGGTGTTCACTCTTTCTTTGGAAAAGTGAACTTTCTCAGGCACTTTGTTCCTAACTTTTCTGAAAAGACTCGCCACATATCAAACATGATGAAAGGGTCACCAAATTTCTGGTGGAGCGAAGAAGGAAAAGCGTCATTCGAGGATATAAAAGCCTCCGTCACTCGCACACTAGTCCTGGTATGTCCCGATTTCTCCAAGGACTTTATCATGTATAGCTACGCATTTGAGCATACTGTATGGACCATCTTAATTCAAAATAATTCTGAAGATGTCAAATCCCCAATTACGTTCATGAGCTCTCCTCTCAAGCCTCATGAATTAAAAATGTCTCAGTTGGAAAAGCATGCCTTCGCCATTGTCAAAGAATTCAAGAACTTCAGGTATTATATCCTAAACTCTCACATAGTGGTGTTGGTCCCTAACATGGCAGTCAAGTCAATCTTAACTCAACAGGAGTTAGGGAGTTTGCAAGGAAATTGGATTGCAAAGGTTCAAGAGTATGATCTAGATATAAAACCCACCAAGCTAGTAAGAGGCAAGGGCCTATGTCAGCTTATGGTTGAAAACCAAGATTCAGAAGACCTTGAGGAAAAGGATGATTGCACCAATGGAGCACAAAGCTAGCTGGAGAAAGCCGATTCTATACCCACGGTTCTATTTGTCACGTCCAGCAATGAATGGTATTTTGATATTGCTTTCTTTCTCAATTAATACGAATGTCCAGTTCAGCTAACTTCAAAGAAGAAATGTGCTATAAAGCTCAGAGTAGCCAAATATGTCATCTGGAATGATTGTTTATACAAACATGGAATAGATGGTATCTTCTTGCGATGCGTTGACAAGCCACAACAGATAAAGCTACTTGAGAGTTTCCATGATTCGGCCTGTGGTGGCCATTTCTCCTCTTCTGTGATGGCTCACAAGATCATCCGGGCTAGGTACTATTGGCCAACGCTTTTCCAGGATACAAGCCACCTGGGTAGCAAAGTGTGAGCTTTGCCAACAATTTGTTGGCAAACCAAAATTGGCTGCTTTTCCCCTCAGACCGGTCATTATTGATGAACCATTCAGGTAGTGGGGAATTGACTTTATCGGAGCACTCCACCCCCAGTCGAGTGTCGAACATAGTTATGTCCTAACAGCAACAGATTACTTCACCAAATGGGTGGAGGCCATACCTGTCAAGCATGCCACTTCCGAGGTTGTTTGCAGTTTCATCAAAGAGAATATCATTGTCAGGTTTGGCGTTCCAAGCAAGATTGTTGCTGATAATGCTTCTAACTTCTCCTCACGAGAAGTTGTTGGTTTTTGTTATGAACATGGGATAATCTTGGCCCACGCCTCAGATTATTACCCCCAGGGAAATGGTCAGGCAGAATCCAGTAATAAAAACTTAGTGACCATCATACGGAAGCTAGTTGATGAGAGTCAGCGAACGTGGCACAAGTCATTGTATGACGCTTTGTGGGTAGACCGCATTACTCCCAAGAGGTCTCTCGGTATGTCACCTTTTCAAGTGTTATATGGAATCAACGCCGAACTCCCTATTTCTGCAGAACTTCCTACTCTGCGCTTGGCACGAGCGATTGAAGATGAGACTTTCCAAAATTCTCTTGAAAAAAGGATCATGTATCTAGCAGAACTCAAAGAAAAAAGAGTAAGAGTGGTCAACAGGATCACTGAACATCAGAATCAAGTTAAGAGATTGTTCGATAAAAAATATAAGCAAAGAAATTTCCAAGTGGGAGATCTCGTCCTTTTGTGGGACAAACGAAGAGAGCCAAAGGGCATGCATGGAAAATTTGATTCTCTATGGAGAGGACCTTTCAAGATCAAGCATCTCAATGGAGAGAATAGCTTCTATCTCTCATAGCTAGACATAACTGATCTCCCGTTCCCTATAGCGGGCAACATCTAAAAATATTCAGGAAGTAGAGCTTGCTCTCTTCTTTGTACAGTTTTCTTTTTTTCATGTGTTTTCTTTCATCGTCACCCTTGTTTTTGAATCTCTAACCCAATGCGTAGGCACATGTTGATATGGGGTTCTCTACCCTTGAGCTTCGCTCAAAGATAGTCCCTAGAAAGAGCCAGCTGTTATCCCGTAAAATTGACGAGGGCAATTTTGCGGGTAACCATACCAAATTTTGTCCTGGTCCCTCGTCAGGGGCCCCTCAGCGTTCGGAATGTTATAAAATCCCTTTCCGGGAAATCTAGTTTTCTGAACTTAGTCATTTTGGTCCTTTTTTGGCTGGGCGCACCTTTTGTCTATGCAACACAGACTTAATTTACACCCCCTTCATTTCCTTTGTTGCACCCTTTGAAGTGTTAACACATCAATTGTTGCACCTTCCTATGATGCACCTTTCTTGCATGCGCCAAGGCACATGCGCCTTCCTGTCAAAACCAAAAATGTTTGCGCCGTGTTTTGGTGTGCCAAGGCGCTCAAAATCTAGTGTTGACAGTCCTTAATTTGCACCAAAGGCGCAAAAAATTCCATGTTGACATGCGTATATCCGTGCCAAAGGGCACAAAGTTTTACGTGTCGACACATGTTTTGGTGCGCCCTTTTAAAAAGTGGTTGGCACATTTATTACACCTTTGCCTATATATAGGCACATCTACCCTGTCACTTTCACAATCAGAAAACACGTGATAAATTTTATTCCTCTGCGCCTGTCAGCACATCCTTCCTCCTCGTATCATGTTCGTGGACCCCACTTTGTCTCTCACTTTCTATATTTCTGGGTAAGTGGTCCTCTTTCCTCTTGTGTTTTCGTTTTTGCTGGTTGTTTGTGAGGTAGGATGCAATGGATCTAAGAGACCATAAACCCCACCTGTCGTTCTTGCACACCTTCCCTCCCAAACCATTTTTTCCTCCTTTTTCCAGATCTGCTGACCAAGAGAGCTCTGCCCTGAAAATGAATCCAAACCTCTCTGTATGTACCCCCCTTCACCATCATAAATCGATGCGGAGTTAAGCCTGAAAGATCACAAACCCATCGTAAAGGAAAGAAAACTTGAAAGTTGTTCTCGGGCTGTATTTTCCTCTGGGCGCAATCGCCACCTTTGTTACAAGAAACACAGTCACACCAAGAAGGCAACTGCCCTTGATTGCAACACGTGCAGTGGCCCTGCGCCATACGAAAACCAAGTAAATCCTAAAACTGGTGCAGGTGCATTCCTGTTTACAACAACAAAGTGTCATGCAAGCTTTCCCTGTGCCACGCCAAAGTCCTCTCTTGCACACATAAATTTTTTTAATGCTACATGCATTAATCCTACGCCCTTTGGTGCACCAAAGTCCCATGTTACACGTAAAATTACATGCGCCATTGGTGCATCCTTGCCCCCATGCAACACTCAAGATTATTTAGGCCCAGTATAAACCGCATATAACGGTGCACTGGCACACTCATGTTTACAACAACAAATATGTCATATGCAAAATCCTTGCGCCCTGCGCCATTTGGCATTGATTCATTCCTTGTAATGCTCTTCTTCAGTGTGACATTCTATTAGCTCTGCATCCTGCAGTATCCTTGCCCTATGCGCCAGTGAGGCCTTAAAATTACTAACTCCTCGTTTTGTAAAGCTTTAATGGAAGATCTGACAGCTAACATGGCTCTTTGGCGTTGGACTTCGCTCCTTCTTCTTGCAGATCAGCAACTGAGACTCAGATCCACATATGTCTACATCAAGCAAAAGCCAACCAAGTCAAAGGGTAAAGCTAAGCTTACAGAGGAAGAGATGAAATATAAATACCAGAGGGTTAGAATGCCCGAGTCCCAGGAAAAATGTGACCTAGATATTAGAGATTCCGAACTCGGCCACATTGACATGGAAGATTTCTAGGCCAGAACTAGGAGAGTCACAAGAAGTTCTTGGATGGACAAACTGGTGGGCAGTGGACTGCATTTTGCTGGGGGGATCCCTGTCAGTGCAGTAAACAATGAATTTATGATGGTGGTGGCCCGCTGTTACAATAAAGACACAAGGTGTGTCAAAAATGAAAAGGGCGAGGTCATAATCAACCTCACTACCTGGCACTTCGAAATCATGCTAGGCATTCCTCACCACCGAAACATTTTGTGGCTGTAAGCCAAGAGGACTGCACCAAGGCATGGGAGGATAATGAAGACAAGGTGCATGCAGCTGATGAACGAAGTGTACTTGAAAAATAAGAAGGTGATAATCAGATGGCCACAGGTTATTCAACGTAGTGACTTCTCTGAGGAATTGAGTGACACCATCACATTCCTAAGTAGATTTTTTGGGCTTTCTGATGCCCATTACTTTCAAAAATGGATGCTTAGGTACCTTGAGACTATGAATAAGAACGTGCCTGATCAATGTTTTGAGTGGAAAAGATCATAAGCAACACCATATCCGAGCAGCTCCAACAACTCACCACAACGGGGAGGTTCTACATGAACTCCTACGTAGTCTACGCTGCAGCCTCAGAGAGGGATTATCCATCACTGAGCTGATGCGGGGTTTGGCCTCAGGTAAAGATATATGAATACTACCTAGAGCTGAAGCTAGAGAACAACATCCCATAGTTTACCAAGATCAATGATGCTTTCTTCAATGGCATCGTTTGCCTTTTGAGGCCAAATATGACTCATGGTCGAACGACCAAGAGCATAGTCATAGCGACGGAGAAGTGGGGGGCACTATTTACCCAATTCCCCACCTTCACCTATCTCAGAGCAGCCAACTTCTTGGGGGAGCCCACCAAATTGCTGAGATATGCTGGCCCCAAGTTGATCCTGTTAGAGCTGTCCAGATAGCTCATAACCTACCATGAGAAGTGTTTGAAGAGAAAGAAGGGTGGAACCCCTTTCCCCCTCACAGTGGGCAGGTATACCTGCACTTCTCACACCAAGGCCCAGGAGATGTTTGCAGAGCTAGAACTGCTCAATCTAAAGCACAACTTCCTGGCAAGGCCCACCTTCGATCCAAGAAATTGCCTTCCCAAGGAAAAACTTGATCCAATCCACATTCCACAGATCGAGGACATCTATATCGACCTGTATCATGAGGTCAAACTTAGAAGGAAGGATCACTCCCACCTGGCCTTGGCGGAGATTATTCAATACGGCATAGCCATTGTTCCAAAGGGTTATCAAACCACCGATCAAGAAGTTGATCAGGTGTATCTAGACACAGATGGGGACAACTGGCCATTTACTGCAATTGACAGAACAAAAGCACCCCAGACCATTGAAGAGAGGGTCAAAGAAACATTGTGGCGAACAGAACACTGGTGCCGAATGAATGCCCTTATCTACCTCGGAGTAGATTTCACTACGTCCCTATTGGGAAACGCACCTGTCAGGCCGAAGCATCTACCAAAGGTCAAAGGCAAGGATAAAGAGGGTGAATCAAGCTCCACTCAAGAAGAAGCTCCTGAAAGCCCTCCTTCCACCGCACAAGAACAAGTTGTAAGTCTAGTATCCCCAGAGAAAGAAGTGGCGAAAGGTGTTCCGATGGGCACATCCACTCAGAGGTGTTGCCACATCTACAATTACCAAGGTCCCTTCTATTCCTTCTCCCTCTCCTCATTCCCCTCCTCGTGTAACTCAAACAACCATCCCTTTGGTCGTATCTTCTCCCCCATCTTCCATTGTTCCCCCTTCCTCATCCTCCATTTTCTCTTCTCTCGTGGAGTTGTCCCCCACTATTTCTTCTCTCATCTCTTAGCTCCCTTACTTTCCCATGTCTACCTCTCCTATAGTATCCCTTCCTCCCGTGAGCACTTTCTCGGCCTCCCTTTCGATGCCACCACCAAGTGTCTCTACCCATTTCCCCTCATCCACTGCAGCTGCTCCCTCTTCCACCTCTGGTCCCATTCCCTTAAGTCCAACATGGATCTCCCAGCATCTGAGCCAGCAGAAGAGGAAAGTCCCTATTGCACCAATGGACTTCTCCATCATCCCAGCAAAGGGGGCTAAGAAGAAAAAGCCTATAACCCGCTTCTCTCAGAGTGCATCGGGAGAAAGAGAAATGGAGATCGCATATCCCAATCCTTCAAAGGGTAAAAAGGATCTGTCCCCGACAGATTATACAGTGACGTAGGTCACAATGGGAACGTCTTTTGAAAGTATTCAAGGAGAGGCCCTATCTGTGGTAGATGCCCTTTATAAGAAGCTCCAAGAAGCACAGGAAGAGAAGAGGTTATTAAAAGAGCAGAACAAACATCTTCTTCACACCCTATAGAAAATGGGCAATGCACCTCCTATGACTGGCACTGAAACTCCTAAGGTCCTAAGCCAGGATAAGATAAATGAGTACGCCAAAATTGACAAACAAGGTATGGCAGTTTTCACTTGAAGAGATAAGATCCTCAAAGATAGCGAGGAGGTAATTGTTAAGTTCACCAAATTGTATCAGAACATCATTCGGGTGAACAAAGAGCTCCAGGTGATCGCGGGACCTATCTATGAAGAGTTAGACCATGCTAGGTTGCAACATGAGATGTTCTAGAAAATGCTCGACTGCTCAGTCGATGATTTGGTGAAATTCAGCATTTTCGATCACCCCAGGGTACCCAGCAAAATCCTTGCTGCGTTGGATTATCAGGTCGATCAGATGGAGTTTGTCTAGGAGAAAATTGACAAAGTCAAGGAGGAATCCCTAGATGTAATGCACCAAATGGAGAAAATTGTTCTAACAATGTTTCCAGGCTTGCTTACTCCTTCTTTCACCTTGAGGAAGGTAGACGAAACTATTCGGGTCTTTAAGGAAATCGTCTCGCAATGGGTAGGGCCAAAAGCCACTTTTGACACCGAATGCATAAAAAACCTTCTGGCTTGCCATGATTTTGTGGGGTTCCTGATGGAGGCAGACAATGAATATTTCAAGCTCCCTGAAAAACTCAGAAATGAGCGGGAGACTTGTGAGGTCATTGGCAACCATACAAAGGGTCTTGCCCAGGATCAACTTCAACCAATGATCAGTAAATTGATGGAACATCGGACTCAGTTCCAAATCACCTCTCCTAAACAACAACAAAAGCAAGATACCCCCTTTCATCCGCGAGATGATGATGAATAGATTTCTTCCTTTTTTTTTCCTTTTTATAAATATCTAAGAGTATGTTGGTACAAATGATGACCTCATCCATGTTGCACCATGGGATGTTGTCATCCACCAAGTTGTTCAAAGTCAACATTGACTTTTAGATATTTTGTAATTAGTTGTTGGTTGATTGTTGCCTTCTCTCTTCTCCTTCTTCTATATATACTTGGATACTTGTTGTATTCAAGTGTGGATACTTTTTAGATGAAAAATAGAAGTGAGAAGAAAAGACTTTGAGCTTTTTGTAACAGAAGAAAACATTAATACAAATATTAAATACTTTGTGCTGAATATGTGTGTTATGAGCATTTCAATATTTCTTATGTCAGATTTGTGCATTTATTCTGTTGAATCGATCTCTACTTTTTCGTCATTTATTCATCAATATTGCTTTGTTCGTCTATGCAAGTAGGTTTGGCTCTGTTTACTACCAGCCCAAAACATAGACCCTTTGATCTTTCTGCTTTGGAATTCATTTCTTTTCTCCCTTCAGATCTATCCTATCCCCTCACCTCATTTCTTTCCCTCCTTCTCATAGATGGAAATACCTCTACTGGGATGAGATCCCAAACCCCCAAAGGCAGAATATTGTGAGACTTGCACAGATTCCTGCTAGTAGAATAGCAATAAACCAGTTTCGCTTTGCTGACTCAAAGAGGGGCTATGCCCTGCACACTGTTGGCTCATCTATCCATAGATCTTTCCACCCGACAGATTTTCAGACCAACAGTTATTTAGTGTAATCAAGAAGGATGAATCTCCAATATTTCCACTCCATCTTCATGTGTTTACAATGTTACAAGTCAAGACTTAAGATTTCATTTCAAGCTCTTCTTGTCAATTAGATTCTCACAGTCATGGAAAATCAAAACACATTCATGAGATTACTTCACCAACACCAATGCATAGACATTCAAATCTTATAAATTCTTAGAGAAGCTCATGTGTGATCTATAGATCACCTTGAAGGACTAGGAGAAACTCAAAAATATTTATTCACATCATGCAATATAGTTTATGGCAAGGTCTCAAATGTCTTGCAAACACAAAAAACTATTCCACACAACATGAGTTAGTTCAATCATAAAACCACCTAATCATATATCATATTATACATTTCTAGAAATATATTGACATTTTAAATATTTTCATCTTACCAAAAAGCTTCATTACAAGGTTTTGGAATGAATATGCTTGCATTTATCAGACAACTCACATTAGCTTTCAGGTCCTACAAACTTGTATTCTTTTAGAAGGATTCCAACATACCATAAAACTATTTCATACATAACCAAACCATGGAGAAATCCATATATGAAATCTAGTCCATCTAAAACCAATCACTTGCATAGGTTATAATGAGAGGAAATTCACACTTACACCCTTGTTTCTTAGACCTTATCGGCATGATTAACAGAGGTAGTTTACACCACTATAACTTGGACTTGAAATCACTTCACCATATCAAGATATGGGATCAAACATGTCAATAATGACTTATCTTAATTGTCTGTGCTCAAAAATTACTTAAAAAGCATGCATTTGTATCAGCATCCCCTCCAAATAGCTTGAATATTTTTATCTTTGTTAGGCTTTAAGTGGTAGAGCATGTTGTGTGACTTGTTTAAAAAAATTTGTGTAAGTAACCTACCTAGATCTCTTCATGAGTAGTTGGGGGACATCCAAGCTTTCTCCCACATCAGACCTTTCATCATGAAGCCTTCATCACATGAATGCAAAAGACAATTTTAGAAAAGAGTGATTTTACTATAATTTCTCACCACACATGGAACTTCAAAATACCACCAAAATTAGCTACAAGGAGTCCTTTAAATTCCTAAATCACTAACTTATCTTTCTCAATTGATTTTATGACAAAAAAACTTGATTTCTTCTCCATCAATCTAGAGGTAGGGTTTTGGGAGGATTTGGTTCAACTTAAATTCTTAACTATTGTTCATAAAGTTATGACATTCATTCTTCCTCATTGCACTTGTAAAATGAACTTGCTTCCATGCCCAAATTTTGATAAAAATATTTTCTCAACATGCATAAGTTTAACATACTAATGAACACTTCAAAACTACCCCTCGAATTGGAAATGGCCATTTGGAGAAATCTATAGGATTTAAACTCAAATTTATTGCTTCATCCTTTGAATCTAGAGATGAAAATTTTTCCACAACACTAAGAAAACATCCTTCACATGTCCCAAGACTTAATTCACTCCGCACTTTCCTAAAATTCACATGTCCCAAGACTTATTTTTACATTATTACTTAGTTTTTTTTCAAGGACATGCTTCCAAAATACCTCATACATGCCTCTACCATCTAGATTGTGACTTGTAGTACCTTCCTAATACTCTCTACCATGTCATTACACACTCCTAATGCTTGGACTTCTATGCCTCATCTTTCTTTGCTCCATACTCCATGCTATGCTAATTTCACCTCATGTTCCTTGAACTGGGTTTTTGAAATAGGCCTAGTTTGATAGTTTCACCTCATGTTCCTTCAGCCTTTCATGCTCTTGTCATAAACCTATCTTAAAACACCCTCTTGATGTTGTATATTCCTTAAACTTATTTATCTTTCTTCTTCATACCTTTAATCCATCTTTCCAAGCCATCATGTCAACTAGGCCTATTGGACAAATACAATTTCATTGTCTTCCCCTTTGCAATCAATCCACATATTTTTTTTCCATGACATCATCATTCAAAGCCTCCTCTGGACCTCATTAAATTTTTCATTAATAACAACACTGTAAGCAACCACATGGAAACAATCCCCCCCTTTTTCATTGATGGAAAACATCCTAGCTCTTCTCCCCCTTTTTACATTAATGATAAAGTACATACTTGATCACACCTTATTCATCTTATTTTAGTATCTTAAGACCCCTTCTTGGTTATAAATATCAATAAAAATCATAAATCAAGCTCACAAGCTTATTTTACCTTTCTAAACTCTAGTTTTGGCCTTATTATTACATTTTAGTACTATGATTCCCCTATAAATATGCCTATTCACATGCCATAATTAAATCTAAACATGAATCATCATAATATATCATTCCTAACTTATTTGTATATCTCAACTGAGGATATCATCAAGAGAGCTTATCTCTATCAAATATTAGTTGCTAGTAACTTTTAGGACATATTTCCCTGAAGCATCCTTTTAGTACATTTTTGTCTAACTTTTTCATTATGTATAAGGTCACTTATCACATGAATACCTACCTTATAAATCCCCCTGGGAACATATTATCATCCTCTATTTACCTAAGAAATAATAGTCCTTCATACCTTTCTTGTGTGTCATGGAGATTAATCAAATCACCAACATAGTCCTGAAATAACTATTCAATGTTCTTTGTCTCGTTATCTTGCTATTATATCTATTTGAGCTTATAATAATCTCCCCCTCTAAGTGTACCAACTAACATTCATTATTTTTTCTTACTAGGCATTCTAGATGCCTAATAAACCTCACATGCATCTTCTTGAGGGTTATAAACTACTCCCCCTGCTTTATACAATATTTTTAGACCTGTAGTTGACTTATTTTAGAGATCCAATGGACATTAGTGTCCTAATATTGTCTATTGTTTACTGTTTCTACTTGTTAGTGAGAAATTTTTTTAGGTGTAAAAATTAGTGGTCATCTTACTAATGCTCTGGGAATCTAAGTCCCTATACTTGAATGGTTTAGCTCCATGTAATTATGCATGTGTTAAATTGGTTTCTGTTGTGGCCTTATGATCGGGGATTCAATAGGGGAACTCCACTGACCCTGCAGAAAAATATTGCAATTTCTTGCAAGAGAGGAATTTTCTAGGAGACGGAGAAAGAGTGAGAAAAAGAGCAGAGGATTAATGTTATAGGTAGAAAATCATATTCCTATACCCATTAACAAGAAAATTCTAGCACACAGATTTAGAACAAAAACAATTATGCAAATAAAAAAAGCCTACTTAATATTTTGAGCACAAAGTTTCACAAATCTCCTAGTCAAAAAATGCATGAGACTCCTTTCTTAATTGATTCTTGAGAAAAATTGTACATAACAAGAATGGGAAGAACATAGAGATGAGAAGTAGAATAACTGATATCTATTTGCTTCTTCATAAGGAATACTCTCTCATAACACACAAAATTGACCACCCTTTTGAAAGGAGATGCCTTTACAACTTATAGAAAGAGAAAATACTCTTTTCTTACTCCCCACATGAAATTTCATATGCCTTTGCACAACTTATGACTTTTTACATTCTTAGGAAAAGATTAAGTCCCCTTTTATGAATTAAGGGTGACTTTTTACATTATAAACATAAAGTCATTTTTAATTAAATAAAGGAATTATGAAAAAGTGTAACCCCAATGAAGAATTAGAACATGGAGAGAGAGAAAGTGGGGGGGGAGAAGAGAGAAAAAGAGGAGAGAGAGGACTAAGAAAAAATGTATGAAGAATATGCCTCTAATGAATTTCACTGATCCTTTCCAGATTATCTGATGAAACACTCTAATGTAGTGAACTCTGAATCCTTGGTTGATTTACATTATGAAAAACCTCCTTTGGATGACACATGGAAACCTCAAGCTAAGTGTTTAGAAATAATATTGAATGCTTACCTAGATGACCATAGGCATTTCTCATGGAGGTTCACTCCAAAGAAGGTGAGAATTAACACCAACCCTTGCAATGAGCCTTTGCAATATTGTCATGCTCATTTGAAAGTTCCAATGGAGCATACCATGTATAACCTAATGATGATGCTCACAAAGTATTTCTCTTACCTCATATACATATAATTCAGGTCATAAGATGAGTTTTGAAAGAAACCATTGAGATCTCATGATATGGATTCTAGATGGCCTCTGGAAAATGCTATGGATGATCCTCTGTGGCACTGTGACATTCTTCTGAGAAGATAAATGAAAAATATGAATGAATATGCGATTGACCAAAATGAATTATGTTCACTCTGCAGCATGAAGAACTATCATTTCATTGAAGTAATTATTTAGACAATAAGACCATGACAATCCTGTGAACTTGTATTTCTTGGTTCTCGAGACACTTTTTGTACTTGAAAAAGAGGGGGTTACTATTTTTATTAGGTGAAAATTTCCACCCTTTTCAACTCTGATTACTGAAATTGTCATTTTGGGTCAACTTTGTGCACACTACTTCTGCCAAAACAGATCTTTGTGAAGACTTACTAAAAATAGAAAGTGCTTATGTAGGAGGCTTACTATTTTTACAAAGTGGTGCTATGGACCTTAGTTTTTGATGAAATATTTTTTTCTAATATGGGTTTTTTATCTTCATTACACCTTTGAAATTTCAAGTATACCCGGTCTCTGGAATGAGAAATTTCAAATTTCAAATTTTTTTCATGAGAAACTAGTGTTTATTCACTATAAATAATCTAGGGTGTGCATGAAAATAATTCCACTTAGATTCTAATGGCCTCTAAAAATCAATAATATTACAAAAAATCTTGCGTTGATTCGTGCATTGGAATTTTAGATAAGAGGATTTTCTCTTCATGGGCTACCGAGTTCTTCAGGCGAGAAATTTCTTCTAGAGTCTTCAAAAATCCATATTTCTTCATGTTTTATTATTCTTTAAATCATAGGAATATGGCAGATATGAATGGAAGGTGAAAATGGTGGAGGAAGGATTTAATCAAAAATAATTAGGTAGAGTTTCGACAACAGATGGAGAATGTGAGGAATGGAGGAAAAATTCGTTAATTCTAGCATTTATATGAATTTAGAAAACCATGAGGGGGTAGGGTGATTTTTTAATACATTTTCCCCTTAGTTTGGGATAATAGGTGCACAAAAATTCTCCTTATCCCTTTCATGAAAAGTGTCTCTCAACCATTTGATGAAAGGAATAGAAGGGACAGTTAAAAATAAGCACCTGGAAGAAAGATTTAGGTCGTATGAGGAATCATGGGGCCTAAAGGGGGTTGGGACTATTGTTTTTTCCCCATTTTCCCCTTTGAAGGGGACAATAGGTTCACAAAATAGTGCCCTATCCTCATAGTGACAAGTGGAGAGCATGTGAGAGTTAGTGGAGGAGGAAGTCAACTTGGTCAAAGGTGCTTAAAGTGAGCCACCAAGGTCATATGGTGTGACCAAAGTGCTTAATAGGGGAGGGTACAATTTTTTATCTCTCGTGTCCCCATGGTGAGGGAAAATGAAGACACAAAAATGTGCCTCATCCTGGTGTTGCCATGTGTCCCTCAGAAAATTTCACAAAGTATCGAATAACATACCTTGGGGGGTGTAGACACTAAATCACGCACTTTGGGTATTATTTAATCCTAGTCTCATACTATTGTTTGTATGGTTTTTGAGTGAAGAAAGTAATAATTAACCCCTATGTTATTTCCATTTTACTTTTCTTTCTATCGTCACTTCCGACCTCCCACACATACATGCCTAGTCTATTTTTTCTTTTTATGTCATTTTAATCCTGACTGGGGCGTCTGGGCTAGTACTGGAGCACTATTTTATTCCATCCACCATTTTATTACATTTCTACAATTAGTTAAAGCTCACTACTTCACAAAGTGTGACTGACACAAGAGCACCCAGGGAGTGATTCTCACACACACTCAAAAATACATTTGGGTCTGAAATGTAGTGCAAAACTTAGTAAGTCCACCATTGTGGCTACTAAAGATAATACGACCCCTTCATTTTCATATTTATCTTTTAGGGTTTTGATGCTTTGCTTGGGATTTTGTAGGTTTCTCCTTCATCACTGATTATTAGTGACATTCGGCATAGTATAGAAAAAATACACATGATATGTAGAAAAGGCTTTGCATCACATTGCAACCCTACAAATTTGGTTTTTGGACCTCCTACACATACCAGAGCACCAAAAACTTAGACTAGGGTGCCCATAGGCACCTTGATCCTCTTCCATGTGCCCCACTCCACTCAGATGTCTCATATCTGCACTTTTCTGGACCTTAGCATGGTCGTTTCCTACTATTTCACATAGTCTAACAAATCTTCCAAATCAGATAAGTTCTTTCCAACCCTACTTGTTAATTAGGGTTTCACATTTTTATTTATTTAGTTGCTTGGGTCACTTTCCTCATTCAATTTAAACATTTAGTTTACTAATGTACTTCTTATATTAACATTAAAATATCACATTTTTAGTTAATCATTTTGGTGAACCTGACTCAGTCTTCACACTTATCAATCTTCATTCATTCATTACTTATCATCCTAGGGTTTAGTCATCATGAGTATCTCAATCAATGATTATTTGCTTACAAATCCTGATCTAAGGCATAGAGTCCAACATCTTCTTGCTACTACTCATATTCGTGCTGACATGCATCTTGATTTGGTCTATCAAACATTTGTTGATGCATTTTCTCAACACATAGCATTCAAGTTTAATCCTCAAGCTGATGTTCATACTTTTGAAAATGACCCAACCTTGCATATATCATGTGTCACATTAACAATTTGGGTATTAAATACACTTTAATTGACAATGGATATGAACTTAACTTATGTTTGATGTCATTTCTTGAATTATTTGGTCTTTCATCTTATGATGTTAGTACATCTTATCTTTCACTGTGTGCTTATGATGGTTTTTTTCATGCATGTGTTGGTCACATTACACTACCTATCAGTGTAGGGCCAAAACCTATCCCCAATGTGTTTGTCATCATTCATTTCCTAGTTTCCTACATCTATTTACTCGGTAGGCCATGGATTCATGCCATGCAAGCTGTCACTTCTACTGTACATCATTGTGTTAAATTTCTCTATGAAGGAATTGAGTATATTACTTTTCGTGACCATGTTCCATTCCAATATCGTGACTGAGCTCCTAATACTAGTATTCATATTTCACGTACTGATACGATGATCCTCAACCTATGGATTAACCACCTCACTTACCACCACTTGATTTTTTTATTTGTGTGATAGTTATAATTTCTTCTATGCCACGTACTCTTACTACTGCAATGATTCCTTATCAGGGGCCTATCTAGTCTATGTATGTCACTCTACCACCTACACCTTCACATGTCCCACCTACATTAGCACATTTACAATTTAATCTCACACTCTTCATGAATGATTCATATTGGGAACATATTCTATTTAATCATACATGCAATGACACTATATGTACATATGAGTGTTTGTTTCGACTAGGTTTTTATTTTGAGGACCTCTATCTAACACCATACGATCCTCACCTTTATTATGAGTTTGTTCACATCACTACTAGTTATAGCCTCCGTGTCTTTCACTTCATGATATTTCTGGAATGATATCCTCGATCTGCACCACTTACATTAGGGAAATCATGGATTGATTACATTAGGGGCACTCTTGATCCTGATTATATAGACATCTCTTTCCCCATGCCTTTTAGTCATGTATTTATTTGCAATAATTAATTTCTTGGATATACACATAATCTCACTCATTGGTATGCACACGGTTGTCCACTTCCTCCATTTACTAATTAGGAATATGCCATGGGTGTATACAACTTACATCTTAATGGCTCATTATGTGATCAACCAGACACTATTACTTATCAAGTAACAAATGTTTATCCATTTGAATATGACCCTGAAAGCGATGACCTTCTAGATGACACTGCATGATAAACATTCTTTCATTTGCACACACTTTGGGGACATAGAATCCAAAAAATTCCCCCCTTAGCATCTACACATATCTCATCTTCACATCATCATAAATCAAATTCCTATCATAGGAATACTCATTACACGTTTTCACCTCATAATTACCTAATGACACACTCTTGTGCTTCGGTTCACACTTGGGCATACCATAGAATAACCCCACACACTACACAATAGGTCCTATACACCGCATGTCATACATCCTACATTCTACATTTAGACTGCATCATTTTAATCATTTCATATCTATACATCATACTAGTCTTCATCACACTTCTATTATCTGCATTACATCTTATTCATCCTATATATTACATAGCACGTGCTTAGTTTATCTTCATATATCAAATTACATATTATATGCTACATAATTACACATATTATACATTAGATGGTTTTCTATAATCATCATTGCACATACTATATCTTCTTCTACATTTTGTACTCACTACCCTATGATGCACTTTAGTTCCTTGGTCCATACGTGACTGCCAAGGGTTTACAAATCAAATAGACCTTATTATACTTACACGTTCATCATTCAACCATCTATCATGTGACATTACTAGGTTAGTGACACATGCTATAGGATAAATGGTCACCAATTCCTTCATATTGTACTGGTGTATGTTTTTAGGCTACATCACCACTCCTTTTATTCATCTTGTAGTGGTATATGATTTTAGGCTACATCACCACTCCCTCTATTCATCTTACAGTGATATATGCTTTAGACTATATCATCACTCCTTCAATCATCTTGTTGTGATATATGATTCAGATATAGGGTCATGCTAGGTCATATATCATCAACAAACATACACACTCATCATAGTGCGTTAAAAATATCACACACTTCGAACATTTCCCAATGACATACTCTCATTTACGGTTCATTATTGACTGCTGAGGGGGAAACTAAATGAACCTCAATGCATACAACCCCATTCACTCAGGAGGCATGTAACTCCTATCAACCATATTTCATTTCATTCCATCTATCCACAACATGTTGCATATCTTGGTCACATTTACTTTTTCTTATATTTTCTTGGTCATGTTCTCTTTACTACACATGCTAGACAGATCTCTTGTATCTCATTATATTTACCATACAAACATGCACGTTCACATATTTCTTTAGTTGTGACCAAATATAAAGGTCACTTACACATAATATGGATGCTCGCCTCTTACCCATCCTACAATGGTTGCTAGGGGAATCCACATTCATCTCTTACATGTGTTATAGTTTCATTTTGTACTTATCATTTTTCATTACTTGGTTATACACTCTTTTGAAATACTCTTTATCTTTCTAAAATGCTAATGGGTGTTTCATGTGAAACATTTTTTTGTAGGATTACTTGCTTCCATGGCTATCTATTTATTTTTCTACCATTTCTTGTCTATTATTTTCTCTTGTATGCGGGCATTGCCCTTTGTTTGGTGTGCACACTTTTTTGTTATATGCAGCCATTATGGCCTTGAGTTTCTTACGACATCGGGAGGGGTGTCCCATGATTCTAACCCACTTTAGTGGACTATGATTGACTTCTTACATGTTTACTTCCTTTGTCGCTTACTCATTGTCTATGTAGCTTACATTTGTCTTCTATATGCATGCTTATTTATACTATCACTTTTATCTATCCACTTATTTGCATCCACATTGGTTTTTACCAAGCACATTCCCTTCCCCTGCAGAGCATAGTTTATGAAGTTGGTCCTATTTAGGGTCCTTATTCTCCTATCAGTGGCATCACATGTGCACTGAAAGAGGGGAGGCATAATTTAGGGTTTACATTCTACATAGCACTTTATACTAGTACAATTCAATTCCATCTTTGCCTTTGGCATTATGGGTTATACAACGAGTGGGTTAAGACCAATCAACAAAACCCGTACACAATAGATTTTTTAGGACATGGATGCCCTTAAAATTCTAGGGAGAAATTAAAGGTTAGAGAATATAGGGGGTTTCCTCTCTACACTACTTCATCTAGTGGCATCGGATTGCCCAAAAAGCTAGGTAGTAGAGAGATCTCTTCACACAACTTCTTGGAAGTAGTTATAGGTTGGAGAAAAATGGAGCTTTCTCCCTACACTTTTTCGGTCAGTGGCATCAGAACACCCAAAAATACCAGCAAGTACATGATATCCTTCTACACCCTTTCTCTCATTACGGATTAGGTGCACATGTTCCTTTTACATTTTTCATTTCCATTAAATCCTTTTTACTATATACATGCATTTTTGACATATATACATGCATGTTTGACTACTTGATCATCTTCTCCTTGCAAGTCTAATCATATGAGAAGCAAGCAATCAACAACAAGTTACAACAAAAGTAATAACAAAAGACATCAAGAAAAACATTTTACGGCAACACACACCATACTAACATGCAGGTACATCATACACATCAAAAAATACACACACATTTCCTCCCTAGGTTTAATCTCATAACTTTTTTCTCTTTTGCATCTTTATTTTCCATGCTACATCATGTTTTTTTCACTCCACGCTTTGTCTAGTCCTTCGGCGCATTTCCTACATGACTTTACCTAGACATCAGGTATGTATTTCAATCTACTTTATGTTACTGAGTGTTCCACTCACTAACATAAAGTGGGGGAAAATATAGACACTAAATCACACACTTTGGGTATTATTTAGTCCAGGTCTCATACTATTGTTTGTATGGTTTTTGAGTGAAAAAAGTACTAATTAGCCCCCATCTTTTGGACATTTTAATTTTCTTACTATCATCACTACCAACCTCCCACACACACATGCCCAATCTATTTTTTTTTATTTTCCATCATTTTAACCAGGAATGGGGTACCCGAGCTAGTACTGAGGCACCAACAGGAGCCCTGGTCCCAATCGGGGTTCCCTGATCCTTTTTCCACTTTACCTCCATCTTTTGGGAACTTTCTAGCCATTTGATATTTCTATATTTTTGGTGGTCATCCTTTTCAGGGTTAACTACAAAATTAGAAAAAGAGAACCATATAAATATAAAATTTATGAGACCATAATGAGGGACCAAACTCTAGGCACTACTATCATCACCTAAGGTTACATCGATCCAAGGCTCCATTTGCATCCATATACCTCCATCACAAGGGACAAGGATGGTTAATTTGCATCAAACTGTATAGAAGGGAAGGTTTTTCTATTCCATAAAAATTTTTATTATTTTTCTACATTTATTTATAGCTTGCTACTTCACAAAGTGTGAGTAGCACAATAGAACATAGTGCACAATTTTCTCACACACACTCAAGACTACATTTGGGTCTGAAATGTAGTGCAACGTTCGGTTAGTAAGTCCACCATTGTGGCCATTGAGGAAAATCTAACCCATCTATTTACATGTTTATTTTTTTAGGTTTTTAATGTTTGGGTTGGGATTTTTTAGGATTCTCCTTCATCACTAATTATCAGTGACATCTGGCGTAGTGCAACAAAATACACATGATAGGAAGCAAAGGCTCCACATCACCTTGTAGCCCTGCATATTTTGTTTCTTGACCTCCTGCATAGACTAGGGCACCCAGAACTTAGAATAGGGTACCCACAATAGCTCTAATCCTCTCCTAGGTTCTGAAGTCCACTTAGAACTCTCAGATCTGCACTTTTCTAGGCCTTGACATAGTTGTTTCCTCCTCCTGTTTTTACATCCATCTCTGTGACACAGCTCAACAAATTCATTGAATCAACTAAGTTCTTTCCAACCTTACTTGTTAATCAGGGTTTCACATTTTTATTTATTTACTTTCTTAAGTCACTTTCCTCATTCAATTTAGAGATTTATTTTACTATTTTACATCTTATATTAACATTAAAATATCACATTTTAGTTAATCGGGGGAGTACTTGGGATGACCATAACTTAAGCCTCGAATGAATTGTTACACATTTATTTATAAGATTTCACATAAAAATGGCTTGTGAAAAGGATGGGATGGGTCCCATGCCTTGATTAGGATTTCAAAAACTTCAAATAACTCATTTTTTCTCAGGATTTCCTATTGTGCATGAAAAGAATGAGTTGCTTAGAAAAGCACATTGGGTTTTTGATTGATCTATTTTTTCCACCATGTAGAGGGTTGAATTGTATTTCCAATTATATATTATTGGGATTAAAATTAATTATTGAGATCCTAGAATCACCTCTTCAAGTTTAGTTACTCTTTTTCGGTGCAAGCTCCTTCAGCCTCAAAAACCTACTTTTAGTGAACTGGCTCCTAAACCTCTGAAACTTCCTAGAATCCTCCAAAATTTGTTACTGTATATTCTTGGCTCTTGAATACCAATCTATGATGAATTTTATCCTTTTTTCCACTCCAAGGGTTATGCACTAGGCTTAGGAAGGCTGATGATAACCCTTCCAAAGATTGCTTGAAATTCAACTTTTAGATACGTTGCTCCAAAAATTATTTGAATGACCTTTTCTTCTTAAATAACTTATGGAAATGGATAAAAATACATACAGACCATTTGAATGACTTGATAGGACTGACATAGGGAAATGGTTTACCTGGGGGTGTCTTAGAAAGGTGTAACACTGAATTTTTTTGACACTATGGTATGGTTGTCTTGTTTTCTAGTGAATTTTGTCCATTCAAAAAACACATGACAACACTACTCTTACCTCCTTTTTAATCTCATTTCCTACAGATAAATAGAAATTTGGTTCCCTTCAATCTCATTATTCAACACCTCACTTCTTGAACCTTCCATACATAGGTTGTAATAGTGATTTCTATGTTCTTAAAATGTTGCAATTATTCCAATAACGAACTTAGAGTCGCACTAAAAATTTAAATGATCTTGTACACACTTCATGAATCTTCATCAAGCTTAAATTATTCACTCTAGATATGTATTGTATTATAGATCATCGTGCCTACCTATACACCTGTTAGAGACATCACTTCAAGCCCATAGTAGTCATATACAATCTCGCATACATGTTTACCACTAAAACACTATTTTCACAGTTTTGATCATGATTTATGCTACACCATGGTTTTTTCAATATTCATAAGAACTTCTAGATACATATCATCATGACTCATGGATTGAAGACCCAAAATGTAGACCCAATCAATTCACTTACATAAATGCAACCCTTCATTGTTCCTTGCGTCTAATGGTTTGAGATTCACTGACTTTCCTTCATGGAATGCAAATCACTTCATGGTACCTTGAGAATCCTTTTAATTCATGAGCACACCATTGATGTAGGATTTCTTAGACCTATTATAATACTCCTTTCCAGGATATGATGCATTTCACAATGAACACAAGTTATTCAAGTTTCCTAGTATGATGATCATCTCCACATGACTAACCTTACAACATTGTGAGCACTGAAAACCTTATAGACCAAGAACACCATAAATTATATACTTCATCAAATCAAAATATCATCATGAATCCACTTGTAAAAGACTGTAACCATATTTGAAACACTCGTACAAACCCTTAGACATGACATAACTTAGATTTTTACTAAGACAAGCTAGTGGGTTTGACACTCAGACTCACTTTGAAGAGCTAAGATGAAGACTTAAGAAAAAAAACATAAGGTTCACACATTTAGACACTCTTTGACCATCTAATCAACTTGAATCAACATAAAAAATCAGTATTACCGAATTTCCTTCAAAATCATACTCAAAGCACATAAAAATTCATCATAACTTGACATGATATAGTAACTTAAATATACCTTATGATGTCTTAAAATATCTTGCACAAGCCTCAATGAGTCTAAGAAACCTTGAGTAACATCATGAATTTGTTATCCTTAATTCTTGCATTAATAGGATTGAAAAATGATTATTTTTTGATTTGGCTTAAATTTATGTTTCATAGAGCTTTGACTATATATCTCTTTCTTCTTCACCAGACATGATAGGATTTGATGGCTTGAAGATATTAGTAACTTCCTTGAGTAGACTTTCAACCTTGTTCACTCAACTTATCAGAACATTTTCTTCATCTTCATAATGGACTATACCTTTACATCTTATAGGGCATACCAAAACCTCAAAACATTTGTATCTTATTCACATTGATTAGTGTGAAACTAAACACTTGATTATTGACTTGTTAGTCAGATTATAGATCACTTCTTCTTGAAGACCAAAAACTACCAAAATCTTGTACAACCATGACAAGTACACCTTCTTGCAACCTTTTAATGTTCATTCATGAATCATAGTCGAGACTATTCAATTTAAACTTAAATAACCATGTTATAGACCTTGAAAAACTTTGTTCACTTAACATGACACACTTGATGAGCTAATTGAGACAAAATTATACAATGATATTAAATTAAGACATTTATAGACACTTCTTAATGCTAGGACAATCAGTTGAGACTTAAAAAATATTACAAAAATGACTCTTCTTTATCAAAACAATCATGAATTTTAAGTGAATGATAGAGCATAGAGATATTTGCAACTCCATCTTTGTCGACACAGACCTTATAGCTGAAGGTATATAATTTATTTTCTTGGATACACAAGTAAGACCTTCAAATACTTTACTCAGACCAAATATGCACAAAGATTTTAAGAATAGGATTAAGAAGACATACCCTTTTATTATTCATACATTTGTAACATGATAAGACTTTGTTCATCACCTACTAATGGTAGCTCATCTCTGAGAATAAACCATGATTATTTCAAATGGCAAGTGCCTTATGGAAGCCTAGAGAAAACACACAATGTTGTTAGGATCACTAAAATAGCAGATAGTCATCTAAGGAGCTTGATGAATCTATTTTATTTATTTTTACCTTTGAGAGCCTCTCATTTCTTTTGGATGTCCATATATGTATGAAAAATTCATCTCATATATCTCCTTCTTCTGATTGAATTTCTAATAAATATACATGATGCATCTCATTTAATTTCCCTATCATAGTAAGGATAAGATTTCTTCATGACTAGCACTAGGTTTTTTAATTTCCTTATTGGCTTGATAAACACTTGTTGATGCCATGTTTGAGCTAGATTATTCTATGATTGTATCTAATTTATTATCCTTTCTACAATACACACATGTTTTCTTCTTGTCATTCATTTCCTCTTCAAATTTAGAGTGAGGTTACAATTTAATAAATATAGAAATGTATATACGTTAAATTATAATCACAGAGTCATAATGAAATAATAAAGTAATGAAGTATAGACCTGACCTAAGAAATAAGAAATTAAATTTGAAACCATGGTTACAATAGAAAGGGTGAGATACTTATCTGATTTCACAATATTATTAAAGCTGTGTCAGGTTGGAGATCTGATGGAACAGGAAGTAAGAATGTTGCAACCGAGCCCATAAACATGCATAACCATCAGGAATTCTAGGACATGGGCACTTGTACTAGGTCAGGGGGCTTAGGCGTCAGAAGCTACTCATGGGAAGTTGTGACTATGAAAATGGCTAGTAAGTGATTTCTTCTATGTCCTTGCCCTTCACCGTTGGTCTCCTGTATGTCGCACTATGCTCATAGAATTCACTTGAAACCCGCAAAGATAAAGAGCACCTGAAAAACCCCAAAACATATCAAATCCTAAAAAGAAGAAGATGAAAATAGGGAGTCAGACTGGCCTCAAAGGTCACCCAACTGAGTGAACTTATGATCCTAGTGATGGACTACATTTCAGACTCCATGTAGTTCTATGTGTGTATGTAGAACCTTGCCCTAGGTGACTCTTGTGCAAGATGCATTTGATAGTGAGCAATAGCTAGATGTAGAATATGTAAATAGATGTGTGCATAGAAAAGTGACCTTATCCTCTTATTAAGTGTATGTAAAATAATTTAGTCCCTTATCCCTTGAATGGATGCTAGATGGATGCTTTGATGCTCTTGAAATGCCTTTTGATGCAAACTTAGGTGATAGTAATAGATTCTTAGAGATTAGTCCTTTATTATGGTTAGATAGATTTATATTTATATTATTCCCTTGCTTAAATTTTGTAATTAAACAATGAATAGAAAACCACCAAAAAAATAAGATGCTCCATAGCTAGAAAAGACCCAAAAGTTGCGAGTAAGATACAAAGAGGTCGGGGGCTCCCAGAGGGGACAGAGGCGCCTTAGCACAAGAATCCTAGTTGAGCACTGGTGTCAAAGATAAAAAAATATGAAGTAAAAAAGGTCATACTGGGAAGTAGGATGTGTACGAACAAGATGAAAACCAGAAATAAATAAAATAAGCCAAAGACAGTGATCAATTAGTATTTTTCTTGCTTAAGAATCATACGAATAGTAATATCTGATCGAGACCTATAAATATACCCAAAGTGTGTGATTTAATGTCTAAATTTTCCCCCACTTTATGTTTTTGAGTGAATTATTGATAACATAAAGTAGATAAGATATTTTTACCTGATATCCATGTATATTGATGGTGAAAGCATTCTGAGGAGACAAGAAAAAGTGTGAAGTGAACAATATGAAGCGTGAAACCTAAAGAAGAGGAAGTGACCCTAGGGGTAAAAAGTGTATATGTATATGTCACATTATACTTGTTGTTGATGTCACTTTATGTTTGATGATGTGACTTCTTCTTCCCATGAGGACAGACCTATAGAAAATAAGAGCAAAATGAGTATTCAAATATGTGGATATTTGAAAACTTCAATCACAATATGTAAAAAGTGTGTGAAAATTCAAAAGGAACATGGGCACATGATCCATTATGAGTGACAAGATATAATGTATCTTTAAAATGTTGTATAAGAACAAATTTTTTGGTCGATTTCATGCCAAGTGTGATTTTTTTGGGTGATCTAACGCCACAATAGAAGAAGTATAGGGAGATAGGTCTAGTGTTATTCTCCATCATTTGATTGCTTCCTAATGATGTATACACCACTGAAGACAATGCGTTCAAATTTAATAAAATTTGATCTAGTTCGATCCAACATGAAAATAGAAAAGAGGTGAAAGTATTCATGTTGATTACTTAAGGAATGTACCTTTGCTATGAAAACTATCATGTAGATTGCTGAAAATTGTGTTGATTTGAGAAGAACTGTGTAACTACCCCTAGTCGTAGGTTCCTAGGAAGGATCATGATCACCTAGGTTCTAATGTATTGGCTGAGCATTTGTTTCTATGTTGTGTTGAGGACCTAATTTAGATCTAGAGCCCTGTTTGAGACTATAGACCATGCTAATTATGTGTTGAAATGTGTTATAATGTAACTATGAATTGTTGTATGGGGTGATGTATTTACCCAATGTATTCCCCTCGTTTGGGGTACATGCAACGTCACTAGGATAATGCGGCGCAAAGGAGGACCCAATGTACATATAAAACTAATCCCTACAAGGGGAAGGGAATGTGCTTGGTAAAAACCAAGGCACAAGAAAACAAAGTGGCTAGAAAAAATGTGTTAGTACAAACAAGTTAAATATGCATGTAGAAGAGAAAATGTAATCTAACAAGTAAGAAGATAGTGTAGACCACAAAAAGTGGGTTGCAAACATGTGAAATTACTCACAATGTCATAATAAAATCAAGGTCGAAGCAGCAAAAGTATCAATGTGCACACAAGAAAAAGGGCAAAGCCCACAAAGAATGGAAAAAAATTACAAACTGTGGAAAGAAAAAAATAACAGAAAACCATGGAGGAAAATAGTTCCTACAAACCAAATTTTGCACATGAAGCACACTTTAACATGTTAGAAATATTAAAATGATATCAAAGCATGTATGATCTGATATTAGTGTGCTACTATTAATAGGAAATAGTATAAATCGAAACAATAACACCTGTAAGGTGTACGAAAGTAGATGCCCCCAGGAGGTGTTATGGTACTGGTCAAAGCTAATTTTCCAAGCATCCATGCTACATGTAATAGATTTGTGTAAAGTATTCATTTAAAAATAGAAGGCAAGTGAACATGAATGAGTCTATAGAAAAGATAATGACATAAAAAATATTTGTCTAACATAGAAATAAAAGTATAACATGCGAGTGTAAATAAGAAAGAATAATATGCAACTAAGATATGTAGTATGTTGTGAGTGTGAATGGAATGGAATTCAAAGTGAGTGTGATAGGAGCAACATGCCCCCTAAGCATACGTGAATGAGCATGAGTGAAATTTTGTTCATTTATAAAATACCTCTTTGCAGTCAATAATGAACTATAGAAAAAGAGTGTGTCATCAGGAAATGGTCTAAATTGTGTGCTAGAAAGATATGTGTTCATAAATATTTCTAATCCTTCAACTTGAATTAACAAAGCAAGAAAATAGAAATATACCAACATCAGAGGACGTGGGTTTTAACAATACTCGTATATTTTGATTGATAATTCTCAATGTTGCGCTCCATAAAATATGTGTACAATCTCATTTCCTGCAAAGAAACTTATGATCAAAGACACTATAGAAGATATGATTAGAAAGATGGATAAGCGAGCTGCTCGGGAAAGGTTTATTATAGGAATCCAAAGGGATTCCTCGAAGGATGTTAGATCATTTTTTAAATAATTAAGTGGATTAAAATAGATAAATGATATATGATAAACCCATATAACATATATAATTGACAAATGATAAATTGATACAAAGCAGATGTAAGATATATAAGAGAGAGATAAGAGACCAATTAGAGAGGAATTATGGTTTGAACTCAATCTCAAAATTTAGGTCCTATTCAGCCTTATATGCAGCCCAATCAATTTTAGATTGGATGAGTATGTATTCAAACTACGTGAACCAGTAGTCTTCTACTAATTTTTTGGATTTCATAAGTAAACTCAAAATTTTTCTCCAATTCGTCTAAACAAGCATAATGGATTGCACACAAAGTCAGATCATTCAAGATATCATATTTTTCCCAGTAAATATGGTGTTGAACTATTAGCAAGGAATGGATGCTAGTGATGTCATGAGAAGGGCCACCAATTTCCATCTAACATTGATCCATGCTTAGAAAAATGTTAGTAACAAAAGGCATGATATGATTGATAAAGGATATTGAATGAAAACTAATAAAAAGTTGTAGAAAGGTAAAATGAGAGGAATCGCTAGTAGTTCTGGTGATTTGTGAATGATTGATAATGTAGACACCCTAATTTAACATTTGTCCTAAATCAATTAATTCACCCATCTCATTTCCCACAAAAATACACTTTGAATTAATCAAATATAAATTGATTAATTATTATTCTCCATGTTTCTCCACTTTGAATTAAATATTCAAATTAAATCCTCACAAAATATTTTTTGACCCCACTCACCTAAATCCTCCACTTAGGAATTAAAAATTCAATTCAAATCCTCACCCACTCTTCGTGGCCACCACTCACCTAATCATGCCCACATTTTCAAACTATGATTACTTAAAATTCTCTAAGTTAATCCAATTCCCAAACTATAAATACATCCTTACCCCCCCTCTAAAAGACACAAAGAATAAGATTGCATATAATGTTTGAAATATTGCATCCTTTAAACATTGAGCATCCTTTTACCTTGTCCTAATGCCCAAATAGCCCCATATTGAAGCACTCCAAATCCATAATAACTTCATCCATTTGGTGCAAAGTAAGTTGATCTTGTTGTAGAGAAGGCCTTGCACCAGTTCAAGGAAAACACCTACATTTCACACAATCATAGCTCATCCATGTTTCACTGCCCATTATGAGGTTTGTTAAGGAATCATGAAGGAGGAGGTATTTGGCTGGTTGATTTTGTTTCTTATTTATTAGTGTATTTTTGATCCATGGGGATCTAGAAAAACACACCACTTCATCAGTTCCATTAGCACCAAGAAGGAGAATTGAATAAAATGAAGGAAACAAGGTAAATAGAGGTTCTAGACAGAATTTTTTCTCTATTTAGAAAGATGGTTGTAGAATTTCCACCCTACATGGGAGGCATTCATAAAAACACCACCCATCTAGGGTGGTGGTCCTTAAAACACCAATCCACTCAGGGTGGCTATCCTAAAACTTCTGGACAGGAGAGAAGAATGGAGCACAAATAGACATGATTTAAAGTGCTCGACTATGTCTCTTCCCTCTTTGAACTTTCCCATTCTCCGTTGCATGGAAAGACATGGGAGAAGGCTATAAATACAAGGAGGAGCAAGAAAATTGATCATTCAGAGATTGAAAGAGATCAAAGAAGAAAATTATTAAGTTTAATGAGAGAAAGTGAGTAAGATCTTTAGTACTGGAGTGGAATTGTAGAAGCAAGGTGTAGAAATAGAGAAAAAAAGCATAGGGAATGAGATTTTTACATTGTTGTCTCCATTTTTTACTTCTTGTAATATGTAATTTTCTATAACTGGCCAATAAAAGTGGGAAGAAAGAGCGTTTTTCCCTTCCCGACTGGTTTTCCTCCATTAGGGGCTTCCAAGATCAAATTGTTGGTGTTTGGAGTTTGAATTTTTTCCTATTCTCTACAATTTCCTCTCTATAGCACTAGATAATTATTCACTAAATGTATAATCTTCAATCAATCTATCATTTTCCAAATTTTAAAGTAGAACAACATAATTGTGTGATTTCCTAGAGTTCCAAAGTACAAGTTTATAGATCATTTTGGTATCAGGGTTGACTATATATCTAGGAATTTGGTATTTTATTCGTTCTTGTGATTTGTATGATAGAGACAAGGTCCAAAGGAAAAAAATATTTACCTTGCAAGCTAGATATTTCTATGAAGCAATGGAAAAATAGAATTCGAGCTTAAATGGAAGAAGAGAACTTGATCTGTAGAGTCAAGATGTTAGAGACCATGATGGATAGGTTGCAAAGGAAACAAGAAGAGATTTCAGATCTACAAAAGATGGCTTCTGTTAAGCAAGATTCCATGGACTCGATGGTTTGAGTATTAGTCGTAAAATTTGGTATTGGGAAGAGCCACGAAGAGGAAGAATGGGAAGAGTGTGAAGAATAGACTCTAATTGTAAGCGAAAAGGTAAAATATACTCATAAACCTTTTAAAGTCGAAACGAAAGTTGAAATGAAGAATTTTGAAGGACATGTAGATGCAAAATTACTAGATAAATGGCTAAAATTTTTGGAAGTATATTTTAGTGTGCATAATGTAACTGAGGTAGAAAGGATCACCTTTGCATGTCTCAAAATGGAAGGTCATGCTCTAGTTTGGTGGAAAACCCATCTAGCCACTTGTGAGAAGAATAAACATCCTATTGTCAGTACTTGGAAAGGTTTTAAATAATTTCTTAGAGATAACTTCCTTCCTATTGGCCATAACACTGACATTATGATTAAGTGGAAGTAATTTAGGCAGGGCAGTAGCCAAAGTGTAAAAGACTAGACTACAGAGTTTTGGAGACAAACCATGTTGCTAAATATGGAATTGGAGGATGAGGACCTTCTGACCAAGTATTTGGGAGGTCTTCATACTCACCTTTAGAGGATGGTAATGTCCATGAAGCCCAAGGATCTCAATGAAGATTTTATACAAGTATACTACATTAATGACGAGAAGAAACAAGGAGAGACATAGCCAAAGGGAGACCAGTCAACAGATCAACAGGAGAAAGAACAATGGAAGACACGTAGCAGAGGTAAATGGAAAGGTGAACATGCCACTATTGTTTTACATACTTGAAAATATCCTAAGAATTTTTGTAAGAATTGTAATGTAAATGGACATACTGACGCCACATGTCAAAAGTTGCATCCGGAATTGCACCCAAAGCACTGAACCAAGGATTCCAAGAAATCCATGGCTACTGTGAAAACAAAATGAGAGGTGGAGATTGAGGATGATTCGAATGTAGATGAGAGGCTGAAATGCATGGCCACTAACATGTACAGGGGTGCAGAAGAAGTGTTGAGTAAGCTATTTAAAATTAGAATCCAAATCAAGAAGACTAAGGTAAATTCTTTAGTAGATCATTCTGGTTCTCTTCTTCTCAGTCAAATTTGATTTATGATGCGGTTTGTAGAACAATTTGCTCCTATATTAATTACGCACATTTATTCCATCCCATGGGATGGAGATGCACCTAGGGTCTATAAATACAAGTTACACAGATATTGTATTTTCAGATTTGTGGGATAAATACCCCTACAAATTAGGATGTAATAAAAGCAATGGATATTATCCAATTGTGTTCTAGACCACATTTTTTATTCCTTCAAGCTTTATTTCAGGGATATTGTGTTCATGTTGTCATGTAAATGTGCAACAAGGAAAATGAAAATTTCTGAGCATGAAAACTATACCCCTGATTTCAATTTTTAAATTCCTATCATTCCAAGACACCTTGAGTCTGTCCAGTCAGTCCAAGTGAGTAAGTAGTCCTGGGAAATTAATGTTATCTCATCCCCCTAGGTGATTTAGGAAAGTCCATTCATTCCCCCTAGGTGATTTAGGAGTTCATTGCAAGCTACAACAGGAAGTTGTGGGAAGGGCTTCATAACTATCCTGGCCTTCTAGGGCTGAGGCCACCATCATGGAGCAAATCAAAGAGACCTAAGTGTTATATTTGGAGGTGATTCAAAAGGTCTTCTTGGGACATCATTGAAAGGTGATTTAGGAAGATTCTGGAAGGGCTTTCGGGAGAAGTTGGGGCAAGTTTCACCGATAATTAGTGGTTCACAGCCTAGTCATGCACATGCCAACATCGCTGAGCTTCGGAATGTGATTTCGGGAGCCTCCAGATGAGTTAGGAGAAAAAAACATCAACATACATATAATTCCAATCCCTACATGATGGTGAAATCATTATTTTTCACAACAATTTGTGCATTAGGTCTACAAGGTAGTTTTTTCTGCATGCACAAGTGGAGTACCAAATAAAAATCCCATTTTTTTTCAGGGATCAAATGGGAGAATCAAGACATTATGAACCCCCCCACAATTGGATTCAAAAGCCATTTTCTAGTTAGGATCATATAAATTTTTTCCAAAAAAGTCCATCAGGAGCTCCAATTATATCATGTCATCACAAGTTGTCCTCTTGAAGCAAATTTAGGAGTTAGCCAAATTTTGGGTGATGGGACCGTGTATAGCTCCAGGAGCTTTGCAGGGAATTTTTGTCCCTGAAGCATTCCCTTGAGGGTTAGGTACATCAACCTTGTAAAATGCGCACCTAGCCCCCATGTGACCTCTTGAAACCCATACGACATAACCATCAGGATTGCCATTTCACCCCCAGGGCAATTTGGAGCTCAAATTCCCACCGTTGAATCTCCGCCATGATGTCAGCTCTAGGACTCACCATGGAATTTTATGTCCCTCATGTCCCTCATAGGTCAGGGGACATAAAAACCTTGAAAAATGTGCCCAGCCCCCCTAAGGGAGATTTTTTGGTCACCCCATGTGACTTTAATACCTGCCCCTTCCAGCCCCTCAATAGGTAATTTTTGAGCTCAAATTCACTTCATTTCGTCGGATCTCTGCCACGTGTTCGCCCTCCAAGATCACCATGGAAATTTGATGTCCCTCATGTCCCTTTGAAGTGAGGATGTCAGGGACATAAAATTGCACCCAGACCCTTGCTATGCATTTTTTGAAATTTAAATCCACACTTAGCTGTTATTTCCCCCCATTTCTTTCCCCTTCACAGCTCCTGACATGCCAATGCCAAGGCCATGTTTCATTCTTGTTCAAACACCCCCGGTCCACCATTATTTGCTCTCCAAACCAAGCTCTGCACCATGCTTTCCTCGGGATGGAAAATACTCCACATCCATATGAAAATAAAAATATTAAAGAAAATTCGGATGAAATTTTGAAGAAATGAAGAAGAAAAATAATATTTTTGCACTAAGATAACCACAAAGTCACCCAATCAAAAAATCTTCATTTCTTACAAAATACAAGTTAGATCGAGATGTCATATTTTGCAAAATTATTCATTTTTCAAGGCAATCAAGATGTAAAAATTGAGAGGTCAAATGGTGCCCTAGGATTCATTTGTTCCAACAAAATTCCCCTCACTGTCAATGCACTGGCTCACATTCGTCACATTTGCCATCATTATCCGCCATGGAAATGAGCTAAAAACTTGCAAACACGAGCTTCAAAATGAAAAATCTTATTGACAAATAGGAGTTGTTTTTCAATCAACAACAGAGACAAAAACCAGACCTTCCAATTTTGATCTCCATTAATGGCCACCATGGCAGCTCCGTGCTCGAAGCCACTACCAGGTTAAAATTTCAAAATTCATTTCCAATCATTCTAGCATGAGAAATCAAGTGAAATTCAGAGAATGTGACTGCGATGATGAGTAGAATCCAAAAAATATACTCTGTCGCAAAATGAGCACTGGAGTGCCACTTTCCAAAAATAGTAATATTTCCTACACGTGTTTGCTATTTTTGGCAAGTCTTCATTAAAAGTGGCTATGGAAAAGGTAATGTACACTGAAGATCTCCAAGAAGCTAGAATGATTATTCGGAGCAGAAAAGAGTGAACTTGACCACTTACTAAAAATAGTAAGTCCCTTATATGGGTTCTTACTAAAAATAGTAAATCACCCCAAGAAGTGGTCAAATCAAAGGCATTGTGCGTAGGATTGTATGAATATTTTCATCACATCAAGATGATTAAGAAGAACCAAAAGTCACCTATTACTAAAATTAGTAAGTCTCCCATCTGAGTATTTACTAAAAATAGTAAGTCACACTCAAAGAGTAGTTTTGACACAATGGGACATTCAGAAATTTGTCACATCAGAGATTTCCATAAACAAGGATAATTGGACTTCATCAGGAGAAACGTCTTCTCCTCTTCTCTCTCTTCCCTCTCCCCCAAATTTCTCTCCCTTCAACTGTTCTAATTCCTTGTTGGGGTCTGCATTTTTTGATATTCCTTTAAGTCACCTAAAAGTGACTTTAGAAATATAATGTAAATTAAGTCACCTTAATTTTATAAAAGGGACTTAAATATTTTGTAGGAATATGAATAGTCTAAAGTTAGAAATAAGGCATATGGGGGGTCATGAAGAAGATGAGGAGTTGAGTTTACTCTATAAATTGTAAATCCATTCCCATCTCAAAGGGTTGGTCATTTATTTTGTAACCTCAAGAGTGCATTCTACCTTGAGAGAACAAAGGAGATAGCCAAATTATTCCATTCCCCTTGTTCTCAAATTTCCTCTATTTCCTACACTATGTACAATTTCTACTTGAGCACTAATACAAGAAGAAGAAGAGTTTCTATCCTTTTTTATGAGACTATTTTAAAAACTTTGAGTTCTCAATCTTACCTCATTTTGTTGTCGTTTGTATTATTATTTCCTCTTAATTTAAATGCATGTGATCGAATTTCCAACTAGTGTAATGCAAGTCTCTGATTTCCTACTCGCAACATTAGTTTCTCTTGTATAATATTATCACTCCCTTTCCCACTCTCCTAGAAAATTCTTCCCTAGCAAGAGATTGCTAGCTTTTCCGTAGGGTCAGTGGAGTTCCCCTATTAGATCCCTGGCCACAAGGCCACCAGGAAAATCCACCTTTACATACATATATGATAGTTGCACTGGTTAAGTAGAGGGACTTAGATTCCCAGAGCAATTGCAAAAAATCCACAAGTTTATACACCCGAAAAATTTTCTCACCAAAAGTTCACAAGAGGGAGAACCGGTACAAATGGGTCAAGGATGGATTCATTTTCAACATCTGGGCACACCAAAGAAAATCATAGAAGGATATGGTAAGTGCCAACCAAGCACTAAGACTTATTCAAGAAAATCATCAATTTTTTTTACTTTCATTGGAAGAAAAGAAAAATAGACTTGAGAGCATGTATTTTTTTTATTGAAAAGCATAACCATATATCAAATATGACATAAGAAGTATAATGTTAATCATATAAAATAGGGTGGAAAATATCACACCCCATAAGCAGGATCAAAGTATACATAAAGAGGCTATGAGTAGCAAAGTTTCATATCGACAGTAGCATTATTAATCAATTTTTTTTTATAAAAAGTGTAGAGAACCAAAGAAAACTCCAAACATGGAGCTAGGCAGCAGCAACAAACATCGAAGATGGTGGCGGTGGCAGTGGGCTCTTTGGATGGTCACCACCGCAACCACCAAAAGTAGTGTTGGGGGTTTCATCAAGTGGATCCCAACCATCTGCCTACTACTTCTCCTCCTCGTTTCCCCACCAGGAGGGCAAGATAGCCAAAGAGAGCCGTGAAAACTTTGATTGATCGGGCACCTGCCACCTTGAACCACCATTGTTAGAGCCCAGCCGACCAAACGCCCTTGTAGTGGGAGGAGTCCAAGACAAAGGTGGAGAAGGGACCTGTTAGGGAGGAGAGGCACTACACCACCCATGAGCCGGACCCCAGTCGAAATTTCTCCACCCATGAGAAAGCGAGCGGAAACCTTTTGAGCGAGAGCGGCGGTGAGGGGAATCTGACGGAATGCGACTAACTACACAAAGGGAACTCCTCTAATGGTCTAGAAGAGTTTACAATTATTCAAATTCAATGCAAAATTTCTCCACCTATACCTAGATCTGAAGTGAAACATTGGAGATGACAAAAAGCTTGTTAGAAATTACAAAACTTCTATCTACTGTCTCCTTATTAAAAATAGCAGCATTTCTAGATTTCAAAATGTGATATGTTGGTACCCAAATTTGTTTTCCTTTTTAGTCTTAGCAGCATCAGAGATATGGCCTCAATCTTGAATTCAAATAGATCATGATGTGTGTCATTTAGTAGCTAGGGATGTGATCTAACTAGCACTCATATTTGTGGAGAGATGGATAGCACCCAAATAGGCCTTGATCTTGTCCTAACTGTTTTAGGTTGTGCCTTTCAACCAAGGTAAGAGGACCTATTTTGTAACCCTCAAATGGTGAAGGAGATGAAGATATCCCTCAATTTGTGCAAATATTATGGAGAGGGCCTTGGGAAAATATGATCAACACTCCAAATATGAATTTCACAAGTTGTCACTCCCAGATTATGGAGATATTTTCAATGCAAGGCAAGGGTTACTGAAGACATTGTATGGTCCTGATTTGCTTTGTGCATTTTTGTAGATGGATTGAATTATTTTGTTGACACACAATGCAATGCAGGTGTATTATTGGGTAGGATTAGTTATTCTGAATGAATTTTTGATGGGAGATATTAGACAAGACTAACTAGAATTTGCCAAATTATTTGAGGACCTTTGCAGGGAATTTGTAAGACCTAAACAACATAATGCTTCAAAGGGGTTAAGGTACTCCTTCAACTAGGATATGTGCACCAAATGGAAGCCTAGATTTTCACTCTTCCACACAATCTTTCACAACCTACAACAAAATCTTGAAGCAGATGAACCAACAAAGCATCCAGAAACCTCTATTTTATCATCACCTAAGGTGCACCCAAAGGTTAACAAACAATCTCTAAATTTAAGGAAGGTAAAGTGATTTTAAATCTGTTTATCTCTTTATCAGATGAAATCTCTTATGAATTTGAGATTACAAATGCTACTAAACTATCAACAAGAAATGAGACCATGTATGATCAAGAAAGATTTTAAACACAAGACTGTAACTGGAACAAGAAACACAAATTGAAAACATTATGAAACATAAGTGCGTGAAAATTTTGCCAAGAGACAACACAAAATAATCCAGAATGACCAAATTTATCAGTAGGGGAATGTTATAAGAAAAATCTCAAAGCTTGTTGATGGCTTTACAACTGAAACCAACTCAACATGATACAAATCTAATGCTAAAAGGAACTAGAAATGGTTCTCAGGAATTTTCTCAGAGAATGGGCTTCTTCCCATATTTTCCCATGAAATTCTAAGTTTCTATGACCTTTTGCATGTCAAAAAACATGCATTATATAACATTCTATTACATTTGATCCTTATTTCCCAAGAAAAGAATATGCCCAACATTAATTTTGTTAAGAAATTTCAACATGATTCGTAGATAAGGAAATTTAAAAAATTTGCAACAAAAGTTTCCAGGTGTTTGAAAAAGGGTGAATCATTACAAATCCTTCATCATTATCCATTATGGAGGCATGTTTTTCATTCTCCAAGCACGTAGACCCCTTTCATTTCATTATTTCATCCTTATCCCTCCAAAATTTGATTCTGTAACTTCTTGATTTGATATTTCATATTTTGGATGGGATGGGGCAAAAATTATTTCAAAAACACCTCAAGTCTGCAAATTGATCCCTAAAACCACTTGCATTGGTCCTTGCAGGCACAAACAACATGAACTTGCCAAAAAAATGATGAAAAATGATGCAAAATTTGCATTTCCACACTTCCTAGAGAAAAAATGGTGGCCAAAATGAAAAATGCATAGTTACCGTTGATTTACCCTTTTCCCTTCAATCTGGGCCCTCCACGTGTCAAAATACGATTTGGAACAGATTTGGGATTACTTTTTGACTTTTTAACATCTTTGGAAAAATGTAAAATATTGAATTTTTTCTCTGCCCCTCTGCCCTTGAAATTTGGAGTTGACACCTGGCATATGGTGGGTCCCATTGAAGTCGCGACTCAATTCTACACATTTTCACCCTTTTTTGGAATTTGGAAATTTTTCACTTTTTTCCCTGCAGGCCCGCACCTCCACCTCTGTCCTTGACATGTGTCCACTTTTACAATGATGTGAACCCGTGGCCCTTTCCTCAACTGTTCTCCCTTTCACCAAAAAGGGCCCAAGACTTCTAAGTTCACTGCCATCCTTTCATCCCACCACTGAACAAGAGCGTGACATGTTTCTTCCTCTAGGACCTACGGGGTTGTGGGGGAAAGTTTGATTTTTTACCGAAAAACCAAAAAACGTCAAGTTCTCAAAGAAACCTGCCAAAACTTGTCCAACCACGAAAGGCCACATATGAGGGGAGGTTTGAGCTTAATTTTTATGGGCAAATGACACTCGCATAACTGTAAAAAAACAAAGAATTTTCCAGAGATTCTCGAATTTAATTTTTTCTTCGTGGGTGAAGGATTTTTTTGTTAAAAAATAGATGGAAAGTGATTTTAGGTAATTTTCAACCATGGGGATAGATATTTTAGGGCGAATAAGCACAAAATGAGCAACTTTTGAGCTCCAAAGGTCGGGAAAGATGGAAAAATGACAAAAGCTCGTGGATTTGGAAATTTAGGGCATAAAACAGAGCATGTATGCATTTTTCTTTCACATTGGGGAAAAATAATAAGTTGTGAGCACTTCAAGGCATTCAATCTAGAGGGAGAAAGTTTGCGGATCACCAAGTTCAAAGAAAAACATTTTAGAGCACGTGGAACAAAGGGGAAAGATGGCAATATAATAGAGGATTAAAATGGGCACCAACATCAGCTCCTACTCGGGGATGGGCACTCCCAGTGAGTGCCAAAAGAACAACATAGACCAAGTGCCAAAATAATCCATTGGGAAAATGGAGTCATGAGCCAAATCCACCAAAAATCAGCTGAGAAATCGACAAAAAATGGTTGCCACACACTAAGGCAAACCAAGAACCACCAAAACACCAAAAACAGAGAAAAATCCAAACACTATACACTGTACAAGTTGGTGCATGCTTCAAATTTGGGGATTAATCCAAGAAATGCTTCAGATGCCTTCCATTAACTAATAGTTCAAGTAATTCCCCATCTAAGTCCTTGAGAAAAAAGGTATTCTCACCAATTATGATATCAATGGAGTAAGTGCCCATCCACAATGCATCAAATTTTCCATGTTTGCCCTTATCTTCATTTATGATGTTCCACAACAAAACTAGATCTCCAATATTGAAGGCCCTAGGAGTGACCTTCTTGTCAAACAACCTTTTCAACTTCTCTCTAAATATGACATGCCTTTGGTGGGATGCTCTTCTCTCTTCATCTAGCTCTACAATATGATTAATCCTTGCTTCATATGGGCTGACCTCATGATCTTTAAGTTGTTGAACAAACTGAAAAGAAGATAGTTGCAGATGTAAGGGCAGCAGAGCTTAAGTTCCATACACCAATTCAAATAGGCTCTTACCAAAAGCTCTTTTGGTAGTGATCTTATCAACCCAAACTATAAATTTCAGTTGTTCACCCAATTTTCTCTTGTTCAACTCCAAGGTCCTCCTAATGATCTTCAATAATTTCTTATTGCTGGACTCAGCTTGTCCATTCCCTTGGGGGTTATAGTTTGATGAATAAGTCAGGTTGGTTCCATACTCCTTACACATTGCCATCGAAGGTTTAGCTCTCAAACACATGGCATTATCAGCCACAATCTTGACTGTCACACCAAATTTGCATATGATATTATTCAACAAGAAATCCGTAGCAACTTGGTGTGTTGCTTTCCTGGTGGCGATTGCTTCTACCCACTTGGTGAAGTAATCCATGGCTATAAGGATCCATTTATGTCCAAAACTAGAAGGGTCTAAGATCTCACTAATGAAGTCCATCCCCCATTGTTTTAAAGGAGCTTCAATTGATACAAGCTACAAAGGAAGGGAGCTTGAAGCTTTCACATTTTCTAATCAGCATGGTTACATCTTTGAAGAGAGTAGGCCACTAATAACTAGCTCTCAAAACTTTGTGTGTTATAACCCTTCCAACAAAGTGTCCTCCACAAACTCCCCCATGGAAATCAGCAATTAATTTTGGAGCATCTTCAGTTATACATTTCAAGAGGACACCTTCAGGGTTCTTCCAAGCCAGCCCAAAGTTAGTGATGATGTATTTTTGAGAAGCTAGCCTGAGGTCTCTTTTCTAATTTTTATTTAAATGATCAGGGAAGCATAGGTGTCTAAGGTAAAATATTATATCCTTGTACTACTTAGAACTTACCAATCTCTCAAGAACTTCTGCCCTTTCTTCCTCTACCTCATTCACTTCTATAGTCTGTAAGTTGCTCTCAGCCATGAGCTTAGCAAGACCCAAACCTGTTACCAACTTATTGGTTTGGATGTCCATGTCATAATCATGTAGTTTTTTCACCCATATACATCTTTTTCTTGAGATCTCCATCTCTGATAAGATGTCTTTTACCATGGTGTGGGGAACATAAGCAACAAGTTTTAAACTTAAGATATAAGGCCTAAAAACCTTTGTTGCTTTCACCAAGGAAAATGTTTGTTTTCCATGATTATATACTTCAACTGAGCAGTTTGTAATGCCTTGCTAAAGAAGGCAGTGGGCCTCTCAGCTCCATCTTCATCCTTTTGGAGTAAAACAGATGCAATAGTATTTTCAGAAGCAAAGGAGAAGATTTGGAAAGGCTTCTTGTAATTTAGAGTTGTTAAGATAGGTGCATGATTCAATGCCTCTTTGATTCCTTGAAAATACTGAATAGCTGCCTCCTCCCACTGGATAACTTGATTTTTTTGTAACATGCATATGATAGGAAGAGTCAATTTAGAAAAATTTGACACAAAACTTCTAATGAAGCTGATTTTCCTAAAGAAGGATTGGATGCCATTCTTTGTTCTTGGAATTGGAACCTTCCTGATTGCTTCTACTCTCTCAAGGTCAATCATGACACTAGCCTTTGAAATAATATGACCAAGTAGCTTGACCTTTTTCACCCCAAAGTGACACTTATTTGGATTGAGAGAGATTCCAAATTCTCTACATCTGATTAGCATTCTTTCCAAGTGTTGTAAGTGATATTTTCTGCTCCTTGAAAACACAGTCACATCATCCTGAGAAACTGCAATGAAGTCATTTATATAGCCAGCAAAAGCAACATCCATTGCTCTTTGGAAGGTATCTCCAACATTCATGAGACTAAAAGGCATTCTCACATAAACATATGTTCCCCAAGGAGTGGTAAAGGTAGTTTCAAATCTTTTTGACTCCTTGACAACAACTTGATTATAGCCAGAGAAACCATCCAAGGTGGATAACATTTCAGATCTAGTCACTAACTGCAGCATGTTTTCCATGTTTGGCAAAGGATAATTATCTTTCAATGAAGCTCTATTCAGCTTTCTGAAGTCTACACAAAGTCTGATATCTCCATTCTTCTTTCTGACTGGCACAAGGTTTGCAATCCAAGATGAATACCTTGTGGGCTGAATGATCCCTCCCTCCTTCAGTTTATTCAATTCATCTTGAATTTTCATGGAGAGGATTGGATTAATTGGCCTTTTCTTTTATCTGAATGGTTTGGCACCTTTCTCAAGAGGGATCTAGTGTTGGAATAAGTCTTCTCTATATGCTTTCAACTTTGAATATGACCAAGCAATATAGTCTAAATACTGTTTTAACAATTAGAGGTAGGACTATTTTTCTTCCTTGCTTAAACTGCTGCCCAATCAAACTTTTCTTGGTTTATCATTATTTCCCAAGTCATGCTCTTCCACATCCCTTGAGGCAGATATGTTTCTATTGATGATATAATCAACATTGCTATAATTTGACTCAAGAGAAACAAGACCTCTAGGAATGGTGTTAGTTTTCAATTGGATAATATCCTCTCCAAACAAAGTACCTATTCCTTTAGTCACACATATCATTGGTTCCCAATCAATATTCTAATCTACAAACTCACCTTGATTTTATAAGAACCTTTGCACTTGAGAATCATCAAACAACACTTACCAATGCTTGATGTTGTCAGGGACAACTCGCCTAGTTAACACTTCAACATTGTACTCATAATAAGGTGAAATGGTGCAATCCCAAAATATTGACCCCAACACTGCCAATTTTTCAGCAACAACATTCAAAATTCTATCATGACGCACAATATTGAAAGCATCAAACATCTCAATTAGATCCCAAACTACATGCTTATATTGTTTCATCCACTGATTTTTCGTAGCATACAATTCTCAAACCCAACAACAAGGCTTCATACTCAACAATGTTATTAGTACATTCAAAATTAAGCTTGAAGGAAAAAACAAATTCTTCCAAGCTAGGAGAAATCAGAATTATACTAGCACCATTTCCAAATTTGGAGCAAGCTCCATCAAATAGCAAGGTCCAAGGAGAAATTATCTATTCAAGAAACTTTGACTGATCCATCTTATGTTGTTTTCCAGCAACAAACCCAATAAAATTATCAGCATCAACATCAGCAAACAACACCTCATAGGAAGCATTGTTTGGATCCTCAATTAGATGCAACATTTTCTTCTCTCCATATAATTTAACAAGGCTACACTTAATGGGAATGGTAGAAAAAGACATATCCATTGGACACTCCCTCCAACACTTGCAGCCCACTTTCTTGACAATAACATACCCCATTTAATAGGGCAATCAAAAATCACAACATCCAATTTTAAATTCCTCCTGGGATAAGATGACAGTTGCACCACCAAACCCTTCACACAAAAAACTACCAACACTTCTCTTGAGTCCATGGCAGTACACTTTACATAGGCTATTGTCACTTTGATATCCAACTCATTCATGACTTCTAGAGGCATGACATTACATGATGCACCAGAATCAAACATACAATTGTGAAGTAGCCTATTCTTTATGATCAGAGTTGTGAAGAATGGATCAACATTCAATTGGGAATCAACCAAGGATGTCCCCAAGTGTACCTCAGGTGTTTCCCTAAGATCCTCTACTGCTGGTGGTGTTTCAAGGTCAGCAATGATCCGAGGAGGAGTTTCAACAACATTTACATTTTTTCCTGGAGTAGTCTTCTCCTCCTTCAATCCCAAGTACTAAAATGCTCTCTCCTTATGCTCAGGAATCCTAAGCAACTAAATGATTGGAACACTAACTTTGATTTGTCTCAATAATTTGTCTATGTCATATGGAACACTCTTTGGCAAAGCAGCATTAGAAGGAAGACAAATAGATTCATCAGATGGTAAAGGATTCTTGACAGCTTGGGCATGTGGAGGACTGAGATTTTTGTTTGGGACAACAGGGGTTTTGGCATGTATTTATTTTCTAGGATATTCTTTGGGAATAATTGTGAGCAAGGGTGTTTTAGGTTTGGCTTGAGGCCCAAATCCCTTAACAACTTTACTTCTAGTGTTATAGTCTTTCTCTTGAGCTACAACAACATTCATCAACAATTGTCTATCTTCCTCCAAAGGGATACCACCATCATACTTCTTAATCATCAAAGCTTTTAAGTATTCAAATTCATTGTTAGGAATTTCAAATGCTTGCACTACATCAACTTCAAGAGTATGAGGGGGAAGAAAGACTTATACCCGTTTGATGTAATCCTACAAAGTAGTAGTTGTCCTTGCACTTATCACTTTAGTAGATGTTGCTCCTCCTTGTGAGCTCGAAGAATAACCCATCACACAGATATCATCATCAGTACCATCATCATTATTAGCTTCACCATCTTCCTGGTCCACTTCACATGGAGGATGGGGCAGAAAACACCTATCACACCAATCAATATCAGGAACTTCCTCAACAACAACCCTAGCAGTTAGGGGATAAGGCAATACTCTTCCTTCATGTGCTTGAGGATGTCTATTTGTAGACCCCATGGGTCCCTTCCCTCTATCATCTATCCTTTGATCACCTCTAGGATGATTGGTAAATCTATCATGGTTTTTTACCCTTGGCTGACCTTGTGAAGTATACCCAATTCCATTCTCAACTCTTGCCAACTTGTATGAGATTTCTTTAACAACCGCTACCAAAGTTTTCACAACCTCCTCCAGATCAACACCCTTGCTAGCTTGTGGTTTTTCAGGGTTTATCAACTTTACACCATCTCTCTTCAGAGGTTTCCCAATTTCTTTGATATTGTTTTCAATTTGAAGTGCCATGGTGAAAGCTTGCCTTACATTGGTAGGGTTCTTGTCTCTTAAGTAGTAGGCTGCTTTTTTATCAAATGCATCTACATATTTGATTAAACAAGTCTCATCACAAGGCCTCAAATTAACCGGTAGCCTTCTCAAAGTTTTGTTAAACCTTGTGTTGAAGTCATAAACTGATTCATTGGGGTTTTTCTTGATATTTTCAAATTCAGACAAGATAAATCTAGGACCAGTCTTGTCACCATATTGCAACCTAAATGCATTCTTCATTTCAGTCCATAAATCAATATAATTATTAGGTAGATCCTTATACCAATCCCTTGCATCCTCTTCTAGTGTATGAATGAACAATTTAATATTCATGTCTTAATATTTCAAAATCCTCCATCATGTTAACAAAAAATTTGAGATGTTGATCACCAATTATAGCATTGTTACGTTGGAATTTTGGCAACCTATTTCTGACATCTTGTGGGACAAAATTTGGGTAACCATCCATTCCTCTAAAGTCTATAGGATTAAAGGTGTTCACAACAAATGGAGGTCTAGGCTGAGCCATATTGTTTTGTGGAGGTGATCTTTGGGGTGACACAAGCTAATGAGGAGTGCAAGGTCTTTGGGGCTCAAGAATGTGGTTCACAAGACTGTTATTCTCTAAGTGTTGATTTTCTTGGAAATTTTTATTTGAATTGAAACACAGAGGTTTAGATTGAAGAAGGAACTTACCAGTTACAGTAGAAGGACCTTCACTAGCCAAGGCAAACAAGTTTACGAGAGGATTTCTTGAATCATAATTATAGGAAGAAGAGTGATAATCCTCTATCAAAGGCTGATCTCTCTCACCAATGGATATATCTTTTCCTGATATCTGACCTTTAACAACTTTCTAAACTCTTCTCCCTTCTAACTTTGAGTTCCTTAAATGTGTAAACAACTTCTTAGCAGAGTCTCTAATGAAGAGAGATCTTATTCCTTCAAGTTTTGCAGAGGTTATCAACACCAAAGTAAATGATAGAAAGCTTAGGACACTGGTATTTATCAAGATTAGAACAACATGGAGTCGCCACTAAGGATTTTCACCCTAGTTGTGCAAATGCACTAAAATACTCTGTCAAATACCTATTAGCACCAAAAATATTTCCAAACTTTATAGATCAGACCTTCCCTTTTTTAAATTTATCAATCACAAATGCAAATGAAGTGCAAAAAATGCTAGAAACTGATAAAATTATAGGAAGAACTTATATCTTCACTTAATTCTTACAAATCTATTTATAAAATGATACTCCAACAATGTATTTACATGTAGAATTTACAAGGGACATTACCAGGGTTTGATATGCATCCAAATATCTCAAATATTTTCAACAGTTCCCCAGCAACGGTGCCAAGAAAGTGTTGGTACCCAAATTTGTTTTCCTTTTTAGTCTAAACAGCATCAGAGATATGTCATGAAGCTTGAAGTTAGATAGATCATGATGTGTGTCGGTTTGTAGCTAGGGATGTGATCTAACTAGCACTTAGATATTTGGAGAGATGGATAACACCCAAATAGGACTTGATCTTGTCCTAACTGTTTTAGGTTGTGCCTTTCAACCAAGGTAAAAGGACCTATTTTGTAACCCTCAAATGGTGAAGGAGATGAAGATATCCCTCAATTTGTGCAAATAGTATGGAGAGGGCCTTGGGAAAATATGATCAAAACTCCAAATCTGACTTTCACAAGTTGTCATTCCCAGATTATGGAGATATTTTCAATGCAAGGCAATGGTTACTGAAGACATTGTATGGTCCTGATTTTCTTTGTGCATTTTTGTAGATGGATTGAATTATTTTGTTGACACACAATGCAATGCAGGGGTAGTATGTGGTAGGATTAGTTATTCTGAATGAATTTTTGGTGGGAGATGTTAGACAAGACTAACCACAATTTTCCAAATTCTTTGAGGACCTTTGCAGGGAATTTGTAAGACCTAAAGAACAGAATGCTTCAAAGGGGTTAAGGTACTCCTTCAACCAGGATATGTGCACCAAATGGAAGCCCAAATTTGCACTCTTCAACAAAATCTTTGACAACCTACTAAAAAATCTTGAAGCATATGAAACAAAAAATCATCTAGAAACCTCTATTTTATCATGACTGAAGGTGCACCCAAGGGTTAACAAACAATCTCTAAATTTAAGGAAGGTAAAGTGATTTTAAATCTGTTTATCTCTTTATAAGATGAAAGCTCTTATGAATGTGAGATTACAAATGCCACTAAACTATCAACAAGAAATGAGACCATGTATGATCAAGAAATATTTTAAAGGAGCTGATGGAGGGCTAGAGGACCCACTGCCTCCACTATCAGCTATGTGAGGCCATCCCCCATCTGTGTTGACACTAGAAGCTCTTTGAGGTCATCCCCCATCTGCAGCTTACTTCTTTCCTGGAAACGATGGACTAGGGTGAGAGTGTTGTAGTGTGTCCAGACTGTGTCTGTTCCAAACCTCCAAGTAGAGCTGAAGCCAAAGTTTCCCTTCATAGCTGCACTTCCCCATTGGTCGAGCCTTTCTAGCGTAGCTTTAGCAGCGGAGCTAGGGTTTACCTTCGTGTTTTTCATTCTTTACTTCACGTTTTACAAGAAGATTATTTTTGGCATTTATTATCAGAGCAATTTAAATTTTCCTTAACAGTATCAATAAATTCTTATTTGATTTGAAAAATTACGTATAATAATAAGAAATGACAAAATAATTTTTAAGAGTAAATTAAATTAATGATTTAATTCAAGAATTCTTTGTTCTTCAAATATTCTGACTAACGAATGGGATGCCCTCTCAAAAAGAGCGGTTTCCCCACCTACATATTCCTCATATTTTATTGGCCCTTTTCAATGGGATTCATGACAGGTATCCTCATAAGATGAGCAAGATAGATTCTTACTGCATTGGGTGCTCATGAATGGTTTATAAAGGAAGGAAGCAACCATACCCCATAATATAGCCTAGTTGGAACAAAATTGAAGATCACTAATTCCTTTTTTGTTTTAATCAATGCATTATAAGATGAATCTTCGAATGCAATGCATTTTAATATGTCAAGGATTTAATTGTCTTTGAAAGTGAGATTGTTTTTCTTGTTTGAGATTTACAGATTGGTCTCTTCAGCAACCTCTTCATTGAAAAATCCACCATTTTGGGAATAAACTCATAATGTATACCATGAGAGAGAAAGAGTTTCAAAATGTTGTTTCCACATAAACTCAGGGCATCTTTCACATTTTGAAACAATCCATTTTTGATGGGATCCTCTGTACACTTCTCAGACAATTCCAAAGAAAAGGGAATTGATGTAAATCATTTTGACATACAAAAATGAATAGTAAACATAACACAAATTCCATATTTCATATTTTATTTTTTCTCATATTTTCCTTCCTACAGGTGGTATCAGAGTAGGTTTAAAGAAAACCATACTTGATACAAGATCGAAGAACGGGATATTGCTGTTGAAATTACTATCTAAGGGAGTGAAGGTACACAAATTGGATTAAGCTGATTGAAGGTATGACATAAGGGAATTACATACACCCCCTAATTCAATTTTTTAATGGTACAAATTATGAAAATTGAGTAATTAAAATGAAGACTTAATTTTTTTCTCAAGATCTATTGGATTTTGTAGAGAATGGGTTTGTAGAACCACATGATGAATCAACATTAACAAAAAATCAATTGAATGAGCTCAAGAAGATAAGACGAAAGGATTCAAATGATTTGCAATTTATTCAACAAGATATGGAAGATAATATTTTAAATAGAATTTAAAATTGAATTACATCTAAGGAATCTCTTGAGACATTATATCAAGGTAATTATAAGGTAAAAATGTCTAAATTGCAAGCAATTAGAAGAGATTTTAAAAATTTACAAATGAAAGATTCATATCTTGTAGATCAATTTCAAGGTAAAGTAATGAATGTGGTTAATCATATTAGATTAAATGGTGATGAATTATCAAATCAGAAGGTTTTTTAAAAGGTTCTTAAAATTTTTGCATAGTAAATTTAATACTATTATTATTGCAATTGAAGAGTGCAAAGATCTATCACAGTTTTCAATAGATGAATTGTTTGGATCATTGTTATCTCATGAATACAAGTTGAACAGGAATAAAAATGTTTCATTGGAGAATCCATTCAAATAACAAATGACATTTGACAGAGGTAGAGGAAGAGGTAAAAATAATGTTGAAAGAGAAGAAAGAAGAAACAATGCTTTGAAGAGAGAATGAGGGAAGAAGTCCTAATCCAGGAGGATGGCCAAGATAACATTTTAGATCTAGAGGGTGTGGATATTATCAACCATCATAAAGGTATGATAAATCAAATATATAATGTTCTTATTGCAAGAAATTTGGAAATATTTCAATTGAATGTTGAAAGAAACAAGCAGATATAGGAAGGAAAAATGTGAAATTTTCTGAAAGTAGTTCAAACACATTGTTCCTTACATGTCATGTAGCTCATTAAAATTCAATTAATTCTTGGTTTCTAGATAGTGGGTGTAACAATCACATGATAGGAAATGGATATTTGGTTGAAAGCATGGATACTTAAGTCAAATAAGAAGTAAAATTAGGAAATAATGATATAGTGGAAGTCAAGGGTAAAGGTGCAATCAATGTAGTGAAAAATCATGGTAAGAGATATATTCTCGATGTTTACTTAGTTTCTGTATTGAAGAATAATCTTATTAGCATTGGTAAACTTGTTCAAAAGAGGGTTACAAAATCATTTTTGAGAACAATGTTTGCACTATATTTGATGTACCTCCTAATAACATGATAATTTCAAGATTTGAAATGAAAAAGAACAGGATGTTTCTGCTAAGGATAAGGAGTGAAAAGATAGGAGTTGAAGAAAATTTTAAGGCAACTTGTCAAGCTCAAACTTGGTTATGGCATTTGAGGTATGAAAATATTACTTTCAAAGGGTTATGTTTATTATAAAGGAAGAGAATGGTAAAATGATTACCTCCAATTGAGGAATTCCAATAAGTTCATGTGATATTTATATTTTGGAAAAACAACATAGAGTAAGTTTTCCAAAGGAAATGTCATATAAAGCATACACATCTTTAGAAATTTTGCATACAGATTTATATGGTCCTATGAAAACACCATCTTTAGGAGTGGAGCATCTACTTTCTAACTTTCATTGATGACTATACTAGGAAGACATAGAATTTTTTTCTAAATTATAAATCTGAAGAATTTGGAAAATTTAAAGAATTAAAAGCATTGTGTCGAGAAACGAATTGAACTATTCATCAAGGTATTAAGATCAGATAGAGGAGGTGAATGCATATCAAATGAGTTATTAGATTTTTTATAGGATCCATGGGATAAATAAATAGTTCACTACAAGTTATACACCTCAACAAAATGGTGTCATAGAAATAAATAATAGAACAAAAATGGAGATGGAAAAGAGCATGTTGAAAGGTAAGAATCTTCCTAATGAATATTAGGCTGAATCAGTAGCTTGTGCAGTATATATCTTGAACAAGTGTCTAGAAAAGAGTGTAAATATCAAGATCCCTCAAGAAGAATGGAGTGGTAAGTATCATAGTTTATCACATTTCAGAATTTTTGGTTGTGTTGCATTTGTATTTGTGATAAAGGAAACAAGGAGATAATTTGATGAGAGAGGCGAGAAATGTATTTTCATTGATTATTGTGAACAATCAAAAGTTTATAAGTTATTTAAATCCATCACTAAGAAGGTTATTATAAGTAGAGATGTTGAATTTAAGTAAAAATAATATTGGGATGGAAGTATAGATATAGTCGATTTCAGTTGATGCAACAATACCTCATGATGAAGAAGAAAAAGTTCAAGAAAATCAAGGTGATCAAACGGTTGTGCAAGAGGGATCTCCATCGAAGACTCCACAAAAATAATAAGATGAATAATCAACCCATTCCTCTCTTAATCTAGAAGTAAGTAATGATTCTAATTATACAATTGCATCATTAAGATAAAAAATTAGAGGTAAGAAGTTTATAAGTTTGCAAGAAATTTATGATCAAGGAAATGAAATAGATATGCAATTAAATTTTGCTTTATTTGCTTGTGATCATATTTATTATGAAGAGGCAATTAAAGAAAAACATTGGGTTGATGCAATGAATGAGGAAATGAAATCAATAGAAAAAAATGATACATGGGAATTAGTTAATTTTCCTAAAGGAAAAGAATACAGAGGTGTAAAATTGATTTACAAAACTAAATTTAATGAAAATGGAGATGTTGAAAAACATAACGCGAGATTAGTAGCTAAATGGTTTGTACAACAATATGGAGTTGATTACAATGAAACATTTGCACCTGTAGAAAGAATCGATATAGTTAGAATGGTGCTAGCTATTGTAACTCAATATGGTTGGAAATTTTATCAAATTGATGTCAAATCAACCCTTTTGAATGGGTTCCTAGAGGAATAATTTTTTTTAGAGTAGATATTTACCTTAGCTCATGTTCACCTAGGTACTTTATTTACCTTTATTGTATTCATCCTCACCCACTTATGTGTGTGGATATTTCATTTTTATTTATTTATATATTAGGGGGATATTATCTAGTTGTTAGGTATAGTTCTTTCCTTGATCTATGGTATCGACTGACTAGATCCTTGATGTCTAGTTCTTTCCTAAATCTGTGGTCTTGACTAGTTCGTTGATGACTAGTTCTTTCCTTGATTTATGGCTTGATCTAAGACCTCAAATGGTTCTTAGATTGTTATACCTTGCCTATATAAACAATGCCCATTCTCATTGTATTTCATTGAATTCCATAATAATATACGATATTGTTGCTCATTTGTTTGCAAAGGTTTATGTAAAGTTATTATGGTAAATTGTTTCATCTTATTGATTGTGGTGTTTGATTAACATCTAAGTTCTTGGCTTGGTACGATCTGGTTATCGTTCCTTTCATGGTATCAGAGTAGGAGATTGCTGTTGACATTCGTCTATAAGTTTTATTTCGCAAATAATTTTTTTTATATATATATTATGGGATTTGTCTACATTTTTTTGATTCATGCATTTTTATGCAAAACAAAGCCTTCCATTGGATTTGGAAGGTGGAAAAACCCTAAGATCGATTATAAACTCGACCATATCTGGAGGCAGTCGTTTTTAGTTTTTTTTGTTGTTGCAGAGAAATGTATTGGTTCACCTTGGGATTCGTGTCAATGAGGAAGAAAACCCAAAAAATAAATTTCTGGTTTTTTTTGGGTTTTTTTGAGATTCAAACTAGGTATTTTTTTCTTCTGTGTTGCAGCATTCTTGGGTGACGTACAAACAAGATTTTTCCAGAAAGAAGTTTCTTTCCTTTTTTGGCAGAGGTCCACGGGTTATTGTGCATGGTTTGCTATTTTGGGAAAATTCGTAGAATGCTATTTTGGGCGGTGAAGGTCATTTTCAACACGGTCTAGAAATAGTAGGTTTTACCAGAAGAAGCAATTGGATGTGACATTCTCAAAAGTGTGGTCATATGAGGACTTAAGCTTATTATTCTTACTAGTAGGTGTTTAACTCCGGCTCCCTTTCATTTTATTTGTGTGGTGAAGGCAAGAGCGTTTTATATTTTGTTTTAGTGGCAACTAAAATAAGTAGTAGAGCATAATATTGAAAAGCTTGTATCTTTTGATCGATAACTCAGTTTTGAGTGTCATTTTTTACAAAAGTGCTTGTTTTTTCATGCTCTTTCCATTGGAAATATTTATTTTGAGAATTGCAATATAATTATAAAGTTCCATATTGTAACACACACTTATTATAAAGTTCCAACATCTAGGGGGCTCTTGTTGCATTACTTGGGGGTCTTATTGCATTGGTTGGTTCTTTCATTTATTTTGGTGATTTTTTGAGGATGATGTCTTTATCTACTTCTGTATTAGATCATGTTGATCCATTAACAACATATAAGTACCACACATGGAAAATAAGAATGGAAATAATAATTAAGCGGAAAGGATTATGAGATTTAACTTCTTCAAAAAAACCAATGTTCACTAGAGAATATGAGAAATTTCAGTACCAGTGCAAATTTGATGAGTGTATGGGTTTGATAGGAACTTATGTAAGTGATATTATTTTGTTTCATTTGGAAAAATGTGACTCTCCTTTCAAAATATGGGAGAAATTTGAGGATTTATTTGGTAAGGTGGATCATATGAGAGCCATGCAACTTGAAATTGAGATCACCTCTCTTAATCCTGAATATTTTCCAACAATTATAGACTATCTTACCAAGTTCAAGCATTTTTGACACAGTTGAAGGGGAGTGGAAGAGATAAGAAAGATGAAGAGTGTGTTTATTTGATTCTATCCAAGTTGAGAGGACAATTGAAAATCTTTTCTTCTACCTTTTTCTCTAGCATGGATGCCTTAGGTGACAAATTCAAAATGCCTGACTTAGAAACATTTTGTGAAAGACTTACTAGGGAAGAATCCAAATTGTCTCACCTTGAGTCTTCCACCTCTCAAAAGGCATTAGTTTCATCTAATCCTAAGGGCAAGGGAAAACCAAAAAGTAAAACCAAATCCACCCCTTCTCCATCTCAAAGTGCTCCTAAACCCAAAGAAAACAACTCTAAACTCAAGGAGTCTTCTAAATCCAAGAATAAGTCTAGCCTTTCATGCTCTTTTTGTGGGGGTAGTGGTCATGAAGAAAATAGGTGTTATAAGTGAATGCAAGCCTTAGAGGATGCAGTCAAGAAATAAAAAATTTCTATCTCCACTCCACCTCCTTCTAATCAACATGGAAAAGCACTTAATGTTGTTGGGAGATCTCAGTCACCACTTGCAGACAATTGGGTTATAGATTCTGGTGCTTCTCATCACATGACTTCTTCCAAGGAGTCTTTTGTTTCTCTAGGTTTGAGTTCTACTTCCAAAATTGAGGTTGGAGATTCTTCCTTTCTTTCAGTTGAGGGAAAAGGTGATATACAAATTGATGGTGGTAGTATCCAAGATGCACTATATGTTCCTAACATCACTACAAATTTTCTTTCTGTATATCAAATTTGTCATTCTGGTCAAGGAAAAATAGTGACTTTTACACCACATGGGGTAGAAGTACAGAACTTTGTTGGAGCCTCATTCACTTTTTTCTCAAGGTATTGTTGATCATAGTTCTAGGACTATATCACTTTGAGGGTTTTGATGAGACTTCCTCTATAGGGACACGATTGGTTTCTCATGCAAATTTAGATAGAGTAAGCTTTGGCATGAAAGATTTGGACATCTCAATTACAGATATTTGAAGGAGTTGAGAACTCATGGTATGGTAGATGGTCTTCCTATATTTTCTTGTCTTGAGGGAGTTTGTAATGGTTATGTATTAGGGAAACAACACCAAGATCCTTTTCCTAAGAATATTTCTAAGAGAGCTTCTTCACCACTTGAGCTTGTACATAGTGACTTGATGGTTTTTCCTACCCCCTTTTCAATGGAGCTAAGTATGCACTTACATTTATTGATAATTTCTCGAGGCGTACTTGGGTTTATTTTCTCAAGTACAAAAGTGATGTTTTTTCACACTTCAAATTCTTCAAGGCTTTAGTTGAGAAACAATCTTCTAGTAGCATAAAAAACCTTCGCACTGATAATGGGGGAAGCACTTCAGCAATGAGTTTTCTAAATTTTCGGCAACTCAAGGCATTATTCACCAACATTTTATTCCTCATACTCCACAACATAATGGCTTAGTAGAACGGAAGAATAGAACTTTGAAGGAAATGGCTAACTGTATGATGCATTCTAGAGATATACCTCCTATCTATTGGGCAAAAGTAGTTAATTGTGCTAACTACATTCAGAATCACATGCCACATAGAGCACTTGAGCATTTGACTCTAGAGGAAGCTTGGTCCAACACTAAGCCAGATGTCTCATTTTTTTGAGTCTTTGGGAGCCATGCTTGGGCCTTTGTGCCAAAGAAGAAAAGGAAATCTTTGGATAAGAAGAGTCAAACCCTTGATCTTTGTAGGGTATTGTTGAGGACATGAGAGCTTATTGAAATTTATATTTTGATACTCATGATGTTCTTTTTCGAACACATGTTTAGTTTGATGAGCACTTCACTCCTCATGATTCTTCATCTTCTTCCATACCTCCTTCTTCTTCTTCATCTCATCTTGAGGATCCTTTCTTTGAGGAGGTTGATGAGGAAGTTATAGATGCTAACGAGGATCATATCCCCACTGATGTTGTCAGTATGTCTAAGTTGGATTGTACTACATTTTTTAAGGCAATGCATTTCATTCAAGATCTTCCACCCACTAGGCATCATCATGCACATTCTATAGGTTTTGGAGTTTTATGTCAGGCAGTTTATGAGGATCCAGTCTTTTTCAAAGGCTCATGGGATACATAAGTGGGATGATGCGATGACAAATGAGTATTCTTCTTTGATGAAGAATCATACTTGGGATTTGGTATCTCTTCTGAAAGGAAGAAAGATGGTTAGGTGTAAGTGGGTATACCAAACCAAATACGCAGCTCATGGGTCCATTGACAAGTATAAGGCTTGTCTTGTTGTAAAGGTTTTCTCACAAGTTGAAGGTATTGATTACTTTGAGACTTTTACACCCATTGCCAAGATGGATTCTGTACACCTTGTACTTGTTATTTCTACATCACAAAGGTGGCCCATATACTAGAGGGATGTGAAGAGTGCCTTCTTACATGGAGATATACTAGAGGAAATATATATGGAGCAGCCAGCTGGATTTGTTTGGGATTATTCTCTTGTTTGTTGGCTCAAAAGGTCTCTCTATGGTCTCAAACAAGCCCCTCAGGCTTGGTATGAGAAGATGGATTCTTTTCTTCTATCTACTAGTTTTTTTCATTTCCACTTCAATCATACAGTGTATCTCTAGCATGTCAGTGAGGATATTATGATACTTATCTTGTATGTTGATGATCTGTTACTTACTAGTAGCTCTTCTTCCCACATTCAATGTATTCAGAGGGCTCTTTCTACACAGTTTGACATGACAGATCTTGGGCTATTGCATTATTTCCTTGGTTTACATATTTCTTGAATAGATTCAAGGATTCATTTGGGCCAGCAAAATTACACCCATGATCTTCTTAGGTGCTTTGATATGGCTGATTACAAGCCGATTCCATCTCCTTTTTAGTCTGGAGTTACTCTTACATCCACATGTACCACACCACTTTGTGATCCTACATTGTATAGGTAGTTGGTTGGAAGTATCATGTACTTGACCCATACTCACCCAGATATTTCATTTGCACTAGGGCTTGTATCTCAGTTTGCACATTCTCCTCGTAGTAGTCACTGGTAGGATGATAAAAGGATTTTGTGCTATTTACATGACACTTCCCACTTTGGCCTACACTACACTAGGGGCTCTACTCAGTTGGTTGGGTATACAGATTCAGATTGGGTAGGTTCTATTGATGACAGGAATTCCACTTTTGGCTATCTTTTTTGTCTTGGTTCTTCTCCAGTTGCTTGGGCATGTAAAAAGAAACAGGCTATTGTACTTTCATCTTCAGAGGCAGAGTACAGGTCATCAGTTATAGTGAGTTAGTAGATTCTTTGGCTTTTCCAGTTATTAACAAAATTCAGATTCCCACAGGATTCATCTAATGTACTTTGGTGTGACAACCAAAGTGCAATTCACATTTCTTGCAACCCAGTTGAGTACCAGTGGACCAAGAATATTGAGATACACATCCACTTCATTCATCAACACATTTAGGATGGAGTTCTTTGCTTGGAGTACATTCTGACTCAGCAACAGGTTGTAGACATCTTTATGAAGCCTTTTGCATCACCTCACTACCTTGAGTTGTGTGGCATGCTTGGGGTTTCAGAAGTTGTTCTTGGGGGGTGTTCGTGAAAACATCTTCCTTCTTATTCTTCTTCTTTCTCTTTCCTTCTAGCAGGATTCTTTCCTTCTTTTGGTTCGAGATTTCTTCATGGGAATATTGTACATGAATACCTCATTAGGCCTAGTTACCAGGACTCATACTGTGGACATGCCACTTCTATTTTGGCCCCTGGCTTCACTTGAGGAGGGGTGTTAGAGTAGGTAGTTACCTTAGCTCGTGTTCACCTAGGTACATTATTGTCTTTATCCTCACCCACTTATGTGTGTGGATATTTCTTTTTATTTATTTAGATATTAGGAGATATTATCTAGTTGTTAGGTATAGTTCTTTACTTGATCTATGGTATTGAATAGTTCTTTCCTAGATCTATGGTATTGACTAGATCCTTAATGTCTAGTTCTCTCATAAATCTATGGACTTGAATAGTTCTTTGATGACTAGTTCTTTCCATGATTTATGGCTTGATCTATGACCTTGACTGGATCTTAGATTGTTATTTCTTGCCTATATAAGCAAGGCCCATTTTCATTGTATTTCATTGAGTTTTATAATAATATATGATATTGTTGCTCATTTTCTTGCAAAGGTTTATGTAAAGTTATTCTGGTGAATTACTTTCATCTATTTGATCATGATGTTTGATTAGCATCTGTGTTCTTGGCTTGGCATGATCTGGTTATCATTCCTTTTAATTTTCTCTATTCCATTTGGTTTGATATTCAAAGTTTGTAGTGAATACTAATTGTCATCATAATAATAACATTCGATGGTTTTGGTATTCTTCTAGTTTTCTAGTTTATATTAATTCATTCTATGCTTCTTTGTATAAACCCGTAAAAACAAAAAACAAAAAAAATTATTATTATCAAATACATCAACATAAAAAAAAATTATTTGTAAACCTAACTATCCTTCCCCCTATCCTCTTTCCCCCATCCCATCCAACTCAGCCAAGTTGTTCCCATTATCCTAACTACTCCCTATGCCTACAATTTCCCTTGATGTATCCATGAGCTCTCACCTCCCTTCAACCACTTGATCGATCCCTCACCAATCACAATCCCCTCCTCTCACTCATCCCTAACCATCTCCTACCCCGTCCTAGATTCCATCCATTCCCTGCTCACCTCAAATTCAAACCTATATTATCTTAAACCCTACCCATGTTCTCCTAACTCAGCTTGACTCATAGATCCCCACCTAACTCAATCCCATTCCCACACCATCAAAACCCTTACCTCTCATGAGATCTAAGCCACCCTGTGACTCTAACTCTTCCCACATCCCTATCGACTCACATCCCGACACCTACCCAATCCTCCCAACTCATTTTCTAATCCTCCTACCTTCCTACACACCTCTTATAGCTCACCCACAAGCCTGCTTCATCACCATCCTCCACCCTGCACACACAACCACAAAAACAAAAAATAAATAAAAGAAAACCATACAAAGAAAATAAATAAATCCATCCACACACGAACATATTAAGCTAATAACACTTTTTGTTTTTTTGGTTCCACATTATTACATCATATTCATTTTCTTAGAGTTCACTCATCTTTTTCTTAGGCTAGCATATTCCCCATTTAGGTTTAAATTCATATTTTTCTTGTATTGTATTCACTCCTATTTATTTAGTTAAGTCTAATTCAATTAGGGGCTTATATAGTTGTTAGTTCATTGGCTAATTTTAGTTCCATCTTTAATTAATTGTTTTTAGTTTTAACGCTTCATTACTATTTACTTCAGTACTTAGATTTATTTCTTCCTTTAATTAAGTATCCTTACTTGCATTAAATCAATTACCCTTGTTTAGTTTTCCTTTGTCGTTATTTTTCATTTAACAATTAATCATCCCAATCTTTTTTTTTACCTTTTCCACAACACTAGTTTTCATTCATTACTTAGAAACTTTACACATCATTAATTCGATTAATTAATTTAATTAGACCTTGTACTTAATTTTATTAGATTAATATATTTCAAATTTGTGATCAATTAATTAGCTTATTTAAGTTAATCAAGTCTTTTCATTTCATTATGACCTTTAATTATTTCTCTCATATTTTTTGACCACGTGCACTAATCTTGTTGTTTCATTTTGCAAGATTTTACGACATTTTAGTTCCCTCCCTAAATTTTCAATGATTATATTTTGAAACCTATACATGAAACACACCGTTTTATTTTGACCTTTCGCCACTTATGTTGGTTGTGAATTTAGGGTCACCAGACGTTTTGAAACCCCTTAGAGTCACTTTTTCATCATTTTGTCATTATTTGTAACATCCTCATTTAAGAACATTAGAAAAAGTAAATTTTTTATTTTTTATTTTTTAAAATGCTTCCTAGTTCTAAATACATAATTTAGAACTCACAAATCAAAACCACCATTCTTATAATAGATAACCATATGCAGCTGTAATGAGTCGGAGTACCTCAGATCTATTCATTCCATGACTCGGTAATCTACCGATCTATTCATGAGTATCAAAGAGTTGGCAGTTTATTTTAACACATCACTCTTGCGGTTCTCTTCCCTAATCTGGGATTCAGAATGCTCTGTCCAAGGAACCTATATGAATAATTTTTATCATTATTCATTGGCATCTCGTCCCTTAGACTAGGTGATATAGGACAACGCAATCAGCAGCTTGCGATACTTTGGCCAAAGATTTGAAACATACTGCTTATGTCTCGTATCCCTTGACGGCATACTCGTCAATCTGGAATACGTCCTTCACCCCATTCCTATGTTATGTAGAATGTCTTATACTGACTTCTGTCAGTCTCTCCTGCCCCAAGTTATTCACTCAGGAACGGATTAGTAATATGACAACATTATAGGGATGCTCCCAAGGACTAGGGATACGCTGACATACTGGTTCAATCCTAGTTAACCCAATGTGTCAAGATACCCCGAGTCTCTTGAGGCAGCCTTATAACATGACCACATTCCTAATCAGTCCAAGAGTAAAACTTGTTCGAGTTTAAGGTGTAAATCTTAATGATCAATGCAAAGGGTGTCACCATAAGTCTCCTGCATTATTGTATCTTCGAGAAGATTCTAATCTTCTTGAAGGTACAACCCTGCAGTTGACTTGTGCCATCAACCTTCAAATCCACCTCGAAAAGATCTACTCATTTATAAGGTGTTACATACGTTGAGTTAAAGTTAAACTTTAAGACGCTCCTTTTAGGGTAGTCTTTTCCCAACCCCTGGGATTCCTCACCTTAGAATTACCTTTCTTAATAAAACCCATTTCACAAGAGAAGTTATTAAGACTTGAGGTCCCAACAAGGAGTTCATCGAAAAAAAGTAATCTAAATCAACGAAACTGGGCAATAGCCCTAAATCTTCACATAAGTTTGCTAACCATACCCTTTTAGGTTTATATCAGTTCTCATAACTGAAATATATCTTACTTATTAGAATTGAGATATAGTGGTTAAACATCCAATTAAACGTTGTCTTGACTTAGATTAAGACTAAGAAGTAATAATTTATTCATCCTGTTTAGCTTCCTGTTGAGGTTTATTTTCACCTTAGCTTCTCGAGAGACAGTGATCTAATTTCCAATTTAGCTTTAGATAGAACATAACAGATCTACTAAACATTCACAAGTATTTAGTCACATAATCTTTTCAAAGCTTACTTAGAGAATCCCAAATGTCTCCAAGGTATACAATAATAACAATGCTCTTTAAAATCATTCAAACTGAAGAAGTTCAATCCATCAAGATATGAATGTAAACACATAAGTAACAAATACATCATTTCATTCATTTCTAAGCTAATCAATTACATTTTATGCATTCAACATATTGGATACAATACTCAACAAAAAAAGGACATCTTTCTTCAAGTAGTACATTTAGAGAATCAAATTGGAATTCATCATAAAACTAAATTAAATGATCTGAACATCATATCATATCTGCGTGTCTTTACCACTTACGGTAACCATCTGCAAAAATTGTCAACACGGGTCAGTTCGGTGAACTGAGCATGATAAGCACTAATTCTTAAAACAATTACAATCCACCAATTGTTCTCATTAAACAACCTGTTTAAATGAAATCATTTATTCAAATTCCAAACATAAATCAGGCTATTCATCTTATATGTTATAGACTAAGAACAAATGAAAACAACCAATCTAAAGACAGCAAAACTCCTACAAAATTGTTTCTATCAATTTCTCAAGGCAGTTAAAACATTCAACAAGCTCACTGTCCTAATTATTTTATCATCATAACACATTTCAATGGTATTGACAAGTATACCTATTTATACCGCAACACACATTTTATACCAGTCTCTCCATACAATACCACAGTTTATTCTTGTTATGCCCATACCGTAGAGACCGCAAAAGGATGCAAGAAGAAAGCACACAAGTTTTCCTGTCTAGGAGAGACAGGATTTTCCTATTCCACTTACTATATACATCAACATATAAATTACAGTCAAGAAGAAAGAACAGAGTCCATCAGAATCCTAAATCAATAACATTCTGGACTGTACTGACTCCTTTAGTTCAATACATATATATTTACGCCTGCGACTAACAGTCGGGATTACCAGAAGAACTACAGTTTCATCTAAATCCAAATATAAAAGTCACCTGTAGCTTACTAAGCGATTCAAGAGCTTTCGCGCCAAGCAAGCAGAAAATAATCCAACCATGAAAGACTCAACAAATCTTTTCTCTATCATTTATCAACATGAAAATACCCAACTGCCACAGCCTGACATGGTACAACGAAGAGCTCTTTATTTCAGTCAACTTGATACAAGATAACATTAAAACAAATAACATTTCCATATGCAAATACAGTGACATTTACGCAGAGTCGAAACACAATATGCACAACTTCATTCATCTAATCAAATCCCTTCGATTTACAGCAAGGGTGTAAATTAGAAGCCGTTTTCAAGAAGAATAATCACAACCAGGTCTTCACAGGAGCCGAATTCTATGCCAATAAATTTCCTCAAAGTTTCATCTGAAGTCGAGTTACTACAAAATATAACAGGGTATCAAAAAAGTCGAGTTGATAAAGAAACCCCATTTCTTAATTCCTCATAATCGAATTGAACATAACACAACAATAAAAGAAAGATTCAAAACGATATGCATGCTCAACGAGGGCTCAATTCGAGAAACGATCCAACACGCAGTATATCATGGACTCCAACAGTGCCAAATCCAACCAATACTTATAACCAAGGTTTCAATTGAAGTTGAATTCATGTGACAACAATTCAAGAATCCTAAAAGTACTCACAGCAAAAATTCTACAGAAGTTAAAACATAAATTACCTTTCAATGACTCCATCGAAGTCAATAACATTAAGTATTCTTAACAAAACAACAGCATTCATAACCAAGCTTAGACAAAAGTTTGAAATACTAGATACATTTCAAGGACTCTCACTAAGTCAATGCCAACCGTATTCACAACTGAGCTTACACAGAAGTAGAAACACCAGTTACATTTCAAGACTTCAACAGACTCAGAATCAATGAGTATCCACAACAAGCTTCCGCAGAAGTCATAACATACTATCATTTCAAGGATTCCAACAAAATTCACAATAAAACTTCTTACCGAAGTCGAAACATTAATTACATTTCAAGGACTCAAAAGGAGTTGAACCCATATAGTATTCTCAATTAAACTTCTACAGAAGTAAAAAATACTATCTATTCAAGGATTCCAACAAAATTCACAATAAAACTTCTTACCGAAGTCGAAACATTAATTACGTTTCAAGGACTCAAAAGGAGTCGAACCCATATAGTATTCTCAATTAAACTTCTACAGAAGTCAAAACATACTATCATTTCAAGAATTCCAACAGTTTCAGTTTCAACAAGTGTAAACAACAAGGCTTCGACTGAAGTCGATATTAAACAAGAAAACATTTCATGGACTCCAACAGAGTCTGTTTCATACATTATCCTTGCAAGCATTTCTTCGGAATCTACCAAAATGCAAAACATAGCATGATAATTCAACAACTTGAAACCAAATGTACACCCAGCAAGGAATCAACTGAATAGTCAAGCCAGCATGAGAACACAGTAAGATACTTCATACATTGGGACCATAAAAACCAACTGAACCAAAAAACATCTGAACAGAGTTGTTCTAATGAAATCGTTTAAAGGAAAGAAAGATTTTTAAAAGTTAGGGCCTAACATGCCTGGTAATGTTGCTTAAAAAATCCAAAGAAGACCTCTGAATGTGCTCGAGCCTTCTTCTCCTCTTCCATGATAGATTCAACAACAATAATTTGTTACTATCATGTCTTATAAACTTTCCCCGACAGAGAAAAGAGCTAGATAATCTCATAGTTGCCATGCAACACATAGTAGACTGGTTCTAAGAACCAATGATCAAACAGAGAGAAAAATGGAGCGAATGGAAAACCAAAATACCAACAAATTTTCACATTTACATGCCTTCCCAAGCAATCCGCACTCGGGAACCGAAGTTCATCAATGACATTAACTCCAACATTCCCGCCTAACCTCTATTGTCACCGACTGCCATAGTTGGCTGATGGAAAAAAACAAACCAAAGACCATTTCTAGATTTGGCGACTCTGCCACGTTGGTCTCGATGGTCGTTTGAAATCTCCGCTAAATCCCTTGTCCTTCATGCTTATCCCCTTCATTTAATGCCATAGAAACTACCGCCCATGGCTCACACCCCTTCATAGGTCCCCCTTCATCCATGGTCATTAGTTAGGTTAGAAACATAGGTTAGATCTTAAGGTGATACTTAGTCTAACTTCCTTAGTGCTAGGTCGCTAACCTTAGAAACATTTAGCTTATAGTTTAGGGCTAGGTTAGATTAGCACTAATCCAACCCATAGGTTATAGTTTAGGTTTAGGTTATTAACCTTAATAAATCCTATCTAGGTCTAACAAATAGAATCGTTCAGTATAAGAACCAACAGATATACATTCCTGAAAATGGATTCAATCCAGCATTGATAATAAGCTAGCAGTATATATACCAGAATTTATTACCTGGCTCAAGGTGTAGACCTTCCTAATATTACGATATCGGGAACCAATTCATTTAACACAATCAACCTGAGTTAGACTCCAGAATTGCTTATCCAACACATTCAGACCTTGCACCCTTCGTAAGGTCTAGAATTTTTTTGTTCATCCAGAATGAACTTAAAACATCTCTTGGATCAATGCAACTGATCCAAGGTTGAGTCATTAAGATGGGTAAATCCACAATTCACCCCGAAATCAGATTAAACTCAGGTGCCAAAAATGAAAGAAGTAAAAGAGTCCAAGAATATCCTGACTCAGTCAAAGATCTTCAAGATCAAATAAGATACAATCAATATCAAGCATGACTTCACAATCAAAGGAACACATCCTTATACAAAAGAAATCATATATCAACACTTGAATGCTCAGGAGGAAGTAACAATAGTTCAGAGTGTTACATTATTTAAACACATTGCACTGTTATCTAACACTTTTGGGTGATTCTTGTTGTCATTTTTTTTTTGTGAAGTTAGTTGTTAATCGCAACCCCCCACATGTATGCTCTTCTCTTACACTTGTAAAAGTGACCTCGAGAACTAGAAATACGGAGGTGTGGTCTTTTATCATTATCTATTTTTTTCTTGCATTTGAAAATTGGGAACTATTAACCTTTGTTGTTCACGACCAAGTCATTTGAAATTTAATCATTTTAGACAACTAACTTTGTCTGTAGGATCCTCTAGCTTTATTTTTTGTTTGTAACTATTGTTTTGATCATTAATTTTATTTCCTCGCATTATTAATATTTTTCTGGTCATTGGTTGTGTATGCTCTTTTCTTACACCTTCGAACGATCTAGAAAATAAAAAACAACTACGATAATTTTTTATTTTTCTAACACTTTGTTTACATGAAAACTACTAATTTGTTTTCTATAGGACTGCATCACTAGAATATTGTCAAAAACACAAAAACAAAGCAAATAAATTTTAACCTTCCCCAATAGTACCACCATTAAAAGAAAATTACTGAAACCAAAGAAAATTAGCACGCTCAAGTATGTTGTCATTTTCCACCAATGATTTATTTCAAATTATAAAGAACTTTGCTGATAACCACATCATCAATTTTTTTTACACGTATTAAAGGTGGATTTCATCACCATCAATGCTACATCGATGACGTGGACTTGACTACCAAGCACCAACAACATTTGCATTTGTATTGCACTTTAAGACCTAGTCTCATCACAGTGTTTGGTATATACCTCTACCCTACTCACCACTTACAGGTGATGCTATTGTGTGGAACATGTGAGTCACACGTAAATAACTATAACCACGAAGCCTAGGAATTGTTGGTCCTAAAATCTGTCGCGTGGACAGATCTATGGATAGACGGGCCAACGGTGTGCAGGGCTTAGCCCCTCTTTGAGACAGCAAAGCGAAACTGGTTTATTGCTACTTCTACTAGCAGGAACCTATGCAAGTCTCATAGATTCTGCCTTCGGGGGTTGGGATCTCATCCCAGTAGAGTGTTCTAGGCTGCGAGAGAAAGGAATAAAAGAAGGAGAAGAGAAGAACAGATTCGAAGGAAGAAAAGAAATGAGTTCCAAAGCGGAAGGGTCAGAAGATCTATGCTTTGGGTTTGGTAGTAAACAGAGCCAAACCTACTTGCATAAATAAACAAGCAATACTGATAACAAGTGACGGAAAAGTAGATATGAATTCAACAGAATAAACACATGCAGACCTAACATAAGAAAGATCTTAATGTATAACACAGTTATTGAGCACAAAGTCTGAATAATTGTATTAATTGTTTTTATCTGTTACAAGAAAGCTCAAAGTCTTTCTCTCCTCACCTCTATTTCTATCTAAAAAATGTTCACTCCCGAATACAACAAGTATTCTAGTATTTATAGAAAGTGAGGGAGAGAGAAGGCAAAATGGAGCCAACCACTTATTCACAAGATATTTACAAAATATCCAAAAGTCATGTTGACTTTGACAACTTGGATGGATGACATCATCCCATGATCAACATGGATGATGTCATCGTTTGTGCCAACACACTTCAGATATTTCGAAGAGAAAGTCGGAGAATAGAGAGGAGAAGAAGAAGAAGAAGAAGAAGAAGCTATTCATCATCATCATCCTGTGGCCTAAAAGGGGTCGCCTGTTTCTGATGCTGATCAGGAGATGAGATGTGGAACTGAGCACGGTATTCCAAGAACTTGCTGATCATTGGCGCAAATTGATCCTGTGATGGATCCTTGTGCCTTTCACTGATTGCTTCGCAAGTTTCCCGCTCATCAATGAGCTTTTCGGGGACCCTGGAATAGTCTTTACCCGCCTCGATTAGGGACCCGATGAAGTCTCTACAGGCCAGTAGGTTGTTGATGGATTCGATGTTGAAAGTGACTTCTGGCCCTGTCCCTTGAGAAGCTAACTCCTTGAAAATTCGGATAGTATCGTCAGCTGATCTCAAGGTGAGGAAGGAGTGAGCAACCCTGGAGTCATAGATAGAACAATCTTCTCCATTTGATGCATCGCATCCAGGGCCTCTTCCTTCACCTTGTCTATCTTCTCTAACACAAATTCGAGCTGATCTATCCGATAGTCCAGAGTGGACATGGTCTTGTTGAGGGTCCTTGGATGACCGAATACTCCAAACTTGACCAAATCTCTTCGACTGAACAGTCGAACATTTGTTGGAAGGCCTCGTGTTGGAGTCTGGCATTTTCGAGCTCTTCTGATACTGGACTTGCTAATGTTTGGAGTTCCTTATTCGCCTTCTCGATGTTCAGGTATAAACTGATATACTCGGCGATCACCTTTTCACTATCCTTAAGGATTTGGCTCCTCCAAGCAGAAAAGAGCCATACCCTGCTCACCGATCTTTGAATATTCATTGATCTTCTCCTGACTGAGCAGCTCAGGAGTCTCGGTGGCAGTTGTGGGAGGTGCACTTCCCATCTTCTGTAGGGCTTGAAGCAGGTATTTATTCTGCTCCTTCAGTAGCCTCTTTTCTTCCTTTGTTTCTTGAAGCTTTTCACAGAGTGCATCAACTGCGGAAAGAGCTTCCCCCTGGAGACTTTCAGAGGATGTCCCCATTGTGACTTGGGTCACTGTGAAATCTGCCGGAGACAGATCTTCTTTCTCTTTGGTGGGATCGGGGTAGGCAATTTCCATAACCCTCTCACTTGCAGCGCTCTTGGAGAAGCGTGTAACCGGCTTGTGCTTCTTTGCTCCTTTAGCCGGAATGACTGAAAAGTCCATCGGAGCGATGGGGACTTTCCTCTTTGGTTGGCTCAGCTGCTGAGAGATCCAAGCTGGTCCTATTGAAGAAGGACCAGAGACAGAGGGGGAAGCAGCAATGGTAGAAGAGGGGAAGAACGTGGAGACACGCGGCGGCGGCATTGAAAGAATAGCCGAAGACATGCCCACGGGAGGAAGGGAAACCGCAGCTGTAGAGGACATGGGAAGGGAAGGGAGTCCGAAAATGAGGGAAGAAATGGAGGAAGACAAATCAGCGAGAGAGGAGAAGATGGACGAAGAGGCAGGGGAGAGAGTAGAAGAAGAAGGAGAGGACACAACCAAAGGAGTGGTTGCCGACATCTGAGGAAGGGGAGGAAGAGAAGAAGAAGGGATAGAAGGGGACCTCTGTAGTTGTAGCGATGCCGACATCCTGGGTGGATGGGCGTATAGGACTATCCCCTGTCAATTCCTTCTCTGGCGAATCCAGAGTTATTACTTGTTCAGGCTCTGAAGGAAGAGGACTTTCAGGGGCTTCCTCCTGAATGGTGCGAGCCTCACCTTCCGCAGCTTTGCCTTTTAGCTGCTTCTTTGACCTTGAGGGTGCATTACCCAAAGGAGAAGTTGTAAAATCTACACCGAGGTAGATTAACCCATTCATTGCGGCACCAATGCTCTGTTCTCCGCATAGTCTCCTTGACCCTCTCCTCAATTGTCTGAGGAGCCTTGCTTCTGTCAATGTCCGGGAAGGGCCAGTCATCCCCTTCTGTGTCATTATACACTTTGTCTACTTCGTCTTCCGTGGTTTGGAAGCCTTTTGGGACATGGCCACTCCGTAATGGATGATTTCTGTTAATGCCAAGCGAGAGTGATCCTTTCTTCTGAGTTCTACCTCATGGAGAACGTCAATGTAGATATCCTCAATCTGAGGGACATGAATCGGATCAAGCTTAGCCCTTGGGTAGACAGCCCCTAGGGTCGAATGTAGGCCTTGCTGGGAAAGTCATGCTTTAGGGTTGAGCAATTCTAGCTCAGCAAACATCTCCTTCGCCTTGTGATAGCTGGAGCATGTGTAACGGCCTACTGTGAGGGGGAAAGGAGTTCCGCCCTTCTTTCTCTTGAGGCACTTTCATGTATGTGACGAGCTGTCGTGACAGTTCCAATAAAATCAGCTTTGGGTCCAGCATACCTTGGCAACCTGGTTGGTTCACCCAAAAAGTTGACCGCCCTCAGATAGGTGAATGTGGGAAACTGGGTGAACAAGGCCCCCATTTCGTCTGTGACTGCCACTATGGTTTTTGGTTGGTCCGGCCATGAGTCCAAATTGGCCGCAACATCACTGATGTGATAGAAGAAAACACTCATTGATCTGTAGTGCGAAGTGTTGGATGCTATTCTCCAGCTTCATGCTCTTGATAGTATTCATATATTTTGGCCTGAGGCCAAGTTCCACTTCGGTGCAGCCCTGGATAATCTCTTTCGGCTGCGGCAGCATAGACGACGTAGGGATTCATGTGGAATACTCCGGTGCGTAGCGAAATGTTTGCAGTTGCTCGGATATTGTGATCGCTTATATCTCCCCACAGCAGAAGAAACGCTGATCTGGGCAGAGATCGTATTCACTGATTGCTCTCGCAAGTTTCCCTCCCTCCCGCTCTCATGAGCTTTCGGACCCTGGAATATCTTTACCCCCTCGATTAGGGACCCGATGAAATTCGCTACAGGCCAGTAATGTTTTTGATGGATTCGATGTTTTAAGGGACTTCTGGCCCCTGTCCCTGTTGAGAACTAACCTCACCTTGAACAATTCGGATAGTATCGTCACTGAAATTATCTAAGGTGAGGGACAGGAGTGAGCAACCCTGGGTCATATATAAACAATTCTTCTCCATTTGATGCATCGCATCCGGGCCTTTCCTTCACCTTGTCTATCTTCTCTAACACAAATCGAGCTGATCCTAGTCCGATAGTCCAGAGTGGCATGTCTTGTTGAGGGTCCTTGGATTGGACCGAATCACTCCAAACTTGACCAAATCTTCGACTGAACAGTCGAAACCTTGTTGTAAGGCTCGTGTTGGAGTCTGTCTGGCGTGTTCGACTCTTTCTGACTACTGGACCTTGCTAATGGTTGGGGTTCCTTATTCGCCTTCTTCGATGTTGGTATAACACTAATATACTGCAAACTCATGCATCACCTTTTCACTATCCTAAGGATTTGGCTCTTCCACGCAGACCAGCCATCGCTCTCCGATCTTTGAATATTCATTGACTTCTCCTGCTGAGCAGCGCAAGGAGTCTCGGTGGCAGTTGTGGGAGGGTGCACTTCCAGTCTGCTGTAGGCTTTGAAGCAGGTATTTATTCGGGCTTCGTCAGTGCCTCTTTCTTCCTTGGTTTCTTGAAGCTTTTCGCAGAGTGCATCAACTGCGGAAATAGCTCCCCCCTGGAGACTTTCAGAGGATGTCCCCATTGTGACTTGGGTCACTTGAAAATCTGCCGGAGACAGATCTTCTTTCCTTTGGTGGGAATCCGGGGTAAGCAATTTCCATAACACTCTCACCTGTCAGCGCTCGGAGAAGCGTGTAAAAACCGGCTTGGTGCTTCTTTGCTCCTTTAGCCGGAATGATGAAAAGTCCCTCTGAGCGATGGGACTTTCCTCTGGTTTGCTCAGCTGCTGAGAGATCCAAGCTGGTCCTATTGAAGAAGGACAGAGACGAGGGGGAAGCAGCAACGGTAGAAGAGGGAAGACTGGAGACACGCGGCGGCGGCATTGAAAGAATAAGCCAAGACATGCCACTGGAGGAGGGAAAACACGCAGCTGAGAGGACATGGGAGGGAAGGGAGTCCGGAAATGAGGAATAAATGGAGGAAGACAAATCAGAGCGAGAGAGGAGAAGATGGACGAATAGGCAGGAGAGCGTAAAAAGAAGGAGAGGACACAACCCGACTGAGTGGTTGCCGACTCTTAGAAAGGGATGAAGAGAAGAGAAGTGATAGAAGGACCCTCTGTATTGTAGGCGAGGCCGACATCCTTGGTGGATGGGCGTATAGGCCGATCCCCTGTCATTCTTCTCTGGTGAATCACAGGAGTTATTACTTGTTTCAGGCTCTGAGGGAAGAGGACTTTCAGGGGCCTTCTCTGCATGGTGCTAGGCTCCCCTCCGCAGCTTTGCCTTTTAGCTGTCTTCTTTGACCTGGAGGTGCATTACCAAGTAGAAGTTGTAAATTCTACACCGAGTGATTAACCCATTCTGCAAGCAACCAATGCTCTGTTCTCCGCATAGTCCTCCTTGACCCTCTCCTCAATTGTCTTGGAGCCTTGGCTTCTGTCAATGTCCGGGAAGGGCCAATCATCCCCTTCTGTGTTCATTAACACTTGTGCTACTTCGGCTTCCGTGTTTTGGAAGCCCGTTTGGGGACAATGGCCCTCCGTAATGGATGATTTCTGTTAATGGCCACCAAGCGAGAGTGATCCTTTCTTCCTGAGTTCCTCCTCATGGAGAACGTCATGTATATATCCTCAATCTCTGAGGGACATGAATCGATCAGCTGCCCTGGTAGACAGCCCCTAGGGTTGAATGTAGCCTTGCTGGGAAATCATGCTTTGGTTGAGAATTCTAGCTCAGCAAACATCTCCTCGCCTTGTGATAGCTGGAGCATTGTAACGGCCTACTGTGAGGGGAAAGGATTCGCCCTTCTTTCTCTGAGGCCCTTTCATGGTATGTGACGAGCTGTTCTTGGACAGTTCCATAAAATTAGCTTTGGGCACAATACCTTGTCAACCTGGTTGGTTCGCCAAAAAGTTGACCGCCCTCAATAGGTGAATGTTGGAAACTGGGTGGACAGGCCCCCCATTTCCTCGTGACTGCACTATTTTTTTTGGTTGTCCGGCCATGAGTCAAAATTTGGCCGCACATGCACATGATGTGATAGAAGAAACATCATTGATCGTAGCCGAAGTGTTGGATGCTGTTCTCCAGCTCAGCTCTTGATAGTATTCATAATATTTTTGGCCGGAGGCCAAGTTCCCTTCGGTGCAGCCCCTGGATAATCTCTTCGGCTCCGGCAGCATAGACGGCGTAGGCAGTTCATTTGAATACTCCCGGTCGTAGGCGAAATGACTGAAAGTCCATCGGAGCGATGGGACTTTCCTCTTTGGTTGGCTTCAGCGCTGAAGAATCCAAGCGTTCCTATTGAAAGGACCAAGACATATGAGGGGAAGCAGCAACGGTATAAGAGGGGAATAACTTGTATACCCTCGGCGAAGTCGTCAGCATACCTTTCCCTCCTCTCCTACATCCATGCCCCCAGTGTTCTTCCTTTTCCCCCTCAATCGTTACGAGTAACATGGAAGGAATGGTCCGAAAATTAGGGAAGAAATGGAGGACAGACAAACATCGAGAGAGGATAAGATGGACGAAGAAGGCAGGGGATAGTAAAAAGAGAGAGAGGACACAAACCAAAGGAGTGGTTGCCCGACACTCTGAGATAAGGGGAGGAAGAGACTAAGAAGGGAAGAAGGGACCTCCTGATTTTTAGCGATGACCGACAGCCTGGGTGGATGGCTTAGAGGACTATCCCTGTCAATTCCTTCTCTGTGAATCCAGAGTTATACTTGTTCAGGCTCGAAGGAAGAGGACTTTCAGGGCTTCCTCCTGAATGGTGCTAGGCTCACCTTCCGCAGCTTTGCCTTTTAGCTGCTTCTTTGACCTTGGAGGTGCATTACCCAAAGGAGAAGTTTGTAAAATCTACACCGAGGTAGATTAACCCATTCATGCAGCACCAATGCTCTGTTCTCCGCATAGTCTCCTTGACCCTCTCCTCAATTGTCTGAGGAGCCTTGCTTCTGTCAATGTCCGGGAAGGGCCATCATCCCCTTCTGTGTCATTATACACTTTGTCTACTTCGTCTTCCGTGGTTTGGAAGCCTTTTGGGACAATGGCCACTCCGTAATGGATGATTTCTGTAATGCCAAGCGAGAGGAGTGATCCTTTCTTCTGAGTTCTACCTCATGGAGAACGTCAATGTAGATATCCTCAATCTGAGGGACATGAATCGGATCAAGCTTAGCCCTTGGTAGACAGCCCCTAGGGTTGAATGTAGGCCTTGCTGGAAATCATGCTTTAGGTTGAGCAATTCTAGCTCAGCAAAATCTCCTTCGCCTTGTGATAGCTGGAGCATGTGTAACGGCCTACTGTGAGGGGGAAAGGAGTTCAGCCCTTCTTTCTCTTGAGGCACTTTTCATGGTACTGTGACGAGCTGTCTTGACAGTTCCAATAAAATTAGCTTTGGTCCAGCATACTTGGCAACCTGGTTGGTTCGCCCAAAAGTGACCGCCCTCAGATAGGTGAAGTGGGAAACTGGGTGAACAAGGCCCCCCATTTCTCTGTGACTGCCACTATGTTTTTGGTTGTCCGGCCATGAGTCAAATTTGCCGCAAACATGCACATGATGTGATAGAAGAAACATCATTGATCTTAGCGAAGTGTTGGATGCTGTTCTCCAGCTTCAGCTCTTGATAGTATTCATATATTTTTGGCCTGAGGCCAAGTCCACTTCGGTTGCAGCCCTGGATAATCTCTTTCGGCTGCGGCAGCATAGACGGCGTAGGAGTTCATGTGGAATACTCCGGTCGTAGCGAACTGTTGCAGTTGCTCGGATATTGTGCTGCTTATTATCTCCCCCCAGCAGAAACGCTGATCGGGCAGATTCTTATTCATTGTTTCCAGGTACCGCAGCATCACTTATGGAAGTAGTGAGCATCTGAAAGACCGAAGACTCTGCTCAGGAAGGTGATTGTATCACTGAGTTCCTCTGAGAAATCACTCCGGTGGATAGTTTGAGGCCACCGGGTCACTACCTTCTTATTCTTGAGGTAGACCTCATTCATCAATTGCATGCACTTGTCTTCGTTTTCCTCCTAAGCCTTGAGGCATTCTTGCTGGCTAACAGCCACATAGTTTCGGTGGTGAGGGATTCCAAGCATCAACTCAAAGCGACGGGTAGTAAGGTTTATAACTACCTCGCCTTTGCTATTCTTGACACATCTCGTGTCTTTGTTGAAGGATTGTGCAACAACCATCATGAACTCGTTATTCACAGCGCTGCAGGGATTCCTCCGGCAAAGTGCAGGGCGCTGCCTATCAATTTATCCATCCATGGACTCCTTGTCACTTTCTGAGTTCTTACCCAAAATTCTTCTATGTCAATGTGGCCCAGTTCAGAATCCCTGACATCCATATTACACTCTGCCTGTGATTCGGGCATCCTGACCCTTTGGTATTTATACTTCATCTCTTCTTCTGTTAGCTTTGCCTTCCCTCTTGGTTTGGTGGGGTCTCTTGCTGACGTAGACATGTGTTCTTCAAGGCTTATCTGATGATCTGCACGTAGAAGGAGCGAAACCCAATCCAAGAAGCTTGAATTAGTCATTTGATCTTCCATTGGAATACTAGCAGAAGAAAGAGTTAGAACTTTTAAGGTTCGGGGCGCAGGGCGCATGAGAAATGTATATAACAGGCTGTATAGTCAAGGCGCACAGGAAAAGGGTGCAACAGAGGTTAAGTTGGCACCAAAGGCGCATGGCGCATGGATGAAGTAGACTGCATTTTATAGAAGGGCGCATAGGAAATGCATGTTACATTGAGATTTGGTGCGCCCTTTGGCGCATGGGCAGATTGTGCAACATTAATAAATGGTGCGCCTAAAGAAATATGTTATTGCAATGGAGGGTGCGCCCGCGCCTTATCTAGCTTTATACTTGCGTAAATAAGGTTTGCGTTACATGAAGGCTAGGTGTGCCCTTTGACGCATGAAAACATCGTGTAGCGGGGATAAAGGGTGCGCCAAAGTTTTATGGAAAGCGCGGGATTTAAACTTGCAGCATGTAAAAGGGGCGCGCTTCGAGGGCGCATGAATTTAAACTGGCAGCAGGATGGCAGGGTGCGCCTAGGCGCGGGTCTTGAGCATGTTGCATGGCGGGTACGTGCGCCGAGGGGCGCGACTGTCTTGATTGTAACAAGGCGCGCCAGTGCGCCATTTGAAAAAAGACTCTCCACTCAAATCATTCTTACTCATTTCCTCCACCTAAATAGTTACTTGGGCAAGTAAGGTTTATAAAAGGTTTAATCAAGCCAAGCCATTCAAGAAAGCTCCCTTTACCAGCAGATCTGGAAAAAGGGAAGAAGAGGAGAGAAGAAAACGATGGAAAAGCTCAGGGGGGAAACACCTAAACATACTCTTTTAAACACAGACCAGCAGACCAAACACAGACCAAAACACGAAAGCATGCAATGAAAAAGAGGATGAACCTCTTACCTTAAATATATGTTAAAATCGGAAAGCGGGTCCACAGGGCGAGATAATGACAGAGCAGAGCTGACAAATCCAGAGCGATCACGTGCTTGTCAAAATGAAATGAAAATGACATGGCGCGCACAGGTATATATAGAAAATCTTGTCATTAATGCGCCACCAACTTTTGAAATGGTGCATGGAAACAGCTGTCGACGGGAAAGCGTGCGCCCTTTGGCGCATGGAAGGAAATGACAACAGGAGAATGAGCGCTCCTTTGGCGCATCAAACGAGTTGTCGACACGAAGCTATGTGCGCCCTTTGGCGCACCAAAACTTGATGTAACTAAGATATTACGTGCGCCCTTTGGCGCACCAAAAACTCCACTCAACATCCTTTGGCGCACCGAAAGACGTGCTAACATGGAAAACCATGCGCCAAAGGCTTTTAAGGAGGCGCATCAAAAATTGATGTTGCAAGGCAAAACCATGCGCCCAACCAAAAAGGCTCAAAAAGACTAAGTTCAAAAAACTGAATTTCCCGGGAAGGGATTTTACAATATTTTGAACGCGAAGGATCCCTAACGAGGGATCGAAACAAAATTTTTCGGTACGGTTATCGGTAAAATTGCCCTTGTCAATTTTACGGGATAACAGGAATCATCCCTTTAAATATTTGGGGAGTTATAAGGACACCATACACATTCATCCCCTATCACTTTCCACCTTTTCCCAACACCTGTTTTAGACGTGGTGATTCACTCCAAAGAAGGTAATTAAAAATTGGTGAGTATTTTTAGAGTGATAATAGCCTGCATCCACCATTCCACAACATATTATATGATTTCATGAAACAATGATCTTTCCTGAAGAATCTACCTTTTGAGCCAAAAAAATTTGATACACATGCTTGCTTGTTGTTTGTAAACAAAGTAGTTTAGCATTGTTATTATCATAAAAATTGGTTGATATAAATGTTTTCATTATAAATATCAAATCCTAGTCATGTTCCACAACACCATTTCTCAACAAATTCAATACTAAACAAAATGCTAAAACAATAAAAAAAAAAAGTTCAAAATGTCACATTGATTTCATTAGCTTGCTTTAGCCAACAAAAAATCCTCCATATCTTGTTTCTAACTATATCAAACTAATATTGAGTGACTTGTGTTCATTCCTTATCTCATCAATTGTACAAACATCCTTCATAGCTTGTTTCAAGCTATATCAAACTGATATTGAGTTACTTGCATTCACTCCCTATCTCATCAATTGTCAAAACATCTTTCATAGCTTGTTTCAAGCTATATAAAACTGACATTGAGTGACTTGCATTCACTCCTTATCTCATCAATTTTCAAAACATCCTTCATAGTTTGTTTCAAGCTATATCAAACTGACATTGGGTGACTTGTTTGAGTTCACCCCTTATTTCGTCAACTGCCGAGGTTATCAAAACTGCATCCGACATAAATCCCTTCATAGCTCATTTTCAGTTATATCAAAATTGTGTTGAGTCACTTGTTTGAGTGACTCAACCTATCAATAATCAAAAGCTTGTTCAATCCAAATCTACACAATGCAACATAAATCCCCTAATACCTCATTTTGAGTTATAACACATTCATATTGAGTTAAATTGCTCAATTTACTCTCCTTATTAGCAATCAAGAGCTTATTTAAGCCAAATCCAATACAAGCCTGTGCTAGCTTACACCAATCTAATCATGGTGGTCACACGTAGTCACGGAAACCCTCTACACACTAAAAATGACAATGAATAAGTCACGCAACCAGAACTCACCAATGAAGAACACAAACAAGAAGATAGGGTGATAGAGAAAAAAAAGAACAAATACCTACTACACATCCTAGCCATGGGGGAAAAACTACCCCCTGACTTTGGGACTGAAAATATAAACATAATTATCAACAATGGTGATTCGAGTCACCACAATGAAATACCAAACAATCCAAATAGCTCTTCGACTGACGAGTTAATCACCAACATCCAAGAGTTAAAAAGGAAACTTGAGGAAGAAACTACTAGAGCTGAAAGGTTAAAAGACTCTAATCCAGACCCTGATACTCACGAAGTCCTTGATAACCCGTCCCCTGAATCTATATTCACACAATAATGGAAACATTTGAAAGACACCATTCAAGGACTACAAAATCAATCAAAATAGTTCAACTTTGAATAACTATGCCCCTACTCATTTGATACAGAAATGTTACGCTTACCCTTTTTGCCATCCTTTGAAACTCTAAAATTTGACTTGAATTTTGTTCCTCAGAAAGAAATTAAAGGACAATCCTTGTAGACCAACTTGTTGAGTTACCCCTTCCCAAAACAGAACCACTTCATTTTAGATTTCTTGACGAAGATATTTTGTATATAGACATTGCACCATCTTAGACTCTATTTTTTGATGGATCTTGTAATCTCCATGGATTAGGAGCTGGTATTTTTTTATCACACCCAACAAAAATTCCATCCCCAAGTCATTTTGATTAGCATTCCCATGTACTAATAATATTTCTGAGTATGAAGCTCTCATAGTAGGGTTAAAACTAGTTATATCTTGGAACCTGAAAGAGTTGTATTTGGTGATTCTTTACTTATAATTAAACATATTACTGATGAATACCAGGCCAAGGATGAAAAACCTATTCCTTATAAGTGCATGGTAGATAACATTTGTAGCTATTTTTGATTGATTAGTTTTGATCAAATCCCTAGAATTCGTAACAAATCAGTAGATGCCATGGAAAGTATTGGATATCTATTAGAAATCGCATCTAATCAACCCCGTGAACATTTTCTCATAGAACATTTCTTACTTCCTTCTTATGATCTTCCTGAAAACACTATGGTATGTGAAATCATGGGTCCAAATAACCCTTGGTACCATGATATTTACGCCTTCATCCACGATAAAACACTTCCTACCAATATGAAACCAATGCATAAAATTTATTTAGCATAGCGTGCCTCTCGTTACACTATTTTAGAAGAAACTCTTTATAAACGAGGTTACAATGGTACCCTACTCTTATGTCTTAATCAAGAGGAAGCCTTTAGTGTTCTAACTGAAGTCCACTTTGGCATCTGTGGAGCACACACAAATGGTATAGCTTTCGCCAAAAAAATCCTGTGTTTTTGGAATTATTCACCTACCATGGAAAATGACACATGCCATTTTTTCAAATGATGTGAAGCCTATCAAAAACATGACAATTTTATTCACACACCTTCCCAAGCATTGTAATCGATCACCACACCATGGCCCTTCTCTCAATGGGGGCTTGATCTCATCGAAAAAATTAGACGAGCGTCATTCATCGAACATAAGTTCATCATTACTGCTACCGATTACTTCACTAAATGGGTAGAAGCTATGCCTCTTACCTATGTTACTGACATTCAAATATCAAAGTTCATTTTTAACAATATCATCTGTCAATTTGGAATTCCATCCTCTCTTATCACAGATAATTATAAATCATTTAAAAATTAGGATGTAAAATAACTTGCCAAACATTTCCACATAAAACTTAAGTGGTCTACTCCATACTACCCCAAGGGTAATGGCCAAGAGGAGGAAACCAATAATACTTTAAAATCCATCATGGAAAAAATCATCAATACACATGGACGTAATTGGCACACTGAAATTTACCCCACTCTTTGGGCTTACCGTACATCTTAACGCACACCTACAATAGCCACCTTGTTTTCCCTCATTTATGGTTGTGAATCCATTTTACCTATTGAGGTTAAACTCCCATCCTTGAGAACTTCCCTTAAAGATATAATTAATGAGTATGAATATCAACAATCATGACTTCATGAGTTTGAGCTTCTCGATGAAAAATGACTTAATACCCTCAATCATATTCAAGTCTATCAAAATTGACTGTAACCCAGTTATCATAAAAAAGTAAGACCCAGAGATTTTGAGGTTGGTGACCTTGTTCTAAAAGAAAATCAAAAGAATGCCACTAAAGAGAGATAAAAACAGGTAAATTTTGATCCTAATTGTTTAGGACCCTATGTAATCCCAAAAATCCCCAAAAACAACAAAAAAATCCAAAAAATCCAAAAACAATAATAAAATAAAAATAGAAAAATCTCCACAAGTCTAAAACAACATTATAAAATCACAAAAGTCTAAAAAAATCTGAAAAAAACATTAGAAAATCCAAAAAATCCCCTTAAAATCCAAATAAACCAAAAAACATTAGAAAATATCCAAAATACAAATATCATTTGAAAATTCTTCAAAATCCAAAAGCATACAAAAAATCAAAAAATTCTAATTTTTTTGTAAAACCATAAAAAACCCCAAGAAAACTTAATAATCAACACAATCCTTCCTTTGAACTATCATCCCCAATAAATGTTCCAACCTTCTTATGAGTATCAAATTCAAACCACTTCCCCTCGCGTGAATCCTTGCTTGGGATAGATCTGGATCTCATTATTTCCTTGTTTGAGGACAATGACCCAATCCATTTTATGCCCTTGTACTCCTAATTAGGGGCACATCAAATCAATCATCACTATGGAACATGTTAGGGACATGTTTACTGGTTCTTGTGTTGAATTATTAGTTACAAGTTATTAATTACTTTATTTTATCTTGATATATTACAGGGAGTATCTCGATTTTATATACCCAAGTGTTCTCTCTAATATACTTATGTTATCTGATTGCATATCGTACTGGGGCATCATACCTTCTTGATGACCTCTATCTATGCTCTCCTACACTTGCATATCATATTGGGGCATCATACCTTTTTATGGCCCCTGTCTATGCTCTCATGCATATTACAGTCTAATCATCTCAATCTTTTATATCATGATGCATCATGTTATGTGCTATATTAAAATTAATATTCTTTCGTCACATGAGTATCTTCCTACATGATCAGCATATTACTTTGTACCCAATCCATTCACCCATACTAATACATTCCCCTTTTTGGGAATCCTACTTGATCACCATTGTAGTTTGCCAATCCTACTTAAGGATCTTTCTCAAGTAGCATTTGTTATCCAACAATTCCTAATCCCCCACCATAGTCATCATGTATTTTATCCATTCATCCTCGCCCCTCATTTCTACTCAGCCGCCACTTATCTCCATATTATCTTTCTCACCATTCTTGTCCCCTCTCACAAATTTATGGTCTTCCCTTTCCCTCTTTTGCTTTTAGATTGATAATCTTACTTAATCACCTTTTCCATGTGGGACTCTTATTTGAGGTATACCCTCTTCCTAAGATCTTCATTTTGTAGAAACTTCTCCACCATCTCCTCTTTCATCATATGACAATCACTACCACACACATCCTTCCACTCCACCTGGATCTTCTACTTATCACTCTTTCATCATCACTCTCACCACGTGGGCATCCCAATTAAGGATTCCCCTCACACTCTCCATGTCATACACCACATATGTTCCTCCATCCATTCATGTTACACTCCTTTGTTTCCTTTCTTCCTTGTTATCACCCTCTCTCACCTCCTCTTCCATTCTAGCATACATCACTCACTCTTTTCTCATCCTTCCTCGAATCTATCTTCTATCTTGGTAATATGACTTACACACTCTCATAGTATGGAAAATTCACTTGAGGGTTCCCCTTCAATCCATTTTTTCATACCCTCTTCTCATCAACTCTTTCAATCACTTACTTCTTCTCATCATTCTTCTACTTTTTAGTCTTGGCGATCCTACTTAACCATCCCCGCCACATGGAAATCTTACTTAAGATTCCCTCTTCAGGTTAATCAACCATATGAACTTCCCGCATCCCATCATATTTCCCCCATATTATTTCTTCTGTCTCTCGTCGTAATCATCTACTCCAACTATCCATTCTACCCATATACCCAATACATCCTTGTTTTTCACCTTTCATATCATCACTTCCAGTTTGGTTATCTTACTTAACCACTCGTGTGACATGGTGATCTTACTTAAGAGTCCCTCTTAAGGATGATCTGTCATCTTGCCTTTCCCCATCACCACACATCTCTGCCTTTCACTTTTTCTTGGCATTCCTCATCATCCCATCCTCTCATCATCTATATCGTCATCTTCTGCTTGGAAATCTTACTTAACCACTTAGGTGACATGGCGATCTTACCTTAGAGTCCCTCTTAAGGATGGCTTGTCATCTTGCACTTCCTCCATCTGATCCACATTCTCACCATCCACATTTTCTCTTCAGTCCCCATTATTGCATCCTCTAACCTCCTCTTCCATTCTTGCAAACACCACTTCCTAATTTCCAACTTTTCATCTCCATCATCCCTCGTTTTCCAATCTTACTTAACCACTTTTTTTGTATGATAGTCTTACTTCAGGGTACCTACCTAGGTTGACCTCGTCATTCTAGAATTCTTCCTTACCTCATTATTTGTTCACTCTATTGATTGCTTCTTCCACCTGGTCTCTCCTACCAACCACATTTTCCTCCTACCATTATCCTTTCTCAACCTATCATCTCACAACATGTCCGTCTACTATCTTCCACCTATAATCATATTCATTTCCCCCCATTTTCTCCTTCTTGATCCATCATCCTTTATACCAGTTTCTTGCCATTCTTTTCATGTCTTGTTTCCTTATCTTAACCTTGTTCATCCTCATCCTCCATGCATAATCTCCTCGTCCTTCACCTTGTCACAGACTTATCACTCATCTTTTTTTCACTCTTTTCATTCCATCTTCTTGAGTTATCCCACATATCTACCCCCATGCTTACCTGTCATTATTTTTGACATTACCTCTAACATTCTTTTAGCATTATCTTCCAGTTTCCACACTAATAATTATCTGGTGGAATCCTCCTAAAATTCACTCATCCCTATTCTACACGGCCTTGTTCCGTCTATTTAAACTTCTCCTTTTTTCATTCCTTCCTTCCTCGGTGCCCACTGATCATTATCTAGGGGATCCTCCTAACGTCCCTCATTGGCATTTCCTCTTACATTTCTCATTTACTCTCTCTTTTTCCACACTTTTCCTCCCATCCTTACCTACCAATAATTATCGGAGGATTTAACTTAACATCCCTTCACTGGCATTAGCCTCTTTTATCCCCCATTCTCTCTTCCCTTCCCTCCCTTTTCTCTCCTCCCACCCTTTCTTGTCGCTTCTTCCCCACCTCTCCATCTTCCCGTTGCCCTCTTCAATATCTTTACTATGTATTCATCATACATCCTTTGTCTATTGTCTCGTAATCCTTATATCCTCATTTCACGCATCTCCACATCTTTTCTAATCTGTGTCATTCCTCCCCTCTTTATTCATCCTTATGTTCCTAATGTCTGTTCACTCTATACCTATTATCCCCATTCTTGATTTCCTTTATTCTACATCAATTTCTCTGTTATCCTCTCCTCCTTTCCACACTTCTTGTTTTATTTTCTCTTTATCATCTTCTTCCCATCTTTTTCTTGTTCCTTGTTCATACTTCCCCATCAGTACCCTGTCCCTTTTTCACTATCAAGTCTTTTTTATCCCATCCTCATCCACATGCATCTCCATGTGGTTTGTTCCATATAATTTACCTTGGTCTTCCTGATGAGGACTAGGTTCCTTCAATCTTCTCCTTGTATTCACTTTATCCTCCCTTCCTCCCCCATCATTTTCACCTTCCTTCTGCCCTCCCCTCCTTTTCTCTACCACCCCTACCTTTTCACTCATTTTGTACCATAGTTTCTCATATTTTCTATGATATTTTCCACACTTTCTTGGTCCCTCGTAGTTTCTTTCTTTTCTCTATTCTACCTCCTCTTTCGTCTTCTTTAAATTCTTCATCATCCTCATCTTCTTCATTTTTCCATCCTTTTCTCCCTTTCTCTCATCTTATCTCTATTCCACTACTTTCATTTTGCACATTTCTCTCCATTTTTGTTGATTTTACCCCCTACTCTCATCTCGTCTTCTCCTTATTATTTATCGTTCCCCATTCACCTTACCCTTGTCTTCTTCACCTACTACTTCTACAATTTATTTCTTTTCTCAACTCTATCATCTCTTTCATTTTTCCATAATTTCTCTCCTTTCATTTTCTTCACTCTTCTTCATTTTTATATTTCCTTTATTTTGACTCTCTCTCCCTTTTTATTTCATAATTTCACCCTCCACTCTGTCATTTTCTTGTCTTCTTCTTGTTTTTTCTTCATCATTCCCTTCTTCCCCTATCATCCCTCTCTTTTAGTCTCTTCTACCTCTTTCTTTTATTTTTTTCCCTCCTCTGTCTCCATACCCTTGTCCCCTTCACCTCTGAATTTTCTTGCTCTTCTCATAATCAACCACTAATCATGTCCATTCCCTTTTCTATTTCTCATTGAATCCTTCCAAACATCCTTATACCAAAAATTCAAGGCCAATTGAATCCTTTTCTTCATTTGCGTTGTGTGGTTATTCCCTTTTCTTACACCCCATTCTCATCCTCATCTCTAAAAAATTTACCTCTCCTCTTTTTGAGAGCTCTGTCGTATATTCCATCCTCTTCAGTCATCTCGAGGGGACATCATCACACATATCCATAATCACATTTTCTCATGAAATTTTCATTTTCGAGGATACCATGACATCATTTACCTACCACCTTATACTCTCCCTAACAAATATTTTCTCTACTTTTTTCTTAGCAATTGAATTCTTCCCCCATTCTTACAAATAAAAGTTTATTTTACTTCTTTCTTAAAGAATACTTTCTCTTTTCTTCCTCTGATAACTTCTTATTAAAGGAACACCTTATTTTCAAATAATCTCTTCAAAAACCTTTGATCCTACCATTTGGGGCATATTCATTCATCTCATCCAAATTATTTGAAAGGATAATACTTTCATAGTACCCTTCCAAAGAGGGGAAAATGTAGACACCCTAATTTCACATCTATCCTAAATCAATTAATTCCCCCATCACATTTCCCACAAAAATACACTTCAAATTAATCAAATATAAATTGATTAATTATTATTTTCAAATCTAAAAATAACCTAATCCTTACCACACGTCATTATTCTCCATATTTCTCCAGTTTGAATTAAAAAATTTAATTAAATGCTCACCCACTCTTTGCGGACCCCACTCACCTAAATCCTCCACTTATGAATTAAAAATTCAATTTGAATCCTCACCCACTCTTCATGGACCCCACTCACCTAATCATGCCCACATTTTCAAACTATGATTATTTCAAATCCTCTAAGTTAATTTAATTCCCAGGTTATAAATACAGCCTTACCCCCTCTAAAAGACACAAAGAATAACCTTGGATATATTTTCTGAAATCTTGCATCCTTTAAGCATAGAGAATCCTTTCTACCTCATCTTAATGCCCAAATATCCCCATCTTGAAGCACCCCAAATCCATAATCACTTCATCCATTTGGTGCAAATTAAGTTGATCTTGTTGAAGAGAAGGCCTTGCTCAAGTTCGAGGAAAGAACCTATATTTCACGTAATCAGGGCTCATCCATGTTTCACTTCCCATTCTAATATTTTTTAAGGAATCGTGAAGGAGGAGGTATCTAGCTAGTTTCTTTACTTTCTTATTTATTAATGTATTTTCCTAGCTCACAGATAAATTCAAATGTTTAAAGATTTAAACTTGATTTTCTTAATGATAAATGCTTATGAATTATATAAGGAAAATTGACAATTAAAAAGTATCTGGATGTTGATATAAGCCTGTGATAAGTCTCTGACCTTGATGAAAGATGGTACAGGTAACTGGTGCAATCTTCAGGTTGAGTGATGAAGTGTTGATCTACAGGAGCTCCAAAAATGGCTTGAAAATGCTTGTGACTGTTGATAATGCCACTAATTGATAACTTAAATGATTTGGTACTCAGTGATGATATACATGATGCTATGAAGATTGAATGGGAAGTAAGAACTTTTGAATTGAAGTTGAGGATCCCCTTGAGAAGCTAAAAAAATGGGTTAAATAATCATTGGTGATTACGTGAATCACTGGCAATTTTGGGTTGTTTTAGTTTTGTTTGGAAAATGGTTGAAACAACTTCTAAAACACAATTTTTTTTTTTTGGATTTCGAGTGGTTAATTTTAAGGTTGTTGGGGGGTGTGTTGTGTTTGTTAAGGAGGTTCAAAAATAGGTTTAGATATGATTTGATTTTTCCTAAGTTGGCTTTTAGGAACATTCCTAGGTGGTTCAATTGGATTTAACAATTGTAAAGAAGGATTACGTGAGATAAGTGTGATAATGATGGGACATTGATGTATTTAACTGGATATGGATGAGTATTTGACTTAGGATATGGGGTGGGTTTAATGTTTTTAATTAATTAACTGAATAAGGATGGAAGAGATGTTCGATACATTTAATCAATGGCAAAAAATTATGGGTTTAGTATATAATCTAAGATATGAAATATCGATGCATTTAATAAATTTATTAAATAAAGATAAGGTGGGTAGATTATCAGTGTCTACAATATGATTGAAGAGATTGAGTGAATGTGGTGAGGTTCATTTCATATTTATACCCTTGGTAGTTGAGTATGAACCATGGAACTAGAGTGTGTCATAAGGAAGTGTGTTATGATGAATGTGCACTAGAAATATGTGTCAAAAATGTGCCAAGTGTGAAATGTGTATGATGTGAGGTTCAAGAATTTAGTGAGCCCTCAACAGTAAAGTGTGAACAAATGTATCAATAAGTGAAAGACACTTATGGATGACTATATGTGAAGCAAGAAGTGATATAGTAGAATTGAAACCACGTGACAATGCTATAAGGGGGAAGAGTAACCATGTTACCACCCAAGTGTATGATGTGTAAAAGTGCGCTATCTGATAAAAGTGAAAGATGAGGGTCCTCCAACTAATTCTTGTGGAGATAAAGGTGTGTGACCATGCTCTAAGATCAAAGGTGTATGAGACATATGATGTATTGGTGAGTGAGACCCATGTGTATGCAACCTAGGAGGTGATTAAAACTTATGTGAAGGAAACCGTGGAGGTAATGTGCACCTATGTGAAGGAGAGCATAAAGGTCATGGACACCTATGAAAATTAGAGTGTGAATGTGATGAACACCTTTGTGAAGCAAAACAAGGAGGTGATGTATACATGTGTGAAGTATCCTTCTAAGTGGTGGACATGGACTAATGTAATGGAAAAATAGACCTGACCGAGTAGGCCACGTGTGAATTGGCGATCTAGGAGAAAATTTTGCTTTAGATATGAGAGGTCGTTGGGACCTGGATACTCTAGTGAGTACAATGGAAACCTATAGAGGAGGTTGTGGCCATGGTGTGGATGGAGGAACACCATTGATATTAATGACTTTCCTATTTTGAATGAAATTTAGAGATAAGTGATTCATGAAAATGATAGCTTTACTAGTACGGATCCATGGAAGACCTAAGAAAATGCCAAACCCTTTGATAGATGGATCTACAAGAAATGGCACAAGCATGATAAGAGGACTAACTATGATTTAAATCTTGACATAATTGCATGATTTAGGATCCGGATATGAAATATGAGAGAGTGGATACCAGATAGTGACAAGAAGTGCAATATAACATGTGCTTATGAGAAACATAGATCAACCATGGTGTTATTGATAGAAATAGATCTAATAGAAGTACAAATGTGTAAGTGGTTAGAAGATAATGTAGCATGATGATCGTGGTCAAATAAATAAATGATTAGTGGAGATGCATCAACATGAGCAACTAGAAAATAAAGATCCCCTGATGCAGAAGGGGGCACTACGTGATATGTATGATTAGCTGAAGAGATAACCATTTGTTTTTCATGTTTATGAAGAGGGTCATTAATATTTTTAGGATTTTATTTTCATTAACCGGTGCGAGTGTTGTAGGCTTAGGAAGCTCAATTACATTATTATCAATAAGATCTTGAATAATATTTCGAAGTTTGAAACAACGATATGTAGAAATCCCAATGCATTGATGATAATCACATCTAAAATTTTCATTGTAATTGTGACCTTTAAGAATATATGGGTCTAGATTGAGTGGAGGAGGAAACCTAATAAGATTTCTCTCAATGATTTGTAGCAATATAATATGTTAAGCGCAAGGAAATTTAGTAAATGTACACTTCTAGGTAGTTTCCATCGAATCTTCTGAGGATTAGAAAAAGCATTGACAATAGCTTTAGCTTTAGTAGGTTTTGTAGATGGCTTGAAAGTTGATTTACTTTGAAAGGACATATAAGATGAAGCCTTCTCATGATACTTAAGCTTACAACTTAAGAGCATGGAAAATATTATCAAATAAAGGAGTGGTCTTAAAGATGACACTCTCCTATAGTTGAGATAAGAGAATTTGAATAAATAGATCTTGAAGTTTTGAGTTAGCGAGTAAATTAAACATTTTAGATAAGTTATTATTATATTGTAAGACATAATCTGCTAGATTCTCATTAGATCCTTGTTTAATTTTTACAAGTTGAGCATAGGAGATCTTAGAGCTGATATTGATAGAGAAATGAGCAAGAAAAACATTAGATAAATACGTAAAATATGTTACTGAATGGACAGGTATATCATAGAACCAACACATTGCATAATATTGTAGACTGCTAGGAAATATCTTTGCTAGTAAAGTGTGATCATCTATATAATCTAAACATGTAACATGAAATTCTAATATATTCTCTTGATGGTTGTCATGGCCCTTGAAGATGGGAATATTAGGTCTGAAAATGTTTAGAGGAAGTGCATAGGTGGAAATGGTAGGTGAAAAAGGAGTGTGGAGGATTAAAGTGGAATATAGAGATGGAGAGGTGTGAGAGCTAGGCAATTGAAGTTGATGAATTTGATTTTGTAAATCTTGATATAAAGAAGCTAAATTAGGAGTATTTTAAGAAGCACAAGGTCATGCATGAGAAGCATTAGGTTAAATGATGGGAGAGGTAGTAGTAGGAATGGAAGAAGGAATATGATGGGGTTGGGTGGAGGCCATGAAAGCTGAGGAATAATTGACAAGGGGTGCCAAAGAAACATCATGAGAGTTTTTTACAACAATCAAGGCATGAAGAATATATGAAAGATGTGTTGGATTATCACGTAAATCCTGATGAAAATATGTAAGCTTGTATAATTTGACTTGATCGACATTAGTGTTTACATCATATGAGTTCTTAATATCATATGCTTCAATTTTTACGATAGGAACTTGTTGAGAGTTAGGGAGGGTATTATCTGTTTTAGCCATTGATTTAGAAATCCTACGGAAAGATGGAGGAAGATCGAGATGCTCAAGAACCAAAATGAACACTACAGGTGATGGGTATAAGAATAAATCCATAGAAATAAGGTTGGAATCGAGTGAAAAGTTCACTAAATGATTTAACAAATATAGAAATGTATATATGTTAAATTCTAATTGCAGAGTTAAAATGAAATAAAAAAGAAATGAATTACAGATCGAACCTAAATAATAAGAAATTAAATTTTAAACCCTAATTACAAGAGAAGGGATGAGATACTTAGTTGATTTTGTGATAATCCTAAAATTGTGTTGGGATAGAGAACTAATGGAACATGAAGGAAACCTGTCACAACTGAGCCCAAAAAAATGCAGAACATCCAGGAATGTCAGGACGAGGGTGCCTGGACTGGGTCAGTGGTACCTAGGCGTCAAAAACTACTCTTGGATGCTTGTGACTGTGAAATTAGCCAGAAATTTATTTATTTTGTTTCACTTTTATTTCATTTCCCTTCTCTATTGGTCACTTGTATGTCACACTATGCTTGTGGAATTTGATTGAAACATGCAAACAGAAAGAGAACCTACAAAACCACAAAACACATCAAATCCTAAAAATAAAAGGATGAAAATGGGGAGTCGTACTGGCCTTGAAGGTCACTTGACTGAGTGAACTTACAATTCAGGAAATATACTACATTTTAGACTCCATGTAGTTTTTCATTTGTGTGTATAATCATGCCTTAGGTGGCTCTTGTGCAAGAAACACTTGATAGCAAGCAATAACTATATGCAAAAGATGTAAATAGATATGTTCATGGAAAAATGAACTTACCCACTTATGAAGTGTATGAAAAATAATACAGTCCCTTGTCCCTTGAATTTATTTTATATGGATGATTTGATGCTCTTGAAATTCCTTTTGACGTAACCTTAGGTGATGGTAATAGATTCTTAGAGCTTGGTCATTTATTATGGTCACATAGCTTTATATTTATATTATTCCCTTACTTGGATTTTTTAATTAACCACTGAAAGGATGATCACCAAGAAAATAAGATTCCCAACAACTAGAAAATAACCAAAATATGTGAGCAAGATACAAATAGGTGGGGGTTCCTATAGGGGATGAGGGTGGCTAGACATTGGAATCTTCACTGGGTGATGTTGTCCTAGGTTAGAAAATCTTAAGTAACAAAGTTTAGACTGGGTAGTGGGGTGTGTAATACCAAGATGAAAACCAAAAAGAAACTAAAGAGGCCAAAGATAGTGATCAATTAGTATTTTTCTCTCTTAGGAATCAAATGAATAGTATTATGTGATCAAAACCCTAAAATATACCCAAAGTGCATGATTTAGTGTCTACAGGTTCTTTTGCCTTGTATTTTTACTTAATCTCATTCTTTTTCACTAGTTACTTCAGACCTGACTAACTTAGACTCACTCTTAGGATTTTTAATCATCTTGAACACCTTCTTAACCTTCCTTTTGAATGTTTGACACCTAATTTTTTACCTAGGAGACTCATTTTGATAGCAATACTTTGAAAAGTGTCCAAGTTCATGACAATTGTAACACATAACTTGATTATTGTTTCCATATGGATGTGGACTGAGATTCTAACAATATTTAACATCATTTTAACTATGAAACCTCCTAGATACGTGTCCAAATTTGTTGTAATTATAACATATCATCTTATTCATAATTCTTGATTCTTCTTCTCTCCAAAACTGATTAGATCATTCATATAATAAATATTTGGAAGTGTGTCCCTTTTCTTGATAATTGAAGAAAACTACATTCCTTGCTTTCTCATATTTTCTATCCCTTCATGGATTTTCATCTATAACATGCTTCTTACATTCATTAGCTATATTTCCAAAATTATTACAAGTAAATCCATAGTCATTAAAGGTTCTTTCATACCTTGATGCATTAGGTTGCCTGACTGAGTTAGACATTGAATATTTCTCCTTGGCCTTCTTCATGTTTTTTTTCTTCTTGGCCAAGTCTTGTCATCTTCACATTTATCCATAGGATATCCTTTAAATCCTAGTCCTATCTTATTTCCTATTGCTCTTTGACTATCCAAAATTTCATCAAGAAATTCAGATCTCTTCTCCAAATTTCCATACATCTTCAACCTATCGTTTTCTTCTTCTAGGTCATCTATCAAGATTCTCAATTCTTCATCATGTCTAACGAAACCCTCTTCTTTTTTCTTTAGGGATTTTGACACACTTTCAATAAGAGATTCCATCTCCTTAAGGGCTTGACCATATTCATATTCCATATACTTGTTTTCCTTTTTCAATCCATCAATGAGGGACTCAAAAATCTCAAACTTATTTTCAATAACTACTTCATCTAATTTACCCATTCTTGTGCTTCAAATATCTCCTCTAAGCTACCAAAATTGTTCCTAGATAACCTTACTCTGATACAATTTTTTAGAAAACACAAGCATTGAGAGGAGAAGGGTGAATTATTGCTTCTTAAAACTTTGAAAACATTTCAATAACTTAGCAAGCAATTAAATATTGATTAGCCTTTATCATGAGAATACCATGACATTCACACATAAGAAAATGAAGAGAAAGTACACATGAATGAAATGTTTAATGTGGGTAACCATTAAAGGGATAAAAACCCATAGAAATCAATGCATTAGTGTGGACAATTGTCCTATAAAGATTAAAAATATTTTAGTTTTTTTAGCACCCACTCAACTTCAAGCACCCACTCCAAAATTTAGCCAAGCACCCACTTAACCTTTAGTAAGCTCCTACTTGTATAGAAGGATCAACTCATAAGAATTCAGTCAAAAATCCAATTAACCTTTTTCAAGCTACAACTTACAAGGAAGAAACAACTCCCTAATATTCTATTCATCCACTTAGAATTCTACAATATTTTGATCACCTTCATCAAGTTGTCTGATACAACAAATTTTGATCTCATATTCAGCTCTTATCTCTTCACTCTTCACCCTCCTTTACTCCCCTTGATTCACCTCTTTTCTCATCACTTCATTATCCTATAAGTACAATATTTAAATCATTTTTCAAATACACATATTTTCTTTCCTTTCTCCTTATATGACACCTATAAAAACTACTCTATCATGTATGCTTACTGTTGCAAAAATTACAATCATGAAGGCATTTCACATACTCCTTGATTCACCTTATTTTTCATGTACTCATACTAGCTCAAAAATATAGTCATCAAAACATAATTTTCATACACACTAGAGCACAAAAAAATATGAGAGTTAAATTATCTTATGCCTCTTACACTTCATATTCCAACCCATTGAAATTATGTCCTCATCAATTCAAATGCAATACTTGAAGTGATATCATCAAAACTATCATATTGACATCATCAATTTTATAGGCATGTAAGTTACAATTGAATTCCTTATTTGAGTTTTCATAATACTTAGAATACTTAAAAGGGACCAGAGGAAGATCTTAAAATTTATCAATACATGAACCAACATAAAATATTATTCTTATAACTTAACATATGACATCTTCTTGTGTAACGGTCATTCCTTTTGTCTTCTTCCTCTCAACATACCCTTTTTTATTGTCTAGGAAAATACGTAATGAATTTTTTTTCATGAAATATTGTATAATTTAAAAATATCCTCTCATTTTCCTCTACACCCTTGAAAAACTTGGAAACTCTCCATTTTCACACCAAGTCTCTATTAAGACTAATCTTCTCCACTACGTGTATGAACTACAAAAAGTAGTTTTCAATTCAGGTGCAAGAGATACAATTTCAAGTGATGTAATGTAATGAAATAAAGAATCATGACTCTCAAATATGTCCAATCCATCTTCACATGTTTTAAATTTTTTAGGTTAGGACTAAAGATTTCATTTCAAGCTCTTCTTCTCAGCTGTATTCTCATGGTCATGGAAGAGCAAAACACAATCATGAGATTACATCACCAAAAACAATGTATGAACATTCAAATATTATAAATGATTTTATAATGTCATGTGTGATATTTATATAACCTTAAATGACTTGGATAAAATCAGAAAATTTTATTCACATCATGCAACACAGTTTAGAAAAGGGTTTCAAAGGTTTTGCAAACACAAAAAACTAGTCCTCACAAAATGAGTTAGTTCAACCATCAAACCACATAAGAATAACACATAAGATACCTTTATGGAAACATATTTACCTTTTTCATATTTTCATCTTACAAAAAATCTTCATTTCATGGTTTTTGGCATGAATATTCTTGCATTTTTGAGACATCTCACACTAGGTTTCAGGTCCTAAAAACTGGTCTTCTTCTAGAAGGTTTCCAACACACAAAAACACTCTTTCATGTAATAAAAAAAACATGGATAACTTAAAAAAGGACATCTAACCCATATAAAAAAATCACTTGAATAGGTTATCAGATTAAATTCACACTTACACCCTTATCTCTCAAACCTTCTTGATAGGCTTAACAGAGGCAGTTTGCACCATTATAACTTGGACTTGAAATAACTTTACCATATCAACATATGGGCTCAAAAATTTCATAAATGACTTATCTCAACTATCTATGCTCACAAAATTATTCTAAAACATGCATTTACATCATCATCCCTTCAAAACAACTTGACTAGTTTTAGCTTTGTTAGGCTTTAAGTGGTAGTGCATCTTATGTGACTTGTTTCACAAAAAAATTGCAAGTAACATACCTAGATTTATTCATGATCACTTGGGGAACATCCCGATATTTCTCCCACATTAGACCTTTCATCATGAATCCTTCATCACATGACTTCACAAGAAAATATTTAGAAAATAGTGATTTATGTGTACTTTCTCACCACACTTGGAGCATCAAAATACCAAAAAATTGAGCTATAAGGAGTCTTCTACATTCCTAACTAACTAAATCATATTTCTCAATTTATTTTATGACAAAAAAATTTATTTCTTCTCCATCGCTCTAGAGTTAGGATTTTGGGAGGGTTTGAAGCAACTTAAATTATTAAGCATTGTTCATAATGTTCTGACATTCCTTAATCCTCATTCCACTTGCAAAATTAAATAGGTTTCATGCCCCCAAATTTGGTGAAAATATTGGGTCACAATGCACAAGTTTATCATACTAATGAGCACTTCAAAACTGCCCATCGAACTGGAAATGGCCATTTATAGAACTCGATAGGACTTAAACTCAAATTTATTGCTTCATCATTTGCATCATGGCATGAAATTTTTTCCAAAACATAAGTAAAACCTCCTTCACATGTCTTAATAATTATTCCAGTCTGCACTTTCCAGAAATTCACATGTCCCAAGACTTATTTGTACATTCTTACTTAGCTTGTTCTAAAGGAAATGCTTCCAAAATACCTTATGCATGCCTCTACCATCTAGCTTGTGACCTGTAGTATCTTCTTCATTCTCTCTACCATGTCATTATACACTTATGATTTAACTACTCTTCCTTAGCTTTCTTTGTTCCATACTCCATGATATGCTTGCACTAGGTTTTTGAAATAGGCCTAATTCTGTTAGTTTCACCTCGTGTTCCTTGAACATGCCATGTTCTTTTCATAAAACTATATTAACAAACCCTATTTATTTTTTCCATGCCTTGATAATTTTTTTCTAGATTCCTCATTACTTTAATCTACCATTCCAAGTCATCCTCCTGACTAGGTCTAAGGATTAGGCCTACTAGACCAAGCCAATTTCATTGTCTTCACCTTTACAATCAAACAACATCTTGTTTTTCCATGACATAATCATTCCAAGCCTCCAGTGGACTTCATTCACCTTTTTCATTAATGATTACACTCTTTTTTTAATCAATGACAACACTAAAAGAAACCACATGCCAACACACCCATAGTGTTGTAAAACAATTAAGCCCTGTAGGCTTGAAAAATAAGATCAAGAAATTACAAATATGATAAGCATGATGCAAAAAACATGGGACACCCATAGTGAAACAATATAAGAAAGGAATTTAGGCCACAAAAAAGGAAAAAAAGTGATCAGTAACATACACATAGACACAAACATGTATACATGAATCAAAAGTGTCAAAACGTGATAATATGATGTATTAAACAATATAGGTGAGATAAATAAAGTAAGATATGTCAACACTGCACAAGACACACATGTTAATCATGTTAGTTTGAAAATAAAAAATTACACAATGTATATAATTGAGCATAAATGAGGAAGTGAAAATGAATTGTAATAGAAAAACAAAACCTATAACATGTTAATGGATTTACCCCAAATGATGAGAATGTAAGGAAACATGAGTTCTCCTCTAAGTGTGTATTGATATGTGTGTCCTACATCTAGCTCAATATACCAAGTGAACACATGTGTGTAAATAGGTAAAGTGTTTTATCTATCCAGCCAGAGTGACCCAAAACATGTATAAAGTAAAGTGCTAACAAGACAAGTAAAATGCACATGTGCTGATATTCTATTTTTGCAAATATTGAAATGTTTTTGTATTATCATATTGAATAGCTATGTACAAAATAGGTGGGTAGAAAGAGAGCTATCTAAGGAGAACATCTCGAGGAAGTGAAGAAGATAGGGCATTTTAGATTGAAGCTTAGTCCTTAAATTTGTAAAATAAGGTATGATAGAAGTATTGGTGAATCTATGAGTGTGTGCAGTAGAATACCAAAGAGCTATTGGATATAATATGAGTGAAAGGATTTGATTTTATATTTTTGATTATAGTATGATACTGAAAGAGAATAAGATGGATTAATATTGATTTTGAGTGGTGTGTAAGACACATTTTGATTGAAGAGATAGCTTATGATGACCATGGATATGATTAAGAATATAAGAAAACATGTGTAAAATGTGACCCCTATCAAAGTGTGACTGGGCATGGAAGGAAACCTATTTATGGAGGTGAAGGGAGGGAGACTCGCCTATGACCCTATTCATTTGTGAGGGTATAAGGCATAATGATGTGACATGATGTATAATTTAATTGAATAAAATATGCATGACCACTATATATTATAAAAATGCATTCTTACTTAATGATTTGATTATATACTTCGTGTAAATTTGGGAGTAGATCCTTATTTTCTATAAGACATGGTATGGTGTGTAACCCAATGAGAATTGTTAAGTTGTTGAAATATTTTTAATGATTCCAATAAAAAATATCTCCTTCATCAGATTTATACTCGAGACTTTACAAATTCTCATAAGACATATCAGGGTGTATAGAGTCATCATAATTGTAATTAGGAACAAATTCATCTCAATGATAAAAATTGAGTAATATTGATAAATTACTACCATACATGAGATTATTTTGCATGCTACCCCCATAAATATTTTTTGATGTATCACCTTGATCATCATCATTGTTATCATTATCCATAGTATTCACCCAATCATCAAAATTTTCTAAATGGAGCCATACACGTAATTGGGTATGACCCTCAAGATTTTCCTATATATTCTCTAGGTGGTCTGAGGTCATATATACAATAGGTAATACTTCCATGACATGTATGTCATTCTTATCCTCTTGTTTAATAGGTGGTATTTTTAGTATTACAGATTTTGCATCATACGATATTGCATTTTTTTCATTGTGCATGGGGAAAAGTTAGGAACCCATTTAGATTTACAAACTTGAGATGAATGTGTAACAAATGGAATAAAGCCCTTATGTTTAATTTGTTTTATTTTTCATTGAAATCATAACAATATTTATCGCAATGTCCATTAATTCTATGATAATTACAAAATGGTTGGCCTTTATTTCTATCAAGTTGATTGTATGGGTAGTAGTGGTCAGGTAACAAATTGATTAAGTGATTTTTCAGTAGTGTAAATAGAATATCATGTTGTGTAGCATGTTTTTCAAACTGAATAGGTTGATTTCATAAAACATACACATTATTACCTATATGTAGGAATTTCATCTCACTTGTATGAGAACATATAGTGAACATAACACTTATATCACAATTCTGGTCATTGGCCTTAGAAATATTGTGATGCATAGAAAGAGAACTACTATGTGCATTGGAAGTATCCTTGAGATGTTGTGTCTTTTTCTTGAGAGATGTAATTGTAGTATTCGTAGCTTGGATTTGAACCTGCAATCATGGTATAAAGCTTCAATATAATCCAAGATACCCTTATGAAATGTGTCATAATTACTAATAGAAGGAGCTGAAATATGACTCAAAATTGAATTCAGATGGGAAGGTGTCATATTATCAGGGATCTTTCTTTTGTGTACTAGTAGTGTCTCTACATGTTGGGTGTCACTGAAGTAAATGACATGTGGATACTTTAGAAACTATGGCATGGTCCATGTTTGTAGAAATGGATATAATAAACTCCAATGAGATAGAAAATAATAGGGATCAAAATATGGAGTGCCAATAATCAAGAGACCATGGGATGAGACCCAAAAAGTGACCATCATCAAATGAATAAAATGACCATATTTTAAAATAGAATTTCAATTTTACAAAATAAAAAGAGGTATTTTTGAACATAATTATGTTAAATAAAAATCTCCAATGGATTTTTCCAAAAGTGTTTATTTTCTGATTATGCCCTACTCACTAAAAATAGTAATTTTGAATTTCCAAAACAAGAGATAAAAATTAGGGAAAAACATAAGAGGTTTTGTTAAATATTTAAAAAATTAAAAATAATATCAAAGGAATTTGAAAATAAATTTTTTATTCTTAAGATATGAAACAAAATGTGATTTGACAAGTAGAAGCCGTAGAAAGTGACCCAATGGGTCAAACTAACCATAAAACCCTAGGAAAATTTGTGAAAACCATATTTAGAGAATATAATAAATAGAAATAAGGTGTGGATTTGAAGATAAAATCCAAATACAAACCCTAAGGAAACTAGGGTTCAGATATCAACAAGCATAATACACAAGGAACCAATAAGATCCTAGATTAGGTGAAGGGATCAAATAAAAGTTGGTTCACCAAAATGTTTAACCCTAAACTAAATTTTGTGTCAATTTAATTAGTTGTAATATATACTAGAATTTATTTATAAATATAAAAAGGATGATGCAATAATAATACTAATTCATATTTATAACTCATATTAAATATGAAGAATTTTCATACACCAATTAACCTAACATGCAATTGAAAGCATAAAATGGAAGTATATATTCACTTAGCTAATTCTTGATGATTTATAGAGAGATATGGGACTGTGTAAAAGTTAAATAGGAATATATGAAAGTCAGTAACATTTGTAACCTAGATTGTAACTATAACTATACCTAGGTTAGGAGCGTACCATTAGGTAAGGATTGCACTGTATAGTCTAACCCATTCTATAAGATCTTGAGCACCTTTGCAACTTTATATGTTGCTCACCTTCCTGGATTTAATTTTTCACTATCAAACCATAGTTTTCAAACATGCAATGAGGCTCTCTAAATGGACTAAACACCACTTCAATCCCTAGACATAGATGAAGTGTCCTACGAAAAAAAATCAGAAACATTGTGGGCATCCATGTGCACTACCAATGTTGGCATTATTTTGAACATACCTCAGATTGCACGTCATTATCCACCTAGTATGTGATTTCTAAATAGATCAATTAGATTTGGTATTTACTTTGACCATGCTTACTTTGACTTGTCTCTTACTAAAAAACTTAGAGAGAGGATGTTTGAATTCTTGTACATAAAGTATAAGACTCAACAAAATATGTCAATATAGAAGTGTAGTTAGAGAACATGTCATCCAAGACTTTACAAATAAGTGAGGAATATATGGTATGTCCCTAACCAAACTGAAAAATGCTAGAAAGGATAAGAAAACATGCAAAATTAAGTTTGATTATGGAAGGATGACGTTTATCTATGGATTTTTTATATTACATTCTCAAAATTTGTTGGCATGTCAATGTGAAAGGATAAACAAGCTAAAAATGGACCTTATAAAGTGCTACGAGGTAATGGAGAAGTAAACTTTATCTTAGCATGAGTACATAGTCAAATCAAGGGTTTCCAAAGTACAATTTACCGAATTTCAGTGTCTACAACACACACACACACTCATGATGTGAATTGAAGCTTAATTGGCCCCAATTTGATCACATATTGATCTAATTATCTTATTAATTCAATTAAGATTTTTTGGAGCAATATGATACCCAAGAACATAATTGCAACTACATGATTTAATACTAAATTGGCCCTAAATTTATCATTGTTTAAAATAGTTACTTAATTAGCTCAAACATAGATCCAAATTTGTATAATTTGATCCCTCTAAACCTAATGTTGATTATATAATATAATTTGGGGCTCAATTGGACCTAATTTCAACACTTATTAAAGAAAATACTACATTTTTTCAATCAATGATGTAATTTACACCAATTTAAGCCTTTTGAATCTACTTTTGACTATAATATGTTATTTAAGGCTAAATATGTCTTAATTTCAACACCAATTGAGCCAAATACTCAACTGGTTCATTTAGGGATATAATTTGGACTAATTTTAGATACACAAACGTAACTGGGATTAAAATATGTCTTAACGCTCAAATATCCTGAATTTTATTATTTCTTTAACCAATTACTTGATTAGCTCAATTACAGATGTAATTTGGGCCAATTAGAGCTTGGTTAACCTAATTATTGTAATATGTTGTGATTTGGGGATTATTTGGTTCCATTATCATCACTTAATTGATTTGTTCAATAAAAGATGCAATTTGGTACAATTTTAGCCCCATGAATCTAATTGTGACTATATAATATTATTTTCATCAATTTGAGCACCATGAACCTAATTGTGATGGTACAATATCAATTTTAGTGCCATGAAGTTGATTGTGAATATACAATATCAAATTTAGCTCCATGAACCCTATAACAACTATACAAGATAATTTTCTTCCATTTAAGCCCCATAAACCCAATTTTGAGTAAATGATTCAAGTGATACAGCCATTGAGTAAATGACTTGATTGAATCAATGTACTTAGTAGGTTGCTCAATCACTAATGAAATTGGGATCAATTAATCCCATAAAATAGCGCACATTCATTATTAGATTGGTAGTACACAAACTAGCCCAAATTACATCGATTATTGAATGGATCAAGTAATTAATTCATTTAGTGATGAAATTGAATCCATGTTATCCCCAAATAACATTTCATATTTGAAATTAGATTAATGGGGATTTAAGTATCCTATGTTACCTCTATAATTTCACTAATTGATTATCACTTTGCTAAGGCCCTAGTTGCTCTCTGAGGAATTGAATGGCTAGGAATCTCAAGGTTAATAGTTTAATTATGGAGGGGAATTCTCATAATATAATTAACAATCTCTCTGGTACTCAAACACCCAATAGGACCATCAATGATTTCATTAAGGAAGGCAATAAGCTTTGTAATGGTCTTAATATTATCATCCAACATGTGTATAGGGAGGGAAATAGTGTCACTGATGCACTTGCTAATGTTGGTGTTCACATGAATAATTATATTGAATGGCATAATGACAAGGACCTCCCCTACACAACATAATCAATCATCATTAATGAAGCCTTGGCCTAAAACATCATTGTAACTTAAGTGACAACCTTCACATGTATGAAATTTACCTTCATGGTACTTTCAAAAAATTGATATTATTTTAATCCTCCCTTTAAATGTTAAGGATATTTTCATTGAAAATCAGAGCTGGATTAAGGAGAAGGGATTTTTCTGAGTCACAATTTGTGGATACTATTTTTCTATCAAAAGGCTAGTTTATTGCTATCATCAATCTGTTATCACCTTGCCACCATTTTAATTCATGATGGGATGGCCATTGTGTAGAGTGGAACTAGTATTTGAACCTCAATGGTAGGATAATGTCCCACTTTGGAATGCCCTAAATGTAGGAGGATTCACATAATTCATTCAACGGATTAGGGGCCATGACCAACATATCTCTCTGAAATTTCTAGATAATTGTAAAGATAGAAACATAAAATTCAAGGGCATATATTTCAACATTTCAAATTAATTCATCTCCTTCATCATGGGCCTCAGTATGGAGGGCAACAAGTTCTTTCGTAATAAGTTTGATAAGGATTCTGAGGAAAGGTTCTTCTTGGATGAAGGTGAACAAATTCAAACAAAGTGTGTTGCTATCTTATGTTCCTTAATTCCACATTCTTTTCATGAGTTGGCCCGCATGGTGGTTTCTACATAAAAGTTGAAGGAAGGTTCTCCACTATTCCCCTACACCATTTTTTCCTGCTCAATCACTTCTAGAGAGATGCAAAGCTAATTATGTCGTATTATATTTTTCATTCGCTGGAAAAATGCATTTTAGAGGTTTAAGGGCATAGACAGGTTCTTCCACTCCATTAGGGAGTCATCTTCCTTATCAATCAATTCATTATGGATGTTATTGCAAATGATCTCGGTCCTTCTCTAGCTCCTCCTCCTCCCCAGCAGCCTCGTATCAGATAAAAAAATCCCAACTATTGATTGTCTAAACCTCCTCCTACTAAACGGGTCCTCATAAGATCTATGAAAGATAAGGATAAAATTGGAGTTGAGATCTCTCTAGATATTATCCTTTGTAATCCTAGTGCTCAGGCCTTGCCTACCATTCTTGTAAAGTTTAAACAACATGTTGATGAACTGAAAATTGTTGAAGATAATGTTGATTTTATCCTAAAAGCTGGTAGCAAGACCACAGACTCTGCCTCCATTACCAGTCTACAAGAGGAAGTTAATTCACTTACTGGAAAAATCAAATCTCTTGAGGAGAAATAAAACAACCAAATTTCCATTCACATAGTTGTTCTTGACATCCTTCAGGTGCATATCAACCAGATTTGTGATGTAAGTGGTATTCCTACTTCATCTTGGAAGAATAGGAATATTAGTAAGAATTTCTTCAAAGAGACCCATCTTGACCCTAATATTGGAGTTGATTTGAATCTTTATAATAAACTTAGGGTGGCTCTCAAGGTGTATGGGAAATATGTAATTTAGTGTCTTTGGTATCTTGTGTTTTTTGTGCAGCTGTTATTATAATGTTCCCGAGATGCTATTTTTTTGTTTGATTGTTGTAGGGATTCTTGTAGGTAGTTGACCCCTACCATTTTTCTATTATATTTCTATCTATATTTTTTTATTTTGGATGGGGTGTGGCCCCCATGTCTCTAAAAAAACCAAATTTTAATTCCTTGTGCTCTCGGCTATTGAGCCTTTTTTTATTGTATTAAGGGTATGGTTCTTTCAAAACCATTTACCTATAAAAAATCACTAATTAACTAATCAGTTCAATGAGTGATGTAATTAATTAATATTAATCTCTAAATTACATAGTATAGTCCCAATTAGTTCAATGTGTGATGTAATTGGGGCCAAATAACCCCTAAATTCTACCATATAGTCATAATTAAGTTCAAAGGGATAAACATGGCCCAAATTGTATCCTATCTTGAATGAATTGATTCAATTAATGATGAAAATTCAGCCAAATGATCCATAAATCACATTTTATATTTATAATTAGGTTAAAATGGATATAATTGATCTGAATTACCTCTACTATTGAAGTAATTGATTAATTAGTCCAACGAATGATGCAATTAGGGACTTTTATGCCAAAATTCACATTGTATAGTCTTAATTGGTTGAATGTGTGATTTGATTTGGGCCAATTAAGCCCCAAATCATATCGTAAAATAGTATTTAGGTTAACTCAATCAACTTATCCCTAATTATAGTTTTTTAACCAATTGACTACTTGTATAATTAATGATGTACCTGGGAAAAATTAAGCTCAAAATCACATAATACATCACAAATAAGTTCACGTAGCTCAAATTATTGTGGATTGCATTTCTCGTTAAACCAATCAACTAATTGGTAGAATCAACAGTGCAACTAGGTCTAATTAAGACCAAATCACATCATATAGTCACAATTAGGTTCATAATGGTTCAATAGGCCAAATTTATCTCTTTGGTTGTGCCAACTGACTAATTTATTTAACTAGCGATAGAATTAGGGCCTATTTATCCCTAAATAGGATAGTTTAGTTGAAATTAGGCTAATGCTGTTCAAATTAGCCCAAATTTCCTCTCTACTTGAACCAATAGACTAATTATGTAATATGTGGTGTAATTAGGTGAAAGCGTTTGCAAGAATCAAATAAGAAATGATGCACCATGAAGTAGTTTCATTCCAACGGAATAATGAGAGCTCCAGTGTAATCACAAGGAAGAATCGATCAAAAATGGAATAAATTGATCAACAGAAACAAAGCTTGCACATAGAGGAAAGACAACGGAGTGTCTTAGCATGCTCATAAATGAATAGTAAAAGGGTACATATATGGTGTTGAATAACCCTAGTGCATGACTCAATAGCAAACCCTAAACCTAACCCATATGAGATGACCCTCTAATATGAGACGAGGATACATAGGATAACTCACACCAACACTCCCCCTTCATCGAAGTTGGGGTAATGGCTATGATGAGTCAAACATAAAGAGAAGACACTCCTAAAAAACTAAGAAAGATGTCTCAGTGGGGCCCAGAAACTAAAGGCCTGTTAAGGTGTCCATTGACAAACACAATCTTCCTAGAAGAAGAAAAAGAAGGACTACATAGCCTGAAGAAGATGAGCAGCTACATAAGACCTCACCCCAAGAAGAGACCGTAAGTGAAGAAACTTCATCTCAGTGAAGGGCTTGGTAAATAAATCTACAATCTGATAAGCTATCTGAATGTATTGAATGCCGATGATGCCATCATGAATAAGCTATCAAATAAAGTGCATATGGATCTCAATGTGCTTCGTCCACTGATGCTGAACTGGATTTCTGAAAATAGAGATTGTTCTCATGTTACCACAATAGATAATGGTAAGCCACCAAAAGTGGATGCCAAACTCTATCAGAATACCCTGTAGCCAAATAGCTTTTGTGGCAGTGTTAACTAATCCTTTGTATTCTACCTCTGTAGATGATAGCACAATTGCATTTTGCTTCTTGCTAGACCAACTAATAGGACCTGAACCAAGAGAGAAAATATAGCCAGAAGTAGATTTCCAATGATCTAAGTCACTGGCCCAATCAGAATCTTTGAACCCAATGAAGTCAATATCTACCCCTCTATGATAGTGAATGCCATCAGTATAAGTGCCATGAACATAATGAAGGATTCGTTTAGCTACTTTCCAATGTAGATCATGTGGCTCCTGCATGAATCTAGACAAGATCCCAATAGCATATGATAAATCTGGTCGAGTGTGAGTCAAGTAAATCAAGCTCCCCACCAACTGTCGATAAAGAGTACCATCAACCAAGGGAGTAGAGCAATCTAAAACCAACTTAACCCCAGAAAGAAAAGGAGTGGAGAAGACTTGCAATCAGACATCTGAAAATGAGCTAGAAAATCAAGAGCATACTTGGGTTACGAAATCAAGATTCCTGAGTCAAATTGTGAAATTTGGATCCCAAGGAAGTAATGAAGTAGACCTAAGTTAGTCATGGAAAACTTGTTGGCCAAGGTGATCTTCACAGAATCAATAATAGAGGAAGAGCTGCATGTGATCAATAAGTCATCAACATATAAAAATGAATGAGTATGGAGTCATCTTGCTATAGAATATAAACATTTGGATAAGAATGACACCTAGTAAACCCTGATGTAAGTAAAAAGGAGTCCATCTTGGCATACCAAGCCCGAGGGGCTTATTTAAGGCCATAAAGAGACTTCTTTAACTTACAAACGAGGGAGGGATCTTGGACATAACCCGAAGGTTGTTCCATATAGATCTCTTCCTCTAGGTCACCATGAACGAAGGCACTCTTAATGTCCATTTGATGGACTTTCCATCTATTCACTGTGGAAAGGGCTAAGGTCAATCAAATAGAAGTCATCTTCACAACTGGAGCAAAGGTTTCAGTATAATCAACCCCAATTATCTAGGAGAAATCCTTACCTACTAATTGTGCTTTAAACTTTTCAATGTCTCCATCTACTCCATACTTTGTTTGGAACACCCACTTACACCGAACGATTTTTCTTCCTTTCAGAAGAGTGGTGAGATCTCAAGTATCATTCTTCATGAGAGAGTAATACTCCTCATCCATGGTATAATCCCACTCAATAATACTAGAAGCCTCCCAGAAAGACCATGGATCTGAAGCAGAGTCGAAGGAGTGGTGTCCAACAAAATCTGAGCAAGTATGTCTCATATCTGAAGTATCTCCAACTAAATCTCCATCAATTTGTAAATTTTTCCTAGCCTAAAGAGGACTAGGAGGATCAGGCTCAAAGTTAGAAGATTCTTCACTTGAGTGAGAAGGGACATAGTCCTCATCATCACTACTATCAGAATCAGAAGACTCAAAGATCTGATGGTCAGGAGGATCAGGAACAGGATCACGCTCAACAATATCATCATTTGATAAGTCAGAATCCAAATTAGCGAGCTGAAAAACATCAATAGGTGGAGAAGTAGAAGTCAAAGAAGACTCATCAAGCTTAACACTTCTCTCGATATACAACTCATGAGAAGTAGGATTCATCAATCGATATCCCTTCATGCCATCAGGATACCCTACAAAAATACAAGGTTTGGATTGTGGTTCCAAAGCCTTGTGTTTCTTCTTGGGCATCTAAGCCATAGCCTTGGATTCAAATACTTGAAAGTGCTCAACATCAGGCTTACGTCCAAACCAGGATTCAAAGGGTTTCATCCCTCTTACTACCTTGTGTGGAACACAGTTCTGAATGTAATTTACATAATTCACTACTTCGGCCCAATACGGTGGAGGAAGAGACTTCGAGTGAATCATATAAGTGGCCATCTCCTTAAGAGTATAGTTCTTTCTTTCTGCGACTCCATTTTACGAAGGGCTATACACAACTGTACGCTACAAAGAGATCCCTTCAGAAGTACATAAATCCATGAACCTATTATTTACATATTCACCTCCATTGTCGGTTTGAAGAACCTTGATAGACCATTCTGCCTGTTTCTCAACAAGAGCCTTAAAGTCCTAAAAATGTTCAAAGACTTCATACTCAAGCTTAAGAAAATATACCCAAGTATATCACGAATAGTCATCAATGAAGGTTAGCACATAAAGAACTCTAGTAAATGAAGGAGAAGTAAATGGACCAGAAACATCGTTATGAACAAGATCCAAAGGACAAGTGGCTCTCCAGGATTTTCCTTTGTCAAATTTCTTTTTAGAATGCTTTCTAAGGGTACAACCCTCACAAAAACCCTTACAAAACTTGATGCGAGGCAACCCATTGACCATTTTATTTTGGCTCAATTGTTCAAGGTAGTGATAATTTAGATGTCCAAAATGCTCATACCATAGCTTACTAACCTCATTTGCATGAGTGAGCAAGGCAGTGGGCATAGAATCAGAAGTAAAATGGGAAAAGGTATATAACTATGAACGGTGATCAACCTTTCCCTCAGCTACTGTAGTGTCATTATTAAGCTCACGAATAATCACCAAGTTAGGACTGAATTCCACTCGCATTCCTTCACCAAGGTGAGTCATTTGGTAAACCGATAGGAGATTGGTAAAGTGATCAGGAACACTTAACACTTGGTTAAATGTTCCCCCATCCATCTCTACTGATCCACTACTAGAAACTGACACTGTTGTGTCATTACCCATCGTGATTTGGGACATTTCACAAGGTTCAATGTTGGGAAACTCAACATGTGAAGAACCCATGTCGTGTGAGGCACCGGAATCTATAATCCATGTCGATGAAGGAGCAACTCTAGCTACAAGGGCCTTTCCTTTCTTCTTATCATTTGTAGCACCTTTTACAGCAGAAGACTTGGCTTTCGGAGTACTTTTTTTTATGGATTCAGGAACACTTATTTTATTCTTCTCAAGTAAATGAGATAAGTGATAAATCTGCTTGCGAAAACAATGTTGCTCGTCGTGACCAGACTTCTTGCAATAGGAACACAAAAAATTGCTTTTCTATGCCGTAGGCTCAGAATTCGAAGTGTTTGTGTCATTTTTAGGTTTGGTCTTGGTTTCTTTCTTAGGTTAATCCTTTGTTTCTTTCTTCTTTTAAGTATTCTTTCCCTTGCTAGTAATTTTTACAAGGGCATGTAACTTGGACTTGAGAGACCCCATTTGAATGAGTTTGTCCTGTTCTCGAATGAGTTGGGATGAAAAACTGTTAAAGGAGGGCATAGTCTAAGTATCACCCAGAGTAGCTTTTGTAGCATAGAAAGTTGACACGAAGATAGAATATTCGGGACCTAGCTTAGAAATAATTGAGAAGATCAGTTGAGAATCTTTCTTCTCTACTTGACATCCTTTTAACAACAATCTAATGTGAACAAATTTTGAGAAGAAAGCTTGTAGGTTTTCAAAGTCACTAGGATTTAACCCTAGTAGTTCATTTTCCAAATCATGTGCTCTCATGTAATTTAGTTGTCCAAACATCACATCCAGCATTTTCCATGCAGATTTAGGTGTTTTGGATGCCTCAATGTGGTAGAGAAAGTTAGGAGAAACAAACATGCAAAGAAGACTTAAAGCTTCATCACTATGGTTTAACCACTTAGATTTTTTAGGTTCATCATCTGGTTCAGTCTCAGTTCCCATGGTGATGTGGAATAACCCTTTACCCCTTAGTTTCATTATTATTTTCGATATCCATTCAAAAAAGTTGAATGGCGTAAGTAAAGGAATTGAAAGTGCATCCATAGTGAAGAGAGAGAGAAAGAAATGCAGAAAAGAAACACAACCACCCAGGACAATAACAACCCCCCTACTTTTGGCACATTATAGTTTAGTGCGTTGATTACAATCAGGTCCATGTGTGTGGTGTGAAACACTTGGTAACTCAACTTGCAATCAACATAATAACGTGCAAGAGAGGAGACCACAACAGTGTTCCGTGGAGTGCAGCAAGTAGGACACCGTAAACAAGCACAAGCAAAAAAAAAGGAAGTAGGTGAAATCCAATCCTAGTTTTGAGAAAAATCATCTCACGTCGCAAAGAGTACCCCCTTATTGCAGACTGTGGCGGACACACTTATTAGTCGTAAGCAATAATAAGGGTAAAATAAAATATTTTTAAATGAACTCAAAGGAGTTCAGAGGTCTTCAGAATGCCAGAAAATGCTCGAAAGTAAAAAAAAAAGTCAAAGTGACACTGCACACTTGAGTGCACAATTAGTAAAAAAATTGACAATAACATTAAAAATTACCATTTGGAAATGTCCAATTTGGCTAATTTGAGAGCTAGTGGAGTTTAAAAAACGATAAAAACATTAATTTAGATGTCGATTAATATGTTACTAATTGTAATAAAGTAAATTGAAATCAATACACTAGATTTAATTAAATTAAATCTGATTAAAAGATTAACATTTAATTAAATGTGAATTAAAAGGAATTTCCCTTTTTTATTTAAAAAAAAATACTAGCTAAATTTTTTTTAGAAAGTATTTAAGTAAAAAAAGAAAGTTTTTTTTTTTTAATTTAGAATGAATGTTAAATAAATACGTACCGCACCTTTTTTGTAATAGCTTTGTTTGTTTTAATTAGAAGGAATTTAAAAAAAAAAACATACAAAAGCTTGAGATTTTAAAAGAATGGAAAGTAATTATAAAAAAATGTTTTAGAAACTTTACTTAAAAAAACAAACGAAAAAAAGAAAACACACTTACTAGAGAAAGCACGGCTGATGGAAAAAACGCAGGTTTTTGTTTGTTTTTAAGGGGCAACGCGGACGGTGCGCAGGAGGGTAGGGAGTGGCCAACACATGGGAGGGGGAACACAGGGTTTAATGGCCAGGAGGGAGTGGCTAGCATGTGGGAGGTGACCAGGTAGCCAAAGCAAATATGACAACAACATATACGGCTTAGCCAGTTTGCACAGGAAATATAACAACAAATGAAAGAGTTTGCATAGTTTGCACAGGAAATATAACAACAAATATGGCTCAGCCAGGGTTGCAAATGGCTCAGAAAGTCAAGTGTAAAAAATACAATCCACACAAAAAATAGGAAGCTCGGATAGCACACAACACGAGGAAAAAACTATGCACATGCCAAAGCATTCAAAAGGCAGGAGAGGTCGAAAGATAGGCCAGAAAAAACACAGATTTCCAAAAAAAAATTATTAATATATTTTGGTAAAAATATGAATAAGACCATAAAAAGAACCAACCTCAAGATAACGTTTACCACTAAATACGACTGTAACTAGTGAAATCCAGCAGTGAAAAACGCAAAGCCTGCATACATGCACAAACCCCAAAAAATGTACTTCCAAAAGAACAACTTGTTAAAGAGATTATCAAAAATAATTCCACAGTAGTAATGATCAAAAAACTTGCACAAGGATTAAGAAAACGAGACCAATAGTAATCACAACTCAAATGATGAATGCACGTTTACCCGATCTCTGCTCTGATACCATGAAAGAGTTTACGAGAATCGAATCAGAAATGATGCACCACGAAGTAGTTGCACTCCAATGGAATCTTGATAGCTCCAATGTAATTGCAAGGAAGAATTTATCAACAATAGAATAACTTGCTCAACAGAAACAAAGCTTGCACATAGAGGAAAGATAGCGGAGTGTCTTGGCATGCTCATAAATGAATAGTAAAAGGGTACATATAGGGTGCTGAGTAACCCTAGTGCATGAATCAATAGCAAACCCTAAACCTAACCCTAAACCTAACCCATGTGAGATGACCCTCCAATATGAGAGGACACATAGGATAACTCACACCAACATTAGGGATGGTTCAGGCCAAAATCACATTATATAGTTGTAAGTAAGATCAAGGGACTCAAATTGGATTAAATTATCTATCTTCTTGAACATTTCAACAAATTAATAGACTCCGCGATGCAATTAGGAGCAATTGAGCCCCAAAAATATTTTATAGCAATGATTAGGTCATGGGTCTATAAATGACCCAAATCACCTCTCTAATTGAACCACTTAAATGATTAGTTCAACTAATTTGGTAACTAAATCCTATTAAGATAAAATCACATCATATTGTTGTAATAGGTTCACATGGCTCAAAATGAACCAAATTTCCTTTATGGATAAACTAATCAACGAAATGTATAATGTGTGATATAATTAAGGGGAAATTGAGCTCAAATCCACATCACGTAGTCACAACTATAATTAGGATATCAAATTGGCCTAAATGGGATATTTATTTAAAAGGTGGAATGATGTAACGATACAATGAGGCTATGAGCCCCAAGTCATATTATATAGTCACAATTAGGTTCATGGGTTTCTAATGTCTATTATTACCTATCGGATTAGTGATGTAATTAGTCACAGGGGATTCACTATATAAACCTACATCCTACCATGTGTTTTCATATGATAATAAATAATACCCTTTTTCTAGCTCTACATCTCAATTTTCTATTATTAATACCCCCACCCAATACAAGTTTTCAATTCTAAAATACCCCTTATTTTACCATATATAAAAACTACCCATTTTCTCTCTAACATTTTTAATAGGTCACTTTTTTTTTTCCACCTCTTTAGTGTTAGATTCAATGTATTACATTTTCAAATGATTTAATTATATTTCCACTTAAAAGCTTGCTAAAATTCAGATTGGAGTTGAAAATTGCAAACCCTCACTATGTGTAATTTTATATCTCTCTCTCTCTTTATTTTTTATCTACATTTGTTGCACTAGTAATCAAAATTTGTATAATAATGTGAAGGATCATATTTGGTTGTATTCTTCTTATTAAAATTTATAAATTTTCATGACATCCATTCTCCTTAAAAATTGAATTAAATGACAAAAATAATATTTTAGAAATGATACTATGAAGGATTTCTAAACTATTGATAGTTATGTAGTTCTATTAGTGTGAAAAAACATGTTTCTTCTCTAAACAACATGCCACTACATTTAAAATACACACATTGAAAATGATATGAAATTACATCGCATAGTCAAAATCAAGCTCACCAGGATCAAATTGGCTAAATTACCTTTATTATTGAACCAATAAACTAAATTTGTAATTTGTGATGAAATTGGGTCCAATTGAGCCCAAAATCATATTGCATACTAATAATTAATTTTATTAGGCTCGAATTGTCCTAAATTATCTCTCCAATTGAACCAAACAATTTATTAGTAGAATTTAAGATGTAATTGGTCACAATTAGGTTTATGGGGATAAAATTGACCCGCATCACATATTTATTTAAGGTAATCTAGTGATTGGCTAAATTACTGATGGGATTGGGAAAAATTAAACCCCAAATCACAACATATTGTCATGATTAAATGTTAGTGTCAATTAAATTTACTTATATTGTATCCTTGGTTGAAACAAATGATTAATTGGTTCAATCAATAGTTAAATTGAGGCCAATTGACCTCTAAGATAGCTCCAAATCTTACAAAATGACAATATAACAATTATGCTAAGAGGAAAATTCATGGGTGTATATCTTTTAGAAAATATCATTATCAATTGGAGATGTGAGGTTTGTAAAATTGAGTTTGACACACCTAAAAATCCTACAAATGTCATAAACAAATCTAGAAGGCTCAAAAACCTACAAAATAAATTTAAATTCCTAAAATAATTATTGGTTATAAAATAAACGCCCTTAAGTCCTTAGGTTCAATGATGAAATCCTTAAACATAACTACATAATGACCAAATTATATTTTGAAAAAGTATCTTCTAAACCATAACTCATATAACTGTGAGAGAAATTCTAGCAAGTGTAAGGTGGAGCTCATTTATTATATTTAATCAAATAAATTTAAAGTAAATTAATATAATTTTCGAACTATAGTTAACATTATTTAGTAAATACAAATACTTCCTTCCATTTTTTCATTTTGAAAAACCTACACAATATAACTCAACAAAACCACAAATGTGTTATAATGTGTATGATTATAGCTCATATTCATTATAATGTGTATGTGCTTTTATGCATATGCGTTATAGTGCATACATAATTTATGTTTGGAAACCTAATCCTAAGGCCTGGACCTTCACACATATAACTAAATCTGAGTTTCTGATTGAAAGTTAAAAAATTCCACTTCCACTATGATAAACACTAATAATGTAATATTAAGGTTTCATGAAAATTTGACTATGACATAGAGAAAAATCACCTCTTTATAAATATATGATTTTAATATATTTTAGTTATTCTAATTTTTTCATCTATATTAATTTCAAATTATGTCTATTTATGCCTCTATTTGTTACAATTATGATGTATATATTTGTTTATGTATCTTTTGTTTTGTTCATCCAAATTGAAAAAAATATATAGCATCCCAAAGTATGCCTATTCTACAAACCTTCAAAATAATTGATATTTTTTGAGTAATTATTTGGGGGTGGGGGAGGGGGACACGATCAACTATCCATTATTTATCAAATATTAGGGTATTTTACTTGAAAATAATTTTAAAAATATATATTCACTAAAACTTTAAGAAGAAAACAATAAAAAATAGATTATCTCATCTACCTTTCCACTAAATGGTTTTTAAAAATTCTAGATGATGCTCTAAATAAGTGGGGGTATATGGCTTGCTGTATGTCATTTAAGAAAATGATTACCTTTTTGAATTTCGTCTCTTTGGATGATTTATACTTGACCATTTTCAAAAAGAACTTAGGACTTTAAAAGCTACAATCAAAATTATATAATTCATTTTCTTATAACTTCTTAAAATTTTAAGTGTAACCATCTCAAATAATTTGTTAAAGTTAAGGTATCTCATATTTCAAATAAAATCATCCACTTAAGACACCTTTTTGGCCCCTTAATTCCCTGCACTTACCCAATCTCAAGGATACTACATCAATCCTAGAACCTGTCAACAATTTCTACAAAGTCATATATATCTTTTTTGCATTAGAAATATTATGCCTTGCAAAGTGGATGGATGATATAATTATCCTTATCTTGGCTATACCAATACACCTAAAATTTCTGAACTTAAAATGTCAACATGGAAACGAAAACCTTGAACCAATATAGAAACACAAGAATGGCCTATGTGACTAATTGTTTCTTCATCTATGTGAACATAGATTTCCATATAAGATTCCATTTAATCTTTTATTATTTTTGCAATAGTTTTTCCATTGGATTTGCAATGTTGTCATATCCCAAAATAAATATTTTATAATGCCTCACATGTCCAAAGAAATATCATAATTTTTTTTAGCGGTTTAAGGCCTATTATCACTTTGATATTTTCATTGTCCACAAAAATCCCATCACTACAAAGTACATGGCTAATAAACACTCCAAAATCTATTTTTAACATTTAACATAATGCATAGTTATTTACATCTTTTCAACATCAAATGTAACTTTTTTATTTGAATAGTAAAAATAATGCTCAATTATCCAAGTACACCTCTAGAAATTTATAAATAAAACATTTGAATGTTAAGCTAACCAATTTCGATGATACAAAAAGAGGATTATCTAATACAAAAATCATTACCTGGTGTGCAAGTAAACCCCATTTTATTCTAAATTATTTTTCAATTGATCATGAGCTTTGATGGGAATTTATGGTATCTATTAAATCCATATGTCAATGAATGTAATGATTCCTATGAAATTTTTTCTTCATAATCTTGACACTCGGGACAGAGACGATATTGTGGATAATAATGTTAGGGTCTATACCTAACTTGTCACTATAGGACCACACAAATTCTTGATTGTGTTTGCATACGATAGTAGTGAATTCTTGGAGTTCATGTGAGTCTAAGGTTTGTCTGATCTTGACAATGTGTGTCTCTTACAATGTGCCAATGTTAATGTCAACAATGGATTCAATAAGGAGGGTAGACGTGTCAGGTGGAAGGGTTTTTTGAAGATAATGATCTTGAGCACCCTTATAGGATAGGATGAAATCATCATTGTGACAATGGAGAATGTCGATGGTATGAGAATAATATTCTAGAATTTGAGATAATCTTAAGGGGATAGATTCATTTTTTTCCAATAAAATGATAGGTTAGTGGTCTAAGTATGACAGTGTTGACTAAAAAATTTAGGAGGGATATACACGGTGTCATCGTTATCTAACGAGGAGTTTTAAATGGGAGATAATGGGGATAATTGGGATGATGATGTTGATGGGGATGAGTTAAATGAGAATGGTTTGAATTTTAGACCATGTTTCTCATCAGGTTTGCATAAATTCTCAAAGAGGAATTCGTGGAGCCCTTGTTCATAATGACCAAGGAAAAATCCTTTCCAAGCATAACGATGAAGATAATTCTCAGAGAACATAGGCTTATCCAAGAATGATAAATCCAAGGAGAAAGGTTTTGCGTGTGTTTGACTGTTAAGATGGGTCGAAGGGTGGTTGATGTCTTTGTACAAAAAAGATGTTCGGAGGAACAAATGGCTGAAGGAAATGATGTTTCCTATGTTAGGATCGTCTATTGGTTGTTTTTCAAGCCTCCCATATAATTTAGGTGTGAGGAGCATGTTAAGGGATAAGAGGCGATACTCCCCTAGTGAAATGCATTTCATGATGTCATCAAGAGAGTCATCATTTGGTATTTTTATGTAGGGATTGAAGAACTTATGGAATCATTTTTGTAGATGTAGTTCCTTGTAAACGAAACATGACGTCGTTAGGTTTGTATGTTATGTGGAAAAATTCAAATGGATGTGGATTGACTGAGACCATGATGGTATTACCTTCATGCTCTTGACATCGGTGTAGATTCTATGGGACACAACGCATTACGTGTATCTAGGGATGACCAAGTAGCATGTTATATTGGAACTATATTTCTAAAAGATAAAAAGTTCATGGAGGATTTTTGGACCTATTTTAATGGGTGGGATAATTGTTCTTAAGTTAATAGTGACATTATAATTAAACACACGTAAGATAGTGGGTGATTAACTAACAAGGGTGTCGGATAGTTGGAGTTGTTTGAATGCATGAGATGATATGATGTTTATGTTGGTGTCATTATCAATCATAAATATTTTAACGAGAGTTTCATTGATTTGGGTGGTGACGAAAAGAGGACTATCAAGGTCTTCTAGTCAGAGTGAGAGAATATCAAAGTCATCGAATGTAATACCATCTAAAATATTTAAGGAACCAGCTAGGTTGTAAAATGGTTGGGGATTTTTGGAAGTCAGTGAGATGGATTGGAGGGATTCAATATTGTCTTGGTGATGCTGCGGAGAGTTCTAAATGATCTTATAGAGGGAAATTTTAATGGGTTCCTAATTTATCCATTTGAGGACATTATTTTTAATAGGTGTTGTTGACTGATTTTAACAGTCTATGAGTATGGAAAATTTAGCCTTAGATGATGACAAATTAGGTGACTTAGGAGGATCTAAAGAGATGGAAATTTTGGGCTTATCTTGATTTTGGGCCTTCAAGTCAAGGTCATGGGCTCTAATGGTTATGTGAACAACATAAATTTGAAAACATGGTGGCCTAGTGAATTTTTTTCAAGAGGATATCATATGATTTATTTATATTATTTGATTTAGGAACCTTGGGAGAAGGTGAGATATGATGTTTTTATTTTGTTTATTTGACGGGTGGACTGGGATGATCTTTATTGATAGTGAGGAGTCTTTTGTTAGAAAGGTTTTGAATGATGACGTGAAGGGATTTACAATATTCAGTGTAATTCCATAATATTTTATGCTAAGAAAAAAGTTCCTCGTAATTTTACCAGGAACATTTCCATCACCAAAGGTTAGAGAATTTAAAATGTGGTAATATGATAGTTGATGATCAAATGAATTACTCAAGGGTTTTAGCATAATAATCTATCGGATCCTGTTGTGATTATGTTGAGGGTGTAGGATTGAGAATGTCATCAAATAGCTCTAGGGAACAAGGATCATGACACATGTCTGATGTGGTATGTCTATATATTATTTTATAGATGGGATTGGATTTTGTAATATTGATTTTAAGCTTAGAGGATGGATATGGCCCTAAGATGGAGGTAAAGGAGATTGTGTTGGTTTGGCGATGGTCCTACAAGTTTTATACTTTGTTAGACAATTGGGTGGTTAGTTTTGTCCTAGAATTATTAGGGATTTTTATTTGATGCATGGAGATGTGGTAATTGAATGAGAAATTCAAAATCTCAATGATAGGTTTCCTTTATTTTGATGTCGAAGGTGTAGTATTGAATATTTTTTGGAAGTGCATGTAATGGATTTGGAAGATTGAGACCTAAATGGGCTTGAAATTTGTGTAGTGAAGTATTTTGGAGAGTTTGATTTTCTAGTTTGGGTGTCGGTTGTAGAACTGGTGATATTTTGGGTGTGGGTGAGATTTCATGAATGGTATTAATGATTTCATGAGATACTACGACCTTGGTTTGAGGTTGGTTTCTAGTTGGGGAATGATTCGAAAAGGGATATTTAAACACATCGAAAATTTTATTAGGATGCACATTTGGGTTATCTAGTTGTTTATCTCCTCATTGAATGAGATCTTGAAGGAAATTTATAAATTATCAACACCTTTTGATGTCATGTCCTCAGATTTGGTGATATTTACAATATTCATTTTCTCTCAAAAAAGCTTTGGATGTGGAAATTTCGATGGGTAGGATGGAATAAAATGTAATCATGAAAGTGGAAAGGATTTTATCAAAGATGGAACTATATGATTCCCCTAGTGTTGTATAGTTTCATTGAGGTTAGGATTTTTCAGAGTTTAAATGGAGTTTAGATGCATTTTTCAAAATAATTGCATTTGCAGAACCCTTAGATTTATCTTTCCTAGAATAGGCCTTGAAGGAAGTGCTATTTTTGGGTTTCTTAGATCATCATTTTACCTTATCATCCTTGAGGGCTCAAAGTTCCAATTTTCGGGCCATGGTAAAGGATCCATAATTTTTTTGGAATGATTACATTTTTAATGTGGATTATATGTGTTTGGTGAATGATCGAGTGAATAAACTGATTAAATCAGTTTGTGGAAGGTAGAAGTAGGGTTGGTTGATAATCCCTTACCATCTGGTGATGAAATTGGCAATAGAATCATCTTCAAATTACTTGATATTATACAGATCAATGATATATATCTTATGGGATATGTTAATAAAGAAATGTTATAGAAACAATTATTCTAGTTGTGTGAATGAGAAAAGGGAATGTTTAGGAATACTATTATACTGGTCAAGGGCATTGCCAACTAATGACATGAGAAAGGTCCTCAACAACAAATATTGATCGTGAGTGATGAGGTAGTAGGCATGACAAAAATCCTTGATGTGTTGTTATGGATCCTCCTTACTGTAGAACTTGATGAAATCGTATAGATCGACTGATAGGTTCATTATAGATTTGTTTATAAGAAATATTTCTCTTAGGTCTCATGGTAGCAGCTTCAAGACTTGTGATTCTTCATAATAACATTTACATGTTATTTTCCTAGAGAGGTTGTTGGATATTTGAGGAGGATGATGTAGACACCAATTTTTGGTATCTCTACCCCTCACCCCACGTTCAATCTCAATCATCTTTTTCATGCGTACTTATCTTCCCTTTTGAATTCCTTTCTTCCCTCCTAAATTTAATTTATCGCACCTATCATTATTCATCCCTAATCATGTTTAGTTAATTCTAAACTCCCACTTAATTTATTTATCCTCCCTAGATCTCCCATTTTATTCTTTCTAGGCCATCATTTAATTATTTCACCTCTCGATGGCATTTATTTAATAATTTTCACCCTTCACATACTCATTTACTCAACTTAAGCAACCCTAATTTTTTATATCTCTTCTAAACCCTAATCCTGCATCAATTGGGATATTTTTCTCAAGCTATGGGTCCCTGCAATCGGCAGCAACACATCCGGGTTGCCATCAACCCTATAAAGCTGCCCCTACCTCTCCTTTTCTCAGGATGAAATTTTGGAATATTTGATATTTCTTGTGATCTTTCTTTCATTCTTGAGTATCTTTGAATCTTTCATAACCATCTTGGAGATTGTGTGCCTCAACTTTAAATATTTAGGGAGATATCTTTCACCTTGGCATACTTTCCTTATTTCAATATCATCATTTATATCCTTCAGTAATCTCTTGTGCAAGTTTAGTTGTTATCAAGAACACTACCTCAGCCATCTCAGCCTTATGTTTTCATCTGCAGTTCTTTGTTTCAGTTCATTCATTTTTATCCAAGCCTAGATCAGTCCCATTCTCCATCGACCTTATCTATTTTTCATCGACCTAGACGTATTTATATCATTTTTCTGTCATTTAGATCCCCATCCATCATCTTTTTGTTTCCACATCCATCCAGCCTCCAGATCCTGTCATTCTTCCACTATGTCATTTTGGATCCATTCTTTCAATCCCTAGTCGCGATCGATTTAGGTTGGTTGTCATCAAATGGATCTTCCTTTTTAGCATCCATCATTAGATTTCTATTTTTCTTGCATCCTTTTTACTATATCTTGTTCCATATATCTTATAGGTTTGTCTCTATCATCTTAATGCATCATCATTTCTAGATCTTCTTATGGAGCCTTAAGATTTTTATTTTACATTGTTGTTCCTATTAATCTGTCCCAAATTTTGTTGACTAGCCCTATGCAGACTCGAGTCACTGTCAACCCACCCAAGTTTGATTTACTTTACATGCATTAGATCAGATTTACATTTCTATCTCCTACCTAGCTTTTCAGTTTCTGTTTTGGTTTAGATTTAGTAGACATCCAATTTATCAATATTTGATTTTAATTATATTTATTAAAAACATGGGTTGACATCCATCCTAGGATGTTTTCACTTCTTGAGACTAAATTCATCAATAAAATCACCCATCAATCTACTAATCCAATATTTTTCTAATAATATTTCTTGATTTTCAGGTCACTTATCTCACTACGTAGAAGAATCTTTCATTTGCACCCATATCCATCGTCATCACATCTTGAGGTACCTTAAAACCTCACATATTTGGAGTTACTTATTTTCATTAGTACTAGTTCACTAATGTGAGCATGAAGGAGGGAGTTTGGTCAACATTCTTGCATGCTCGGTGGGACCCACCCATTTTCGATGAGTCTTTTCAAATTTTCTTCATTTCTATTTTCTTTTATCCATCTTCTACTAACCTCATGGGAAGGAGCATTGTTTTCTTGCTTGTGTGCATTGGATCATGTTTCTTGGATTGGTTTTTTATTTCTTTCTTAAAAACAAAAAAATTCGATAAAAAGGAAAATCGTTATACAGACATTCATTTTTTAATTCCCCATATCTTTATTTTATCACATTACATCACTTGTCTTATGCTTTCATCGAATATACACATTTCATTTTGGATCTAAAAAAACCCTTTCATTCTTTCTTTGAAATCTAGTTTAACTAGGGGTTTTAACACTTTGCATACACTTCATCACACACATCATAAAACACACAAATCAATTTAGACATCTCAAATATTTCCTCCCATGTGAAACTACTGGGATTTCATCACCCAATAGGAAATCCACCGTGGTGTTCAGGCCACCTTACAAATTCTTTTACTACAAAAATATTGGATAAGAACCCAAAACCATTATTGATGCAGGAATGTGAAGTGATGGGATAGCCCCCAATACCAAGCACCACACATTTAGCCATCATATATTCATGCCTCACGTATCTTTAGGTATATCGAGGAATCCAACCAAAAATACCTAAAACCTCCCATAGATTTCCATTTCCTTCACACCCTTCAAGCCCATTTTTCATTTCTTTTCACGTCTCTAATAATCAAGATAATCAAAACTTTGTTGTGTGGATTTATTTCTTTAATTAAAAATCAGCATAGTTTTATTTATTTTTTGTTTCATGTCAGTTATTACAAGATCCCAAATAATAAAAATGGAACAAAACATATCATCAAACAATATTCCCATTTCCACTACTGCTTCCCATCAAACTTCTACACTTTTTATTCTTACCTCCATCTCATTGGTCGTCTCTTCCACGGTTTCTCAACCCATTTTTCAAGAAACTTAATTGATCTAACCTAACACTCATGTCAAAAATAATCCCTTCCTTTTTCATCAATCATTACTACCTGCCTTCATGTTAATGGACCTCCTTTGCAGAAAATTTATGTTTACCATTCCAATCCCGAATTTACAAAATTCCTTAAATCACAAATTTTCATATTATTTCGTAAATCTATGAATGATTTTGTTATGGCCCAACATGAGCTTGATCCTAATCAACCTAATTATTCAATCCCTTACAATCACCAAACCACTCAATTGGTGGTACCCATCCCCCCTAACTTACCTCGTGTCAAAACTACTATCACTTATTCTATCCCCATTGCCTCATCATCTACTACAGTCACTTGTGCCCCCATTCAATCATCTCAAGATTCAAAATTATTTCCTTCCATATCCAAACAACATAATTCAACTCTACCCGTTATTTTCACTTCTCATGTTCATGCCAATGTGATCTCTTCATAACCTCACCCATCTCAATCAACTCAAACCTATCAACCACCTCCTCAAGGTGTTTATCACTACGTACTTCCCAACTAATCAAATCAAGTATCTCAACCATCAATTACTTATATCCCAACTCATCCCATATAAAACCAATCAAATGTCCCTGTTTCTCAAAAACCAACTCAATCTAATCAATCTTACCACATCCCCATTTCTCAAAAACAAAAACCTTCATCTCAACCCATTCAATCGTAACCCCTTTATTACATCCCCCTTTATCAACCTCTTCCTCTAACACCAAATCATCCTCAAACATATCAGAATTATAAAAAACATAACCCATCCACCTCTTATGCATCAAAATATCATCTATGAACTTCACAACCCCATCCATATAATGATCCACTGAAAAAATTATTGAGTAGAATGGCTAATCTTGAGGCCACTACCTTGGGATCCAAAACCATATTCTTAGATTGAAAAATCTGTAATGAACCAATCAATCCATTCGTCCCCATGAATCCTTATCCTTGTCATTAGGAATTACCAAATTTTTCAAGCTCAATAGTAAGGAGGACCCTTAACAAAATGTTCACACTTTTATACATTCATGTTACCTTATTACTTATAATCAAGATCTCATGCTTCACTCATTCCCCATGTCATTATCCAGACCCATATTAGACTAGTATAACAACATCCCACAACATTGATTGTTCTCATTCACCAAACTTGCACAATTATTCCTAGAACATTTCTTAATCAATATTGCACATAAGATCACGATCACATACATTTACACCATTAGAAGGTATGATGAGGAATCTATCATAGATTTCATCACACTATGACGTGGCATCATTAATCAACTATCATTTTCCCTTCCACAAATTGATCTTATTGAAATATTATCACATTCTTGTGTAAATAATATATCCTCCAGTCTTCAAATCCAATCATTTCAAACTTTTGAAGGGGAATTTACCATGGCTCACAAACTTGAACTCTGCACCCTTAAGCAAGGCCATCTTAAACTCTAATAAAATATGCCCAAATCCAAGTTCAATAAATTCTTCATGCATAGTGATAAACCTAAGAATGTCACCAATGTCATCATGGTTAAATCATCATCTATATTTGCTTCCCACATGGAGCCTCCACAAAGATCTCCCAGACCTCTGCCTAACTATACCTCTCTTGGGGAATCTTATAGTTCAATATTTGAAAATTTAATGGTGGTCAATCTCATTTGTCTTCCTCCCATCTAAATTTTTTATGAATCACGACAAAAACCAAAATGATATTGTGAGGAAAATCATTGAAAATAACATCAATTTTATAGACATGACATTGAAAAGTGTTCCTCCTTTAAAAACGTCATATAAAAAATCATAGAATCTGGTGACCTCCAAATGGAAAATCCTAATGCACCACCTAATCATCCTCTTGACATCTTACAAGAACCCTTTCTTAATCATCCATCCAACAATCAAACTCCACCCTCCACATCACAACCCCCTAATTCCCATAAAATTAAAACCATAAACCAAAATCCAACACCATCACCTACACCCATCATCTTGTCATCCATTATGTTCATCCCTATTTCGAATTATTCCCCTAAAATCATAACTTCATCAATATCTAAGCTAATCATATCAACATCAACTATGACCAAAATCAATACATCCCCATTAAATTTAATCACATCCACTTCTCCATCCATATCATTCACATCCTCATCCATCATATATATTCTTTTACCGACAACTACCTCAATGCTTTCATCTCACACATCTACACATACTCCCATATCAAACACATCTACTATTATGATTATACCCACATCAAAATCCAAATCTATAACCACATCAACACTACCACATCTTGAATCCTCCACTATGTAAAATACATCTATAAATGACACTCTCACTACATCTACAACTCCAATCATCCCTGCATCCACCAATCCTACATCTACACAATCTACAACCCCTTTTGATCTCATCAAGTGCATCATTCCAAAACCACTCCCACCTATTATATCATCATCTATTACAAAATCTCGATCATTTGGTTCTTTTTCTATATACCCTCTGGTCAAAATCGTCATCATCCCCACCAAAGGTAAATCCTTGCAACTAAATACTATAAACCTTTGCATGGCCATCATAAAATTTGGAGCTTCCCCCTCCCAAGACTATTCCTCATAAGAAATATAATGCCACATCATCTCTTTTAGGAGCATCCCCATCCATTTTAGGTCCAGACTCTTAATCCAAGACAACCATTATCAACAAATCTAAGTCAAATCCATCTAATATTTCTTCCAAATCTGACCTTCCTTCTAAATCACCTATGCCCTCAATTGTCAAAATAGACTCCAAACCATTTAAGTCTCCAATCATCAAATCTGAGACTAAGACACAATCATCCTTTTCTTATTCAACTCCCAAGGTAGAATCAAAGGCCCCTATAAATCCTTATCAAAATAAATTATCCCTTATAACTTCATTCACCATCCTCAAATCCACTCCACATATGGCCTCTACTTCAAAAACTACCATTGGTCCCTACACATAAATCTTTCAATGTTTACTCCAAGAATCTGTAATCACTCTTCTACTAATCAAACCATTCAATCCACATGTTCCACAACCTTCATGATTTTATTCCAATTTTTTTTTGCCTACCATCATGCACTAGGACTTGACACGGAACATTGGAGAGACCTTCAAACTATCATTCATAATCTTATTGATGAGGATGACCTTCTTATTGAAGGGGACTAAAATCCTCCATTAGCCAATATCACTCCTTCACCCTCATCCATTAAGAAACTTAAATCTTCTCATTCATCTAATAAAAACATTTTCATCCCTCCTCTAAATTTTAATTATTCTAAAGAGGATCTACCTCTCTTCATTAATTTTGTTCGGGTCACAACCCGTTCCCATCCCCATGAATTTTAGTCACCCACTCAAGCCAAATCCGAATTCATTATCACTACTCCTCCTAGTGATTCTACTTCACCCACTTATTCATCAAAACATAAGGTGTTTATCTTAGCTATCCCTTGGCTTGTTGTCATTGAGAAGATCATTATGAAACAACTTCATCATGCCCTAGTTAAGATGTCACTTTATGAGCTCATCCAAAGCTCTCTGAATCATAAGCAAGGTCTCATTGAATATCTAAAGCATATACCCACTCCTAATGAATATGTGCAACCATTTTCATCTCTTGTTGGAGCACTTTTTGTTTCCACTTCCATATCCTTCAACGACACTGAAATTCCTAACATGAATCCTGAAGAGCATGACCTTCTCCTTTTCATCACTATGTGTATCAATGTCACATTCATTTGGCATTTTATGATTGACAATGGGGCTAGCATAACAATTATATCATCTCACACTTTGATTATCTTAATCTCTCTAACTCCATTGTCACCGAATCACCTATGGTTCTTAGTGCATTCAATTATGTTTTCCCCTGCTTTGGGCGTGGTTATCCTTCCCATTTGTGTTGGTGAAAAAATCCTCCATAAGGTTTTATATATCATAGAAGGGGAGTTTAAAATCTAGCTAAGTGTGTGTTTGGAGTGCTAATTTTTAAACTCTTTAGATTTATCATTTCTATCAAGGGTATTGAAGTTGACCACATAAAAATCAAGGCCATCCTTGACATGCCTCCTAATTTAAAGAAGCTTCACAGTCTTCAAGGATGACTTAAACTGATTCTTCATTTCATGTCGCAACTTTCTGATCCTTTCCAACCTTTTCATCACCTTCTTTATAGATATATTAAATTTAAATGGGATGATAACTCCCAAAAATCCTCTGAAAATATCAAGTAGTATCTCCTATCACCACTTGTGTTTACGCCTCCACATGAGGGGGATCATTTCTATCTTTATGTCTCTACCTCTGATCATGCTCTCGATTCCATTTTGGTACATCGCAATGAGCAGGGTAGGGAGAAGGTCATCTACTATATCAGCCTCACCATTTTATCCATAGTGATCCTAAATGACTCTACTTCATCAGATCAACCAACACTAAAGAATGAACTTGAAGAAATATAGGTTCTATCTTGTTATTATCAAAGATTTTTCTCTGTACAGAGCAGAGGTTATAGAACCTCTACCCAAACTGGGTGGCAGTCCTGTAACCACTGTCCAGCTAGGGCAGTGGTCCTGTGACCATCAATCTACACTGGGAGGCGGTCCTAGCTCTTTCAGACAGAAAATAAAGCTCGAAATAAACAGTCCCAAAATTTGAAATGTTGTTTGTGTCTCTTTTCCTCCATGATCTTTCCCATCCTCCAGTGCATAGGAGGACATGAGAAGGGCTATAAATACATGTAGGAAGAAGAGTATTGAATCATCCAAGCATGAAAGCAAGTGAGAAATAAATTATTAGTGCTGGAATTTTGTTTGTAGAAGAAAGGAGTGTTGAGGTAGAGCAAGCAAGTAATTAGGAGGAAGTGTGAGATATTATCTACTTCTCTTTCATACTTATTGTAAATTCCATACTTCTTGATTGAATTGGCCAATAAAAGTGGGAAGAAAGAGCATTTTCCCTTCCCAGCTAGTTTTCCTCCTCTCGAGGTTTCCAGGATAAATTTTTTTGGTGTTTATGAGTTATATTCTTCCATTTCCTACAAACTGTTGATTCTAAGCATAAGTAAAATTCATTCACTAGCTATCTCTGTCATTTTCTAATCGAAAGTAGAACAACAATGTTTAATTTTGATTCTATGAATAATTCCAAAGTAGAGAGTTTACAAATAATTTTGGTATCGGAGCTAAAAAGCATTCAGGATTGTAGTATTCGTTCTTGGATTTGTATGACATTGATGAGATATAAAGGCGAAGAGGATTTACCTTGCAATCTAGATATTTTTACAAGGAAGTGGAAGCAGAGAATTCAGGGAAAAATGGAGGAAGAGAACTTGGTCCATAAAATAGAGATGCTGGAGATCATGATGGATAGGATGTTTAGAAGGCAAGAAGAACTTTCATATTTGTAGAAGATGGCTTATGTTAAGCAAGACTCCATGGAATCAATGGTTTGAGGCTTAGCCAAAAGATTTGGCATAAGGAGCCACCGTGAGGAAGATTATGGGGAAGAGTTTGAAGAAGAGACTTCAAATGCAAGAGAAAAGGTAAAATATGATCATAATCCTTTTAAATTTGAGACAAAAGTTAAAATTAAAAGATTTGAAGGACAAGTAGATGTAAATTTTCTTGGTAAATGGTTAAAACAGCTAGAAGTCTACTTTAGCATTCATAATGTCATTGAGGTATAGAGCTTCACCTTTGAACATCTCAAAATTGAGGGACATGCTCTGGTTTAGTGGGGAACCCATCTAGCCACTTGTGAAAATAAGAAACGTCCTATTGTGAAATCTTGGAAAGAATTTAAAGAATTACTTAGAGATAACTTCTATCCTATTGTCCACTAGACTGACCAAATGATTAATTGGCAGTATTTTAGACAAGGTAGTGGTCAAAGTGTGTAGGATTATACTATGGAGTTTTGGAGGTAGGCCATGTTTCTAAACATGGACTTGGAGGATGAGGATATTATGAATAATTAATTGGGAGGAATTTACACTCACCTTTGAAGAAAATTCATCTCCACAAAGCCCAAATATCTCAACTAGGTGTGTGTGCAGGAATACTATATAGATGATGAAAATAAGTAAGGAGAAGTAGAGATAAGGGAAAAGCAGTTGAAAAATCAGTAGAAGAAATAACATGTGAAAAAAATTAACAAGGGTAAGTGGAAAGGGAAAGGTAAATAAGATGCCACTACTTTAAATAATTGTAAAGATCCCAAGAATTTTTGTAAGAAATGTGATATCAATGGTTATATTGATGCTACATGTTGGAATTTTCTGGAGTTACATCTGAAGAATCAAACCAAGGATTTAAAGAAGTCCATGATATTTGTAAAGATAGAAGGGGAGGTGGAAATCAAAGATGACTCTGATGTAGACAAAAGGCTTGGGTGCATGGCTACCAACATGGATAGCTAGGAAGAGGAGATGAGTAGACTATTCCAGATCAAAATCTAGATCAAGAGAACTGAGTTAAATGCTTTGGTTGATACCGGTTCTCAGTATAACTTGATTTTTGAAGCATTTGTAAAGAATCTTGGTCTTGAGACTTATGAGCATCCACACCCTCATCCTTTGGGTTGAGTGAAAAAGGGTGTTGAAATTCAGGTAACAAAAAGATGTAACGTCAATTTTGGGATAAATTCCTAGTATATTGATCCATTGGAAGCTGATGTTATTCCCTTGATGCTTTTGATGTTGTTTTTCAGGATTCCTTACTTATATATAAGGGATGCCATATTTATGAGAATGAAAAATTGATACAAATGGGTCAAGGATGGGATCAAATACAACATCTGGGCACACCACCGTAAGACACGGGTTAATATGGTGAGTGTTAACCAAACAAAACGTCTTATTCAGGAAAACCATAATCAATTTTGTTTACTTTTATTAAAGGATAAACAAGATGGGGTAGAAGTTTTGGAGATTAATAACTAGGGAAAATAGGATTTGGATAGTATTATTCAGTATTTTCAGGAATTTTTTTAGGCTCCCAGTGGATTACCACCAAAACAGGAAGTAGAGCATGAGATTTAGCTATTTCTAGAGTCCCCTCTACCAAACATCAGGTTTTATAGGTAATCCTTTCTGGAGAGTACTGAAGTAAATAAACAACTCCAAGAACTACTAGACCAAGGGGTGATACGTTTGATAACATCACCATGTGGTTCACCTATCGTGATGGTGTCAAAGAAGGATGGTTCTTGGAGAATGTGCATTGACTACCATGCTTTGAATAAGATCACTATAAAGAAAAGATATCCACTTCCCCACATAGATGATGTCTTGGACTAACTTCAGCATGCCAAATTATTCATGAAGTTGGGTCGAAAGTCAAGTTATCACCAAGTCAGAATGAAGGAGGAGGATATATGGAAGACTTCCTTCAAGACAAAACATGGTTTGTATGAATGGTTAGTGCTTCCTTTTGGTTTATGTAATGCACCTGATAGATTTATGAGATTAGTGAATGATGTATTGTAGGATTTCATAGATTCATGTTTCATTGTATATCTAGATGATATCTTGATTTTTAGTTCCACATGGGAATAACATCTAACTCATCTGTAACAAGTCTTGCAAGTTCTCAAGGAGAAACAACTACTTTGTAATATGAATAAATTTGAATTTTCCAAATAGTCACTTATCTATCTTGGCCATGTGGTTGGAGGAGGAGAGATGTGATTGGATCCAAAGAAGGTGGAAGCCATCACCAATTGTCCAACACCAACAGGAGCCACAGAGACTAGGATTTTTATGGTATCAGTACAATACATGTGGAAGTTAATTTTGGGCTTCCCTATGAGTACAACACCTCTACACACAATGGCCACAAAGAGTAAGAGTTTTGACTGAGGTAAGGAACAAGGCAAATCCTTTGAGTTATTGAAATACAATATTATTCATGCTCAAGTACATTCTCTTCCTAATTTACACCATCCCTTTGAAGTAGAGATAGATGCCAGTGATTACGCCATGGGCGTAGAGTTTCTTCAGGGAGGTAACCCCATATGGTATCATTTGGAAACTTTCACTTTAGAAGTTAAAGGATATTCACTATATGATAAGGAAATGTATACACTAGTTTAGGAAATAAAAAATGGAAGCATTATTTGTTAGGTAAAGAAACTATTGTGCACACTGACCACAAACCTCTCCATTATTTACAAGCATAGTCTAAATTGTAGCAAGCAAGGCACTACAAATGGATGGGGTTCCTTCAACAGGTCCATCTGGTGATCAAATACAAGAATGGTAGTACAAAATTCGTGGAAAACATGTTGTTTAGGCCACCCACACAGGAGAAGTTCTCCTGTTTTGCCACTATCTCTCAGATCAATCCCTTCATGAAGGAAGCTTACTGAGAGGCATATGCCGAGGACAAATACTTCGGGGTGACATTTCAGTAGTTTATATCCCAAGGGGCTAAAAGGATGAGGATTGAAGATTTTTATGTCAAATATGGGCTGCTCTACTGATTAGGGAAGTTTTATGTGCCTAAAGAATAAATACTTCTATTGATGAGGGAAGCACATACCTCAAAAGTAGAAGGACATTTCAGTGTTGGTAAGACCCTAGCTCACTTGCAAAGGTACATGTATTCACCCAATATACAAGAAGAAGTATCAAAATTTATACGTGGATGTAAAATTTGTTGTACCAACAAGCATAAGACTAGGAAGGAAGGTTTGTATATGCCTTTTCCAATACCTACTTGTCCATGGGAGGAAATTTCTATGGATTTTATAGGAGGATTACCAATGTCTAAACATGGTCAGGACTATCTCTATGTTGTTGGTGATAGATTCTGTAAAATGTATATTCTTATGGCATGTAAAAAGATAGTAAAATCCCATTAGGTAGCAGATATTTTCTTTGCTAATGTATGGGTGTATTTTGGTTTTCCAAAATCTATTGTTTCTAACAGGGATTCTAGGTTCTTGGGGAAGTTTTGGACTGCTTTATGGGACATGATGGATATCAGGTTATAGAGAAGCACAAATTTCCATCCATAGACAGATTGACAGATAGAGGTGGTGAATCAGACTTTGGTATAGTTGATCAGAGGGTATAACAGAAATTACCCAAGGAGTTCGGATGATTCCTTAGCCTACATTCAACATTCCTTTAACTGGGCAGTACACACATCCACTATAAAGTCACCGTTTGAAGCATGCTTGGGATATCTACCTACAAATCAATTGGATATAGAAGTTGAGAAGCACGATGAGGAGGAGACACAAGAAATAGATTTGACTAGAGGAAAAAAAATCATTGAGAGAATCTGGAAAATCCATCTCAAATTCAAAGAACACTTAGAGAAATCTCAAGCCAAGTACAAAGCTAGGCACGATCAGCATAGGAGAGAACATAAGCTTCATGTTGGAGATAGAGTTTGGATTTACCTGAGCAAGGAGAGACTACAAGGTCAAGCACGGAATCTCAAGCCACTACAGTATGGACCCTTCACCATATTGGAGCAAGTTGTAGAAAATGTATTTCAAATTGATTTTTCATCATTTATGAGGATGTACTCTATAGTAAACTGTGAGAACTTACATCTATATGAGCCATCCATGCTAGATGAAGCTGAAGGACTATAATTGTTACCTTCCATTTAGGATTGTTTCTTGGACTCACGAGGAGAATTGGAGGAGGATGTAGTGTTGTAGTAGAAGGTCAGAGATAAGGAGAGGTCTTTAGGAGTCTTGGAAGGTTGGACTAAAAGGAAAGACACCAAGGTAGGCCCAGTGGTACTCGAAGGAGAAATTAAGGGAATTATTTTCTCATATACTCCCTCACTAAGATTTTTTGGGACCAAAATCCTCTTAAGAAGGGGAGGTGTGATCCATAGGGATCAAAAATGACTCTACTTCATCAGATCAACCAGCACCGAAGAAGGAAATTGAAGAAACATAGGTTATATCTTGTTATTAACAGAACTTACACTCTATGCAGAGAAGCGATTACATAAATGTCGCCCAACCTGATCGGTAGTCCTGTAATTTCCAACCATCTAGAGTGGAAATCATGTGACCATCGGTCTGCACTGGGTGGCAGTTCTATCTCTTTCAGACATAAAATAAAAAATTGAAATGAACAGTCCCAAAATTTGAAAGGTTGTATGTGTCTCTTATCCTCCATGATCTTTCCCATCCTCCAGTGTATAGGAGGACATGAGAAGGGATATAAATACATGTGGGAAGAAGAGTATTGAATCATCGAAGCATGAAATAAAGTGAGCAAGAAATTCTTAGTGCTGGAATTGTGTTTGTAGAAGAAAGGAGTGTTGAGGCAAAGTAAGAAAGTAATTGGGAGGAAGTGTGAGATATTATCTACTTATCTTTCATAATTATTGTAAATTTTGTACTTCTTGATTGAATTGTCCAATAAAAGTGGGAAGAAAGAGCATTTTCCCTTCCCGACTGGTTTTCCTCCTCTGCAGGTTTCCAGGATAAAAATTGTTAGTGTTTATGAGTTATATTCTTCCCTTTCCTAAAAATTGTTGATTCTAAGCATAAGAAAAATTCATTCACTAGATATCTCTATAATTTTCTAATTGAAAGTATAACAAAAACATTTAATTTTGATTTTGTGAACGATTCCCAATTAGAGAGTTTACAGATCACCCTTCATGACTATGAGACTCATTACACTAAAGCTGAAAATTTGTTTTGTGCTCTTTTCTTCACTACTTCCAAGCTTCGCCATTATATTCTAAATCATAAGACTTATGTCATTACTATCTTTCACCTTCTCAAGACCATGCACTTCAATCTTTATCATAGTGATTGCATCACTCGATGGCTCATACTCATGACAGATTTTGACCTAGAGTTCATTTCTCAAAAATTAATCAAGGGTCGGGCTATCATGGATCAATTAGCTAATGCACCTCTTCCTAGTAGCCTTCTTCCTCACAAGAAATTTCCAGATGATTCTATCAACAATTTTGAACATGAATTTTCCCCTCTCAGAATGACACTCTTTTTTGATGATTTTAAGCATCGGTATAGGGGAGGCACCGACATAATTATCATTCCTCCTTGGGAATCTCCCATTCCTATCACCTATAAACTTAATTTCGAATGCACCAACAATATTGCCAAGTATGAATCTCTCATCTTAGGCCTCCAAACCACTATCTTACTTGACATCTAAGGGAATTCTCAGCTCATCATTAGTCAAGTAACTGACATCTACCAATGTAAGAATGAGATCCCTCAAAAGTATAAGGACATTATCAACTTTCTTCTTGAATTATTCAATTTTTACACTATTCAAATCATCCCTCAATCATATAATCACTTTACAAACACTATGTATTCTCTTGCATCTCTCTTCCCTTGTTCTATGAAATATTCTAATCTCTTTGTTATCATTCATCTCCTTGACAAACTAGCTCATCTTAGTGAGTTACCTAGTGTTAACCTCATTGAATCTAATCCCCATGATCTTTGGTACTCTTAGATATTTGAATATATTTCTCAATAGATCATCCCCTCCAACTTATCTAAAAATAGTAGGAGGTAATTTCTTCAACATGCTAACCACTATGTCATCCTTGGAGGTATCTTCTATAAGTGTGGCTTTAATGGCATATTGCTTCATTGCCTTCAATCTCATGAATCCATTTGATCTATACAAGAAGTCCACGATGATATATGTGGTGGCCATTTTAACAGTTTGGATGTCATCAAATATGTCCTTTGTATGGGTTATTACTGACCCTCTCTCAATCAATATTGTTGTCAATATGTTAAGAAATGTTTCAAATTCCAACAACTTTCCAATCTAATTTGAATTCCTAGTTAGGCCTTACGGCTGGCTTAGGACCTTTGTCATTTCTCACAATAGGGACTTGACCTCATTGGCCTCATCAATTTTTGTTCCTCTCAATTCCATAATAATATTATCATTGCTACCGAGTACTTAACCAAATGGGTGGAAGAAATTCCACTCGTATTGACCAAATCTATTAAAATTGTTAATTTCATCTATCAGCATATAATTTTTATCTTCGACATCACTCATAAAATCATCAAGGAAAATGGAAATCCCTTCAAAAACAAATACCTTAAAAATCTTAGTGATTCATTTAATATTAATCTTATCTTCTCTTCGCTATAATATCCTCAAGCTAACGGCCAAACCAAAGCCACTAACAAAACTCTTTACAACATCCTTGCCAAGGCTATTGATAAATCCGGTCGTAATTATAATCTTCATATCCCCTTCACTCTTTTGGCTTATCGTAATAGAATATGCACCTCTACGGGTGTTAAAATTTTCTCTCTTGTTTATGGCTCTGAATTCGTTCTTCGTCTTGAAGCCTAAGTCTCCTCTTTATGTTTTTATCTTCATGACTTTGTCTCTCACAACGACTATCACCAAAAGCATCTAGCACAACTTGAGTTGTTATATGAACGTATCCTTCTCTCTCTCAAACATCATCATGTTTATCAAGAGTGCATCAAATGTGCTTAGAAAAAACACCTCAACAAATGTGACTTTAATATCATTGACCTTGTACTTAAATAAAATTAGAACTTCACTACTCTAGAAAGGAGCCAATGAGGAAAATTTTCTCCCAATTTTATTGGAATTTATGTTATCAAAAATAAGTATAGTTCTGGAGCCTATTGTTTAGCATCTCTTGATGGTAATGCATTGCACTTGTAGAATTTCTACTATTAACATACCTACTAGCATGAACTTAGTCATCCTAATGGTCATCTATCCATGATTAGGATCTTCCATCTTTCATCGTAATGATTTGGAATTATGTGGTCTACCTTCACTTTCCTATCTATGCACTTGAATATGGGCACCACGGCTCTACTCATAGTATATTCCTTATGGATAGATTCTTCCTTTTTAGTGATAACTCTATGATCATGACATCCATCAGCCTTCTTATCTACCTATTGAAACCATGTTAATGGCTTACATGTGCCACTCATACATTCTTTGTCCCCTCCTAAGTGGTCTACCTAACTATCCCTAGCTCTTCCATTAAAATTCAAACTCTTGGATGCTCATCTAAAAATCTATCTTATCTAAAAAATTAGACTACTCCCTCGAAGGACATTTGTTCATAAAATCAAAAATATCAAAAAATATAGACTGATCTTTGAAAGGACATCTATCATGTATATCTTAGCCTTCCATTTATAAAAGCAAATCCAAATTCCAAAAGAATGAAGGAAAATGTAAAACACTCCCTCGAAGGATGGCTACCATCCCATATCATGGCAAATAAGGATTCCTACACTGATTAGCCTTATATATACTCAATATATATATATATATATTTTTAAAGAAAGCATCCTAAGAAAGCTTCCTGCATTGATCATCTTTCTAATCCATAACAAACATCCCACATTGATCAGTTTAGATCATATTACTCAGATCAGGGACATAGAACTAGGACCACCAACATTTGGAAAATCTTTATTCCTACATATGAGTGTCATCTCAACCCCTTATGTCATGTAAAAATTAGGTTTATAAGTCCATTTTCCATACTTTCCCTCTTCATCCTTAGGATTACTAACTACCGATGGTTATGTGTGAATACCTGTTATTGGCTGCAAGTACATTACCTTGATTAGATCCTTTTCTGGTTTACCTCCAATCCAGTTTGAAGCATTCCTTCTTTGTGCACTCCTTAGTACAATCAGGTGTCGTTTATTTCCTTTAGGTCACCTTCTATCAAATTTGTGTTGGACATGTTCTTATCATGTTCTTCCTCATTTAAACCATTTCATCCATTCCTCTTTATGTACTCATAGGTATAATGTATTCCATAGATAACATGTTTATAAATTCACCATGTCATTTCATCACATGACAAGTCACATCTATTTAATATATGTATATCTATCTCACATCATATCATATTCTAAATAAAAATTCAATTTATAACCATAAAATCATCCACATCTAATCTATTACCCATAACACCTATATCTAATCCATAATCATCATAATCTAAGTTATAATCCACATTATCACATCTACATCTAATCCATAAAAATCATAATAAAATCTAATCCATAACATCATAATCATAATCATCACATCTAAAGCTAGCGTAACATCATCAAAAATATCATTCCTAATAAGAAGTACCAGATGGAGTGGAAGCATGGAGGTTTTTAAAAACCAAATGGGTAGGAACTATCGCAGGACATAGGGGACCCTCAAATCGAGGCACTACAGGTTGGGGACCCACGAAATCATCATGAGGAAGGTAAGTGTTTATAATTTCCCTCATGGGCTAATATGATTTTGGGTCATAAAAAACTTGAATCAGCCTTTTGTTTCAAATATTATGACTGTGGAAGAAGATGGGATTCTAAGTATTGCTATCCCAGATGGTTTAGTGGAAAAAGATAAATCTAGGATGGAATATGCACTAGTTGGAAATTTTTATGGATCGAGACCAAATGTGGAATGGTTTCAGGAATGTACTAGAAGAAAGTGGAGCCCTATGGGGTCATTGGAAATAGCTTCCTATGTAAATGGATTTTTTATTATCAACCTTTCAAATTTTGTGGATTATAAACACATTTTGTTGGCAGGGCCATGGTTTATCGACGGATCTAGTCTTCCGGTTCAAAAATGGTATCTGGGGTTTGATCCATATAAGGAGAAACTAGATGATTTGCATATGTGGGTAAAACTATCGGGAGCTCCGATGGAATTTTGGGAATAAGAAATATTAACTAATATTACAAATTTCATAGGGACTTTGGTGGTCTTCAATTCAGTAACCAGGGAAAGAACTAGGCTAATGTACACTTGGTTTTGTGTTAATGTCCCTATTGATAATATGCTGAGAAAGGAAATATAACTTAAAACGAAGTTTAGGGTTTGGATCCAGAAGATTGAATATGAAGCTTCTCCTTTGTTTTTTCAAAAATGCAGTTGGATGGGACATGAGCAAAGATAGTGTAAGGAGGATAAGAAAGGAAAATATACTTGGGAAAGAAAAGAAAAGGACTCAAGGAAAACTGAAGAAACCAATAATTTATATCCAAATAAATTGTCTTTTAATAAGTTAGATTTTAATTTGTTAGAGCTAGAGGAGTTGGAGGAACTTGATATTCAAGAAAATATGGAGCTAAAAATGGATATTCAGAAGGATATGTTACAGGAGGCTAAGGAAATTGTAGATCAGGATCATGAGGGAAAAGACATTGTGACTCAAATCCAAACTCAGTAGATCTCTGCTGAGGAGGTTCCCATTTAGTTACAACAAACTAGTTTGGAATTTTTAGATCAGCAGATTAAAGATCTATCAAATAGGGGTGATTCTTTTTTAAAGGAAGAGAAGGTACTATCTCAGGAAGAGGAAGTTCCATGTTCTTTCAATTTGGACAAGAATAAGGAGGTTTTGGAAGAAAATAAGATCAATACAATAATTTCTCGGAAAAAAGAAAGACTTAGAGAATATTGTGGGAAGGTTCCTTCTAAAAAAGGTAATATGTCAAATAGGGATAAGAGGGAGAAAATTGCAGCCAAAGAAATAGATCCTGGTAAGTAACACTCGATTGAGGAGAGGATTTCACCAAATAAAAAAATATGAATCTCATCTCTTGGAACATCAGGGGTTTACATAACCGCAATAAACAGAGCATTTTATCTTCTTTCAGGAAAAGGAATAAGTTTGATATACTTTTGATTCAAGAAACTAAGATGTCTAAAGAAAAAATGGGTGAGGTAAAGAATAAATTTTGGTTTAGTTCTGATATGTAGAGTGTTTCCTTGGTAGGTGCTTCTAGGGGTTTGGTTACTTTTTGGAATCATAATGATAGAGAAGGTATTTTGTTATTTTAGTCTCTATATCATTTAGCTATTTTTTTCAAAGAGAAGGATAATGGGTCTTGTTAGCGCAAAATCACAACACCCCTAAATGGCCCAGGTGTGGAGTGGGGTGTCTAGTGTGATTACACAACATGGGACCATCTCTCAAGCTGTGGAAATTGCAAAACTTGAGATGGACCTCCAGAGAAAGTTGATTCTTGCCTCCTAATCTACCTACCACAAGCTACTCCATTGTAGGAAAAACCTATCCTATCCTAATCTAACCATTCCAAGGGTACAAAGAGAGAGAGAGAGAGGGTAAAATATTCTACACTAAGCAGTGATACACCACAAAAGGAAGTGGTCAAATCACACACCCAACCACCTGAAGTGGAGAGAGGTGAGTAGAGGAGAGGGTGGAAAAGATGCACCACAGACCAAAGATAGATTTCACACAAAAAACCACTTCAAAACCCATTAAACACAGCTACTAGGACCTATAACAAACATCCGAATATGCACAGTATACCCTGTAACAACAAGAGGTAAGGAGAGACAATAAAATAAGCAAAGGATGGACAAATGCATCACAAAATAGATTTTATTGCTTCAAAATTTCACACAGTACATTGTTAGTGGGGAAGAGGAAAGATAATGCCATTACAGAGTTGTGAAAGGAGGCTTATACTCTACCTTCTACCCTAAGGAAAAAAGAGAGAGGGGGAAAAAGAGGGAAGATCAATAACCAACCCTTTGAATAAGCCCCTTCATTATAATATATAGGAAGAATAAGAGATAGAAGAGGGAAGAATTAGAATCTTGCTTCAACCACCTAGAGATATGCGTTGAATCCTTCTTTGAAATCTCAATCACTATCAATCAATACCTTTCTCAAATCCACCCCAAATTTGTTAGTTCTGGTTCCCTGGTGGATCAAAACGAATCAGATCTGGTAGTTGGAGAAATTAGGATTTGTATTAATGGCCTAGAAGAGGTTTTCCCATTTTTCACCCACCAAATCCTATTAAGAATGATATTTTATGTTTCCATGGTGTAGAGGGTGTTGAGAAGTTTCCAAAAAGTCTTCTCCTGCCAAAATCTAAGTCTCTAGTCAAAATATATGGCCATTTGAATATTTAGATCATGGGCACGCAATATTTTAAAGAGTTTGTCCATACAGGGTCCACGTGGTGACCTCCATGTGCTCCTTAGGCTTCTTTGTATTTTTCCTAAGTCTCTTTACTTGGCGGGGCCAATAGTCTGACCTTGGACACATGGTGGCCTGACACTTGTTTAGAAACCTGACCCAAATTTTACCTATAAAATAGCATCGTGTTGACACTTGGCTCCCTACGCTGGCCTGCCTCTGCCTTGACTCTTCAACCCCTGACTTTGCCTCTTTTTGGACTCTGAGACATGTGGAAGGCCCGTGCTCATTTGAAAACCCACTTAGGATTTTACCTTTGAAAGAGCATCATGTTGACACTTGGTGCCTTCCTTGTGTACTCTATACTTAGTCGTTTTGGGCCCACTCTCCTCTGTTGATCATTTTCTATGTGGAGGGCTGGTGCAAGTTTGAGTCTCTAACCTACATCCTACTTTTGAATGTGTGTCGTTAAGACACTTGGCACCCTCCACTAAGTCTAAGACTTTTCAGTGGCCGGTGCAATGTTTTGGGGCTTTGGACGTGTGGAAGCTTGGCGCACATTTAGGTCTACCCCTTTGGATTTAATCTTTGGAGGTGCGTCGTTTGGACACTTGGCTCCCTCTGCTATCTCCTCCATACTTAGTCATTTTTGGGCCCATTTTCACCCATTTGTGAAGCCCGAAGAATTTGAATCTTCACTATTTCTTTTACTTTGAGCCTCTAGTTCTTTTGACACTACTCGACCTCCTACACCAACCTTGCTATTCCATTTCCAAGCCCACTGTTTCTTGAATTTCTTCTTGCACGGGGTCATTTGATCTTTCACAAGCCTTACCACTCCATTGTAGAGTTCCTCTATTTCCTGATTATAGGATTTGAACATGAATTCTTTGGGTTCTTGTTGTGCAGGGTTGTGGCTGATCAATTTTACCTGGGGCAAAATATGGATAAAAATTTGATGGCTCGTAGGGGTATCTGTTTGCTAGAAGAGAGGACCAATTTCCTTGAAGCATCCATTGGGCATGGAGTCACAATTAATGGCCTAGTATTGACCCTTATTTCAAAATGGACTCTCTGATTACCCACTTTTCACTTTTCCTAACCCTGAGCCTGCTCACGCATCCGCACTCTCAATTTTCATAAGTGATCTTGAAACAAGGATTCTAAGAGTAGAAAATTGTTTTGACCTAGGGCTTTCATCTATCCCTGAATGGGTTTTCTTGAAAACATTATTTAGTTACTCTACATTTTTTTTATTTTGAAATTTACATCTGTTACAGGTAATTATGAGTCTTCTGCCATGAATAGTGAAGGGCATGGCCTGAGTAGCTTTGGAGCAATACAAACAAAACTTATGTATAAATACAAATTCATACATGCCTTAAATGAGACATACAGAGTATGCACAAGCACTTCTTCTATTGGAAACAAAGTCTACTCCTACTCCTAAACTAACTAGAGAGAAAAGGGGCTAAACAAAGCCTGCAACTGATAGGGAGAAGTAACTTCCCTTTCTCGAGAGGGTCAGCCATGCAAATGATTTGACACTAAATATAGCTTCCTGTATGAATGAAAAACTAACTTTAATTTTGTCTTCCACCCAACTAATTAAGGTATCAACAAAAATGGAAAATACCTCCTCAAGCTGACTTGCATTGGACTCCTAGAGGTATTGATGGTGACCCTTGGTATTTTAATATTCATCCTCATGCCATGAAGTAGGCATGACTAGTTTTAGCTTCTCCCTTGGCTCTAATGAAGCCAAGTATCTAATTGATCATGGTTTGATCCTTGGGTGTGCCCGTTGCTCTAAAATTTAACTCCAAAAATGGAGTCTTCTCATGGACCTTCTTGGTTGGATGGTGTGAGAGAGATGATGACATCTTTCCTTTTCTCTTCCTTCTCTTATGAAGAACATGGAAGACTCATATGTTCCAACCTTGGTTCCAGAGGATTGTTACAAAGTGAAAGTTGTTGTCCTTGAATATTCTCCTCCATGGCAGTAGGATCATATGCTTGGGAGATGGATGATAGAGGGGTAAATGATGTAATTTCCTCAGGATCCTCTCTATCAAAGTAATCCTCCAAGTCAGATAGATAATCTACCTCCTTATTGTCCTGCTGCATGTGCTCTACCTCCTCCATGGTGTCATCCTGATTTGCAACTAGCTCACCATGGTTCCCTTCATCCTCAAACATGAAGTTTGAAAGATCAAACTCTTCTTCAACATCATAGCTTGAAGGGGATGAAGTGGGAGGAATAATTGAAGGTTCTTATGTGGCCTGCTCCACACTTGGAGCCTCTGAAAATGTATGGTCCTCCTCCTCTGCTACAAATTCAACCTCAACCACCACTGAATCTTCAAACTTAACCTCCTCTATTGGCTTGACCATCAATTGGATCTTTGTAAACCCAAATTTAGTAGCCCAACTCATCAGATTGTTGGTTTTTTTTTTGGGATCCTCTTCTTGTTGTCCTTGACTAGATTCTTGAGTTTCTTCCCAACATGGACTTGGGAAAGCAAGATGAGTGATAGGTTGGGGTTCAACCAGATTTGCAAGTGTTTTTTGTGGGGAAGGAGGTGGAACTTCTTGTTTGTTTAGAGGGGATGACTGTTTGGAAGGGAAAACGGTAGAAGAACTGAGATGAGGTGGAAGACTAGGGGATGGAGAAGAGAAACTAACACTTGGGGTAGCAACTGAGGGGATTGACTCTTGATCATGTTGAAATGATAAAGATTGAGGAAGAGAAAATTAAGAGCTAAGAGGCAGTGGACTTACCCATTGACAAGGTTGTCTCGTAATTTTTTCATAAGCCTCAACGTCCTTAATCCACGGTGTAAATTGAGGTAGAACTTCAACCATGAAGCCAAGCTTCTCCTGAGGGCTGTAATGTCTTAGAAAAGGGCCTTCCCATGGACAAGGTGCTCTGTAACTAATCTTGAATGCCTTGATTTTTGCGATGCCCGTTGACTAAACCATGCCAACCTCCATTTTTTGAATTTTCTCCAATAAATTAGCATTCTCCACAGTTTTCACCATTGTATGCGTCCCCTTGTTCTTAATAAGATCTATAAACAAACTATCTTTTACCCTTCTTATATGGGTAAGCATAATGGTCCTGGATCTGATTGTAGTGCTGATTTGGAGGAGGTGGGAAATGCATTGGAGGTGGATTGCATTGCTATAAGTATGAGTTCCATGAAGGGAATGAATTTATGATTGCACAACATCATGGAATGGGATAAAATGAAAGAGATGGAAATAAAATGGATGAAAATGAGTAGAAATGGATGGAAAAGGTTTGCAACTCAGAGAATGGGTTTTTGACCAGATGGAGTTGCCAGATGTGCTTGAATGTGCCTCAAAAGGCTTAATCCCACCAAGAACACATCTACTTGATCAAATGAATTGGTAAGGTACTGTCATCACCAATCCGGCACTATGATAATTCTTCACCGGGAACTCCTCATGCTATGATTATTTACTAATGCACAGCCTTTAGTTTGGTGGATGTAATCTAGAAACAAAACAACAACATAACACAAGAATACCATCGACTATGATAAGACGAAATGATGACAAATCTGAAATATCAAAGTAAATTATAATATTAACATGAAATTGTTACAATCTCACCCATGAGGTACTTCAAGTGTTATTGACTTCACTTGCCTTTCACCAAGACTATGGGAGAAACTTTACAATTACACCTCTTAATGGCTTCTTCAACACACCTTTAAACTGATGGCTTCCTTTGCACACTTCCTACAATATTTCTCACTACTTCCTTCTATGCTAAATGAGGGGGGTGGCCTCTCTATTTATAGAACTTCCAGGCTTATCCATCTTATCTCTAAGATAGGATAAGAAATCCACTCTGACGAATCATATTCCATACCTTAACTCTTATCTATACATGTAAGCTTATCTTTTAATATCATTTTACATGGGTTACACATTTTTAGACTTTTTACAAATAAAATACACAAAATATTTATGACCTCACTCCTTGTCCTTATTACCAATATAATATTTCTAATTCCTAATCATGTAGACCCTACTTCTCTAATTACCCAAACTTTGACATTTTAACATTACCGGACCACTTACGACAAATATTTACTTTTTACAACATTCCTATTGTACTTTGACTATTACCGTACTCCGCATTATTGGTGGCACCGTACTGATGGCGTCGTTATCTTCTATCAGATGCTATTACTAATTATACTTAACAACATCCTATTCCTAATACATACATTAATGAAATAGAAATTACGGAGGAAAATTTTAGTGTCGACATCTTCCCCCTTCCTAGCTTCTACTCCGTCCTTGGAGTAGACTATTCTGGCGCTTGGAAAATCTTTAACTTGTCGTGGTTGACCCATTTCATAATGGGAGTGCCATCCAATTCCTCCAGTCGGTACGTACCATTTTCATGCACCGCTGCTATTTTGTAGGGCCCCGTCCATTTTAGAAGAAATTTTCTCTGTCTTCTTTTTTTGTATCTGGAATCATATACTAGAACCAAGTCATTCACATGAAATGGAGACCAACGGATATTTTGATCAAAGTATTCCTTCCGCTTCATGTTATTCTTATGGCTTGTATCCTTTGCTATTTCCCTCATTTCCTCTAGCAAATGAAGATGTACCAACCTTTCTTTTACTGAATCACTTTCATCCATCCTTTCATTTTTCATAACTCTCACAGTGGGAATATCAAACTCAATAGGAAGAACTGGATCAATGCCATAGGCCAACTGAAATGGAGAGTATCCTATTGCTGACTTTGATGTTACCCTATATGCCCACAATGCTGCATGAATCCTTTTATCCCATTTATGTACCTACAAGGCTGCATCTTTTGCTAGAATTTGACACAACACAAAATTTGTTCGTTCCACCTGTCCATTTGTGCTTGGCTTGTATGTTGTTGCCTTCTTGTGCTTAATAGAAAACTTATTGACTAGGACTTCTACCACCTCATTAATGAAGTGGTTTCCTTGATCTGTTACAACTAGAAATTTTTTCCCTAGCAAGTAATTTCTAAACTTCTTTACAGCAAAAATGATAGCCAGAGCCTCTTTTTCAGTTACAGTATAATTTACCTCAGCATTGCTCATTTGTCTGCTCCCAAAGTAAATTGGATGTTCATTCTCATTTTCATCCTTTTGGCTCAAAGTACTTCCTAGTGCTGCATCTGAGGCATCAATGTACACAATGAATGGCTTGCTCTAATCTGGATTCTTCAAAATAGGTGAAGACACCAGGGCTTCCTTCAGTTGTCCAAAAGCTTCATGTGCCTTATCTCCTAGTTCATAAGTAACATCCTTCTTCAAGAATTGGGTTAGTGGCTGTGCAATCTTTGAGAAATTCTTGATGAACCTTCTATAGTAACCCACATGGCCTAAAAATGATATCAACTTACTTCTATTAATAGGAAATGGTAAATCTTTGATTTTTGAAACTTTATCAGGATCAGTACCAATACCATCTCTGGATACAACATGCCCTAATAAAATGCCTTTAGAACATCCAAAGACACATTTTGTAGGGTTTAATGAGGCTTGTGCTTCATCTAACCTTTGAAATGTTGTCTCCATCTGGTGCAGGTGGTCCAACTTTCTCCCATAGATGCAAAAATCATCCAGAAATACTCTAATGAAGGTCCCAATGTAGGGTTCAAACACCCTATCCATCAAACACTGGAATGTTGCTGGAGCATTACACAACCCAAAAGGCATAACTCTATAAGCAAACGTTCCCCAAGGAGTGGTGAACGTGGTATTCAGCTGATCTTTCTATGCTATACGAACTTGGTTGTAGCTGCTATATCCATTAGCAAAACTATAGCACTCCTGGCCAGCTACTTCGTCCAAGATCTGATCTGAAAATGGAAGAGGGTAATGATCCTTCTTTTTTGCCTTATTGAGCTTCCTGTAATCAACAAAAATGTGTAGCTTCCCATTCTTTTTTATTGAGATCACAATGGGAGAAACCCATTCTGAATTCTCCACAGCAAATATGAATCCTGCATCAAGCAACTTATCTATTTCTTCTTTTACAGTCTTGGAAAAATTAGGATTCATTCTATATGGCATTTGCTTTATGGGCTTAGCACCATCTACCAGCTCAATAGAATGTTCTACCCAACTTACTTGACGGAGTTCCTTGTAATCAAAAGTGAATATGTGTATGTACCTTCGAAAGAGATGGAGGTAGGATTCTTTCTCACTCTCCATCACAACATCACCAATCTTTATTTTTTGGAGATGATCATCAACTTCTTCTTTAGATAATTTTATGGGGTCATGAGTTTGTGTGACTGGAAGGATATCCATGACTGAAACATCAACCTCACTTTCTTCATCTTCAGTGTCCACTTCACTGGTACTAGAGTAATCAGAGGATGTCCAATCATCAGTTTCATTACTTGAATCCATAGGTTCTGCCTTATGATGTCGAGGGATCACGTTTATCTTCACCCTCTCTCTACCACGTCCAAGTTTCATGAAACCTTTATTCTAGTAGTTTATTGCATGAACTCTCCTTAGCCATGGTCTTCCCAATAGCATTGGGTACGCAATAGTACCATTTTTCATCACCTAAAAGTCTACCACACATACAACACCCATAACAGATATTGCCACATTTGAAACTACACCTTCTGGTTTAGTTTTTCCTTTATTTAATGACCTTAACATAAGTGTTGAAGGGCGATCATTTTTAAACCCAACATATTCATTACAGACTCAGTCATTACATTAACTGCAGCACCTCCATTAACTAAGACATCATGAATTGAAATACCATTACATAATACCTCAGCTTGTGGAGCATAGGGATCCGCCTCTGCCTCTAAAATAGGGACCTCAACCTCCTTCCTTTGTTGAGCATTGAGTCCACTTCGCAACTCCCGCTTCTTCTCAGAAGACATAGCCAAGATTTGACCATATGTAATATTTGCAGGCCTTTTAGACAGATCTTCCAGGATGGAGTATGGTCCTTGCCCCTGTGAAATCAGAAAATCCTGCACACCCAGCTTTCTTCTCCTATGTTTCTTATTAGTTTCTCCTTTCATCTTCTTAGGATCATTTTCATCTTGATTATCTTTTTATTTCTTTCTTTTTGTTACAAACACATCTACTTCATTATTTTTTCTCTTATCTACTACATCAAAAGAATTCATAGGTGCTTTTCCTTTATCATTATCTCCTTTACTAGATGTAGAAGCTCTATCTAGAAAATTATACTTATAATGACCCTTTTTATAACAACCATAACATACAACTTCAGAAATATTTCTTTTTGGACCTCTATCTCCTCCCTGAGAACTAAATTCCTTTCCTTGAAGAAGATTAATAGTTAATTGACCCATCTTTTTGAGCAGATCTTCATACTCAATAGATGTACCAGGAGAAATATTTGTGCTCACCGGGAGTGGTTGTGGATTCTGGACCAAAGGTGCTGGTGTAGGCTCTACTTTAGCAACAATTTCTTTGGGCTCCTCTTCCATGCTTTCTTCTTGCCTTCTTGCAATCTCCTTTGCTTGTTCGATGGTAGTTGGGCAGTCATACTTCACTCGTTGTCTGATCTCTGGCTTCATCCCAAGTATGAAGTGCTTACATAGGAGATTATCCACGCCATTCATCAACCCATCCGCTAATCCTTCCTTCCGGATCTGGGCATCGAGCTTCCTCCTTAGCTTTAGAACACAAGCATGATAATCCCTTATCTTCTCCTTCTCTCCTTGGGATAGCTTTGTGATATCGATCATGAGATCTACATATTTCTGTTGTTCACAGTTAATAAATCCCATGAATTTTTCACATTATCACCTAGTGTTTCAAACCACCTAAGTGCTGAACCATCCAAAAAGGTAGGAAAAAATTCAGTCCATTGTTCCCTTCTTATAAGGCCATTACAAATACAAGATCATTTAAACTCTTGAATGAAATAAGAAGCATCTTCATTAGATTGAGCTGAAAAAAAAAAAACAGGAATCTTTCCCATTTTCAAAAGTAACCACCGTGAAATACCAACCCACAAGTACAATCAACAAGACTTATGTGCACAAATAATTGGAATCACTATACTAGAAAGTGACTTTACACCTTTCTACAATAAAATAGAAATGACCATGGTAAACTATGGTAAAACTTGACTTACTGCGGTAAAAAACTGACTTTACTGTGGTAAACACTATTCACAGTAAAAAAGTGAAGTTACTGCGGTAAATACTATTCATGGTAAAAAGTGACTTTACTATGATAAATACTATTCACAACAAAAATGACTTTATCATGGTAACTACTATTCATGGTAAAAATGACTTTACCATGATAACTACTATGCACAGTAAAAATAAGGTTACCCTCCAATTGATTTTGACTAAGTGGGAATATCTCTCCAGAAAATCCACCAACGAGGAATGGTCCCGGAAATGGAACCAAAATGTCATCACCAATCCGGCACTATGATAATTCTTCACTGAGAACTCGTGCTATGATTATTTACTAATGCACAGCCTTTAGTTTGGTGGATGTAATCTGGAAACAAAACAACAACATAACACAAGAATACCATCGACTATGATAAGACGGAATGATGACAAATCTGAAATACCAAAGTAAATTATAATATTAACATGAAATTGTTACAATCTCACCCATGAGGTACTTCAAGTGTTATTGACTTCACTTGCCTTTCACCAAGACTATGGGAGAAACTTTACAATTACACCTCTTAATGGCTTCTTCAACACACCTTTAAACTGATGGCTTCCTTTGCACACTTCCTACAATATTTCTCACTACTTCCTTCTATGCTAAATGAGGGGGGTGGCCTCTCTATTTATAGAACTTCCAGGCTTATCCATCTTATCTCTAAGATAGGATAAGAAATCCACTCTGACGAATAATATTCCATACCTTAACTCTTATCTGTACATGTAAGCTTATCTTTTAAGATAAGATAAACCTTATCATTTTACATGGGTTCCACATTTTTAGACTTTTTACAAATAAAATACACAAAATATTTATGACCTCACTCCTTGTCCTTATTACCAATATAATATTTCTAATTCCTAATCATGTAGACCCTACTTCTCTAACTACCCAAACTTTGACATTTTAACATTACCGGACCACTTACAGCAAATATTTACTTTTTACAACATTCCTATTGTACTTTGATTGTTACCGTACTCCACATTATTGGCGGCACCGTACTGATGGCGCCGTTATCTTCTATCAGACGCTATTACTAATTATACTTAACAACATCCTATTCCTAATACATACATTAATGAAATAGAAATTACGGAGAAAATTTTTAGTGTCGACAGTACCTCATCTCTGTCCCACCGGGCATGCCAAAACTGTTAGCACAAAATCACAGCAACCCCGAATGGCCCAGGTGTGGATTGTGGCATCCAGTGTGATTGCACAACATGGGACCATCTCGCAAGTTGTGGGACTTACAAAATTTGACATGGACCTCCAGAGAAATCCAATTCTTACCTCCTAATCTAGCTTCCACAAGCTACTCCAGTGTAGGTAGAACATATCCTATCCTAATCTAACCATTCCAATGGGACAAAGAGAGAGAGAGAGAGAGGGTAAAAGAGCCTACACTAAGTGGTGATACTCTAGAAAAGGAAGTGATTGAATCACATACCCGACCACCTGAAGTGGAGAGAGGTGAAAAGAGGAGATGGTGGATAGGATGCACCATAGACCAAAGATAGATTTCACACAAAACACCACTTCAAAACCCATTAAACATAGCTCCCAGGACCTGCAACAAACATCACAATATGCACAGTATACCCTGTAATGAAGAGAGGTGAGGAGAGATAATAAAATAAGCAAAAGATGGACAGATGCATCACAAAAAATATTTATTACTCCAAAAGTTCACATAGTACATCATTAGTGGGAAAGAGGCAAGAGAATGCCATTATAGATCCATGAATGGAGGCTTAGACTCCGTGTTATAACCTAAGGAAGAAAGAGAGAGGGGGCAGAAGAGGGAATATCAACAAAAAACCCTTTGAATATGCCCCTTCATTACACTATATAGGAATAATAAGAGAGAGAGAAGAGGGAATAATTAGAATCCTGATTCAACCACCTAGAGATATGCATTAAATCCTACTTTGAAAGCTCAACCACTATCAATAAATTCCTTTCTCAAATTCACCCCAAATGTGTCATGTTTGGTTCCTCAGCAGATCAAATTGAATCAGATATGGTAGTTAGAGAAATTGGGATTTGTATTAATGGCCTAGAAGACATTTTCCCATTTTTCACCCATGAGATCCTATTAAGAATGATATTTTATGTTTCCATGGCATAGAGGGTGTTGATACTTTTTCAAAAAGTCTTCTCCCACCCAGATCTAAGTCTCCAGTCAAAAGATATGGCCATTTGAATATTTGGATCACAGGCGCGCAATATTTTAAAGAGTTTTTCCATACAGGGTCCATGTGGCGGCCTCCGTGTGCTCTTTGTGCTTCTTTGTATTCTTCCTGAGTCTCTTTGCTTATCGGGGCCAAAATTCTGACCCTAGACACGTGGTAACCTGGCGTTTGTTTGGACCCCAAATTTTACCTATGAAATAGCATCATGTTAACACTTGGATCCCTCCACTGGCCTCCCTCTACATTGACTATTCAACCACCGACTCTATCCCTTTTTGGACTATGAGACATGTGGAAGGTCCGCTCTCATTTAAAAACCCACTCAATATTTTACCTTTGAAGGAGCATCATGTTAACACTTGGTGCCTTTCTCCTCCACTCTATACTTACTCGTTTTGGACCCACTCTCCTTTTTTCCCTCTGTTGACCATTTACTACATGGAGGGCTGGCACAAGTTTGATTCTCTAGCTTAGATCCCACTTTCAAATGTGCACTATTAAGACACTTGGCACCCTCCACTAAGTCAAAGACTTTTCAATGGCTAGTGCAACTTTGTGGGGCTCTGGACGGGTGGAAGATTTGTGCTCATTTGGGTCTTCCCCTTTGGATTTAATCTTTGGAGGTGTGTCATTTGGACACTTATATCCCTCTACTATTTCCTCCATACTTAGCTATTTTTGGGCCCGTTCTGAACCATTTGTGAAGCCTGAAGACTTCGAATATTTGCCATTTCTTTTCATTTTAGCCTCTGGTTCTTTTGACCCTGCTTGACCTCCTACCCCAACCCTGGTATTCCTTTTTTGAGCCCACCTATAATCTATTTTCTGTATTTGAAGCATGGGTTCACTCGACAGAGCTGTTTCTTGAATTTCTTCTTGCACGAGGTCGTTTGATATTTCCTAGGCCTTGCCACTCCATTGAGGAGTTCCTCTATTTTTAGATTGTAGGATTTGAATGTGAATTCTTTGGATTCTTCTTGTGTGGGGTCATGGCTAGTCAATTTTTCTGGGGGAAAAGTATGGATAACAGGTCTTTATGGGTTTGTTCTAATATATATGCCCCTAATTCTGTGGTGGAGAGAAGAAAATTATGGATATATATTTCTCAGTTTCATATCCATTTTAACAATTTAAATTGGTTGATTGGGGAAGATTTTAATAATCCTTTGTGTATTGAAGATAAAAAAAGGTAGTTTGAATGTCTATAGTGATAGTATGGGGGATTTTGCTGACTTTATTGTAGACTCTAATTTTGTGGATATTGAGTTGAAAGGATCCTATTTTACCTGGTCGAATTGGAGAATGGGGGAAGATCTAATCCAAATAAATTTGGATAGATTTCTTATTAATTTATCTTCGTATTCACATCTATATGGTTCTTTGGTTACTTTACCAAGGATTGGATTTGATCATAGTCCCATTTTTCTTCAATCAAGAAATAGTATTGGAGAAAGAGGAAGGACTTTTAGGTTCTTTAAGATTTGGTTACAACATCCTAATATTAAGGATGAGATTAATTCTAGATGGAAATCTAATGTCAAAGGTAAGCCCATGTTTATACTTGTGGAAAAATTAAAAAATCTTAAAGCCAGGTTAAAAGTTTGGAATAAAGAAACGTTTGGTAATAGGTTTGCTCAAAAAACCTTGATTAATGGTGATATAAAGAAGATTGAGGATAAAATTAAAAGCAAAGGTTTGAATAAAGATTTAAGAGACAAGGAGAAATCCCTTTTGTCAGAATATCATAATTTAGAAGCCAAAGAGAAGGCTTATTGGAAACAGAACTCTCGAGTTTTTTTGGTTGAAGGAGGGTGATAGGATAAAAAATAAATACACCTTATTACTTCTATGCATAATAACAGTAATACTATTTTGGAAATTGAATATATAAGAGTTAAAATTAAGAAACAAGATGAAATCTCGCAGGATTTTATCATTTTTTTTTCACAGTTGTTGGCTACTTGAAGGGAACCTGATTTTGGTAAGGAAAGTTATATTGCAATTTTTTTTCAACCAGTTATTTCTCAACAAGATAATGTTGAGTTGATTAAAATTCCTTCTGCTGAGGAGATACGAACTGTTGTTATTGATTTGGAAGGCGAAAATTTTCTTGGTCCAGATGGGTTTCCAGCTCTTTTTTTCTAGGATTTTTGGGAAATAGTTCATGAATATGTTGAAGAAGCTATTATGGGAAGCTTTTAAAGGAGGTGAATAGTAATTTTATATCTCTTTTTCCTAAGGTGTTTGGTGCTGAAAAATTTACAAATTTTATACCAATAATCCTATGTAATACGGTCTATAAGATAATAACTAAAATTATCTCCTTTCGAATCAAAGGCTTTTTGGAAAGTTTTATTTCTCCAAATCAGGGATCTTTTTTGGAAGGTAGACATATTCTTGATAGTTTCATTACTATTCATGAAGATGTTCACTCTGTGGATATCTCCAAAAGGGTGACAATGATGTTAAAACTTGATATGAATAAATCTCATGATAGGGTGTCATGGATATTTTTTTAAATTATTCTTGAAATTTTGGGATTTCATAAGCATTTTATTGATATTATAATGGAGTGTATTTCTACTCTGAAATACTCAATTCTTGTTAATGGGAAATCTAAAGGTTTTTTCTTGTCAAGGATGGGATTAAGACAAGGGGATCCCCTTTCACCTTTTCTTTATATCATTTTGGTAGAGACTTTAGGAAGACTTTGTACTGACTATAAGCAGAAAAAGAAGCTGAATGGGTTAGTTGTCTCTAATGGTTTGGATCCTATAGCTTTGCAACAATTTTTGGATGATACTTTTATTATGGGTAAGGCAACTCAAGTTGAAGTTGTGGTGTTTAAGGAGATCTTGCAGGATTTTGAGGAGTTTACAGGACAACTCATTAATTTTAGGAAAATATATTTTTTATTTTTAAATATGGATGTTGAAATTCAAAACAAAATTACAGCAGCTTGGAATGTCCAATTTAGGATTTTCCTTGCTCATATCTCGGTATGCCTTTGTTTAAGGGGAGGATGCATTTGGAAAGTTAGAATCCTTTGGCTATGAGATTCTAAAAAAAAATAGCAACATGGAAAGGGACTTTATTATCATAGGAAGGTAAACTAAAATTACTTCAAATTTGCCTTCAAAGTTTGGTGGTGTATTTGACGTCATTTTTTAAAACGCCTACCAAAATTAGAAATATTATTAGTCAGATTCAGTGTAGATTTTTATGGTCGAGAACTGAATCAAAAGATAGAATTCCTTTGGTGGAATGGGATAAAGTTTCCCTTCCTAATAATTTTAGTGGTCTTGGTTTGAAATATATCAAAAGCGTGAATCTAGATCTTATGGCTAAAGTAGGATGGCGATTGGAGCATTAAAATGGTTTATGGGTTAGAATTATAAAAGCCAAGTATCTATATTTTGATCAAGACTCTTTTATGTCTAATGTTGTTCTTCTGGATGGGTGTTTCCTTTGGAATGGTTTGTGTAAATGCAGGGATATTTTGTTGAAAGGTAGTAAGTGGATGATAGGGAATGGAACAAAAATTAGATTCTATGAAGATTGGTGGTTAGCTGATGCTTCTCTAGTTAATACATAACAATGGAGAGATGTGGTTGTTCATTTTTAGTTGTCTATGGGAAGTTTTCTTAGATATTATTGGAGTATATCTTATTGGGGATGGGATTGGAAAATTATGTAATGGGAATGTGAGGATGAAGAAATGAAGGAAAGAATAAGAATATTAAATTCCAATCTAAGAGGATTACACATTACTTTACTTCAAAAAGAGGATGAGATAATATGGTCTTTAACAAAGGATGGTGAGTATTCGGTGAGAATTGGTTATGGTATAGCAAGAAATACCCCTCCTCCAAATCCATTTCAGAAAATTTTATGGGAAAATTTTTTTATTCCAAAGGTTAATTTATTTCTTTGGTATGCTGTCCAAAATAGAATTTTAACTATTGATAACTTACAGGATAAAGGAATGATGATCCCTAATCAGTTTATTCTTTGCAAGGAAGTTAGTGAATTTGTTCAACATATTTTTTTTCAATGTTCCTTTTCTTGAAGAGTTATAATTCATCTTATGAGAGTTTTCCAAATCTCTTCAGTCTTTCCTAAGATTGTTGTTGATTGGTACGTACAATGGATAAATCATTTTGAATAATTAATCCTTTCAAAGGTTTGGACGTTTGTGTTTCCTCATTTTTGATGGGGGATATGGCTTGAAAGAAATGGTAGAATATTTAAATAAAAACAAAAAATCTCTACTCGGGTGGGGAGTGGTATTTTAGGGGCTTTGGTAAATAATATTTCTATAGTGAAGATTCAAGAGCAAGGTGGTTATCCTAATCATGAGAAGGATATTATTCAAGATTTAGGTATCACTAAGTATGTACAACACATTTCTCTGTGGAAAACTATGGCTAGGAAAAGTGCAAAATGGGTTAAACCTTCTGATGGGTGGATGAAACTGAATTTTGATGGAGCTTCAAAAGGTAGTTTTAGGTTAGTTGTTGTTGGTGGTATTATTAGAGATGAGGTGGGTTCCCTTGTTATGGATTATGATGAGCCAATTGGTAATAAATCTAATAACTATGTTGAGTCTTATGCACTTTTAATTGGTTTACAATGGGTGAAGTTTTTGCAAATAAAAAATATTCAAGTGGAGGGAGATTTGTTATACATTTTTACTGTTATAAAGCATGTATATCAAAGCATCATATTAATATTGATTTAATTATTAGAGATGTTAATAATATGTCGGTAAAATTTGATAATATTCAATTCAATCACGTTTTCCATGAAGCTAATACGTGTGTTGACACTTTAGTAAATATTGGTGTTCAGGTTCATAATAAAATGGGGTGGCAGAGTGAGGTGGACTTACCTGATAGTATTAAAGTTGTGTAGAATGTAGAAAAGTAGATTCAAGCATGAGAAAAGGATATGAGCTATCCTTGATATAATATTCTAGTATGTGAGATTTATCGTGGCTATCATTTAAGGGTATGCATTGGCATGGTTTATTAATTTACAGACTTGTTTCACATTTTTATGTAGGATCATTGAAGACTGGTTCATCTTTCATTTCTATGTCTTCAAAGCGGGTGGAGCTAGGGTTAGGGTTGAGCCATCATCATCGGCAGGTTTGGAAAGAGAATTTTCTTTGGGATATTTTTAATGAAGGAGGAATTACTCATTTTATACAGAGTTTATGAGTTAATGATGAAAATATTTCAAAGGAATTTGCAATGGTTTGGGATAATGAGGTTATCATTATGCAGGGTGTTAGTTTTTTGGTTTCTAGGGAGTTGATTGGTAGCGTTACTAATATGGATTGTAGTGGTTGTAAGGTGTTTAAGGATAGGACTCGGCTCTAGGAGGAGGTATATATTTTTCTTGAAAATGATGAGAAAATATGTTTTATGGAGGATGGTATAGCCCATAAATATTTTCTGAGGAGATGGTCTGAAGTTTGTTTCTACATAATAAAGTATATCATATTGGATTGTAAGTACCGGAAATTGCACTCTTAGCATTTTATGCTTCTTAATAATTTTTGTAGAGGAAGGAAGATGAGTATTCCTTTCTACTTGTTCAATTCTCTTCAACTTTTTGTTAAGAGTTTTAAGGAGGAAAAAATAGAGGTTCTTCTTCACTAGGGATTAATCCTTCTGCTTGTTAATACAGGTAAGATGATTCCACAAATTACGAGGACCTACATTAGGTTTGGGGAAGATTGGGAAGATCATATTTCTTTATTTTATAGGATTAGGCTTAATAAAATGAAATAGAGAGCCAAGAAGGAGGTGGATGATCCGACTGCTTTACAAACTCTTGTTGAGAATAATGAAGAGGGTAATCCTAGTAATGGGTTGCTGGAAGAAAACACTATGTTTATTTTTCTTGTAAGTAAAATTAAAGCTTTGGAGGATTTTGTTTGTCAACTTAAAGCTCATAATATATATCTGTTGTGGGGGATTTAAAGGTCAAATGCAGCGATCAAAGTTTTAGAAAATAGGTTTGATGTTCTCCAAGGGATGGTTGCATTGGACAAAGGAAAGAAGAGGCATCTCGACATAAGCAATTCTGCTGAGTAGGATTTCCAAATGGATGTGTCTGTCCAAGCTCAAGGACTAGGGGAAAATGTGTTTAAGGATCTGTTGAAAAAATTTTGTTGACTGTCTGTTGAGATGGTTTTGTTGTAAAAATTTTTTGCTTTTGGTTTTTTGGATCTTTTTGGTTGGGCTCTAGTTGAGTCAATCTCTTTTTGACTCGAGATTTTTGTTAGAGTTTTTTGATAGATAATTTTTTCTTTTAATGAGATTTATTGTAATATATGTTATGTAAATGGTCCTTGGAGCCTTTTCCAAACATTATCTATAAAAAAATCATCAAAACCATGAATCAAAACACATAACACATGATAAATCATGAAAAAATCATACATACACACACAAATATATATATATATATATATATATATATATATATAATCAAAGTAGACATACATCAAGTCATAGGCAACTAAGGGCCATATTACAAACTAGATACATCATCAAAATTAGTAAATTATACAAATAAGAGTCTCAAATCTTTCCTCTTGGGGAAGGCTCTTGAATCAATCCCTAGGATTCATCACCTCCATCATGGCCTGCATCTCATAGTGGTTGTGGCACACTCATTGTACTCCTAGATGGCATTGTGTCACCTACTCCTCACTACGAAGCTAGATATGATGCATATCTCAGTGTCTATGGTAGATTTGATGTCATGATACACTCATAGTATCATTCCTCGAATGTTAGTGCTATATATAAATCCAAGGGCACACTACCTAGAGGTGTCATTTTTCCTACTCCCTGTGATGCCATTGGTGTACCACTCCCTAACTTCGCCACCATTATCGGTGTGAGATATCACAATCTAGCTTTATAAGCCTCTCATTATCTCTTATACTGATCCATCTACTAAATGGTCATGTCCCTCTCCTTATGAAGGACTCTGGCCTACTGGTGTGCTTCCTCTTTCACTTTTCATGTTGTATCCCTCTCCAAGTGGGATATGTCACGATTTTCAAGTATTTGAGCAATCTCTGCGGTAGATCCTCCATCATCATCCCCCTTGCCTCTAGGTGCTTCATCCTCCTCATCTAACACCTCCTCATCATCGCCCTTAGCCCCCTCAGTTGCCATATAGTAGTCATCCAAGCTATAAATATAGCTCCAACCCATACATCATCATCATCATCCCATGGTGCCCTTTCCTCCTCCAGTGGGTTGGCCATGTCAGGACTCAGAAGGTCCCTCTTGAACTCATCTTTCTTATTTCTAATAGGATCTCAAAGAACCATTTGTACAACTATAAACTAATACCTCACCCTATCAAATTGGATGAACTATATCATCTCAGGCATCTATCCTTGTACCCATCTCGTCTGCCTCATCCCTGTCAGCTTCACAGGCACCCCCTACCATGTAAGATAATCATTTTATGGTCATCTTCTAACCTTCTCTATTTCCATCTCTGTCAATATTTCCACATACCAATGTGATCCCCTCTCTCCTATCACCATGAGCCTAGTCAATTCATCATCTCAAAAATCCTATGGCCAATGCAATGTGGTCACCTATAACCCATAGGATCCTTGGTGGCTTGATCATAGCTATATGCTCATAAACCTAGAAATGGAGAAGGAATCTTACATCCAATCTTATCCTTCTCTCAGTATATATACGTAGCTCATGATATACATACATTAGTAGGGAAGGCCTAAATGCAAACACCACCCTATGATCCATAATATCTGTTAGTATGCCTACTAGCACCCATGGAAATCTAGCACCCCCTAAGTATGGAGGTACATAACATGAAATGGCCATCATCACCATGTAAATAAATCTACTATGTGCGACTCCCCACTCATATCTCATCTCATAATAAAATTCCCTGGATGTGAAGGTAATTTGTGGGGCATCATCTTTAAATAGTAATTTCAAAGCCCCCAATCTACTATTTGACGCAATGAATTGTATAGACTCTCCCTTTTTAGGTAGCCTTAGGATGCACTATACATCCTCGAGTGTTACGGTTATCTCTCCTGTCCTGAACCAAAATTTTCTTGTCCACACATCCCATATGTCCACTAATGCAATCATCAGACCAACATCTTATGGAATCTTCTAGTAATGTCAGAATCCACCCAATCCAAATTCCACTAAGTGATTCCACTAAACATCTATAACATCTCCCTGATCTGATCAAACAAATTTGGGACTCGGTCTCATAAATACAAGGTCTCTCAGAAGTGCAAATCTAATCAAACACACAAACATTAGTAACTCATCATCCAAAAATCCAAAATAAACCATTCTATCTCTATCCAATTCCAACCTAGGTTGGGTCAACACCTCTAAGTATGGATCAACCCGGTCGATGGTGACCACATCCATTCGTCGATGACCGCCCCTTACACTGATCTAAAAATTTGGAATTTTTTTAAAAAAACATTTAAAAAAAAACAAAAAAATGCTTAAAAACAAGCTAGGGTTTTGGCACTTACCATCATACGAGTCCTTTAGCACTTCCTCACTTCTCCTCCAACATCCATTTCTCTGAAAATATCACTTTATCTTTTGAGATCAGATCTCTTGACCATCACTTCACATAGTGAAAATGATATTTATTGGCTGACCCAGGGGTTTATATAGCCTACCGACCCCGATCGTTGCTAACACTTCATCCTTGGTAGCCACTAACCTTGCTCGGTCATCATCAACCTGATATTATATTTTTTATCAATCGTACTATTGGATATTTTTGATCAATCCCTACTTTTAATATATCTTTTCTTCCACTTTTTACTGGTGTGGTCTTCATTTCACATCCTTATTGTGTCCCATCGGGGCTTTGTTATCTATCACATCTTTATTTTGCATCATCATGCCTTTGTGGCCATCCTCATGCTCCTCTTGGGGCACCATTCTCTTATCCTTCATCATCCTTCCATTACAGCCATATTCATGTTCCCTCTTGGGGCACCATTATTTTACCTCTTTTTCATCCCACCCCAGATGCATCTTTTCAATTCCTCCTCTAAAGGAAATTACATGCATCCACCCCTATCCTTTTTTTCATGACCCCTGTCTCGACCATTTTCACATTTATTTGTGCATATTTGATGTCTACATTTGACACGTTGGTCCCACGGATCGCACATCCATTTGAGTAGATTCCCATTGGATTCCCTTCATTTTGCAGTGGCTTTTGCTAAATCACATGTCCGTAGGAAATTTCCATCATCTCTATTGATGCCATAATTTTTTCCCTACCGAAGTGGTTCCAAAATCACTGCCATATTTTGATTTACTTTTATGTTTGTATTTATCTTCATCTGGGATATCTTATCTCATCATTTTATTTTTCTCATCCTTTCCACCCTTTCCTTCTTCATCTATCTCTTTCAAACTCATGAGTGACTTCCCTTCGTGTCATCGATGCATAGTTTGAGGGGGAACATCTCATCAATCATATTTTTCACTTCTTTTCGTTTTCGTCTCATGGATTCCCCAACCAAACCACTAAAAAAAGGGCAAATGTAGATACCAATATTTTGTATCACTACCCCTCACCCCGCATTCACTCTTCATCATATTTTTCATACGTACCTCTCTTCCCCTTTGAATTCCCTTCTTCCCTCCCAAATTCAATTTATCCCACCTATCATTATTCCCCAAAATTATGCATCCATTATTCATCCCTAATCATGTTTAGTTAATTCTAAACTCCCATTTAATTTGTTTATCCTCCATAAATCTCCCATTTTATTCTTTCTAGGCCATCATTTAATGATTTCACCTCTCCATGGGCTTTATTTAATAATTTTCACCCTTCACCTACTAACTTACTCATCTTAAGAAACCATAATTTGTTCTATCTATTTTAATCCCTAATCCAACATCAATTGGGCTCTTTGTCTCGAGCTCATCACCCTTCCCACCATCGAAATGGATGGGTCCCCGCAATCAATAGTGACCCATCTGGTTCTTCATCGACCCTATAAATCCATTTGACTCCTTATTTTCTCAGGATTCAATTTTGGAATTATGGAGCTTTCTTTTGATCTTGCCTTCATCCTTGAGTATATTGTCCACTGCCACATCCATCTTGCAATCTCCTTGGAGATTTTTAACCTCAACTTTCTATATTTTGGTAGATCTCTTTCACCTTGGCATAATTTTATTATTTATTGCAATATTATCATCCATATCCTTCACTAATATCTTTTGTATGTTTAGATATTATCATAAACTCTACCTCATATTTCTCAGCCTTCTATTTCCATCTGCAAGTCTTTATTTCAGTTCATTCCTTTTTGTCCAAGCCTAGATTAGTCCTAGTCATTATCAACCTTATCTAGTCACCATCTACCCAACCATCTTTCTATCATTTTTTCTTTCATTATGATCCCCAGCCATCATCTTTCTATTTCCACATCCATCCAGACTCCAGATAATGTCATTCCACCCCTCTGTCATCTCAAATCCATTCTGTTGATCCCCAGTCTCCCTCGACTCAGCATGCTTTCCTTTGACCAGATCTTCATTTTTAGCATCCATCATCAAAGTTCTAATTTTCTTGCATCCTATTTGTTAGATATTATTTCACATCTCTTGCAAGTTCCTGTCTATCATCTAAATGCATCTTCAGTTCTAGATCTTCCTTTGGAGCCTTCAGATCTACATTTTACATAATTTTTCCAATTGATCTACCTTACTCGCCGTTGAATGGCCCTATACAGTCTTGAGTCATCTTTAGCCCACCCAAGTTTGATTTACTTTGCATGCATTAGATCAAATCTCCATTTGTATCTCCTATCTAGCTTTTTAATTTATGTTTTGGTTCAAATTCTGCTACATCCAATTTATCAATATATGATTTTATTTATCTTTATCAAAATGTAGATTGACATCCATCCTAGGAAGTTTTCACTTCTTTAGATTGAATTCGTCAGGAAACCCACCCATCTATCTACTAATCCAATCTTTTTTTTGAGCTCTCCTGATTTTCAAGTCACTTTGCTTCGTGCAGAGAAGGATCTTTCATTTGCACCCGTATCCATCATCATCACATCACGAGGTAACTTAAACACTCACATATTTGGAGTTACTTATTTTCTTTAGTACTAGTTCAGTAATTTGAGCATGAACGAGGGAATTTGGTCAATAGATGGGTTGGGTTAACTATGGATATTGTTAGTGTAGGTTATTATTTATCCTTTTATTTATTAGGATAATTCTTACAGTTATATTAGCCCTACACTTGTTGGGTTACTTTGCTTAGGTTTACTAGTTTTGTGGAGTTAGCTTACTAGTCTTATGGAGTTAACTTAACTACCAGTATCAGTTAGTGGGCATTCTTCACCACTGATTTAGGTAGTACTTTCACTTCCCTCCTCATATATGTACATCTTTATTATTGAATAATTCAAGTCATTGTATTGTAATGTATTTAGCATTATGGATTACGATAGATTTCCATATATGGTATTTTAGCTCTTCTATTTTACAAATCTAATGTGGTGTGCTATTATCATTTGAGATCACGGCTTGTAACAATATTATCATCATTACTTTCATGTTATCAGAGTTATAGATGATGTAGACATCCATCTTCTCTCTTATGGGGGAGCTATTTTGCTGAATCCCAGTGTTAGTTTGTTAGTGTTTGAGTAGTTGATTTTGGCAACTCATACAAATATGTGGTGTCACTTTACCCATTCAAGAGTATGGGAGGGTGTGGTATTGATACCGATTATTTGGGTTTCAGGTTCTTTCTTTGTTATATGTTGATACTACTTATTCAGGTTTCGTGTCCTTGCCTTGTTACCTTAGTTTTTCTTAAATCGTGGCACTCCTATTTACTTGAATTTCGTGTCCTTAACTTGTTTCCTTGGTTGTTCTTGGATTGTGGCACACCTATTTGTAGAAGTTGATTGAATTATGTTTGGTGTTTTTTTCACTTTTGACATCACTCCATTGACAGTCTCCTTGCATGGAGCTATTCTGGTGAAGCTTATTATTAGTTTTTTTTGAGTTCTATAATCGAGTAGTGGATTCATACCAAAGTGCACACCAAACTTCTTCAGCATTGTACAAGTTTTTCGAGCCGAGATTCTTAGGATATCTTGTAGCAGGATTTTTCTCTCTCTACTTTGGTATTACTGGTTTTGGGTACCTTGCGGTGTCTAATTTTCCCAGTTATTGTATGTGGGTACCTCATCAGGCCTTGCTGTCAAGACCTAACTTATTTTTCACCCACCTAAGATATGCTTATGGGAGGGTGTTAGTGTAGGTTATTATTTATCCTTATATTTATTAGGATAATTCTTACACTTGTATTAACCCTACACTTGTTGGGTTAGCTTGCTTAGGTGTACTAGTTGTGTGGAGTTAGCTTACTAGTCTTATGGAGTTAACTTAACTACTAGTATCAGTTAGTGGGAGTTCTTCACCATTGATTTAGGTAGTAGCTACACTTCCCTCCTCCTATATGTACATATTTCTTATTGAATAATTCAAGTCATTATATTGTAGTGTATTGAGCATTATGGATTATGATGGATTTCCATATATTGTATTTTAGCTATTCTATTTTGCAAATCTAATGTGGTGTGCTATTATCATCTAAGATCACGGCTTGGAAAAATCTTCTTATCATTCCTTTTAGATATGGGGGTTTGACTATTTATATATATATGATATGGTAGGGTATGATGCTAGAAAGGAGGAAGACACCATGGGAAGTTCTGAGGTTGTTGAAAGACTAAATGTTGTGAAGAGGGTTCAATATATGTATAAGGTATAAGGATAGATGTTTTGATGAGAGGTTATTTTTCCTATGTTGTGTAATAATAGGATGCATAATAGTATTTTGGGATGGAAAAATTGGATTCTTATTATAAGAAAGGGAGGGTACTAGCAATGGAACTCATGTTGATAGGAGGTATAGACGTAAGGATGGATAAGACTAGATATTGAATTAAAGATGTTGGTTGTTGTGATGAAATAGGTTGAGATATGATCAATGGATTTATAGAAAGAGGGAAACCAATAGAGCTTGCAGGATTAGGAGGATCAGTGGAGGACACGTGGGTAGATGTGGATGAGGAGATAATAGTATGAGTTTGTGTACCCTGTGGACTAGATAAAGAAGATAATGACACAAGCGTTTGTTGGTTGACCATGTTATATGATGATATGGAATTAAGGTAAAAAATATTTCAACATGAGTGGACGAAGTAGGTGTTGGTATCCTTGTATCACTAATAGAGGGGTAAGGAGATATTTTTTTGATGACAGGTTGATAGTCAAGGTCGTAAAGTTTGGAGTAGTAGCAAGTGTTGAAAATATAATATGGATGATATTTTAGATACAAGGAATAATTGATATGCATACCTTTGGTAGAAAGGTAGCCACAAAGGTCAATGGAGTTGGCGTCTAATAGTTATGCAAATACCGGATCACCACTTAGGAATAATTACCGAGGGTCGAGGCAAGGAGCCTCTTAAATTTCAGATTTAGTCATGGGGGAATGCAAAGGTTACTGATTTGTTTCTAAAGGTTTTTGTAATGGATCAGACATGTTTAGTATGTTTTTCATATGAGACCACGTTGATTCTAAGGATTTTCGAAGGAAATATTCCATGTTTGAGAAGTTTTTAAAGTGAGATTATAGTCTAGTCAGAACCATGAACTAATCAAACAATCAAAAAAGAAAAAAAAGAAAGATGGTTATTTTAAACTAAAAGAAATGAAAAAACACACAAAGAAATATTATATTATCTTGATTAGTTAAAAATATGTGAAAAATAAAATATAGTTAACAAGGATACCATGGAAGAGGTTAGCTAAGGCTAGTTTCAAGTAATTTTAAAGTTAAAGTCCTTGATATACCTGAAGGTATGATAGGCCTAGATCTATGTTGGTATCAGTATGAGGCGTGATATTGGGGAATACACCCTCACTTCGCGGTCCCGTGACAATAATGGTGTTGGGTGTTTAGTCGATATACTACCCACCTGATTGTTTATACTTGGTGTTAAAATCTAAGTAGGTATACTTGGAAGGGATTATTTAGATGCAAGTTTCTTTTAATATGTGGTTTTATTATGTGTGGGGGAAGATTATGAATGCAATCATTTATTCTATAGTTAAACTATGTGAACAAACATATATGAAGGTTCTTTTTAAGATCCAAAGGGGAATGTTGATTTTGATGAAGAAATATCCAACAAAATGTAATTATTGAAATAAAATGAAAGAAATAAGCATACCTGGAGTTCATTATTTCCTTTTGATTTTTCTTATTTTACACATTTTTGAAGATGCAAGAGCAAAGTGCTCCAAGCTACAAGGTTAGATGATTTGACAAGAGACAAAAACATATGAAATATAATGAAAAAGAAACTTGTCCCACCAATCGTGCCATAATGTTTAAGGTGAATCTTTGTTGTCCATTATGTGATAAACACCAGAAAATCAGAAGACAGTAGGGTTTAATGATACCTACGTAGACATTGTAATGTCAGGATGGGTGGATGCAAAATATGTAAGGGACTCCTTCCAGCAGATGAGATAAGTTGCATGCAAAGATATCTGAACAAAATCTCATAAAAGGATGGTCTTATGAACCAATAGGTTTGCTCGAAGGGTGTTGATTCATTTTACAATAAAGTGATATGATATGAAATTAATATACAATACAAGGAATGACTAGTACTCCATAGGGATAGAAAGATGTTATTTTGTTTGGTAGGTGGCCCATGTGAGGGCTACAAGGAGCTCAATTTCCAAGAAGTAGTCAAACTAGAATTGTTCAACAGTGTCCCATTCTTCTTATATGATTTCGAGTTAGTATTCAGTGTCTTCAATTTCAATTGTCAAGGCGATGGCACAAATGCTAAGTTTGTTCATGATGTCAAACTGTTCCCAAAAGAAGGGTTGTTGGAAAATTAAAAGATCATAAATGTTTGTACTGGGATATGATTCACCTAACACTATCATCTACAGAGAGGCACATCTTGAAAATAAACAAATTAGACACAAAATAGAATGATAAAATTATTGCAGATATGATGAATATGATTGAAATGATAAAAAGGCAGGAATCATTGGTGATTATGTAATATCACTAGTGATTCAGGTAAAGCCACTAGAGATAACTATGAAAAACTTTATATTTTGATATGACGTGAGTTTACCCTAAAATGACTTATTTAAGATTTGATATGATGTCAAACACGGTGTATTGACAAATTGAAGGTAAAAACAGAAGATAAATACTCACCTTTGTTGATAAATGTTTTAGAATGATGGTGTGGGATTATTATGTGATTTGCAGAGCTTGCAGGGACGTAATAAGGGTGTTAGAAATGATGTCATTTCAATCATAAAAGAAATGAATATTTACTAAGGATGTCAAAATATCCCTCTCTAGGATGTTTGATGTTTATTTTATAATCACTAGCAATTCTACTAGGGTAACTGGTGATTCGGGAATTGTGGGGAAAACCATCTTGGAAGTGGTTTTAACCACTTCCAAATAGGATTTTTCGGGCTATGGATGTGAGTTAAAATGGTTGGGAAGGTTTTTTTAGGAAGTTAGGAGGTTAGGATGCTAGGGTTTTAATGGGTTAGAATAGATTTTGGGTGGTTAGGGGGGGCTTTAGGGTAGGTAATTAAGTTTTACTAGGGGTAAAAATGTGGTTTTACAAGGGTGAGGGTATGACTTAGAATAGGTTTATGATTAAATCATAGGATTAAATAAATTTTTGAGATAGGAATGTGAGGGATGTAGGAGGATCACCTAGGATGTCGAAAACCTGGTGTCTATAGAGCATACAATGACCCTTATCACTAGCATAGGCTCAACCCGTGTTAAAATAGGATCTTTAAAAAAGGGCATGGACATACACAATAACATCATGGAGAAGGAACTAGAGTTTTGGAAGATGGTGTAGTTGTTTTTTCTCTTTCAGTTATATAATAAAAATTTAGGAACATGTAATTGACATGAAATTATTTTTACTAAGTTTCAGAAAGAATAAATGTGACCTTATGGATTATATTGATCACATGATATGCACAAAATGGGTTTGTTTAGTGGGTCTTTGAATTTTTTTTAAAAAAATGTATTTGGTATGTGTAAAGTTAGACTGTATAACCTTTTCTAGCATACTCCTAGCTTTTTCCAAAATAGGAGATTTAGAACATGGCACATGAAATATTCGATGAACTTATGTTACTATTTTTTCTCCTTCCAAATCATATTGTGTGTAAAGAAAAAGGGGTTGGAGGTTGTTTTTGGGAATTTATACCTTTGTAAATTTCACATTTTGGTCATCGTTGTAGCCTTCAAGGAGCCTAAGTTTGGAATACGGATTAAAAATTTCAAGTTGTTTTTCCACTACATGCTCATTCTTATCATTGCAGTTCATGTGAGATAAAAGATTTGTAGCTCTAATTGGATTCTTCCTTCTTGTGGGGGTAATGGAGGGATATTTGGTCATATGTCTTCATCAGATATCTCTACCTTGTGTAGTGACTGATGAGTTGTGGGTTTTTGTTGATTATTCTATAGAGTTACTACTCCCCAATTCGTTATGGATACCCAATTTTTGATAGTGTAGTTGAGTGACTTTGTACACATGTACACAAAATGTGAAACCATACACAAGGATTGTGAACTTTTTGACAAAATGCCTTGATGAGACATCTTGTTGACTGCATTAAATGTAGGATATGCATGAAATGGTTTTACTAAAGAGACCTTCAAAAAAATTTAGTAAATGCATATGGAAGGTGTAAATTCAGACTCCATAACCTTTTTCAACATACTCCCATCCTCCATAACCGCAGTTGTCACCCACCTGCAGGCCATCCATGCTTCTTCTTCCATTCCCCCTGCTACTGCTCCCACCCCCCACCTCGCTTCCACCTCGGCCAGACCAGTCACCAAGGCATCTAGAAGGCTTAACCTCAATACTCTTGCTACGAGGAAGGGCCCTCATGAAATTTAAATTGCACATGACATCCTGAATATTAGCAGTGCTAGTCCTCGAGATGTGCATATGGAGAGCTCTACAAAAAGGTTGGATGCCTTAGAAGCTGAAATGAAGCTGTTGAAGGATGAGGTTAAGAATTTGAAAAAATAGAAAGGAAAGAGGAAGGAGGAGGAGGAGGTGGATATTGATAACAGCCAAATTGAAGATATCTACAAGAAGCTGAACTCCTTAGACTCCCGTTTAGGGAAGGCCAAAACTCATCATGACTACAATATGGCCATTTTTAGTGCGATTGAGGAATTCATTGAGCAACATGTCAGAAGTGTCTCCAATCTCAGCGGAGTTCCAGCAACACTTTGGGGCAATGATAAGGAAAGTAAAAGGACCATTGATCAGCAGGATAAGACTGACGCTGCCCACATGACAAATTTGGGAATGTTCAGATCCTGGAAGAACATCAAAACTAGTATCGACAAAGCTGCCAAGAAGTAGTTGTAGGTGCTTTAGCTGCTCTTGTTTGTTTTTTTATTATTTTTTTGCGTTTTCTTTGCTGCTTTTGTGTAGAGTTTTTGTTGTTTTGTCTTGTTTGGGTAGCTGTTTTTTGGCTACTTTGGGCTTCATTGTCATACTTGGATTCTGATCCTTTTTTCTCTGATTTTCATTCCTATTCTGGATCTTAGGCCCTCTCTTGTACTCAAGGGTATAGTCCCTTTCAAAAAACTATTTTCCAATAATAAAAAAAAAAATACTCCCATCCGTACCATAATAGAAAATTTAAAACAGAGTACAAACATCCATCAAAAAATAATCAGAAATGAATTGACTTGATATCCCTACCAATATACTTTACAACTCATGTATAACTACTAATTTATTTTATTTATGGACAAAATAAATTCTCTTTTAACTTGAACAAACTACGTTGTCACGAATCTTCAAAAATAACACTACACAAATTTCATACTTTTAAAGGAAGTCTTGCAAGACATATTCACTATTCTATTGAAAGTTCTAAATTTTGTATTAGAAACTATATTCGAAATAACAATGAAGGGAGGGATTATACAAATTAAATCCGAATACAACTTTTTAAAAGGATATCTATAAGGTATTTATTAATTATTTTATTATTTGAGTAGTTGTGATGAAAGAAGTATGTGTATTTCATTTTTATAGTAAGGATCACGGGTTTGAAGTTGAGTAGGGTTAAATACGTCTACAAACAATTTATTGACCATATAAATTGGAATTTTATTATATATAGAAAAATTTTAGCTATCCGTTGTTAGTAGTAAGAATTTTTCTGGGTCAAAATCCACTCCAGTGTGGGCCCTGTCTTCTTCCAAACCACAACTGGAAAATGCTAATAAACCTGAGATGCATCCAATTCCAGAAGACACAATACAACCTATAGCTCAACCCTCGTAGAGTCAATTTGTCTCATTGTAGCAAAACTAGGGAACTTTGATTATTTATTCAACCTTTCTCACTCTCAATGCCACTCTTGTAGTCCATCTTGCAAGGTGACTACTGGGGCATGAGGTGAAAATGGGGTTAATAACCGCTTTGTTCAGGTTGAACAACACAATTAAAACCAATTCTTTGTGTTTTCTAATAGTTTTAGTTTTCTTGACTCCGGGGAAATATTTCAGGATGGCCAGGGGGAGCTTAACATGACTGAAATTCCATGAATTTTCTCTCATAGAATGTGTGAGGTCTCACATAGTCCTTAAGAAAATAATCTATGAAAAAATATTATCAAATTATTGGAAACATTGATATTATTTGTTTACAAGAAGTTAAGATTATCAGTTTTATGATTCAAACCACTTTAATGTGTATTTCTCTTTATTATAAACACGTATATTCTTTACATATGGAGGGAAAGAGGGTGATCCTAATGATCGATCCATGTGGATTATTTTGGAAATTAACGGCTTTTTGTTTGGTATTCTCAATCTCTATGCTTCCAATGATGGCATGGAAAGGACGTCGTTAGGGTGATGGTTAGGGGATAATTTACCTCTCTCATATTTGTTGGTATGTGGATACTTTAATATGGTTAAACATCTCGAGGATAAATTAGGGACTATTCCCATGAGGTGGTACGTGGGAGAACGTGATGCATGGTTTTATTTAAAAATTCACTGGGTCTTTATGACAACCTTTTTTGTCAGCAGAGTGATTTCCCTTCTCAAAATTGGTTAAATTGGTCCAACTTCCAAGTATGTAATGATAGGTTCATAAAAAGGGTTGATCGTGTCATGATCTAACATCAAAAATCTTTTGATTTGGACAACAACAGGAATTCCCCAATCACCATTTGGCCGACATTATTTTTTCAGATCATAGTCCCATCTCTTTCAAGGTGTAATAGAGTGAGACCCATTTCAAGGTGTCTAATAATTAATTCTATCTTAATGTCTCCCTGATCATTCATACAAGTTTCATCTCTCTCATTTTCCAAGTTTGGAATATGGAGCCACGTCCTCCTTATGCTATCGGCTAGATTGATTGAGGGAATAATTCTGTTCAAGATACTTCCAATTTTCTTTTCCACTTTAGTATGCAGGTTTTTCAAGGTCTAAAAAGGAAGATTTTTCTCTTCATCAAGAGTTTCAATGAGGCTCTATTCTATTTACATCTCAACCATTTTACATTCCTACCCACTTCTATGTGGATAAACTTCATCATCAACTTAAGGTTATTGAGAATCACAAGGCCAAAGGTGCCCAAATCTGTGCTAGACTTCATTAGCTTAAAGTGGGAAACAAAGATTCCAAAATATTTTTGAAAGGCCTAGTCAGCCTAGGATGAGGTATGGCATGGTGAAAAATTTAAAGTATGTTAGCATATGGATCATGAGCATGGTCACTAGATCATGACCTGATGAGGTGTAGAGAAACTCTCAAGTGGATCATTATACTCTATTTTTTCATGTTCAAGAACCCTCTAAGGAAAGTAAGTATTCCTTGCAACATTGTGTGGAGGTTTTTCCTCTTAAGTTGTTCTCTCATGAAAGAAATTTTTCTGATGCTACCACTATCCTTTAGATGATCTATACCTTAGTGCATCAATGTTTGTCTAAAATATGATAAATCTCTGGTAATTCATGGATTTTCTTGTGAATTTTATAATTCAGCATGGTATGTGGTTAGAAAGGATCTCTTTTAGGTTTATATGGAGGCCTTGCAGACCAATGGTCTTGGATCATCTGTATCAATAATGAATTTATCAAGTTTGTTCCTGAAGCTGGGAATCCTCAATTCATCACTAGTTGGCAGCCTATTACCCTTCTTAATGTTATTTATAATATCTTAGCCAAATCCCTTTCTCTCTATATCGTTGGAATTCTTCCCATGATTTTTGACACCATGTGAAAACTGTTCCCTTGTCAAAAGAAATTGGTGATGACCCTGAGGACATGATCTTTTAGCCATTCATGTGTCAAACTATGGAGATGGCTTGAACTTCCCTGTTGCGGGATATTTTTCTCAAACTTCATCTTTAAGGACGGATTATGATCCGTTTGAGAAAGCTCTTTATTCTTTCTATGCTCAAATCAGAGTTCGGGGTTCAAACGTTATGGTCTTTTATATGTTGTTATGAGGGTCATTTGCATTGAATCCTCTTGCTTTCCTCACTGTGGCAATAAACATCTATCAGTGAAATCTATTGGTCCTTGTGTCCTGGATGTCCCGAGGCAAAAATCTCTGATCCACGCTGCAAGAGTCCTTCCTATTCTTGCTACTTCAGCTTCCCTTAGTGTCTCTTATTGTCTGAATAAGTTGAGTAGGGATACGTGATGGCCATTGATTTCCATCCCTTATCTTGATTCTACAACTTTTATCGATGGGCATTTTTCTGATGACTCTTTCCTGACCTTAGCTGAAAATCGTGTTCCAACATTGAAGAACATTTTTTGGATTTTTTGCACATCTTTTGTCTATCTCCTTGAATTTTAGTCTCTAGATTAGGGAAGATAGAGATCTTTGCCAAAGGAAGAGTCCCCATCTTATGCCCAATTTGCTAGAAGCTTCCATCATTTAGAAATTGCTTGATCATGAGGAAATTATGCAATTTATTCCAAATTACCTCGAGGGGTGGATTTGGGATAAACTATGTCACTCTCTTGAAATTTTTCATGGTACCATAGACTTGAGCAAAAAAAACAATGAAATGAAGAAAATCTAGAAAACCTGTGGTACTAGAAGGTAGATTTGAATTTCGCACCCAAATTCTAAAGAAACTTTAAAAATCCAATGGCACGAAGTGTCATATTAGACCTGCTCTATAAGAAGATTATGAAATCCATGGAACAGTTAGTGAAGCTTCTGTGGGATTATCTTTGGTATAATCATTATCAAGTTGGATTTCAGCAGGTGGCTTGGGATGTTTATACCATCCCTTGTGACCAGGGTGGTATGAGAGGTAAAAAATAAATACAACAAGGCACATAATTGTCTTCTATGTGCTAAATGGGTAATGCAGATCCCCTGACAAATGGTCAAGTCCCCACAGATTGGAAAATGATTTGAAAAAATAATGTACTTATCGGGTTCAGGCACCCATTTTGAGTTAAAAAAAGTTGTAAGAAACAATGGGTTTCACACACAGTCGATCATCACCAAATGACACCGTAAAAATTTAGTGGTACCTTTTTTGTGAAGAGTATTTGTAAATAATAGCTCACACTTCACATTAAGCAACAAACTTAGACAGATTGTCAAATGAATTAAAGAAACAGGATCATCATTTAATTGATCACAACATGTGGTTGTATCCCATCTTATATTAGGTTACACTTCACAATCTGACATGGATTAAAACAAAGGTATCAAAAAAATGTGAATTGCTCGCAAAGGCGTGGACACATTCTATTAGTTTGTAACTGATAGGGACTAAAAAGGCTTCCTTAGTCAAAAAATTCCACTTATCAACAATTGGGGGATTGACAAAACACACTTGGCATATTGTCTGTGCTCAAACTTTAGGAATAGATTCCTGATTTTAGGTGGATTTATAAGTTGGGCCAGCAACCTAAGATAAACATTGGTAAAATAAATTTTGATTCGGGGGAAAATCTGAAAGACATGTGTCACAATTTAAGAGTTTGATAAGCCAATAGCATAATACCACGGGGGGGGTCACTTAGTAAAAGTATGGTATAGCACGTGCATTCGAACGGTATTAAAGAATACCCATAATTCTAGTTTTTACTTATAATTATTCAATTGATAATACCCCCTCCTGTTATATTATTAGAATGAAAATACCCCACTATTTTTTTCCATGTACCTTACTTACCCATTTTTCAATTATAATTTCATTTACCCCTTTTGATTTCTACCCTAATGTATTAAACAAAAAATATATCATATTTCTTACTGAATTATTATTTTCTTAATATGCAATTTCCCTTGAAAGATAGTTTGAAGCCATTGAAGACCTATTACAAATCACCTTATAAATGTTAAGCTTTAATCATTTATCAATAGTTCTTAAAATAATTAAGATGGTGAAATAATATCACTTGTGATGAAAAGCATACTCAATCCTAGTTTTCTACCATTTTATTATTTATTGGTTAAGAATCTCTTAATTGGGATTTCCTTATTCAAAAAGAGATTAGAATTTAGCTTTATGAACACACTCCTTTTGCAATGTAAAGTTATTTAGTTTTAAAAACTAGATTTCAAATTTTTTCATTTTATATTAAAATTAAACCTCCCTATCCTTTGGTCCACCTCTCTAACCTACTCCCAATTACATGATTAAAAATATTAATAAATTAAACACTTTCACCACCTCATGTCTACCAGTATATTGAATTTTCTTTTATAAATTATAATTACCTCCATATGAATGAATGTGCTAGGATATTGCCTAGTTACTAAACCCCCCGTGTATATAATATTTTTTCTCCCTTATCTCTATCCATCAAAAAGCTTAATTTGTGATGGAGCTTGAACTCCTATGCTTCCAATTGGATTTGAAGGCTTAACAAGGCATGTAATACCCATTTTGAACCCAAGATTAACTTCTTTCTTTTGTATCTTATTTATCATGGTCTCCTATTGGGAGAGTGGTTAATTCATAATGGCCTCCCCAATCCTATATTCCCTTATTGTGATCAGTTTGAATCTTTCAAACATGTTTTCTAGACTTATCCACGGGCCCAATCTTTTTTGAAATGGATAAACTCTCTCTTTCTTCCTGTCCACCCCAAATTATTTGATTGGAAAGCTTCCCTTTTTAGTGATTTTGTTAATTTTTCTTCTCGTATTGTCTCCATAAGGAATTTTTTTGGTATAACATTCTCTTTCAATCGTGGAAATATATAAAAAATTATATCTTTCAAAAAAGTGAGATTACTTTGCAGCTAACCATTAATAAAAATTAGTTATCATCTCCTCTATGACTATACAAATAAAGGCCCATGCACATAAAGTGGCACTAAAATTCACGTACCTGCAGTAGATTTTAGATCATTGGGGGATCACCCCTTACACTACATGAGTTGGGTTCCTCTAGAGGATGCTCCTTCCACTATGCTAGCCCCTATACCACATTGCAGAAGGAACTCTTGCATCGACATCCATCTCCTCCACGAGGTCATTCTGATCCATCCATTTTGGACTGTGTTGGATTCCAACACCTAGGGGGAAGGTGTAGACATAAAATCATGCACTTACTACTATTTTCTATACTTCCAATTATGTTGTTTTATATATGGATCTTGTATAAGAAAAGTATTCACTAATGACCCATCCTATAGTACATCCACTTATCTTTGTGATTTATGTTTCTTTTAACTTTTACACTTATCACTCACATACATAGTTCTGTTCAGGTTACAAGTATCCCTCTCTGTCAATATTTACACATGTGTAGTCACTTGTCTTTGGACATTAGCACCTAGGACTAGACATTAGCGTCTAGAAATCCTATCCATCCTGGGTGCTCGTGTCCTCTTCATGTTTGATCTTATTTTTAACATTTGAGGTCAGTCTTTCATTTTTCCCTTTCATATCTTGAGGTACTAGTCGGCATGTCAGGTCATTAGTGTTGAAATTTGAACAAAAGATCTCTATATATACACAACATACCTATCATTATATGGGTAGACCATTCTTATCAAGGGCTAACTATATACATAGAGAAATGTACTACATTTGGGCACATTAATTTGCATACACATTACATAAGAAGGGGAGTTCATTTTATCCATCCACACATCTATAATTTATCTCGCTATTGCCCGCTATCTTGAGATCATTGGCACGAGGGTGACTGAGGATCACTATTACACACACAAGCACATAGAACTATATTGGGTCTAAGATGTTTGCAATGCTTAGTCATAAATTCACCATTGTGATAGTTTAGGACAATCCGACCCCTCATTTTGCATCTTTTCTTTTTAGGATTTGATGTCTATTTTAGGGTTTTACAAGTCATCATTTCATTATAGGTTTACAAAAACTCTGATGATTATTGTGTGACCTTGTAGTGAAAAAAGGTGAAGGAGTGTGAAGCCCTAATGACACTATCATAACCAGATCCTGACCTTTTCTGCAGAGCCAGATGCCTAGAAATAGGCCTAGGGAGCTCGCGGGCGCCCTTGTCCCTCTCTAAGTGCCTTAGTCCAACTATTTCCACCTCTGTTGCATTTTTTTCATTACGATGGTTCGTGCTTCTATTTCATCACATTATCCAATCCAAACTCACTACAGGATAAGCAAAATCAAGATAAGTACCTTACCCTCTCATTTCCTTTCATAGTTAATATTAAATAAATTGTTTAGCATTTATATTTCATTTAATATCATTTATAACATATCTTTGTATTCAAATTTAAATAAAACATTCAAATTTTATTAAATCATTTTGGTGAGCTCGTAGCTTAGAATTATTTGCCTTAAGATCCACTAAAACCCTAATGGCTAAGGATAGCTCTTCTCCTCCTAAGCTAGTCATGCCTCATGTGAGTATTAATCCTATCTATGATGAGGCAACCATAGCTGAACTTAGCACTCTATATCACAACATCATTCTTCCAGATGATACTCAAAGATAACTCTTATCCAATGAATGCAATGTGCCTACTATCTTTAATCATTCCACTATTAGCATTGTTGATGATCCGACAAGCTTTACTCATTGTACACCTTGTTATTCATTCAATCGTACTCCACCTTCTGTTATTTCTAATGAGAACTTAGATGATTCCATTCTTATTTTCATGCTTAATATTAATGACAATAGTTTAGCTAACAAACAAGAGGATAATAAACACGTGCATGATTTTGCTTCTCATACTAGTTCAGATGATTCTATAGATGCATCTCATATTCTTCCCATTTCTGAAAATGTTTCTCATGATACATCACATACTAGTTCTCCCACACCTTCATTCTATGTTGATGATACGCTTAATGAAATCCTTACATTTGAATCTTTGTTTTATTTTGATGAGACACCTGATGGTCATGATTCAAATTCTTTGCATATTGTTGAATGTGAATCCCCCGCTCCACTTTCATCTTCTTCTAATATTATCTCTAATAACATGCATGATTCACCTTCTTCTATTACATCATCTCCTATTGATATTTGTGATTCTATTCCTACAATTTTTATCAATGTTCCATATACTTCTTTGACACCCATATATAGTGTGCCCTTAACATCGATGTCTTCTACTTCTCCTCTTGACATTCCTATGATCACTCATAATGGAAAATTGCAACCACTCAATACACTATTGCCATCTTATATCATTCCACAATAGGAAATCTTATCAATCATGTATGTTTTTGGCCACTTATAATCGCAGGTCCAATATCTCACATTAGAAAGCAAGGCCTATTATGATTCTATCGATAACAATTCTTTGCATGGCAAACCTATTCTGAAAGAGATTCACAATTTAACATTTCCTAGGGATTTTTTATTCCTACATTTACATGCTTTTATGGTATTGGAAATCCATATTTACATCTCAAGCATTATCATCTAGCTATGGTTTCTTATTTTAATGATCGATTATTGCTAAATGATTTTCGCCATAGTCTTACTACTGACACTCTCCAATGGTACACTCACTTGCCTTTCGGATCTATTAGTACCTATTGTGAGATTGAAGAAGCCTTTCTACAACAATTTATACTCAAATGGCTCTAAGGTCACATATGATCATCTGCCTAGCTTACATCAAGGAAAAACAAAACCTATCATTGATTATATTTTATGCTTCAATGTTTGAATGCATCGGTTAGTCTTCCAACCCATTTACCTATAAAATTAATTCATCTTTTGTCATGGCTTGATTCCTACTTTAAAGGAATGCTTGCAATATGATACATATGAATCATTCACACTCTTGTGTTATAATGTCATTGATTTAGAATAGGATCACATTACTACACATATTCTAGGTCCTCCTTCTAGTTCTCCTATGTTTACATCACCTAGTTATTCTCCTCTTCCATCTATTCAACGTCCTCATAGGAATCCATCTCCTCCACCTCGAAAACAAAATCAATCTTCTCAATTTCATAAGAATCCTTTATCTCTTCCACTGCATCAAGAACCACCTCGGACTTTTACATCTCCTTCACAGGATCCTTTACATTTTTCTCATCATGCTATACCTCATGATGTATTGTGTGCCCTTCTTGACAAGCATATGATTCATTTTCCTTCTACTCATCCTCATCCTCCTCAGTGCTTGCAATGCCAATATGATAGACCTTACTACAACTTTCATCGTATCAATGGTCATCGGGATAATGACTGTTTTTCCCTTCATGATTGATTACAACAATTAGAAGATAAGGTTGTCATTTCCTTTTGCTCTTACTCTCGTGAGAGGTCTATGTCTCCACTCCCATGCAAGCATATGGTTACTTTGGTTGATTTTTCTATTTCATCGAGTGCTAAGGTCATTATTTGTCCACCACCAAATTTTTTTTCTCATGTGCAATCTCCATCTCATCCATCCATCACCACACCACCTCATCTACTACATCATACTGCTACTACACATTGGCTTCCACATCCCTCAACATCTTCACTTTCCACTACTGCATCACCCATCAATTGCACCATTCCATGTGACATTCAGTTTGGCTCATACACTCATACTACTTTCATTCCACATGCTTCCACCGCTCCACGTCGGCTTGGTCTCTGGTAAGTGATTTCTATCACCTTACTCCCCGATGCCACACTCATGTTTTTATGATTCTTACATGAATATTGAGGGATTTTTTACAATACAAACCTCTCTTAACTTTTACACTATGCGCTTTATCGATATATCTATTTAGCATACACTATCATATCATTTCCTGATGACGCACTCGTGCTTTACGGTTCATTCTTGACTATTAAGGAGTCTTATATTGATGAATTTTCTCATCTACACACTAGGGGGGATCGTTATTACCCTCCCTCTTCATCAAACTAACATGAGATTCACTAGACTATTCCAACCATCTCATACTCCTTCACATTATTAATTTTTACTAAATCATTTATACAATAAACCTTTTCATCATTTATCTATTACACAGCACAATTACACTACATACATCATCACTAGTCATATACAATATCTCATCATTAGACATCATCAACAATTACACATTGTCAATCATATCAAAAAATAATCATTACAATATCACACATTTATAATCACAAAAATAATCAACACATCATCATATCACACATCAATACAACATCATGTCTAACAAAATGACACCAATAGTCCATATATATAAATTTTGATCACCATCATAGTTACAAAAATGTTGCTACTAGGGAGAAATCCCTTATACATCACTACATCAGTACATATAGATCATATCTCATCATCGCTATCACTATCTATCATTGTAGTATATCTAGAGCAATAAGCTTTTCCACTCAATCTTCATCATTGATAGTGATCGTGGCCCTTATATCTCTCTATCTACCTACGCAATAGTTTATTATGTGATAAATGCTTGGTGAAATGACCCTGCAACTCCATGAACCACGTAAATACATCCTGAGCTAAGGTACCTCCGCCATAAGCCTCTCTAGCTCTTTGTGTCTCCTCTCATGCCTCGTCTCGCTCACTCAGTAAGATTGTGCATGTAGTTGCCACTAACGCAACTAGATCAAACAAGTGTACATGCTCACCCACAATCACATCTACCCTCTTTAACATACCACCACCTATGATTATATTGGTGGGCACATTATGTGTCAATGTGTGGATGTACGTGTCCACAATCAGCGACCAACATGCATCACCTGCAAACATAGATCAACACATTAGAAAATGATGATAATATAACCAACCAATAAAACATGACTATACAAATACTCATGCTCTGCTATTGCTATCGGGTGCATGTGCTTGCCCCTCTACTCCTCCCGCCGCATCTATAAAAACTCGAAACAAAAATACACATCAATGTGACACCCACCATGTATGGTAGGCCTACGTACACCCTGCATCATCTCTATTTGTCAGATTTATTGCCACATCAACCTCATCTTTCCCGATAGGTACTAGATGCGCTCATGTGGGCCATATTCTAGATCTGTTCCTCCTCGATCCCCTCATAGCTCTTTACCATATATATGGCTCTAGGGGCACATCTTGGGCCATACCAAACTGCCATGAAATGCACTCCACCTAAAATAGCTCAGTCACTCCTACATACAAATCCTCCAGCCACATAGTCCACTCTATACATCATAGCTCTACTGCATTCTCTAACCATCCTCTGTAGTCTCAGTATGGCCTTCATATTACAACCTCTTGCCCCATACAATCTATCATCACTTTGTAGGTGTCTTTATCCATATTCATGTGACAAATGCGAACCCATCTCCCAGAAAATATGTCCGGCCTCACCCACTCTCTTTGTGGATCACCTATTGGCCTCAATATAGCAATATACTCATAGGCTCATACATGTAGCAATGTCGTAGCTCCAATACCACCCCCATGCTCCTCTTGCATGAATCTATACAAATCCATATAAAATTGTCCAATACACATCATGCCCATGCATACCTCATCCCATCCTCCTCTATATGACAATAAATATCGTGCACCTTATATAAGATGCCTACACCACCTCCCTCGACTGTAATTGATGAAGCAATCACCATGGCAATAAAATTCCATAATCATGGAACACCTCATCTCATAATAGAATCCAAGCTAATATGGACCTCGGTGTGAACTCAGGTCCCCGTAAAATACCACCTAGTAGTCATCATCTATCTCTACACATCATCCATGGCCATAACCTAAACCCTCTTACCAACAATAGGTAATCATAGTATGCGATACACATCCTCTAGAGTAATTGTCACCTCCACTGTAGGTAGCAAAAAGGTACAAGTATCTGCACACCACCTCTCACACAAATTTGTGAGCATATGTATATTATGGGGCACATCCCATATCCTCTATATGTGCCACATGATGGAAAAATTTAAAACATCCCACTCCTCGTCTTACAACCCCAAACCTAGTAATGTACTCAAATGGTGGCCACCAGGAAACTCTCTAGAATGGATGTCCCTCTGCACAACACAAAATGAAAATAAAAATGACATTAGAACACCATACAAATAAAAACACACCTTCCTCTAACATAAACAAACACCAACTTTCACATCTATAATAATCTGGGCTTAACCCAAGCTTTCAGGGACATCAACACCCAGGAGCAAGTCACTAGTTCCCATGCCTGGTGCTTGTGTCTGAAAGGTCATTAGTGCCTTCATTGCTCTTTTCCAGGTCTAAAATGTCAAGAAATCAAAAAACAACAACATTTGTAAAAATTCATCATAAATGACTAATATCGACACATTTTTTGAAAAAAAAATCACACTTACTAGCTCAACTGTCATACATGATGTCGTAACTTCCGCCACCATCTTCACTTGTGGTGCTCTCACTTGAGGCATCTTCACACTCCCAGAGCTCAAAATCACACTTGTGCAATAATCAAATGAGTTACCTATTAACTTTCTCACATTACTATTTATAGTAACTTTCTATCACTTATAGTGTTATAGTCATTATTCATACCCATCCTTCGAACTAATACTCATCGCATGATTTAAGTCATATCTTGCACATCCTCACTATGATTTTTCTCTCGTTTGCATCATTCTCTTAAAAATGCTTCCTTCTTCCTTATCATACACTCTTCGCATAGGTTATATTCATCTTTCACACCATCTCAACTCAATATACACACACTTTTGTGATATATATACATACATTCACTATCACACCATTATACGCTTCCTTTCAACTTAGCATCTGATGTTAGAACACCATACAAATTCAAACACACCTACCTCTAACATTAACAAAAAAAAAATTTCACATCTATAATAATTTGGGCTTAACCAAATATTTCTGGGATGCTAGCGCCCAGGAGCAGGATTGGGGTGCCCAAGAGCAGGTCACTAGCACCCATGCCTGAGTGCTTATGTCTAGAAGGTCATTAGCGCCTTCACCGCTCTTGTCTACGTCTAAAATGCTGAGAAATTTAAAAACATTTTTTTTCTAAAATTCATCATAAATGACTAATATATCAACACATTTTGTGAAAAAAATCACACTTACTAGCTCAACTATCATACATGACACCACAACTTCCACCACCATCTTGAATTGACTCAATCATGATGCTCTCACTTGAGGCATCTTCATACACCTAGAACTCAAAATCACACTTGCACAATAATCAAATGAGCAACCTAATCACTTTTTCACATTACTATTTATAGTAACTTTCTATCACTTACAGTGTTATAGACATTATTCACACCTATCCTTTGAACTAATACTCATAGCATGATTTCAAACATATCTTGTGCATCCTTACTCCAATTTTTCTCTCGTTTGCGTTATTCTCTTCAAAATTCCTCCTAATACCATATTGTACACACTTCACACACATTATATTCCTCTTTCACACTTTCTCAACTCGATATACACACACTTTTTTGATATCTATACATACATTCACTATCACACCATTACATGCTTCCTTTTGGCTCAAAATTCATTCTCATCATCACTCCCCCTTTTGTCAAAAGGGGGCTATACAATCGGGGTCATCCTATAATTCCCCTTATACCATTACGTGAAAAATTTACATTTCTAATACATCATTATCAAACATTTTCTCATACACCATGCGACATCTCACATTACCTTCTAGTGACTCCCCCTAATGACCTAACCTAGGGACAACAAGCGTAAAATATCTCCATGAGTAACCAATCAATCAATCATACACATTCAACTTATGACAATACAAATTCAAAATTTACTTTCATCAATCAACACAACGCAACGTATTTATCTTCCCAAATGATGTAACTTGGGAGTTACATCACCACATTCCCAGATGACCTAACTTGAGAGTTACATCACCACGTTTCTAGATGACCTAACATGGGAAATTAATTTATTAGTTTTGACTGCTTCCAGATGACCTAACATGGAAGCAATACATTTTGGTGACACCCATGGAGTGGGGGCATTGAGACGTCATTGCCTTTCCTATATTTCTCCTATATGGGTTATCACATTTGAAAAAATCAAAATGGATCCAAAAAAAAATCCAGTCTTTGTCCGTATGTAGAGGGTAGATCTTTTAGGGATGTAGTTAAAGTTGGAGAGTAACACTACACTTCTCTCCCTACAATCTTCCTCTAGCGGCATGACGCCCAAATCCTCAGTTTTTCATAAACACGCAATCAGGTTGGGAACAGATCACTCCCTACCCCATAACATCTTCATCAATGACAAAAAATGAAATCTCCAATCATTCAACATCGCAATTATCAATCTCACTTAGTGCTCCTCACAATGGTCCTACGTCTCTCGTTATGTCGCATGGATCAAAATGTTGATCTATGGTTCGTTGTGATATGTGTTCTCACTCGGCACATACTTCTACCAAATTTGTGTGTTCTTCTACGACATGGGCTTCTCTACATTTATCTCAAGTATACATCTCTATCTACTTTGTGTTACCGAGTTTTTGCTCACCAACATAAAGTGGGAGAAAATGTAGACACAAAATCACGCACTTACTACTACTTACTATACTAAAAAGTATTTTGTTTTATATATGGATCTTGCATAAAAAAAGTATTCACTGATGACCCATCCCATAGTCCATCCACTTATCTTTTTGGTTTTTGTTGTTTTTACCTTTTACACTTCTCACTCACATACACATTTTTGGTTAGGTTACAATGATCCTTGTCTGTCAGTCTTCACTTATGTGTCATCACTTGTCTATGGACATTATCACCTGATGCTCTTATCCATCTTGGGCGCTTGTGTCCTCTTCATGTTTGATCTTTATTTTGACATTTGAGGTCGGCCTTTTCGGTTTTTCCTCTCATATCCCGAGGTACTAGTCAACATGTTTTATCATTAGTGTTGAAATTAGAACAAGAAATCCTTATATAATTACAACATACATACCACTAAATGGCGGACAATTCTAATGAAGGGCTAGCTATATACATAGAGAAAGGGACTATATTTGGGCACATTACTTTGCATACACAGTGCATAAGAAAGAGAGTTCATTCTATTACATCCACACATTTACATTTTATCTAGTTATCACCTGCTATCTTGGCATCATTAGCGCAAGGGCAACCTAGGAGCACTATTGCACACACAAGCACATAGAACTACATTGGGTCATAAGATGTAGAGCAATGCTCAGTCATAAGGATGATCCTCCACCACCTCTCAGTGTCGCTACTCCATGTTCTTAAGTTTGTGCCTCTTTAGTTTTGTTCTGTTTCGGTTGCCTTAATGGCATGCTTTTGTTTCCTTTTGGGCGTTTCTATTTTGTGGACCACGAGTTGTCTTGTCGGCCCGCTATTATAACACTTTTGTATTTTAATATATAGGATTCCTCCAATAGTAAAATATTTTAGCTATTAGGTTTAAGTGTTTATCTAAAAAATAGATATTTTATTGATTAATAATTTTATAGTTTTTTATTTTAAAAAATTGATTGGTGAGAGATGGTCTTAATCTAGCTTTACCATTGTGTTGGGTTTCGATTAAAAAAAATGTAAAGACAAATCATATGTAAATTCTATAGATATTTAAAAATATGACATTTTTTAATCGATTACCATGATCAAAAAGTAAATTTTCCTACCATCCACCACCACCCCTAAATGTCGTAAGTTATGTCTCTCAATGCAATTATAAAATAATATATATTCAAATGAATATGGATATATATTTATGGCTGATAATAACCATAACAAGTTAATAGGACAAGAAAAACACATTCCAATAAGAATTTGTAAAGAAAAAATGAGATAGAAGAATAAATATAAAAGTTGTATACACTTCTAAAATTAAAATTTAAAAAATGAATCCGAAAATAAACAATTCTAATGAAGACTCTTAAAACAACTATTAAAACTACACACCTTTAATCATCGTAATAAATGAAATTTTGTAAAATGAATCCTACCACATATCTCATAATACACTATAGCCTAAATATAAAAAGCTCCTCCAATTCTATTCACATATCAACCGAAGGACATAGATAACTTCGACATGAAGTAAGATATATACGTTTGGTTAGGTGAAGATGTTACCAGTGCTTGCCTGCAAGGAAACAAGCAAAAGGTTATATCAAGTGGCATAAAGATAATTACCTGTTAAATATCTTGAAGTACTTCAGCACACAAACATTTGAGCATATGTTGTGTTGTTAGGAGCTTTGATTTCTAGTATACTTGCATTTCAACAAACACTAAGGGCCCTCCGTGCAAGAAGGAATATCTTTACTCACTGAAATTGACTTAGCTGCCATACTTTTCCTTTTTACATGTTCTGAATAAGATGCAATTAGAATCATAACCTCATCCATTGGAGGCACTAGATGCTCTTACATGCACTTATCCAGAGAAAAAGATTAAAGACAGGGATACGAATAAATTTCACTTTCAATCTTTCTGCCTGCAGCTATTCCTTTTTAAAGACGAGTAAATCATGGGGAGATTGATTTTTTCCTTCACTCTTTGATTATATTCCTTTTTTTTTTTTCGATTTGAAAGTATTTTTTATATATTGATATAAACATAAAGTACAAGCTAATCGGATAAAAAAGTGAAGGGATATTTCATACTTGAAATAACCTCTTAAGATTGAAAAGACTATAAACTAGCTTAACAAATTAAACAAGTCTTTTTCATCGACAACAAAATATAACACATCTGTCAAGATCGAGAAGACTATAAACTAACTTTAACAAATTAAACAAGTCTTTTCAATCGACAAAAAGATATGATAACAATGTACAAGAGATAATTACGCAATGGACAAACTTAAACGAAAATCATCTAATTTGTCACCCCAACCTCCCAGAGGAATTTTTGAGAAATAAATAAATAATTCAGGTTGGAGTGGGAAAGAAAAGCAGACTGAAGTGATCGTTCTCTGTGGGGACAAAAAGAGGGAATTTTGTAAATGTAGTGTGTGTGTGTGTCCCGCCTGAATCATTACAGAGCTGAAAGCATAATTGCACTTGTTTCAATTTTTAATCAACTTTTATTTATAAAACTAAACAAACTTTATGAATGGGTAATGGAAATGCTAATTAAAAATGAAAGTGGGAATTTTATGCGGGAGAAATAGAGGACCCTAAATTTCGAAAAAAGGGCTGTCGTATATACAATGTATATATAAAGCGATGCAGGCCCGGTAATCGTAGTGTCCTCGGCTTGAATCGTCAGTTTTAAGTCTTTTGTGGGATTTTTATGGATAATTTAAGGAATATGTTTGAGCAAGTGGCGATTTGATTGGACAAAAGGTAACGTGAACGAGCAGTACGTCAAGTGACGGAGTTTTAATTGACTCGATTTAAAGGCACCCTTCTCATACCATCTTCTTGCACAACATTTCTGAGGCTCTTTTCAAGTTTTTTCCGTTTGCTCCTTTTTTAATTTTTTTTTTTTTTTAAGTTCTGTTTGAGGTGCTGCCATGGACAACATTATAGATAATATCAACTGGAGAAGGCTCATGCACAAGCGGCGCCCCCTCTCCTTGCAGGTTAGAGTTTACGCACTGCGACTATCTAAACATCACATATGTTTGCAAGTTGATATATTACTTTCTGGCTATACTCCTTGTACTGTATTATACTTATTTCTTGGTTTTATGACTTCAAAGTGTCTGTAATTTGTGTGTGTTCAGATGGTGGAACTGCAGGTCAGGATGGACTGTGGTGGATGTGAACGTGCCGTAAGAAACTCCCTCAAGATAAAAGGTAGTTTCATTAGATTTCAAATTCCTTCTTGTTTAGGCTCTTCTCTGGACGTCTGGAAAACAAAAAACTCCAAGGTTGATGTTTTATTCCACTAGATTCTATTAGAAAATGGTTTATTTTATTAGTTTCAATCTCACCCATTAGCTAGGATTGAGTAGAACATTATCAATTATGTATCTTTGATAATATAGCTATCGTCAAGATTCAGGTAGTTCCAATCCTATTTTCTTGGCAAATGCTCAGTAAAGTATTCAAGTTATTCCATGTATAATATGTTATAGTTCATTCCCCTGTTATGGTGGCTGTGGTATATGTAATTGATTTTATAAACATTTCACAATCCTTGAAATAATGGAGCAAGTTTTTTTATATGTATAGAAATTGCTCATGGACATTTAAGATTGCAGAGTTTATAGATTAGTGTGTTCTTGCTGACTCTATCACATTTACTTGTTAAATCGTATTTTACATAAAATCTTGAATGATAATATCAATTATATACTAGTCAAACTAATATGTAACTGATATTACTCTGTAATTCATTTTGAATAAATTTCAATCGCAAACATTAGTAGATCATTCTAACTTTGAAATTTACTACTATACATTCAAGCTATAAGATTCATGGTGTGTCTGGTTTTTTATTTTGCTAGTTTCAATGATTACTGATGAAAATCTGTGTTTTTTGTTTTGTGCAGTCTGTTGATTTTGTAATTGAATAGTATGTTGATAACACTATAGTCTTTGGTTGTAAGGCCAAATCACTATCTAAAATACGAATGCACGTGATCTTTAGATACAACTGTAATCTTTTATTTGAAAATATTACTTAAATTTCAATTGTTTGATAATTAAATAAAATAGTTTAATTGCAAAAAAACAATTGAAACTAGTTGAATTTTCTATAACCCCTTCCCTAAGAAGGTTGCATGAACTTGAATTGCTGGAAAAATAAAATAGCACCCCAAAAAAACAATTGAAAATAGTTGAGTTTGTCATAACCCCTTTCCAAACAAGGTTGTATGAACTTCAATTGCTTGAAAACTAAAATTACAGCCCAAAAAAACTACTTATCAGATAAATGAAGCTGAAAATAGTTGAGTTTGCAAGAACTTAAAATCATATTGAGTTAGTATTGATTGTGGATTATTTTTCTGTGTTTAAGCCGAACATTCCACACCATTCAACATGAATGCATTATGTGAAGCCCGCAATGAATGTAGTTACGAAGGAAACATTAAGCCAAAGCAGTACAGTCCCAATTTTATTTAATTTTAAGAACTCGCATCATTTTGAATCAAAACTTGATGGACTCTTTGTGAACCAACATTCTCCACTACCATTACTACATGCCTACTCTAACTAAATCCAAAAATTAATATATTTTTGATTGAAAAGGAAACATCCAACTACTTCAGAGTAATTTAGCATCCATTGAATAATCCAACATTTTACATACTTACGATATACGAAGTTATATGTAACTATGACAGCCATTTACTTTCCCAAAAAATTATATAACTCAATTCGACTTCCATTCTGAAATATAAGGAATGAAGTTATATGTAACTGTGACAACCATTTTTTCGTTGTGGGTATATTATTTAAATCTCAAAAAATTGTTTAACGCAATTCCACTTCCATTTTAAAATACAATTCCTTTCCATTCCTTTGTATTTTTATGTATTATTAATAAAAGTGAGATTTTCAACCCAAAAAAGAGATCAAAATAAATCAAGATTGTATTTTTCTGGTGCATATCAGGGGTGGACTCTGTGGACATCGATCTGGAGCAGCAGAAAGTAACAGTGGTGGGGTACGTAGACAGAAAGAAAGTTCTCAAGGCGGTGAGGAGGAGCGGCAAAAAGGCGGAGTTCTGGACATACCCATACGAACCAGGCACCTACCATCCACTCCAGAGCGACCATTACAGGGATGTGAATGCATACAGAGAGAGTTACAACTACAGAAAACATGGGTATACGAACGGAGATCGTCAGGGATATGCTTACAACCGCCCTGACGATAATCCAGTCGGAACAATGTTCAGCGACGACAATCCGCATGCCTGTACCATCATGTAACAAAAATTCCCAAGCCAATAAAATGAAAGGAAATCAAAATAAAAATGCCTGCTCTCTGTCTCTGTTTCTGGCCCCCCTGTTATGATTTTCCCCTGTACATAACAGCTAAGTAGTGACTGTAAAAAAATGCATTTTTTTAATGGAGATGTTTGTTTGTACTGTTGTAACAAACTTTCGTTATCTTGAGCCGGCGTGTTCTGGTTTTTTTCTGTACTTTGAGGAGCATGCGAGGGTACAAATGAGTGAAAACATTCCCCGAGGATTTATAGCCGTTTGATGCCGTCTGAATCAGAGACGAAAATAAAATTGCGTAATATCGACGGTGTAGTTTTCGCCCGCATCTCGAGGAGTCGGTATTGACGGTCGATTGACGTGATTTGTGTTTGTCGTTTTCGACATCATTATTGTTTTTGAATTTCGACCGCCTTTTGCAAATTGGGCCATGGATTTTGGTTTTTTTAATTTGTGTTGGGAAAACTTCAACGAACACGCCGCCATATTTCCACTTTCCTATGTTTGAACTACTTATGGAGTGCATCATGTTACAATTTCTTTTTGTGATTGAGCTTATGGTTTTTGCTTTTCTCCACTCATATGAAAATTTTAGTCCAACATGCTTTTAGGTCAATCACTGGATTTTTTTTTTTTTGGGAGGAAAATTGTGTCGAAATGTTTTAATTCTACGTTTTAGTTTTTTTTTTTTTATATTTTTGAGTTTTCTTTCCAAAAAATCTTTCGATTTATGTATGGACTATGAAAGTGTGAAATCTCTTATGTTTTTAGGTATTTAAGAGTGGTAAAGGAGTTCCTATGACTCTTCCATAAACTATGTAAGCGTGAAATCTTTTATATTTTTAGGTATTTTAGAGTGGTGAAGTACATATCTAAAGGTAAGTAAATTTTTTTTATTTTGAATATTAATTTAAAGAAAACAAAAGTTGAGCAAGTAAATATATTTGTCTTACAACTAACTATAATATATAAAAGTCATTTTTATTATAAAAATTAAAGAATAGTCGGATATGAATGAACATTATAATATAATAATTTCATTTTCTAAAATTTAAATTGCAAGTTTGAGAGGCACCAATACATTTTTAAATATATTTTCCCTTGGTAATCATTTTTCGTACATGAAATTTGATGAGCCATGATTCATGGAGGACAAATGCAAACAATATATCCCCATTTCAAGTACTAGCATTTATTTTTTATTTTTCAAGTTTTAAAATCTTGTTTTTGGGTCATTTTTCTTATATAATGAATATTGGCTTGAACACAAAGAAAGCATAGAGTAAAACAATGTTCCCATTTGAACTTTGTGTATTCGTTATGAAGCATTTTTTGAGTCCTTAAAACTATTAAGGTAGAAAATGTCTATACTGATGGGAATACAACACCAACTCACATGTGGTTGGTATTTCTCGCTCCTCACATTGTTGACATATTCAACAACATCATTCAACATGTTTTTCCTGGAGATTGGACTACCAGTCTTGTGATACCTCTTTGTAATAGTGGATATATTAACAATCCTTCTAATTATATAACTATTATGATCAACCCTTTTTTTGCAAATCTATTTGGTAGCATGGTGAAATGCATAATCAACAAGTGGGTAGAAGAAAAATGTAAGAGAGCAAAAGGGCAAGGAGGGTTTAGGTCTAAGTATTCAACAATAGATCATGGTATCACTTTGAGGTGCATTATTGAAAAAGTTTGGAATGATAAAGAGGAAGCTTACTATTGTTTTGTTGACTTCAAGAAGGATTTTGACACAATTCCTAGGAACAAGCTATGGGATAGAATGGAGGAGCTTGGTATCCTAGTGCATCATAGAGTGGCTATTCATAGGCCTTAGGAAAAGGTGCGAGTCAAAATTAGAACTCAAACTCATATCTCAGACAGTTTCAGGAGTGATATTGGGGTTAAAAAAGGATTAACACTATCACCTACTTTATTTGGCCTATTTATCGAAAAAATTGAGGAATGGCTAAATTTGCAGAGTGAAGATGGTGTTCACTTAAAGGAGAGTATGTTGTAAGAATTCTCCTTTATGTTGATGAACTTATCTTGATTGCTAGATCCGCTAAAGGACTACAAAAACATTTATGTGTGCTTGAGCACTTTTGCAAAGAAGTGGGAATGCAAGTCAACACCAATAAGACCAAGATCAGGATCTTCTCCAATATAAAGAAAAGAACTCAATATGATTTCTATTTTGATGGAAGCATTTTAGAGGAAGTAACGAAGCATAAATATCTTCGGTTTGACGTTTATTACAAGTTCAGTTGGGAGATTTGTAGCAAAAAGACAACTTTAGCAGGGTGGAGAGCTTTTAATGCTTTCAAAAAAAAATGCAGAGAGGTGGAATTATGGGATTAGAAAACTATGCAGAGTTTTTTTTGGATTTTAGTAAATCCAGTGGTGCTTTACGAATGTGATGTTCGGGCTAGCAAAATTTCAAATTCAAGGTGGAAACAATTTGAGAGGATTCAAAAAAGCATGATTACTATCAAGTTCAAATTAAAGACCTCGGTCCCATATGATATTCTTCTAGATGAAATTGTTAGAGTAGGTATTTACCTTAGCTCATGTTCACCTAGGTACTAATTTATTTACCTTTATTGTATTTATCCTCACCCACTTATGTGTGTGGATTTTTATTTTTATTTTCTTAGATATTAGGGGGATATTATCTAGTTATTAGGTATAGTTATATCCTTGATCTATGGTATTGACTATTTCTTTCCTTGATTTATGGCTTGATCTATGACCTTGACTGGTTCTTAGATTGTTATTCCTTGCCTATATAAGCAAGGTCCATTCTCATTGTAGTTCATTGAGTTCCATAATAATATATGAGATTGTTACTCATTTGTTTGCAAAGGATTATGTAAAGTTATTCTGCCGAATTACATTCATCTTATTGATCATGGTGTTTGATTAGCATATGTGTTCTTGGCTTGGTACGATCTAGTTATCGTTCCTTTTAGAAATGGGTGTTGTGCCTCTAGAATTTATTGCTATGGTTCGTCTCATAACATAGTCAAAAAGGTTGAGAAAATGGATGGTAGTATATGACTTAAGCTATTCCTCGACAAGTTTTTGGAGAAAAGAAAGAATTCATGGATGAATCAAAACAAGAAATGACTTTTAAAATGGAAAATTTACTTGAATGCATATATATCCTAATAATAGCTAAGAGATAAAAAAAAATTGTTATAGATAAATTCTACCAATTTATGTGGGGAAATCCGTTAGGGAGAAAATAAGAGGTACTACTTGGAGGAATTTAACTCTATGTGTGATCATCAACAAAAGAATTTTATAGGGGCTAATATCTCGTGGAAATAAAATATCTTCATAGCTCAATTAAGGACTAATTCACATAGTATTCAGTGTGAAACATGAAGAGGAAAAGAACTAAAGAGGTATGGGAAGAGAGAGAATATGTATTTTGCACGTCTGGTGCAATGGAGTCAGATAAACAATTCATGTTGGAGTGTAATTCTTACAATGACATTAGGGCCCAATTTTCTAGTACGGTGGTTGTTGCATCCCTACAGGATATTTTTAGTTAGAATATGGTTGAGAAAATAGGGGAGCTGATTATAAAACTCACCAATAGGATAACTGAATGCCAGAAAAATATTTCGCAAGATCTGTTGTCCCATAGGCTATTTTTGGTAGCCTTGTGGACATTTAAAGTTCTTCTTCTTCTTTTTATGTCTTAAGAAAAGGATGTAATTAACAACTCAACCTTGCCTTTAACAAATTTTTTCTACCATTCTAGTTAGAGTTTTAATGAAATAATACTTTTACACAAGCCATTTTTGAATGATATATTGGAATCTTAACAACACGTAAGTATAGTGCAACATTGATGTATATATTCAGCAATAAGTTTATATCAACTAGATATTGATTACCATTTATTAAGTCTTATTTATATAATTATAATAGTATGTGCACATGCAAGTTACAACAATCAAACACTTGTGGCTTAATTTCAATAGCCTACTTTCATACATGCTCACAAATCACAAGTGCATATGTACTACAAAATTAGGGTTTCTTTCCTAATTTAATATACTATATGCAATAATGATAATTCATAACTCAGAGACCCATTCATGAGAAACCTAAATTATGCTACTCTTGTAATTTCCAATAATAATTTAATAAATAAAATTAAGGTTTATTGTTATAGAAAGGAACCATATTTTTACAATAAGGTTTTATGACATAGTGCTCAGAAAATGCCCAAATGTATATTCTCATAAAATATTTCAACCTGAAACTCAGTGTAGTACTTTTACAGGTACATATGGATATCTTTATCATTGAACCTATCTCTTAAGGATACAAACCTATCCTTTGTACTTACCCAATCTAAATGTTGGGATCTTGTTCACCTATCTTTGGAAGTCAATTTTTGGATCCGTAGTCTTGCGATGACCATAAAACTATGATGAGCTATAGATTCTCCTTGATTGAAACCCTTAAAAGGGGTTAGTGACAATTGGGATGGACAAGCTCATCACTCACATGTTGATGTGATGATCATTTCACTACATAGCACTACTCCAAAGAGGGCTCAAGCCACATATAGTTCTTTAAAGCCAATGATGAAACACATGTCATATAAAATAATAACGAAGATGTATCCTTTGTTGGCCCTCACACTTCAAAACACACACATGATACATCAAACTTGTCTCATGGTTGATATGGGCCACTATTAATATAAATAACTCACAATTTAAGAAGCTTTACTGTTGTGGAGGGTGCTCTAAGGAATAAAATAACCCATCTCTTCCTCTTGACCTTATTAGAGTGAGATATTAGATGATCCACACATATCCCTAATAACTTAGGGTGTGTTTGTATTTATAAGTGACCGTTAGTATGATTTCTAGTTCAACCAACCCAAAAGTACCACCTGGGTGAACTAAGTTATGCTACCCTTTTGAAAACGTGATTGTTATACGTGTAAGGGACAAGTTCATGGAAGGTTAGACAATTTCATGGTCAACTTGTCCTAGTCCTACAAACATGTGAAAGTAATATATTTATGTGATAATTGAAAGTTTGAATAGATGTTTTTTAGCATGTGTAGTGATTTATTAGAGCAAAGTTAGAGAATATTTGTTATCTAGTGGGACCAATATGCAGGATAAAGAAAGAGTGTGATTTAAATTGATCATTTGTTCATAAATGGGACAAATGTAATCTTACTAGAATAATTTCCAAATCCATTTTATCAAGTGTTTTTTCACCATATTTGGGTACTACAATTTTCCCCATTTCATCTAGTATTGGTAAATGCTTGACTAAAGAAAATGTAAATTTTGTGTCTCTATTATAGGATGGTGGCGTAAAATCTTGAGTGCTTGCAAAAATTCCCATGAAACCTACAAATCACATGGAAAATAAGGGTATATTAATGTTTAATAGAAATTCAATGTATATAATTTTTTCAACTAAATTTAAAGAACTCTTGTATTTGAAATACTTAAAATAAAGTGAAATGTGCACAAGAAATATTACACACAAGTGGTCATGTTGAAGCATGTCCCATGTTTATTTAATGCAATTAGTTTCATGGGGTTTACCCCTATATAAAAATATTTTTACAATATTTTTAATAATATTTCCTTGAAGGCTGTATGGAACATTTGCTAACTTAATAACCTTACTTATAATGTGAAATAATTTGCTAATTTAATATCCTTTCTAGTAGCATGAAAAGTTTTTCTCACTTAAATATCTTTCCAGTAGCATGAAACTCTTGCTATCTTAATAACTTTATCATAAGGATGATCCTCTTATTAAATTAGTACATGTATTGGTAGCTTGAAAATCTTTCTAACTTAAAATCCTTACAAGTGGCTTGACATATCATTAAACTTTGTTATTTGTTGAGGCTGATTTCAACTTTGTAGATTGTTGAGGAATTTTTTTTTAGCTTTGCATGTGTGATAAGACTACTGAACTCTATGATAATTTGATATGAAAGTTATGAAATGTGACTAAATCTTATTTGATTCATGTGGAACGTTAATAAATATTATCTGGATTGTGTGAAATGTAGCCAATCTATTGAATCTATATATTCTAAACTTTGTAATATATGTGAAATTTTGAGTCATCCAAAAATATGCTCCCTTTTCATATGAGGGATTTCATTATGTTTCGTTTAACTCAAAATATAAAAGTGGCTAGTTTAATTATGTGTAAAAGTCATATAGAGATAAACCATATTAAACATGTGTACTAAACATGGTTTCATAAATCGACATGCATAGGATATGACTATTAGAGAATAAACATGAAACATTTCATCTCATGTGTAGACATGTTGTGATCATTGTTATAAATCTATAAAAATCATTAGATAAAGTTTAATCATGAAAATTAGAGAGGTATGCTAGCTAACATACGACTCAACACCAAAGGATCCTTTCAAACTTACGACATGCCTTGAAAATACATGACACAATAGATACACCACTTTGACAACACAATTGACATGATGTCATGATGACATGATGAATTTACAAATATAAATGTTAGTAAAAATCATCTAGTAAGCATAGAATCATAAAACATGTAGTAAATAATCCTCATATGTAAAATCAATGAACATAAAGCGTAGAATATTCATATAGTATAGATCAAGTATGTTTAAAAAACATAGATCAATTGTGCCATATAAAATTTATGCCATAGACCAATCATATAACATTCATGTCATAAAATAATCATATAAGAGTCATACCCGACAATAAACATATAATCGTCATGCTATAGAGTAAACATGAAGCATATACAAGAGCCCAAGGCCTATAGTAATTAGAAAAACATATATAAGAACATGTGATAAATTAATATAGATCGTAATATTATAGACACCTTAAATTTTAAATTAATCACTTAATAATGTAAAAAATTATTTAATCCCTAAATCATGACTTGTACGCCTATTCTAAGCCTAATTGATACATCCCTAGCCATATTGCCATATTTTATCTTCCTATTACATTTTTCAGTCACTCAATGAAAATATTACATCAGTCCAAGTATGTTATTATTTGAAATTACTATGAACAAAGATTTCCATCCCTGTACACCCTTTTTTGGACAAAATTATGAAACATGGATCAAACCACCAAAGGGTTTGGTATGAAACTAGCAGTTTTTTCCCAACCGTTCCAATCATCATATTCTCAATTTTATATCTCTTATTGGTCACTAGTTTCCTTATGGGTTATCCTTAATAAAAAATTATACCTACAAAACCCCATCTAATAAATAAAACAAAATAATTTACTTGCCTGAAATGTGTATGAACTCCTCAAGAAAATATCTGTCAAAGGGAACTCAAATCTCTCCTATGTAGTCACTAAATCACACACTTACTATTTACCTATAGCCTCTAAATACTTCATTTATATGCATGATTCCTAAGAAAAATAATTATTCATTGACAACACTTGTTTTTCCTTTGATAATACTTTTATTCTTTATATATTTCTTAGTTATCTTTTCTAGATTTACACCTTATAGTTCCACACACTATCTGACATCCTATTCAGCTCTTGTAAACACCTATAATTTGATCAAAGCAATATTATTACTAAAATTGCACGAACTATTATATTTCATGTAAATTAATGACACCTCGTGAATTAGGCTCTTTTCCCCCTCCTCCTCATCATTTCTAAGAAAACTTATCCTCCTCTAACATAAACTATAGGCAATTAGGATATTGAGAATTTGTCCATTTGTTGAGATAGTATCTTAATAATGCATCCATTAACTCAATCTTGAATAATATGGAGAGAACCATATGGCCTTATAGCCATTAATGGCGAGACTCCATTCTAAAACCTTGAGATCATATTAAAAATCAAAACTGATTGTTAAGGATCTTCTTAGGTTCATTTCAAGTTAGCATTCAAAGAGTAGAGATTGATTTAGGTTTGTTAGTTTGATTATTGTCAAAGTTATATGCATGTTTAAGAAATTAGCCTCCCTAAGATCTTATCTTGATGGTTCTTGTTAGGTTAGTTAAGATTTGAAATTTCTTAATCTTTTTAATTTTCACATGAACACATTTGGCACGCCCGATGGGACTTACTCCATAGTCCATAGAATTTGATTACAAGCTTTGTAATTTACCTCATTTTTTCTAACCATTTCCACGCATTTTGAGGATTGCATAGATTTTCTAACCTTCTATGTGTTAAAATATTCCTTTTGCATGCAAAGTTAATGGGTTTCTATTAGAAATTGATTTAAATGGAAAATTTCTGACCTGTTTGCATTTTTAGAAATCAGTTTTCCATCCTTTTTGTACAGTTCCAAGTACACGTGCATGCATTAAAAAATGGCATGCATACCTCAAAACCTGCGTGAACTTGTTACCTGGGGTGCACATACATTCCCAAATGTGTGCATACACTTCCATACCCACACATATGCTTTTCTATGATTTTGACCCTCTGTGCTAAAATTTCTCAGATGCGCGCATATGCTAATAAGGGCACACATACACTTGGAAATGTGTGCATATGTCTCTCAGGATGGGCATATGTTAAAACCCCTCTATGTTATCTTGTTTTTCCCACAAACATGTGCATACACTCATAGAAGTATGCATACACCAAGAAGGGTGCACAGGTGTCTCTAGGTACATGCATATTCTAAATAATGACTGTGTTTTTGACAGAGGTGCACATACATTACTAGGCGCACACACATGCTATTAGATGCATGCATACTCCCTAAGGGGCACGCAGGCATTGTAGTATATAGTTGAAAATTGTGTTGGACTAACAAAAAGTTGTTTCTTTAGATTTTCTAACCATTTGCAGAGTATTTTTGGGTTACATTAAGTGTTTTCATAGTTGCATTGTTTTTTGCAAGGCTAGGATCATGTATGCTCTTCCCTCACACCTTCTAGGTGATATTGAGAATCATAAACGATCCAACACCTCTTTCATACTTTTGAAAAACACTTCATTAAAATATTTCTAAGGGAATGAATTTCAAATTTGATTTAAAAAGGAAATATTTGTGTGGTTAATTCATAGGCTTTCATCATTTTTCACTAACTAGTTGGGTTCTACATTGTGTATGCTCTTCCTTCGCGTCTTAGGACAATATTAAGAATCAAAAGCAACGTATACTCATCTTTCTATAAATTCCTTGAACTACTAATTTTTTGTGTGAAGGACCATATCACATGTGAAAGAATTAAAATCTAAACAAAGCTAACACGTTTGTTATAGGTTGCCAAACAGTGTGCGAAAAAAAAAATCACATTAAGCTAAAAGATAAGAAAACACACCATATTCAAAACACTTGATTTGTAGGTTCGGATAAGGGTAAACCCATCTGCTTTGAACTAGGAGAAACTCCCCTTAACATAAGAATTAAACTACAAAAAATTGGATGTTCCTAGAAACCCCAAATTATTCCACGCAAGAGGGAACCTTGTGAATGAAACGGGAAGTGTTCCACTTACATACTTGACTAGTTATACATTTGTGAGTTAGAGTCAAAGTTATCTCCATTGTGACCCTAGTGAAAGTAAAACTGAAATAATTTTATGCTCATTATGTCAAAGAAAGTAAATTAAATCCGAGATACTCCAAGGTTTAGTCAGTGTGACTTCCTTGGAAAACCGAGCTCGCAGAGGTAGTTTGTGACACCTAGTTAAGAGAACCAATAGGAAGCTATATCATGTTGGATCCCACTTTATCATGTCAAGCCAATCATGTTTTATAGAGATTTCACAAATAAGAAATTGTTTGGATTCAAAACCTTATTTTTCAAACAAGGAGAGAGTTCATTCAATTTTGGACTAAGTAGCATTCATCGTGATTTTTACAAAGCCTTACTTAGCCTTAGTTTCTCACTCACCCTCAGGTGAGGTAAAACTCTGTCAAAGTGATGCCAAGTATATTTCAACCCCAATTGATCTACACCTTTGCTATCTTGTTTTCCATTTTGGGACAAAAGAGAACAACACACGTGGATACCACTATAAATAATCGTGTCCACCACTTTTGTAATCTACTTGCATGACTAGGTTGTAATGTCGGAATGCAAGTGTTGAAAGTGTGAATGGTATGTTTTCATGTTCTAACAGGCCCTTTGTTTCAAATCCATATTGAGATACATTATCATCGTATTTAGGCTTGATTCATCATTGATCTTCCTTATAAGTGTTACGTTGTTCACATCACCTTGCCATAATTACAATACTTACATCTCGTTTCTAGTAAACATGATCTAAGTGCCCATATTGTGACATAATGCTGCCCACATCTTACCAAATACTTAGCATAATTTTACGTTGTTTTATTTCAAACATTACCCCAATCTTGATATTATTTTGATACTAATACTTTGCTTTCTCGCAAATCTTGGGTAACATATCCTAGTAGTATTGTTGTGTGGATCACATGTGTAACCTCCATCTATTTTTGGATTTAGGTCTTGTTTGTCTCTAAAACTCATCATAAGTATCCTTTGATTGGAGATCAAATCAACCCCTTGCTAATACTTACCTCTTGTTAATCTTGAACTCGACATAAGCATTGATATTGAGTTGATCATATAACATTGAACTATCTTTGGAAACATTAGCATAGGGTGTATTTTATTGTTGGCTGATTGGTTTACTAAAAACTTGCATGATTTTTCCTTACGTGTTATCAAACTCATAGACTTGAGTGATTCATTATTATTTGGTCCATTTATTGACATACTTTGAAACCGTAAAACAAATAGTTATATGTTACACTTAGGTTTGTTATGCCTTTGATTGCATTGGAAAAAATGTGTAAAAAAAACTCACAAAGGTCCATATCACGACAATGGAATCCAAGAAATGAGAGTTAAATCCTTTTTCGAGTCACAATTTAGGTCCCCTCTTCTTTGAAGTAAAGGAAATAGATGGTCTGGTTGACCATAGTGGAGACGAGAGTGATTCATTCCAAGATATCGACAACATGGATGTCACTCAATTTAATGATTTTCTATTCTATAATAGAGATCGAGTGCTTGCATGAGTTTTAGAGCTAGGTGCTCGGTAGGTGCATGGAAATGAGGGGCCGAAAGGGGGTAAAAAAGGGACACATTTTTCCTGAAATAAGTGAAACTTGAACTTCATCGAATAATTCGGCATGCCTATGCTTAAAAGTTGACAAAGTGATACGAATAAGTAGCATAGATCTCGGAAACTAGTTTCTAAACTACTATTTTTTAAAAAATGATTAAGATTAAGAGGGTCAAATGTAGTGCGCACACAGAGTATGTCTATTTTTGTGTCAAAAAGATAAGAACCTATTGTGTGTGTGTCCCCCCATTTTTTGAGTTCTATAAAAAAAATTCAAATCCCTTTGGTAGAAAGTTATCTATGACCATGTGTGAGGTCCCGTTAATGTTTCATAATTTTTGAATGAATGTATAATGTTTTATTAATTTTCAAAGTGCACATATCCCAAAAATGAAATATATGTGTGTGCACCCCCATAAATTTGAGAAAAAAGTCATTTTTAGTTTTATTTAGTGTGTGTAGAATGGAGTTTAGAAAAAACCACTTTTTTTTTAATTTGGATGAAAAAATCGTAAATTGTTCAGCAAAATGTATGCATAGGTTTTTGCAAGAAAACAAGGCTTAGAACGTCGTGAGACAGTTCGGTTCCTATCTACTGTCCCTCCGCCTGGGGCGGGGTAGCACTAGTAAAAGAAAATATAAATGAAAGCCTTAAACTAATTGGATTTTAGAAAGAATTATATCATCATCAAGGTAAAACTGAGCTTGACATCATCGTATAATTTATTTTTGAATATTATGTTTTAATGCATGAGATATTGGGGTGAGCACGTGAAATTTTGTTGTATTTTTGTCAAAAATGGTTTTAATCACGCAGTAACAATCCAAACCTTTGGTTTGGTAATCTAAGGCAAATCCAAGCCTATGGATTAGGAATTTCAAACCCAAAAAAAGGTGAAATGTGAGTGTGCTATAACACACTCACATTTCAATGTGTTATGTGGTATATGTGTTTGTGGCATGCTCTTATGTACACAAATAAATGTTCAACTATAAGTTTTTCATTTATTATTATTTATATTTTATTATTGCTTATACTTTAAATTTATTTTAGTAAATATAAGATGTTAGGGTCACTCTGCACCTTATGAAACTAGTCTCACAGCTCCATTAGTCATGGTTTAGAAGATAGATTTTCAAATTCTAATCTAGTCACTACATAGGTATTTTTTAGGATTTCAACATTCAACATTCAAGCTTTTAGGGTTTAGATTATACAATCGATATTTGTTTTGTGAAAGAATATAGTAATTTTTTAGGTTTTGGGGCCTTTTGGATTGTTTATTGACACTTTAAAGAGTTTTTAGAAATATTTAAGAAAGGTTTACTCATTCAAGGTAAATCTTCTCATAAACAGGTTTTCTAGGTGCAAGGAACAAACATTATAATGGTGAAATTTGACTTCTTCTGATGATTTTGGGAGCTCCGTAAGGAGTTAGAAAGAAATTAAATGGGCACTGGAAAGATATTTTAATCCTATACATGTTGGTAACATTAATTTTTCCCTAGAATTGAATTTTTCATGAATAATTTCAAGATAGTGTAGCTACTCCTTTCGGTTCCAAACAAAAATGACCCTAAATTTGTAAGCACTAAAGACATGATCACCACATGGAGATAGGTTAATATTTGTAAATGTTGATAAGTGCATCTGGGAATGGGTACTATCATAAATAAACTATTGTTTACCATGGGTAAGGATATCATGAGGATGGGGCTAATTTTTTTGAGTTGAAAACACCTTCCTAACCCCCCAGATTGTGTTTTTGAGTGACGAAACTTATAACATAAAATTTAAACCCTAAAACCTATACCCTAAGCCATAAACCATAAACTTAAACCCTAAACCATGAACCCTAAGACCTAAACCCTAGACCCTAAATCATCAACCCTTAACCCTAAGCCTTAAACCCTAAACCCTAAATCGTGAACCCTAAACCCTAAACCCTAAACACTAAATACTAAAACCTTTGATGTTAACCCTAAACCCTAAACCTTAAACATTAAGCCCATAGCCCTAATCCCTAAGCTATAAACCCTAAACCATGATCCCTAAATGCTAAACCTTAAACCCTAAACCCTAAACCCTCAATACTAAATCCTAAACCCTAAACCCTAATCCTTGAATACTTCTGAGCTAATCAAACACCATCTAGGATAGTTCAAGAAATATATTAAGCATCTGGAGGTGATTTCATAGAATCTTGGAAATGTTGTTTGTAATTTAGGAAGATTTGGGAATATTGTTTAGGGCTTAGGGTTTAGGGTTTATGACTCAAGATTTATGGTTCAGGGTTTAGGGCTCATGGTTTAGGGTTTAGGGTTTAGGGCTTAGTGTTCATGGTTTAGGGTTTAGGGTTTAAGGTTCATGGTGGTAAAAATATGTTTTAGAGTTTAGGGTGTAGGGTTTAAGACTCAAGGCTCAGGGTTTAGGGATCAGGGTTTAGAGTTTTGGGTTTTGGGTTTAGGGTTTAGGATTTAGGGTTCATGGTGGTAAAAATAGGGTTTAGAGTTTAGGGTTTAGGGCTGAGGGCTCAGGGTTTAGGGAATAGAATTTAGAGTTAAGGGTTTATGGTTTATGGTTGAGGGTTTAGGGTTTAGGGTTTTGGTTATAGGATTTAGGGTTTAAGATTTAGGGATTAGTGTTTAGGATTTAGGGCTCATGGTTTAGCATTTCGAGCTTTGGGTTTAAGGTTTATGATTTAAGGTTTAGGGTTTAGGGCATAGGATTTAGGGTTTAAGGCTAAGGGTTTATGATTTAGGGTTTAGGGATTAGGGTTCAGGGCTCAAATTTTAAGGCTCATGGTTTAATGCTCAGGGTTTAGGGTTTAAGTTTTAAGGTTTAGGGTTTATAATTTTGGGTTTAGGGTTTAGGGTTTAGGGTTTAAATTTTAGGGGTTATGGCTTATGGCTTAGGGTTTAGGGTTTAAGTTTCAAAATGGTAAAAATAGGGTTTAGGTTTTTGGGTTCAAGGTTTAAGATTTAGGGTTTAGGGATTATGGCTTAGGGCTTAGGTGTAGGATCAGACAATAACTTTCTAGGTGTAGCTACTGTTGTCAATATTTCACCCCCCAGGGTAAATTTTGATAACATGCATCAGAGTTTTGCAGTTCCAAGCATGTAGATTGATCCAGGAAAAATCATAAAAATGACTAAGTCCTAGTCCTAGGGGCAGTCGGGACATTTGGGACATCTAGGCGTGGATCGGCCGAAAAGCCTCCAGGCGGCCCATGAAGCAAAGGGACATCTGGGACAGAAGTATGCGGCGGGTGCGAGAAGCCGATCCGGCCGAAAGAGGAAGAAAAACGACTAACTGCTGAGCAGGACAGTTCGGGACAAGAGTACGCGAAGTACACGAACCGGCCGGATCGGCCGAAATGAGAACAAACAGTCTGGAAGCAATTGGGACATTTGGGCCGTGATGACACGAACCGGCCGGTTCACCCGAAACACAGAAAGTTCGTACTAGGACATAAAGACGCGAAGGGATGCGCGGGACACGGATCGCCGAAGGAGCCGAAAGCCAATCAAACAATGCCACGTGTCATCGGCCAAATGAGGGACGAAGAAGCCCATTTCGGGCGGATCAGAAGTTTTTGGCCCAAGCAGTTTGGGACATCCGGGACATAAAGATGCGAAGGGCACGAAGGAGCCGAAAGGGCCGAGGACCAACCAGATCACGACACGTGTCGCAGGGGAAAGAGTCCAAAGGTCAAAGGGTGAATTTTGAGGGGTCAGCCCGAGCCAATCAAAAGAGGACACATGTCCTATGGAACAGGGAATGTGGAGCTCGGGAAGGAGTTAGAGAATTTGGCATGAGTTTTGGCCGAAAAGCTAAAAGCCAAGGTCTGCCCCACGCCCCTGTCGGCCAATCAATGCATGCCACGTGTCCAAGTTTAAGGGACCCACAAGGAAATTTCAAAAGAAAGCCTACCGAAAGGTAGAGGAGAGAGAATCACGCGACCAATCAATGCATGCCACGTGTCATCCAGGTGGCAGAGCGCGGGAAAGATTTCAAAACATGTTTTCGCCTATTTTATGTCCTAAAACTTCAGACCTCCATAACTTTCGATCCAGAGCTCGGATTTGCACGTTCTTTATATCAACGGAAAGCTTATGAAATTCTCTACATGATTATAGGATCAATCTCGAATTTTGGTGTAGTCTCGAGAGAGAAAATTGAGAAATGGCTCTGACACGTGATAATGGCTAGAAGCGATGTTTCAACAACCAGTTTTAATGCACATGGGTCGCATTCTTCTCCAGCATGGCCAGAGGTGATGTCTCAACCACCGATTTTAATGAAGAATGCATTTTGGTCAATGGTTGGGTTACTTACATGTTTTCCTATGTTTTTTGTCTCCTGGGCTCGACCCATGCATTGTATAAAGCCAGATTTGGCTCATTTTATATGGGGATTACAAGTGGTTCATCTTTTCTGCTCTGCCCTCCCTTCTTTTCTTCTCTAGGGTTGGAAATGGAGTTTGAACCTCCTCCCTTGCTCTGTAATGGCATTTTTGCAGGTATTTGTGCATGTTTGAATGTTCATTGCAGGTTTGGAGTTGTGTTCATGGAGTTTTGGGACATTTTCTGTGTGAAATCTATCCTTGGGCCTGTGATGCATCTGTCCATCCTTCCCATTGCTCACCTCTCTTTGTTCCATGGCAGTTTTGATAGATGTCCAACATTCTCCTTCTCTGGTGTATCACCGTTTTAGTGTAGGCTTTTGTTCTTTCCCTTTTCTCTCTCTCTCTGTCTCCTTGGCATGGTTAGATTAGGATTAGATTAGCTTTTCCTGCACTGGAATAGCTTGTGGCAGGTAGTTTAGGAGTAGGAACCAGCCTTCTCTGGAGAATCCTTTCTCATTTTTTTCAAGTCCCACACTTGGAGAAAGGATTCAATGTTATGCAATCACACTGGATGCCAAAGTGATCAACCTAGAAGCCTGATCTGCATCCAGGGGTGCTGTGATTTTGCACTAACAGTTTTGGCACGCCCGGTGGGACCTTAGAGGTCTTCCACTTCATATTTTGCAGGTTGGTGTGTTCCTGTGAAGATTTCAGCCTTTGGAGGCACTTGCAAACACATCTGGCGACTCCATCTGGTCAAAAACCCATCTCTGAAGTTGCAGATCTTCCTTTCCATTCATTTTCATTCATTTTCCATTCATCCTTCTTTCCATCTCTTTCATTCTTTCCCATTCCATGAAGTTGTGCAATCATGACTTCATTTCCATCATGGAATTCACATCAACAACAGTAGTATATTCCACCTCCAACATGTTTTACAAATCCTCCAAACTAGCATTTTGAGCATATTCAAGATCAGTATGCATACCCATATGAGCAGCAGTGCCAAAGTTAGTTTGGCTATGGAGCTTTCCAAGAGCAAGAGTATGCATATAATGAAGACAATCAGATGTAAGATGCTGGTCTTTTGGAAAAAATCCAAAAGATGGAGGTAAACATAGTGCAGTCCAGGGCTCAGGCACAGATGAAAGCATTTGGAATCGGTTGCAAAGCACCTTGTCCATGGGTGGGACCTTTTCCAAGGCATTACAGCCCTCAGGAGAAGCTTGACTTCATGATTGCAATGCTGCCTTTGCTTGCAAAGTGGATTGAAGAAATAGAGGTGTATGAGAGGAGTATTCAGCAACCTTGCCAACAAGTAAGCACACCTTCTCATTCCTTTTATTTTCCTCTTTCCCAATCTGTTTCATCTCAGCAGTGTCAAGCTTTAAACTCTCCATCTGCTGTCCCAAATGTTGATCCCATGTCTCCATCTCTCAGTCTTCCATCCCATCTCAGTTTTTTCACCCTCTTCTCTTCCAAATCCAAAACCCCTCCACAAGAGCTAAATGAAATACCTTCCACTCCAAAGAAACAAGAAGTTTCACCTCCTCCACCACCGCAAAATATTGTAAAATTAGTTGAGTTTCAACCTATCCCTCCTCTTGCATCCCCAATTCCATGTGGGGAAGAAGAAATTGAAAAAATCAGTCATCAAGGACAACAAGAGGAAGAGCCAAAAAGAAAAGAAATGACAGACAGCTTGAAGGTTTGGGCTGCCAAATTTGGGATAACAAAGATCCCCTTGATGGCTAAGCCTACAAAAGAGGCTAAGGTTGAACAAATGGTGGTCATAACTGATTTTGTTACAGCAGAAGAAGAGAAAAAGGAAGAAGCATATCAGCAATCAGTTTGCTCAGAGTGTAGTGTCCATGTTGGCACTCTATTTGAAGGAAATGCTGATCCAATTCAAGTTGCACAATCAGCCATGGAGGAAGAAAGCCCTAAAGAAGATCTTGCAGTCCCAACTTGTCCTCTAGAGCAGCAGACATAAGAGTTTGAATTGATAAACTTCATGCTAGAGGAAGAGTTCTATCAAGAGCAAGATTCTATTCAACTAGTAGAGGAAGGAGAAGTTGCTCCAAATCCAAAAGAAGAGGAGCACAATCTAGCTGTGGAAGAGAAAATTGCGGATCCAAGGGCTTTGAGCACAAAGCAGGCTACAGGAGAACCTTCAGTTCTTCTTTATACTTCATCTCTCTCTAGCCCCAATGTCGAAGAGGAGTTTGATCTCTCAAACTCAATGTTGGAGGATGAAGGAAACCATGGTGGTCAAGTTACAGATCAAGAAGACACCATGGAGGAAGTTAAACATTTGCAGTAGGACAGTCATGAGGCAGTTTATCTGTCAGATTTAGAAGACTTTTTTGATGGAGAAGAACCAGTTGAGTTTCCAACATTCTCTCTTTCATCATCCATCTTCCAAACACAAGAGCCTGCTGTCATGGAGGAGAGTATTCATTTGCAACAACCTGCATCTTATAGAAGCTCTTTGGAACCAAGATTGGAAGATTTTAATCTTTCATGTCCTTCATTGGAGGAAGAGAAAGGGCAGAGGAATTTTGCCATTTCTTCCACATCATCCATTCAAGAATGTCCGCAAGAAGACTCCATTCTTGGAGTTGAAAATCAGGGACATGGGCATACTCAAAGGATCAGACCTTGCCCAATCAGGTATTTGGCTTCATTGGAGCCAAAGGAGAAGTCACAACCAGTCATGCTTGCTTCTGAGCATGAGGGTGAGCTAAAAAGTACCAAGGATCAGCTGTCATACCTCTTCAATCCAAATGCAGAGCAACTAAAAGAGGTATTGAATTTGCCTTCAGCTGATACCTTGATGATTTGGGTGGAATACCAGCTTCTTGTTGATTTTCCACTCATCCTAACAGCCATGATCAGCTCCAAATCAATTGCATGGCTGCCACTTTTGAGAAAGGGAAGCTATTTCTCACAACCAATTGCAGGGTTTGTTTAGCTTGCTTTTGCTTCCAGTTAGAGTAGACTAGGTAGGTTTGATTTCAGTAGAAGAAGTGCTTGTGCACACTCTGCATGTTTCATTTTGGAGCATGTATGATTTTCAGTTCTGTACATAGTTTTGGTGTTGCTGGTTCTGCTCTTGCACAGTTCGTTTCAGTGGCATTTTGGTAAGAACAACTCCATGTCCGGTGGGTTTCAAGTGGCTCAGAGGGAAGTTTTCAAAGTTCAGATCAGTTTTCAGGCTTGCTTATGACTCCATGCCCAATGGATTCCTTCAGGCTACTGATCATTCATCTAGCAAGTAGATGACCCCACTGAGTCGCCAAACTATTGTCAAAATTTCACCCCCCCAAGGTAAATTTCGATAACATGCATCAGAGTTTTGCAGTTCCAAGCATGTAGATTGATCCAGGAAAAATCATAAAAATGACTAAGTCCTAGTCCTAGGGGCAGTTGGGACATTTGGGACATCTAGGCGCGGATCGCCCGAAAAGCCTCCAGGTGGCCCGTGAAGCAAAGGGACATCTGGGACAGAAGTACGCGGCGGGTGCGAGAAGCTGATCCAGCCGAAAGAGGAAGAAAAACGACTAACTGCTGAGCGGGACAGTTCAGGACAAGAGTACGTGAAGTACGTGAACTGGCCAGATCGGACGAAATGAGAACAAACAGTCCGGAAGCAATTGGGACATTTGGGCCGTGATGATGCGAACCGGCCGGTTCGCCCGAAACACAGAAAGTTTGTAATGGGACATAAAGACGCGAAGGGACGCGCGGGACGCAGATCGCCGAAGGAGTCGAAAGCCAATCAAACAACGCCATGTGTCATCGGCCAAATGAGGGACGAGAAAGCCCATTTCGGGTGGATCAGAAGTTTTTGGCCCAAGCAGTTTGGGACATCCGGGACATAAAGACGCGAAGGGAGCGAAGGAGCCAAAAGGGCCGAGGACCAACTAGATCACGACACGTGTCGCAGGGGAAAGAGTCCAAAGGTCAAAGGGTGAATTTTGAGGGGTCAGCCCAAGCCAATCAAAAGAGGACACGTGTCCTATGGAACAGGGAATGTGGAGCTCGGGAAGGAGTTAGAGAATTTGGCATGAGTTTTGGCCGAAAAGCTAAAAGCCAAGGTCTGCCCCGCGCCCCTGTCGGCCAATCAATGCATGCCACATGTCCAAGTTTAAGGGGCCCACAAGGAAATTTCAAAAGAAAGCCCGCCAAAAGGTAGAGGAGAGAGAATCACGTGACTAATCAATGTGTGCCACGTGTCATCTAGGTGGCAGAGCGCGGGAAAGATTTCAAAACACGTTTTCGCCTGTTTTGTGCCCTAAAACTTCAGACCTCCATAACTTTCGATCCAGAGCTCGGATTTGCATGTTCTTTATATCAACGGAAAGCTTATGAAATTCTATACATGATTCTAGGATCAATCGTGAATTTTGGTGCCATATGGAGAGAGAAAATTGAGAAACGGCTCTGACGTGTGATAATGGCTAGAAGCGATGTTTCAACAACCAGTTTTAATGCACATGGGTTGCATTCTTCTTCAGCATGGCCAGAAGTGATGTCTCAACCACCGATTTTAATGAAGAATGCATTTTGGTCAATGGTTGGGCTGCTTACATGTTTTCCTTTGTTTTTTGTCTCCTGGGCTCGACCCATGCATTGTATAAAGCTAGATTTGGCTCATTTTATATGGGGATTACAAGTGGTTCATCTTTTCTGCTCTGCCCTCCCTTCTTTTCTTCTCTAGGGTTGGAAATGGAGTTCGAACCTCCTCCCTTGCTCTGTAATGGCGTTTTTTCCTTTTACTATTGAAATGATGTTCTTTGCAAACTTCTGGAGCAACAAAACGTGTTTTGTGATGCATCTGTCCATCCTTGCTCATTTTTGCTTGTTCTCTTCTTGCCTCTCTTCATTGCAGGTATTTGTGCATGTTTGAATGTTCATTGCAGGTTTGGAGCTGTGTTCATGGATTTTTGGGACATTTTCTGTGTGAAATCTATCCTTGGGCCTGTGATGCATCTTTCCATCCTTCCCATTGCTCACCTCTCTTTGTTCCATGGCAGTTTTGATAGATGTCCAACATTCTCCTTCTCTGGTGTATCACCGTTTTAGTGTAGGCTTTTGTTCTTTCCCTTTTCTCTCTCTCTCTCTGTCTCCTCGGCATGGTTAGATTAGGATTAGATTAGCTTTTCTTGCACTGGAATAGCTTGTGGCAGGTAGTTTAGGAGTAGGAACCAGCCTTCTCTGGAGAATCCTTTCTCATTTTTTTCAAGTCCCACACTTGGAGAAAGGATTCAATGTTATGCAATCACACTGGATGCCAAAGTGATCAACCTAGAAGCCTGATTTGCATCCAGGGGTGCTGTGATTTTGCACTACAGATACCCTCTTGAGGATCATATTCATATGAAATGTATTGCCATCAAAGAGGGAAGCTCCCCTATTAAATTACTTATTCAGTATGATGTGGAAGATAAAGAACAAGGGAATCCCATGCGCGTCGACCTATCACCTAGCGAGTGTTGGGCGCTCACTCGAGGCACGTGCGGGTGCTAAGTCTCTCTTTTATGTGAGTTAAGTGGGAAACATCATCTATGATAGGAAATTTAAAAAGAGTGAGTGGAAACGAGACATAAATTTATCATAGAACTCAGATCGACTTCTAGATAAATGCAATCATCACAGACTAAATGGTACTTAACAGATTATATATAGGAAATAAAACATAAAGGAAATGCACAAGGATGTATATTTATTCCATAAAAATTCATAAATCAGAACCGTAAGCTCTAAACATGGACCAAAATCATTAATAATCATATTCAATCAAGTTTGGTAACCTCATTACATTCATTGGATCCATTACAGACTACCATAGATGTGCAGACCGAAGTCATACATCATAGCTGGATTTGTACCCCTCAGTTCTCAAGAGAAAATTTACAATCCCAACCCCTTACTACATCCTTTTCCTATAGATTTCTACCCAACCCTACAGAGTTCCTTGTAGTATATCTGAAGAGCTCCGTTCTCTACCAATCTATATCTGTTTTATCCACACACCTTCTCCTCTATGGGCGCTTGTATATATAGGCCTCTTGAATCACCAACTTGCCTTTCTATGGGTTCAGATCCGTTGCCAAGCGTCAAATGTGGTCCTCCATGGGGGCATGCTCCTTTAAACCCGAGCTCTTCACTCCTTGCAATGATGGTCTTCTCGAAAGTTCCATTGTAGGGTATATTCCTTCTTAAGCCAATCTATCGCCAGGCTGGCACCTTATCCATTCCGCATGCGCAGTCAGGTCACACTTTTCTTGTGTTCTTCCTGATGTGTTAAATATGGCTAAGTCTTGAAACCTTTGTTCTTCCTTGCGTGCGCGCAACTTGTTCTATTAAACCCTCCTAGAACCCTGTCCTGCGCACTTTCTCCTTGTGTGCCCTTCCTTAACTAGGCCTTGCACGCCCATGCACCTTCTTGTACTTAGCCAATAAATTAGGGTCCCAACATCACCCCACACTATGCCTATTCTCCTTCCATGGGAACATGTCCTCAAAGAATAAAGAAAGAGTGACAAGAATGATGGAAATGAAGAATATGGGAAGAATGAAAGAATAGGGGAAACTCCTGACTACTGCTGCAAGAGGAGAGGGAAGTTCTTCCTTAAGTCTGCTTCTAATTTATCCCAAGTATCCACTTCATTTTGTGCTTGTTGACAAAGGTTTCCAACCAGGGTGCTCACTTCATCAAAACCCAGCTCCTCTCCCTTGGTACTCATAGTTTTGACAACCTTGTCTAACTGTTTGCCCATATCCTCAAGCGCGTCCATCCGATAAGTGATCTGTGGATATAATTCTTTAAGAAAGTTTTTAATTGAGCCTCACAAGGTCTCAATAGCCTCTGATTTCTTCTCCACTTCAGCCAGAATTTTATCCCTCTCAGCCCTATTCCCCTTGTTCTTTTCCTGAAATTCTTTTAGCTCTACCTCATAAGTGGTGACCAGGATACTTTCCACCCTATCTCTATCTATACAGTTGTCATAGGTAGCTTCCACTACCAGCGTGGTATCCCTTACATTGGCGAGGATCTTGTTGTATTGAGAAACAATTTCCACCACCTTCATTCTATCCTCCTTTTTCTAGCATGCCAACGCCTCTTCTGCAGACTCTAGTGCCAAAGGTTGCCTCTCCATGGTGAGGATGCGAGTTAGATCTTCTAGGCACTGCAGGCTTGATTCATATTTCTGGGTGGTTGGAGTCAAGTCTGGATGCTTCAAGATAATAGCGCTTGTGATCATCTCCACCTTCTTGGATACTTCACGTACCCTTGCCTTTTCTTCCTTTAACTCCCACCTTAGCTGAGCGCTAACTAATTCTTCATGTTTTAACTCCTTAGTTCTTTCCAGGAGCTCTTCATCCTTCTTCTCTAGCTCTACCTCTAGAACCTTCACTCTTTCATTCCTCCCAAAGAGTCTGGCTTCAATTTCGACCGAGACTTTGTTCAATGTGTTGCATATTTTCTCGTCAGATAGCTATTGAGTGTTCACCAAGGGGTTGGTTCCTTTAGACTCTGACACTTCCATCAATGCCCCTTGGCTTACTTTGAATTTGGGCTCATCGAGGTGGGACTCAAATGCCCATGAAAGCATCTTCCTTGTCCATGGGTAGGCACCTTCCACATCAAAAGATGTCATGGCCAAGAGTTGTTCTGTTGGAAAATTGCTTTGAAAATGTGTGCACAACACCTTGTTTGGATCATCAATATAGTCCATTCTTGGTCTCTGGATCTCCATGCACCTTCCTCATGTGTGCGTGCCCTTAGGAATACATACCGTCAAATTGGGGCCTCCTCCTGTGTTGCCATGATCTTTTCCCACACTTTCTTCTTTATCTTCATTCATTACTAATTCAGCGATGCGCTCCAACTCTTGTACTACCAAGGCTTCAATGATTTTCTCTTCTTATTTTTCTACCACCTCATTTATCTGCTCCTACGTGAGGCTTGGAGTCTAATTTTTCATACTCACCTCTTCACTTTCTCCCTTATTTTGGGTGCCTTCCCCCTCCGGGCTTCCCTTCCTCTGCACAAAGAGATAGTCATTTTTCTCTTCCTCACCTTCTTCCTCTGAATCATGCACCTCAAACACTGGTGGTCCCTAGGCTTCTTTAGGTTCATCTTCTTCATCATCATCCCTCTCACCTCTGTAGGCCTCCAAGCTCTCTGTGTCCTCTGAATCGGCCTCCTCCATCACCTTCTTTTCTTCCTAACTGGGGATTCCAGTATAGGAGATTCTACTCTTTCTTCTTCCTTCTCTGGTGATTTCTCTTTTGTGATAGGATTTTCTTGTTCTGGCGCCTCCTCTCTGACTGGGGACCTCTTCCTACATGTGTAAGTACTAGTTCTAGCACTTATCCCTAGGGTGCCCCCTGTTGGTGTATCTTGGACACTTAGTGCCTTTTTCCCTTGCACCTCTTCTCTTCCTTTCTTTGTTGGTGTGGGCTTCCTTCTTCCCATGGGGTCTTCAGGAATGGAGACATCACATTCCAGGTATGCACCCTTCTCAAACTTTGGTCTTATGCGCAGATATACCCTCACCGTTCTCTCCTACTATTGGCAAAGTTAGGGGCTTTTTCATTTGAACTTCATGGGAGACATACCTCTCCACGTATGTGTGCTTCTTGGGGTAAATGAGTTGTCTATGCAGCTCCCTGTGATCTTGATCCACCTCACTAAGGTCGAACCTTAGTCTTTTGGCCTCTGTAAAATGGTTTACCCCTGCTTGGAAATATAATGTTGTGAAAGAGAAGGGGAGTTTGCACCAGGGGCTCATAGTTTCATCTACCAGCTTGAATCTACCAATGCATAAGTGTTGGTACACTACAAATTTGGCTTCTCCATCAACGAGTGCTGACAGCTGCTCTGGGATCCTCCACTCCACGCCAAATGTATCCCTTAAGCACTAATACCATTTCTCTAGGCGTACCTTGTGAGTATCTGTCATGTTGTCGTAAGTGTACTTTGTGAATCTTTTTGTGGGTGAGGGGTCTTCCTCTGGGTATTCCCAAACAAACTTATCTGCTGCATCTGGCACTCCGATTTCTGAAAAAACAATTGTCAAGAGGACATTGCCAAAGAGTATCTTGTCTCCTTCCTGCGCGCTGCTAATAATTTCATTTGTGATGAAGGAAAACAAGTTGTAGATGGTGCCTTCTGATATTTTCCTACACACATTTAACCAGGCCTTATTTACCTGCATCCACCTTTCTTGGTCATTTATTGTTGTCACTAGGAACGCGGCCATTCTCATGACAGGGTCTGGCATCTCCGCAATGTCAAAGTACCATGACCCCTTCTTATAATCATATGCAGCGATGGTTGCTTTGATGGCTTCCTTGTCACTCAAGTCATCATCTATACTCTCTCCTTCACAGATGAGGCCTGTGAATTTTGAAATCAGCTGAGGAGTTATGCGCATCTTGCACCCCGCGAAGTAAAAGTGGTCCTCGTGTATGTGACATTAACCATTGATAGAGGCACTCAGGTTTTCCAAAATAAGGCAACTCATAGAGTTGCAACAATCCCACCTTCTCCAACTTTACTTTTACCTCATTGCTATAGATAGGTAAACCCTCTGGTGTCCTCTTATTTGTCGGGTGCACTAACTCCAATGCCATTTCCTTTTCTGTCATGTTTTTGTGATGGTTGTAATCTCTCACCATCATTTTTCTTAAGTGGGACTCCCATTCCTTCCTGAGAAAAACCCCATCCAGGTACTGCATCTCTACATACCATTCTTCATTCATGCTTACGGGGGTTTCTGGTTGTTTTCCCTTGCCCTTGCCCTTCTTAGGTGATATAGTTGGTGTCTTAGGTGCCACTATTTAGGTTATCTTAGCACTTCAACTTCTCTTACTTGCTCTGCTCTTCTCTTACTTGCTCTGCTTTTCTACCCTCTCCAAGCTCAGACCTCAAACTTGTGAAGAAACCCTTTTCATCCTGTGCCCTACCTGCCAAACCCTAACTGGAATAACCTCTTTCACAAGATGATGCTTCTCCACAATTTTTCTATGCCTGTGAACTTCTTTCCTTCTAGTTTGCAGATCAAATCCAGTCACTCACGCCTTAATTCCTCAAACTTTTCTTCACACAGATCAACTCTGGAAACCCTAGTCCGCAAGAGCTCTTTTTTTTGTATTCACAATGTCAATAATGAAGTACCCAATCTTCTATTTATAATTTTCCCTTCTTTTTAGCATTAAATGCTACTTCACCTACCACCATACTTCAACACTTATTGCAGCTTTTTCCACTAAGCCACACTCTAGCGCCCCCACTCACGTGCCCAACCTTGCGTGGATAATCCTACAACCTTCTGGCGTGTAAACAATCTATCTGACAGAAGACTCTTACGCATGCGTTACTAGCACCGAAGGTACTTCTTCCTCCCTTGTACGTGGAACCAAGATGTAGTCTTATCCTGACACCAACCATCCTCGTTCATAGGGCCATTCAACTAGGATTTCCAATGCAATCCTTCCTGGTAATTCACATCTTGCACTTTCTTTCACATTATTCCACCCCACACTAAAGCGATGTGTGGTCCTCTGCACATTCATACCCTTTAAAAAGTAATGAGGTTATTGGTGCCCAAGGCGCAACACAAAACAACAATGAGAAAGGGAAACACAAGAAAAGAAAAAATGCATTAAAGGAAATCCTAAACTATCTGGCAATACTGCCTTATTACAAACACCAAGAAGACTTATTTATAGTAGGGCTTCAGCCTACTCCCATTGAAGTGTCCTGGCAATCTCGTCCCATCCAGCACTTGTAACTGGCACGTGCTTGAATCAAGGATGTACGAGATGATGTAGGGACCCAACCAATGGACTTTTAACTTCCCAGGATGGCGCAGAAACTTGGAATCATATAGTAACACCATCTGCCCAACCTCAAACTTTTTGTTCTTAATGTGACGATCATGCCATGACTTTTGTTTTACTTTTTCATTCTTTTGGCTCCATCTGGCAAGTAATCATCTTTCATCCAATTGCATTAAATTTTTAATTCTTTCTTCTAGTGCTTGTTCATCTACTAAACCTCCTGCATGTGCTATACCCAGTGATGGTAACATGAATTCAATTGGTAGGACAGCCTCCACGGTAAACACTAATTGAAATGGTGTGGCCTTATTTAACCTCTTGTAGGTTGTCCTATATGCCCAAAGAACGGATGATACTTTGTCATCCCAATCTTGTCTACCAACGTCACAAATTTTGGTTAGGGTATGACTTAGTATTTTGTTAAATGCCTCTGTGGTTCCATTTTCTTGTGGATGGTAAGGGGTAGTCTTGTGATGAGCCACCATGAATTCTGCTAACAGAATCCTTACTGTCTCATTTAAGAAATGTGTACCCCTGTCACTAGTCAAACTCAAAGGGCACCCATACCTTGTAATAATGTTTTCCCACATAAACCTTGCTGCAGTAGTTATTGTACAATCCTTAGTAGGTGTTGCTTCTACCCACCTTGTCAAGTAATCTGTGCAAGTGATTATATAATGTGACCCAGTCCTACACAGTGGCTGGTGCAATAGGGCCTACGAAGTCTATAGCCCACTTTTTGAATGGCTCGGTGCTGGGAATAGGGTGCAAAGGCATTTCATCTCTTCACCCTAGTTTTCCAATGCACTGACAATGGTCACATGCCTTGCAATACTCCTTACAGTCTTGATACAGGGTCTCCCACCATAATCCAGCCATCAATATCTTGCGTGCAGTGGCATCACCTGCATAGTGCCCACCTACACTACCTCCATGTGCCTCTTCTATGATGGCTAGGCACTCATGTTCTAGCACACACCAGACGCAGAATCTCATCACATCCTAATTTGTATAAATCCCCACTAATTAACATGTAGGGCGTGATGCGTATAGCTAACTACTTTTTATTCAATTCGTTCATTCCTTCCAGGTGCTACACCTGTCTTGAGAAATACTGCAATATCTTCTAAGTTTGAGGGCATGTGCCGTAACCTAAATAGTTTTGAATCTGTTATGGTATCCTCAATGCTTTGCACATCCTCCCTTGAATCAATTCTAGACAAATGATCAGGTTCAGAATTACTTTTTCCTGGTTTGACAACCACTGTGAACTCAAATTCTTGGAACAATAGTACCCACCAACATATGCACCCTTGTAGAACAGGCTTGTTCACTAAATATTTCAATGCCATATGGTCAATGTAAAATATAAAAGGGGTTGCCAGCAGATACTGTCTGAACTTGTGAAGCATGTAGATCATTGACAATGCCTCGCGCTCAATTGTAGTATAATTCTGCTCCGCTGGTGTCAACTTCCTACTTGCAAAGCACAAAGGATGATCAACAATCCCTTCACTAGGTTGTGCAAGTACTTCTCCAATGGCGGTTCTTGAGGCATCCACATGAACATGGAAGGGCTTATCCCAAGAGGGGAATCATAGTATGGGTGTGGTGAGAAGCCTATCCTTTAAAGTGTCAAATGTCTTCTGCTATGCCTCTCCCCAAAGAAAGGCACTCTTGTGTCTAAGTAACTTTTCTAAAGGCATGGCGATCTTGGAGTATCCCTTGATGAACTTCCTATAGTAACCCATGTGTCCAAGGAATATGTGCACTACGCTTTGACTAGTAGGCTCCCCCAGTCCCACAATTACTGCAACCTTGGTAGGATCTACTAACAAGCCTTCTTTACATATGATATGTCCCAACAAGGTTCCAAATGGGGTAGCAAAGACACACTTCTTAATGTTGAGGGATATCCTCAATTGCCGACACCTTTCAAACATCAACCTTAAGTTGTCACAATGGTCCTTCACTAACCCATATACTGTCCAATCATCCAGGTAAACTTGAAGAAATTTATGGATGAAGTCCTGAAAAGCTTGCACCACAATGCGTGAGAACACAACAGGCACATTCTTCAACCCAAAAGGCATGACCGTATAGGAAAAACTTCCCCACTCAGTGGTAAAATTCATCTTCCTCTGGTCCTCCTTTGCAATCCTTACCTGGTGATAGCCCGAGAATCCATCTGTGAAAGAGTAGACCTCGTGTCCTGCCACTCCCTCTAAGATTTCTTCAGTAAATGGGGTTGGGAAAGGATCAATGACACATACTACATTCAGGTCCCTGTAATCAACACAAATCCTTATCCTCCCATCCTTCTTGATACTAATCACCATTGGACTTATCCATTCTAACTCTTCCACATCCTCAATGATACTTGATACTATCATTTTTTCTATTTCCTCCTTGACCTTTACACATAAATTGGGATTCATCTGGTATGGCCTCTTCCTGATTGGGTGTGCACCTTCCTTCAGCTTTATCCTCATCTCCCCCAAGGAATGGTGGATGCCTTTAAGCTCATGGTACCTATGTGGGAACAAATCTTGGAATTCTCGTAACAGATGAATGATATTAGAGACTTCTTTCTCCGACCAATAGTCTCTAATGATAACCTCCTTGGGTTCTACTTCTGAGCTGATGTTAACCTTTTTCATATTTAAAGGTTCATGGTAGGCACACCCATTCATCAACACTATCTATGACCTCTTGCATCCCTACAGAATGGTTAACATCCAAGATTTCCGCCTCTTCCCCATCAATAACATACACCATCTTCCCTTTTTCTTTTTCCATACATGTGCACTCAAGTTGTATCTCTTCTGTTTCTTCTTCTTCAAAGCGCGCCTCTAGGCCAGGTTCACCTAGCAATTCTTGTATTCTGTCCTCCGTCATAGCACTATCTCCTGTTGTAAGGCACTTGACAACCTGCAACACCTTATGTACTGATGGATTTGTACTCCGATACTCAAATGTTTGAATGAGATCAGCTACCAATTCTTGCCAATTACCAGTTTGACGACGCATCTCTGAGTGGATATACCATGCACGCGCACAACCTTGTAGGGTGGAGTACAACTTGTGAACCCATAATGAAGGTGGCAATGCTTCTGCACTTCCCATCCAGGTTGTCTCACATGCTTGGATATGGAAGGAAGTGGTCTCTTTACCATGGTAGTCTTTTATAGCCGTGGGCGCATTGCTCCTGCAAAACCTTACAGAGAAGGCAATTCTCACCTTGCACCATTCCAAGAGGTTCTCCCGATGTGTTTCCCACCAGTGCGCAGCAGTTCCGAGTAGGTTGTAATTGAGCATTTCTCTTCTTTCCTTTTCATTTCTCTAATGGGCCTCCATTTCTCGCAAGAAATCTTCCGGATTAGCCCCTCCCGAGTAACTTGGTAGTTTTCTTCCTCCTAGGTGCTGGAATGCACGTGCCTTTGTTACCTTGGTTACCGATCCTCTTAAATGTCATCCGATCAACTCATAGGTCCCATGCACCCAATTATCGCATGCTATACTAGTAGTGTCACTTATGGACTGAGCATCCTCAAACTGGATAACTCCCTCTGTGGGATGAATTATCTCAGGATCCCTGATTGAGCACACATATATTCTATCAAGGACTTCTTCCCCCAAGGGTTCAATATAGGGTGTTGATTTCCCATCAGCCAGGGGTATAATGACCCATTCCTCCTTATTTTCAAAGCTGATGTATCCCTTATTGAACCACAGGTCAGCATTATTTTGGTAGCACCAGGGGTGCCCAAGCAACATTGGAAAGTTTTCCACCTCGGTGAGTGCCAAGACCTCAAAGTCCCCAGTAAACTTGGCCCCTTGAATGGTGATAGCCACATCTTTTAAGACACCAATGGGAATTTCCTTCATCTTGTTCACCATATACAACACATTCAAAGATGGTTGTAATGCAGGTCTTCCCATTTGATGCCATGCATCCAAGGTGAGAACATTGACCTCTGCTCCTGTGTCAATGAGGATATTACTAAGGAGCCACCCATCAATGACTGCATTTAAGGTGATCTCCTTATCATAGTCAAGGCTGTGAGGGGGAAGGTTTGCATGTAAGACCTGCCTCTCGCGCTCCATTCCAGTGCATGGTACCTTCTCCCATAACCATTCTCCTAGCAAGGGAATAATATTCTCTTGCCTTAGCATCTTACATACTTCCTTAACTTCATCTAGGTCATCCTTTGGGGCCTCGACATTCCTTCTTTGCTCCTCCTTTCTGGACTGCTCCTTTAGACACTAGATTTCTCCTTGTAAACTCCGAATGACATCCATGGTTTCCTGATATACCTCATAATGAGTAGGGTTTGGGTACTTCCCATGTACCACTTCTTCTCTTGAAACTAGGGTCCTCTTCTTTGGTATTTCCTTGGCGCGTGCCACTTCTGCTCGTGTTGTTACCAAAATAGGCTCCAAGTATGACTCATGCATTACTATGGCATCCATTGTGTGTCAGCCTTCTTTATGCTTACCATTGCAGCACCCTTGTCTTTCTAGTGCTGTTGACTCATGTTCTCAAACAACTCAGGGCACTCCTCATATTTGTGCTTCTTCCCGCACCATGAGCACTACAATAACTTTGGGCACTCGCGCTTGTAGTGGTCTATATATCCATAATTAAAATAGATTCCTCGAGTGAACTCACTTCTTCCTCCTCCGTGGTTACCATGACCACGGAATCCTCCAAAAAACCCCCTTCACACATGCCTCCATTTGCGCATGCTCTTCATAATGGTGTTCATCACCCTTAGAAATGCTTGCAAGGCTAGTCTGGTGCACACCAAGATCAATAGCGTCATGAATCTAGTCAATAAGCCTACAATCCTTAGTATCATGGGTTGTAGAGGTGTAGATCTTGTAGTAGCAAGATACATTCTTACAAATTGTGCATTGTAACAAGGGACATCTACTCGCATCATGGTCCCCATGAAAAATCTCACAATCTACTGCTATGGAGCGTATTGTCTTCCGGAGACAACTATCCTTAGCATGCCCCTCTACTTCACAATTTGTACACCACATTCCACTGCGAGTCTCATGGGCTGAGTTCATAGATAAATTTTCCAGCTACTTAGCCATATCAATGATTTGAGCTTCCAGAAATGGACTAACACTAGTATCAACACTCCCAATAGCTTCAATGCACAGAGCAACTTCTAACGCCTCGCGCGGGTCTGTGAAAGTCTTATGTGATAATGCCCTTCTAAAAGGTGTTATCAACCCTCCAACAAACCATTGAGCATGTTGTGAAGGGTGAATGTCATATGACAATTTTGACATGAGAGTTTTAAACCAGTGCATCATACTCCCACACACTCTCTGCCATTCCCTACTGAATCTCCTTTAGAGAGTTGATGCTCTTCTGCTCAAACTCAGGGATGTGGAATTCTGCTAGGAAGGAATTTTTCAACGTGGTGTAATCTACCACCATCTGATGGGGGTCATACTTCCTATACCATCTATGTGTGCCCTTGCAACGTCGTTACAAATTGACTGGCCTTCCATTCTGGGGTTGTGATCCCCTTTGCACGCCATAGCAACTCACACTTGTGAACATGCTCTACAGCATCCTCTATACCCTGGTAGTCTGGTAAGTGTAAAGACATTTCAAATATTACCTAAGGAGGTGGATGAGGGCCCTGTCCTCCTGGCCTAGGTCCTTGGTTTCCTCTAGTGTTTCCTCTGCTAGATCCATTGGATCCACCAGGTTTTGTGCCTCCCGATCCACCAGTTCCACCTCCAAACCCTCCTGCGGCCAATAATGGGCCTGAAGTGGTTGCACCTAGTGTCCCCAAGGTCCTGTTAAACTACATGCCAATGGTCTGTGAGATTGTTCCACTACCAGATGTATGCCCCGTGCCACTCCCCGATGCGTTACCCAAACCTTGTGTATTTGCACCTTGTCCAAAAATTCCTCCAAACACTGGAATAGAGTGTGTAGCCATAGAAGTCCCAAATGAGAAATTATATCTCCTAGGCATAGATCGGTCACCTCCACCGATACCAACTGGGTTAACAATACTTCTCCCTTGATCTGGAAAACCAAGCGCCAAGGTTTGGTCACTAGGTGGGTTCAGATGTGTGCCAATGACTCTTCTCTCTCCATGTGAACAAAATCTCATCAAAATTGGAAGGGGTCTCTCTCCATTGCACTTTCCAAGATGGGGTAGCATAGACTGCTCAGGTTCCACATCCTCTGTATGAACCTCAACTCCTTCCCATAACGTCTGCCTCCATAGATCCATCACACTTGTAACCTCACGTTGTCTAACAATCTCCCTCTCACGCACTTCACTATACTTGAGTCGTCTCTCTTCCCTTTCTTTCTCAGTCACAATGTCTTCCATCTTCCTCCACCCTAGCTTCCTCACCTAATTCTCAAACAGGTTTAGCTAACCATCAGAAATGCCTCTAAACTCAAGGTAATGATCAAGATCTTCATCGCCAAAGGAACAACATGTAGAAATGATCCTCTGGGCTCCCGCAGAAACTCGAACTCAGCGACTTCTGGACAAGAATATGTAGAAATAGCATATTCTAGAGTGTAGCTAGCTAGTACTCCTTTCCACCAATGATCCACAACACGAGTCCATGTCAGATCTACATCTTACAGCCTTTGGTACTCTTCTTGGGTCCACGTGCATGATCTATAATACCAGCTTGATCTGGACACATATGCTAAGAGCCATTCATACAACTCTATTGGGAAGCAATAGAAGAATGTTTCATACAACTCATGGTAGAGGTTCTCTTCTACCCACCTGTGTGCATCAAACTCAGGCCCAGTGTTGAATCTCTGAGAAAATTCTTCCTCTGTGCTCTTGAACCATGATTCAACACTTTCCAGAGTTAGACATTTTGTCATCACTCATTACACAGATCATGATGTATGCCATTTCCCACTACAACTTCAAAAAGAGGTCCTAGAAATGGAACCAAGATGTAGTCATTTTTACACCCACCAAAGAACAAGGGAATCCCATATGCATGCCGGCCTATCACTCAGCGGGTGCTGGGTGCTCACCCGAGGCACACGTGGGTGCCGAGTCTCTCTTTTATGTGAGTTAAGTGGGAAACATCATCTATGATAGGAACTTTAAAAAGAGTGAGTGGAAACGAGACATACATTTATCATAGAACTCAAAATGGCTTCTAGACAAATGCAGTCATCCCAGACTGAATGGTACTTAACAGATTATAGATAGGAACCAAAACAAAAAGGAAATGCATAAGGATTTATATTTATTCCATAAAAATTCATGAATCAGAACTGTAAGCTATAAATATGGACCAGAATCATTAATAATCATATTCAATCAAGTTTGGTAACCTCATTACATCCATTGGATCCATTACAGACTACCAGAGCTGTGCAGACCGAAGTCATACATCATAGCTGGATTTATACCCCTTAGTTCTCAAGAGAAAATTTACAATCCCAACCCCTTATTACATCCTTTTCCTATAGATCTCTACCCAACCCTACAAAGTTCCTTGTAGTATATCTGCAGAGCTCCGTTCTCTACTAATCTATATCTGTCAATCTATATGTATACCCCTATTTTCTCCTTTATCGGGTGCTTGTATATATAGGCCTCTTTCCCAATCACCTTCAAGCCTTTCTATGGGAGTTCAGATCTACTGCCAAGTGTCCAAATGTGGTCGTCTATGGGGGCATGATCCTTTAGGACCGAGCTCTCCACTCCTTGCAATGATGGTCTTATGGAAACTTCCATCGCAGGGTATATTCCTTCTTAAGCCAACCTGTCGCTAGGCTGGCACCTTATCCATTCTGCATGCACAGTCGGGTCACACTTTTCTCATGTTTCTACCTGATGTGTCAAATATGGCTAAGTCCTGAAACCTTTTTTCTTCCTTGTGCACACACACCACTTGTTCTATTAAAGCCCCCTGGAATCTGGTCCTGCATGCTTTCTCCTTGTATTCCCTTCCTTAACTAGGCATTGTGTTCCCACGCACATTCTTATACTTAGCCAATAAATCAGGGTCCCAAAAGATTTCATTGGTAATTAGTACTAAGTATTAACAAGAATAATATGGCTTCTGACTACTCGACTAGGAGGCCATGACAATATTAATACCATATTTTCTAGTCTCATTCCTAGAACCATCATTGAGTCTGCTTATGCAAAATAAACATAGCGATAGGGGTATGGCTGAGAACACAAAGGATTTATCAATAGCCTAGTAAATATTTCTTATTTAGTTCTGAATGGGATTCCTTTTTCCTATGGCTTAGTGACCTTCCATTAATTGATAATTCCTTCTATGATAAACCCATAGATGCTTTTAAAAGTTCCTTAAAAAATGTAGGGGTAGTCATCAAGCCTAATGAAGGTTATGATACGATGTGTCAAAACTATATATTCACAATAACCCCCTCTTCCTTGAAATTCTTTTGTTTGTCTTAGTAATGATGTCTCCTTGTATCCAAAGATCGAGGACTACTAGGGTGTGTGGTAGGATTGGACATTTAGAAATCGTCGAGTGTCTCAATCACTAAAACACTAAACCTTCAACCCTAAACACTCAACCTTAAGCCATAATCCCTAAACCTTAAACCCTAAACCTTGAACCCTAAACCTGAGCCCTAAACCCTAAGCCCTAAACTATAAAACCTAAACCCTAAACCCTAAACCCTAAATTTTAAAGCTTTACCTCCAAAAATACTTATTGGAAATACTTATAAAAAAGATACTAATGAGAATGATTGAAATTGGTACAAAAATTTTGAAGGAGGGAAATTTTTGATTTCTAAGAAAAATTTGGTACAACCCTTTTCTAAGCAACCCCTTCCCTGTGGGAAGCTTGCACAAAGAAATGTTACCCAATAGAGCTATCTTCGTTTTCCCATCACATGGGAACCATTTAACTCACTATAATGTTCTATGTCTTACCCATTCTTATTATTATTGAGAGAGAGTATTCAAATGAAAAGGGTTCATTTGCTACATAGGCATAACATTCAAAGAGATTCATCACATTTTGATGCCTTTCATCTATTAGTATTTTGAAGGAGGGAAATGCCAGATATCCAAGATTAATTTGGTACAAAGAAATTTTACCCAATACAGCAATCTCAGTTTTTCTATAGCTTGTGAAATATTTGGAGCTCCAAGAGTGTTATAAATAGCACAAGTATATGCAAAAGATCAAGAAACATTCCATAGTGAAAGTATATGTTGGTTGAAACATGTTTGGCCAAGATGTGTAATGTATAAGGTTTGTCAATCCCTATAGTGTAAAAGATCAAGAACAATTTTCACTTTGTAATCACTATTATAGACTGAAGATCAAGTGTAGAAGATCAATATCATTAGAGTGTTTGTTCCCTAAACATTGAACCCTAAATCATAAACCCTAACCCCTGAGCCCTAAACCTTAAACCCTAGGCTTTAAACCCTAAACCCTTAGCATTAATCCCTTAACCATTAATCCTAAACATAAACCTTAAACCCTAGGCTCTAAACCCTAAACCCTAACCCCTAAACCCTAATTATTGTGCCCTTAACCCTAAACCATGATAACTAAACATTAAACCCTAAACCCTAAACCATGAACCCTAAACCTTGAACATGTTATCCAAAATAAGCCCCCTACTTATTTTGGCTAACTTGTCTTCATTCTTTCCTTCCTTGTGCCTCAGTCAAATTTTTACACATTTTAGGCACTCAAAATTTTTTAGGTATTACTTCATCAAATAGAGAATTTTCTCCCCTTTCCAGAAAGGTAAATAAGTCCTCCTAACTCCTTGTATTTTGCAATTTTTTGGTCGACGGAGTTTGGAGGGGAATTTTTCCCAAGGCGGGCCCGCGGGAAAAAATTTGGCACTTAGCCTTTTGGGGTCAAAAGGGGCAAAGGGAAAATTTTGGCTCGAAATCCCACAAGGAAATGAGATGGTGTCCATGTGTCAGGTTGGAAGAGCAGCGGAGGTAGATAGGATTTCGATTTTTTTCGGCATTTTGGTCAAAGTGTGTCAAAGGGAAAAATAGAAGTGCAATCCCCACCGAGCAATGAGATGGTGCCATGTGTCTTGTCAGCAGAAGAAGTCTGGGCGGTGGAAGGACTTTGGAATTTTTTCCAAAGTGGTTAATGGTGAAAAGGTAAAAATGGAGTGCATCCCCACCAAGTAACAAGATGGTGCCACATGTCCCAGAGTGGCAGGAGGCACGAAGTATTTTTGGAAAAATTTCCAATTTTACAAAAGAGGCAGAATGATCATTTGAACCCACGGATCAACCAGAGGGCACCGCGTGGTAGCGGAGGTCGGGCTGGCAAATATTTTTTGGGAATTTTTCCCAATTCAAAAAAGGAGGGAAAAAGTTAAAACTTCAGCCTGCGAACCCTAATTTTTCCCTAATTTCACCTGTTTTGCCCTAAATCTTCAGAGAGGGCCATATCTTTTGATCCAGAGCTCAAATTTTTGCATTTTTTTATATCATTGGAAATATTTTGAAATTATCACACGATGGACTATTCAATTTTGATTTTTGATGGATATTTGTGGGAGAAAATTGAAGAAATGTCCCTGACACGGGAAAAAATGTAGAACTGACCCCCAACCACCAAAATTGATGACGTATGGCACTCATTTCTTCTCCAGCATGGCCAAATGCATCAAAAAATGGATTTTTGAGGGTTCCCTTGCTGTTTTAATAGATCTTGTCAGTGGTTGGAGATCTCAAATCAATTTTCCCACATTTTTTACCTTTCCTTCATTCTGCTTCATCATTAAAATCCAGTTTTGGCTCATTTGTAAAGGGTTGGATGTTTTTGTTCTTGCAAACTCCCCTCTTCCCCTTGGCACATGAATTTGAGGAGTTTCAGACCTTCCATGGAGATTGTGGCATGTTTTTTTTCCTCTCTACCATTGTAATGCATTGTATTAAACTTAGGAATGGTAATGCATATTTTGTGAATGATCCTCCAATCCTCTCATGCATTTATCATTATCTTATGATCTTTCGTTATATTCTGGCACTCTATGCATGCTTTGGTGTTACATCTCTATGAACTGTGTTTATTTGCAAGACAAAATTTCATCACTCCTTTGGTGTATCACCATTTTTACTTAGTTTTATTTCCTTTTGCATCTTTTAACTCTATCTCCTTGGAATATAGAGTAGGATTTAGCATTGAACCTCTACAAAATTCATGCATACACCTAAATAGAGGGGTAAGAACCAACTTTCTCTGGAGAGTTCACCTTCAAGGTCTCAACTTGGAGAAAACTCAATGTTGTGCAATCACACTAAATGACCCAATTCTGGACTGCAGATCTGAAGGTCATTTAGGGGGTGTTGTAGATTTGCACTAATAGTTTTGGCATGCCTAGTGGGACCTTAGAGGTCTTCATCTTTATTACAATAAATTTCATGTGCAATTGTTGTAAGTTTCTTACTTGAAAGAGCCCTGATTTTCACATCTGGTGACTCCAAAAGGATAGAATCAACTCTTTTTAGCAGTCCAAGCTTGAAGATTCATGAGAAGGATCCAAACAAGGTCAAGGAATAGAGAGGAGGGATTGTTTAACTATATGCAATTATCCCCAGAAAGAGGATAAAGAGGAAGAAGGATTCAAACGTCTCCATCTCCACCAAACAGAACTCTATCAACTCCTCCACCTGGTAGACCTTTCATCCAATCAACAAGGGTTCTAAGGCTAATCAGAATGACACAACCCAATCCTTATGTCAACTTTACTAGTAGTAGGCCACTTGCTCTCAATGCACAAAACCCAGTTCCGATTGCAGCATTGAAGAACATCCCATACTTTACTGGAGAAAATCAGACCAATCCTGGTGATCATGTCAAGGACATTGCTAATGTTTTTGCAATCCATGAGATTGTTGAGATGGAAATTACTATCAAATTTTTGGCATCTTCATTCAAAGGGAAAGCCTTGCAATGGTTCAGGAGCCTTGATGTAGGCTCTATCCAAAATTGGAACTAGTTGTGCACAACCCTCCATAACCAATTTGGAGAGAAAGGGGACAACTTGTCTCTATTGGAGCAACTGATAACTATCAAGAGAGCTCCCAATGAGTAGCTGACAGACTTCAATTTCAGATTTCAAAGAACATGGGTTAGAATCCCATTACCAGTGAGACCATCATCTCAAGGTGCTTTCTTATACTTTCACAAGGCTTTAAATTCTAACATTTCTATGTTGATCCAATACATGGGAGGTGCAAACTCTACATGCATCTTACAACATCACCATTAGGGCTGAGAATTGTTTGATCCAAGCTGGTAAACTAGGCCTCCTATGCCCTTATATCCAGAGTTAGGAAGCCCAAGTACTAGTCAAGCACCTACTTTAGCTCCTATTCCCACTCCTAGAAATTAGAGTTCAAATGAAACTTCTACTTCATCCTCTAGTGCCTCAAATGAGCTTCAAGAAGTTATGAAACAATTGAAAAATTTGGGTAATGAGCTGGTTACACTCAAGAGGCAGCAAGCTCAAAGTTTTAGGCCTTCTTATCAGCCTCAAAATCAATCCTAATAGACAACCATATCAACCTAATAGACCACCCAACCAAGCTGCAAATCAAAATCAAGTAAGGCCTCCTGCCAATAGACCATTTCAGCCCTATAACCCCAATGTTGCATCTACCTCTACAGCCTTTTTGCTAGTGCAAAATAATATAGCTCAAGAGTATGAATGGTGTTTCCCATGCAGCAAACCTCACAACCAATCTATGTGCTTCAATGGTGCTTTGAACCAAGCTTTGATGGTGACAAAAACTGGTGTAGAGAGTGAAGTGAGTCAAGAAACAAACCAACAACAAGGGACATCTCAACAAGATACAACTCCAAATGAGACTACACTTGTGAATTGGCAGGTTGAAAATTTTTGTGGTATGAATCAAACACCTTTTCAGAGTGTAGCAGCTAACACACAGTCAAATAAGAGGAATATTGGTGAAGGTCAGTCATTATATCCAAGTGATTCACAACCTTCCATCACTCCACAAGGTGTTGGCAAGAAAAATGTAGTTCCAAATGTGTAAGGACAGCCCAAGCCACCTTTTAGACCAGCTCAAATGCTAGATGTTGTATTCCATGTACAAGAAATGAATGTGCAAACTAAAGGGCTACAAAGAGATGGTTCATCCCCATTTGACATCATTGAACAAATGAAGAAGACCAATGTGAACATATTTATGTGGGAGTCACTATCCATCCCAGGAAAAAGGGATCTATTACAAGCTACCATGAAGAAGTGGTCAACCTCAAATCAGCTAGCTCATATGCAAGAGAAGGTACTCACAAATGCTACTCAGCCTTAGGGGAATCATGGAGGACAACAAGGTAAAATTTTGAAGCCCCCTCCATTCTATGTTTCATTGATCATTGGGGATAAACTAGTACATAATTGTATGATTGATTTTGAGGCAAGTAGTTTCATGATGCCCAAGCAAATAGTTGATCAGTTGGGCCTTCAATATGAATTCATCTCCAAGAGGGTAGTGCAATTAGATGGGATAGAAGTAACAACAATTGAGATAATTAAATATTTGAGCCTTACTTTGCATGCATGCCCCAATGTCACTGTTTTGCAAGATGTGTCGGTGATAGATTTGCCACCACTCTTTACCATATGTTTGTCAAGGGATTTCATAGCTAGAATTGGAGGCTACCTATCTGTTGATTGGTCACACATGCTATTTAGGAAAAGGTATGGATCTAAGGCCACAATCAGGTCCGAACCTATTGCAAACTTTCACATTGAGCCTTATACTCCAAGCCCAATCAATGCCAATTGTTCAGCGTTTGATCAAGAGGATTATCCAAGCACATAGGAAGCTGACACCAAAGTTGGAAGCATTTCAGATTTGACTCTTGATGAATGGGCAAGCAAGGTACATGCTTTTGATCCCTACAAGGAAATAGAGGAATCTAAACTAGGAGTCTATTACATGCATGAATAAAATCAGCCTCTTCCTAGCATCACCAAGCCAGACCATAAAGATGACAATGAGGTATGGCAATTGTTCTTTGATGGATCAAGAAGTAGACAAGGTGAAGGAGGGGGAGATATGCTTGTTTCACCTCAAGGCATTAAGTATTATTCAGCTTTTAGATTTCAGTTTGCATGTTCTAACAACACTGCTGAATATGAGGCTTTGATACATGGATTACATTGGTCAAGGAAGAGAGGCATAAAAAACTTACAAGTATTTGGTGATAGTGAGCTGATTGTTAATCAAGTTAAAGGACAACATGCTACCAAGAATGACCTACTCAAAATTTATAAGAATAGGAGGTGGGATCTCATTGAGGATTTTTAGGGTTTTGCATCAAATCCATCCCTAGGAAAGAGAACCAAGCTGCTGATAGGCTTGCAGTAGTTGGAGAAACTTTTGATGTTTTGGAGAGTATCAAAAGAGATAAAATGCAGCCAAAAATCCATGTGATTGTGAGGCCATTAGTGCTAGACAATAATGCAAGTTGGCAAGTGTTTGAGAGTGACCAAAAAATCATCAATTTCTTGCAAGAGGAAGCTGAGTTCTCAACCAAAAATTAGGAAAAGTTAGAACAGCAGTACGGTGATCAAGTGGTACAGCTGAGAACCAAAAAACTACCAAAAGGACTTGTGACTTTAGATTCTATCTTCAATCCTAATGATCAATTTAGGAAGGAGAAAGAAAACATCCAAGTCAAGGGAGAGAATTCAGAGCCCATCTCAGTTGGAGAAGGCAAGTCACTTCAAATTGGTAAAGTAGCAACATAACAAGAAAGGTATGAGTTTATGCAACTTTTCCAAGATTTCCCAGATGTATTTTCTTGGAGCTATGAAGACCTGAGAGGTTTCAATCCCAAGCTAGCTCAACACACAATTGAACTATATCCAAGTGCTAATCCCATACAACAAAAATAGAGATCGGTCAATCCACACATTGAGCCTCTCATGAAGAAGGAATTGAATAAGTTAATAGAGGCAAGTATCATATTCCCCATCAAACATTCAAGCTGGGTTGCAAACTTGGTTCTAGTTAGAAAGAAGAGTGGAGAAATCAGGTTGTGTGTCAACTTTAGTGATTTGAACAGAACATCCCTCAAGGATCACTACCCACTTCCTTATATGGAGAAAATTTTGCAAGTTGTTGATGGATCTGAGAGGTTTTTATTGCTAGATGGTTATTTAGGGTATAATGAAATCATGGTAAAGGAAGAGAATCAGTTCAAAACAGCCTTCACCACCAAATGGGGAACCTATGCATATAGAAAAATGCCATTTGGGTTGTATAACGCCGGAGCTACTTTCCAAAGGGAAATGGATAAGTAGTTCAAGGGATTGATCAAAAAAATAGTGTTAATATACCTAGATGATATTACTGTATTTTATAAAAGTACAATAGATCATCTCTTTCATTTGAGACAAGTGTTCCAAAGATGTAGAAGATTTGGGGTATCCTTGAATCCCAAAAAATGCATTTTTCTAGCTCATGAAGGCAAGCTCCTAGGCCACATTATTTCCAAAGAAGGGTTAGCAATTGATCTAGAGAGGGTTGAAGCAATAAGAGCACTGCCATTGCCAAGGCATAAGAAGGCTCTTCAAAGTTTCTTAGGAAGAATCAATTTTGTTCAAAGGTTTGTTCCAAACTTTGTAGCCCTAGTCAAGCCAATAACTATGATGTTGAAGAAAAGTGTGGAATTCAAATGGAAAGCTGAAGGTAAGGAAATTTTTGAGGAAATCAAATAAGCTATCTCACAAGATCCAACTCTCATTAACCAAAATTTCTCCAAATATTTCATCCTTTATGCATTTGGTGGTGGTGATACAATTTCTGCAATTTTAGTACATCAGAATGGAGAAAATGGATAATAGCCAATTGCCTTCATTAGCCAAATCTTGGAGGACTATGAAGTAAGGTATTCCTTCATTGAGAAGTATGTTCTTGCAGTGATTAGGAGCTTGAAGAAATTTAAGCATCTACTTTCAAAGAACAAGGTTTAATTGCTGGTTTCTCATGTGGGAGTTAAAGACTTCCTCCTCAACAAAGATCTAAATGAAAAATGTGCAGGCTGGATTACTCATGTCATGGAGTATGAAATTGAGATCAAAGTCACCAAGCTGGTACGAGGAAAGGGATTGTGTGAGAAATTGGCCTTGAGTCAACCAATTGAAGCAAGAAAAGAGAAGAATGTTGTTTTGGTGCTGCAAGACAACCAAGAACAAAGAGATATTCAAGAAGAAAATGGTGGTATGCTCACTCCTTGCTGGACGTAAGACATAACGCACTTCTTACAAACAGGCCTATGCCATCCAAAGATGAATAAAGATAAAATAAGACACTTCATATTATAGGATATTCCGTATGCACTTGTTGATGGTGTCTTGTTCAAAAAGGATATCAATGGAGTGTTGCTGAGATGCATTGGGACAAATCAGATTGAGAAAATGTTAGAAGAGTTCCATGGTGGATCAACTGGGGGTCATTTTTCTCCAAGAGTGACAGCTCGTAAGATCATGAAGGCTGGTTATTATTGGCCCAAAATGTTTAGTGATTGTTATACATGGATCAAGAGGTGCAAGAATTGTGCATTCTTCATAGGCAAAGAGAGGTTAGCAACACTTCCATTACACCCAACCTCAGTCGACCAGCTATTCATGCAATAGGTTTTAGGCTTCATTAGATTCATTAATCCAAAATCAAGCTAAGGGCACAAATGGATTCTAACAGCAACAGAGTACTTCACCAAATGGACTGAGGCGGTGGCACTCAAAGAGGAAAATGAATCTAGCATTCTAGAGTTCTATGAGGGGATAGAAACCAGATTTGTTATACCTGCCACTATAATATCAAATAAGGCATTGGCATTCGTAGGATCAAAGGTAACTGAATGGGCTGCTAGAAATGGGATTTATTTGAGCACTTCATCAAATTATTACCCTCAAGGTAATGGCCAAGATGAGTCCACAAACAAGAATCTATTAAGGATCATCAAGAGGACTCTTGATGAAAATCAAAGGAATTGACACACTAAGCTCAAATCAGCTCTATGGGCTGATAGGATAACTCCCAAGAGATCCACAGGTAACTCTCCATTCAGATTTGTTTATGGGAAAGAGGCAGTCTTGCCTATGTCACTTGAGTTGCCAACATTGGAACTCATGAAGTAATTGGAATTGTTAGAGTTTGAGCCTATGGAGGTTAGATATGCAGAACTGATAGAACTCTAAGAAATCAAAGAGCATGCAGCCCAAACAATGAAAAAGGACTAAGCATTGATCAAGAGAAGCTTTGATAAGAAATCTAACGCTATAACTTTCCAAGTTGGAGATTTAGTGTTGAAATGGGATGCAGAATGAGAAAATCTAGGAAGGCATTCAAAATTTGATGCCATTTGGAGTGGCCCTTACATGGTCACAAAATGTAAAAACAACAATGCCTTCCAATCGTCTACATTGGATGGTGAGGAACTGTAGATTCTAGTTAATGGAATCCGTCTAAAGCATTGCTACTAGAAGGGAAACTTCTCACATTGTACATATTAGCTTAGATTCTCCTTTATTTCCTCTAAGTTCCTATGCACATTATTTTTTTGTAGCTTAGATTTACATTTCCCTAAGTGCTTTGGCACAAGTTTTATTGCCCCAAGGATACATATTTTGTAGATCATGTTCCATGTCAAATTAATTTTCTACTCTCACAATCTTCATCTTAGATATTTTCTAATGAATTAAGAGTAAAAAGAAATTAAGTTGATGACTCCAATGCCCAATGGATTGCTTCAGGTAGCTGGTTACTTCATCTAGCAGGTAGATGACCCCTCTGAGTCACCAAAATTGTTATCCAAAATAAGCCCCCTGCTTATTTTGGCTAACTTGTCTTCATTCTTTCCTTCCTTGTGCCTCAGTAAAATTTTTACACATTTTAGGCACTAAAAGTTTTCTAGGTATTTCTTCATCAGATAGAGAATTTTCTCCCCTTTCCAGAAAGGTAAAGAAGTCCTCCTAACTCCTTGTATTTTGCAAGTTATGGCTTGGTGGAGTTTGGAGGGGAATTTTTCCCAAGGCGGGCGTGTGGGAAAAAAATTGGCACTTAGCCTTTTGGGGCAAAAGGTTAAAGGGGAAAAAAATTGGCACTTAGCCTTTTGGGGAAAAAGGGTAAAGGGGAAAAGTTTGGCCCGAAAGCCCGCAAGGAAATGAGATGGTGCCACGTGTCCTATAAGTGGCAGGGGGCAAGGCGGTTGAAGGACCTTGGAATTTTCTCTAAAGTGGTTAACAACAGAAAAGTAAAAAATGAAGTGTATCCCCACCAAGCAGCCAGATGGTGCCACGTGTCCCGAAGTGGTGGAGGCATGGAGTATTTTTGAAACAAAATCCAATTTCACAAGAGGGGTAGAATGATCGTTTGAACCCGCGGATCAACTAGAGGGCACCATGTGGTAGCAAAGGTTGGGCTGGCAGAGATTTTTTGGAAATTTTTCCCAATTCGAAAAAGGAGGGAAAAAGTTCAAATTTCAGCCCATGAACCCTAATTTTACCCTAATTCCACCTATTTTTCCCTAAATCTTCAGAGGGCCATATCTTTTGATCCAGAGCTCATATTTTTGCATTTTTTATATCATTGGAAAGTTGTTGAAATTATCCACATGATGGACTATTTAATTTTGATTTTTGGTGGAGATTTGTGGGATAAAATTGAAGAAATGTCTTTGGCACAGGAAAAAATGCAGAACCGACCCCCAACCACCAAAATTGATGAGGTATGGTGCTCGTTTCTTCTCTAGCATGGCCAAATGCATCAAAAAATGAATTTTTGAGGGTGCCCTTGTTATTTTAATGGATCTTGTTTGTGGTTGGATATCTCAAATCAATTTTCCCACGTTTTTTCCTTTCCTTCATTATGCTTCATCATTAAAAGCTAGTTTTGGCTCATTTGTAAAGGGTTGGACATTTTTGTTCTTGTAGACTCCCCTCTTCCCCTTGGCACGTGAATTTGAGGAGTTTCAGACCTTCCATGGATATTTTGGCCTAATTTTTACCTCTTTACCATTGTTATGCATTGTATTAAACTTGGGAATGGTAATGCATGTTTTGTGAATGATCCTCCAATCCTCTCATGCGTTTATCATTGTCTTCTAATATTTCATTATATTTTGGAAATTTGTGCATGCTTTGGTGTTACATATCTATGATATATGTTTATTTGCAAGACAAAAGTTCATCACTTCTTTGGTGTATCACCATTTTTACTTCATTTTGTTTCCTTTTGCATCTTTAAACTTTGTCTCCTTGGAATCTAGAGTAGGATTTAACATTAAACCTCTACAAAATTCATGCATACACCTAAACAGAGGGGTAAGAACCAAATTTCTCTGGAGAGTTTTCTCACCTTGCAAGGTCCCACACCTTGGAGAAAACTCAATGTTGTGCAATCACACTAAATGAACCAATTCTGGACTACATATCTGAAGGCCATTTAGGGAGTTCTGTAGATTTACACTAATAGAAAAATGATCCCTAAGTTCCCTAAACCATAAACCTTAAACCCTAAACCCTTAACCCTTAACCCTAAACACTCAACCCTTAACCATGTAACATTACCAACAAAGGAGTTCGTACTAGTATTATGGTTGGATGAGGGTCAAATCTCGAGGATCATATTCATATTCAGTGTATTTCAGTAGAAGAGGGAATCTCCCCTATCAAATTGGTTATTTAGTATGGCAAGGAAGATGAGAAAAGTAAATGAAATATGGAGAATTATATTTCATGGGTAATTAGTACTAAGTATCAACAAGAATAATATACCTTCTGAATACTCAACCAGGAGGGAATGAAAATGTTAGGACCATATTTCCTAGTCTCGTGCCTAGAACCATCACCGAGTCTGCTTGTAAAAAATAAGCATAACAACATGAGAATGGATAAGAACAAACATGGGTTATTAATCACCTAGTAAAAATTTCTTGTTTAGTTCTAAATGGGAACCAGATGGCCTATGGTTTAGTGACTTCTATTCATTAATATTTCCTTCTATGATAAACCCTTGGATTCTTTCAAAAGCATCTTCGAAAAGATAGGGGTAGTCATCAATCCTAGTGAAGGGAGTGATGTGATTTCCAAACAACTTGAAATACATACAGATTTAGAGGTCATAACACAAATTTACAAATATATCTATCGTTACAAATGGAAGCCAAGTAATAGTGTCTCCTTGTATCCAAAGATTGAGGATTATTGGGGTTTCTGGATGGATTGGACATTCAAGAATCATCGAGTGTCTGAATCAAAATTTCATTACATATGGATAAACATTCTCAAACTTTGGATTAATGCATCTTGGAAAATAAAATTGAACCTCATAAATCCTCTTAAATTGTTAGTCTAGGTCCTGGTCTAGGTTGTGTTCCTGGTCCTATTTCTGTTTCGAGTTCTGGTTCTGGTTGTGGTCATCAAATATGGAAGTTTTAGGAAAAGAATCCACACTTGAATAATTATTCCCATTTATATTGTTGGAAATTCCAATGGCAGTGGCATTACCTGTGGAATTTGGTTGGTGGAAGGTGGGGTTGTGCCCTTGTTGGTTTTTTCTCATGGCATCATTGAAAACCTTTCTCTTATTATTGAAGAAAACTCCCCATGCTTGTGTGATAAGTTTAAAAGCTCCATCGACTCCTGGGAACTTGTTTTTATCAGGATGCAATACCAAGGTTAGTTTTAGCCGGTATTAATAGAAAAAAGAAAATAATTTTGATTGGAATTACTTACGAAATGCATTCCTTCACTTTGAGCTTATGCTTATAAAATCAAATCAGATTTCCATGTTCTCCATATTTGCCAAATTTGGGTCGAGTTGACATTATGGACCTCTAAAAGCATGAAGAACATGGTAGGTTCATTTCCCCCAACATTTCTTGAAGTGAATTTAAATGAAATGAAACTTAGAATTTGGAGGTGGCACGTGGTAGACATTGATTTTCCTACCACATATTTACTTATTGATGATTAATTACTATTAGTTGGATTTATTCATGAGAATACAATTATTATTGTGGCACAGTTGATGCAACTCCTTAAAGCCTCCAATGATTATGAATACCTCTCTTACGGAACCCTATACAAGTGGATATATGTTAAAAAAATTGTCATACCTCCTTAAGATTGAGAAGGTTGTTTAGGGATGATTTTAGCGTGCTTGAAGAGTTTGTAGTGTAGACAAACCAAGAAGTGATCAGTGAACCTTTTTCTTGTGCAATGTAAGGGAAATTTTGGTAAATGCAAGTGAGAGGAGTCTTTGGATGAATGTTGAGTAGCTATATGAGTGAAATAGGTGATTTACTTGTTTGAGAACATGATGGAAAATTAAAACTCCTAAAAATATCAATAACCAATCCAAAAGGCCCCAAAACCTAAAAAACACCTATATTATTTCATAAAACAAATATCCATTGTATAATTTAAACCCTAAAAGATTGAAGACGCAATGCTGAAATCCTAAAAAATACCTATGTACTGACAGGATTAGAATATGAAAAACTATCTTCTAAAATGTGACAGATGGAGTTGTGATACTAGTTCCATAAGGTGCAGAGTGACCCTAACATCTTATATTTACTAAAATAAATTTAAATTATAGGAAATACTAAAATATAAATAATAATAAAAGAAAAAGTTAAACATTTATTTTTGTACATAGAAGCATGTCTCAACCACATATACCACATAACACACAAGAACATGAGTGCACTATAATGCACCCGCATTATATTGTGAACACACTATAACGTGCTCATGTTTTAGGATTGGTAATAACCAAACCTAATAATTTCCGAATGCACTCGCACTTTAACCAAACATGCTTGCATTTTTCTTAAAATCATATTTTTGTCTGCTTTTTAACCCCCCATCTTTGTGCATAAGCCCAACTACTGTACCACAGGAATGAGAAGCCCCTAGCCAAGATATAAATAAGATAGAAGAAGAAACAAAAATACCTCCCCTCATGGATGATAGCATGGAGGGAAGACACACTTCTACCTTTGGCACCAAAATTGAAGGTGAAACATCAAGACAAAAATGTGATTCTTGATTGCCACCCCTTAAAATATTTTCGTAGGGCTAGGCTAGAAGTTGAACATGAGGAGTTACCTCCTTCTCAACATGATGATGAATAGGACCATCAAAACAAGGAAGTCACTGTATAAAATCAAATACAAATTCTTAGCCAATAGCTAGCAAACTTAGGTTCTTCTGTAAGTAAGAACCCAACCAAGGTACATATTAAGAAAAACATAAGACTAAGGTTCTTGAAATTTATACCGAACCTCAAAAATACGAAGCCTTCAAACAAGGTTAAGTGCTTATACCATCTTCTCCTATGAAAGAGAAACTCTTTACACAAGAGTTATAATCAATGAAGAACATGCTTACAACCCTTCAAGAAAGTAAAGCAGGCCATAATAAGAAGTCTCATTACGAGGAGCTATGTCCTTATCCTTTTGAAAGAGATGTGTTATGAACACCATTTCTAAAAATGTTTGATTGTCCAAAATTTGATAAATTTAAAGGTAAAGGTGATCCTCGTGATCACATCAAACACTTTAACATGGCTTGCCAAGAAGTAGCCTATAGTGAAAATTACCTCATATGTTTGTTCCCTCATAGTTTAGGAGGACAAGCATTGGAATGGTTCCTTCATTTACCAAAAGGGTCAATATTCATGTGGCCCGCTCTAGCATTGAAATTTGTTCATCATTTCTCGTTCAATATGGAAAATGATGTAACCATGTTAGATCTATGTAGTGCTAAGAAAATACAAAATGAAATTTTTGCTAATTTCTTGCAACAATGGTGAGGGCTAGCTAGCCACTTCCCTCATGAGAAACAATTTGCTAGTATCTTTGTTCCCAATTTGAATATGGACATTTCATTCCACTTACAAATGTACTATGTCACTAACTTCGAGGAATTTATCAAGAAAGGAAGCCAAATTGAGAAGGCTTTAACATAAAAGGGAATAATAAAACCCTTTTCAAAGGATAGAGAAGAGTCAAAACATATAGAAAATCCTAAGTTCTTTAAAAAATTAAGAACTTCATAGGAGATGGCATCACCGAATCTAAACGAGTTCAAATAGTTCAAAGTGGTCCTTTTTTAAAACTAAGCACATGACATAGTCAAAATCTGATCAAACAAAGAGTATTCACTCCCCTTACAGAATCATTATCTATGATTTTGAGACAGTCATAAACATGGTTCAATATCCAACTACGATACCTTATGTAGAGGATGCACCCAAAATAGGATGGTATAGAGATCATGATTATTGTGATTTTCATTGTGTCACGGGACACAAAATAGATAAATGTTTAAAACTAAGACACTTTATTCAAAACCTGATTGAGGATGGGAAGATTGAAGTGGAATCACCTGAATCAGGAAAAGGACCTAATCGCAAAATGGGAATCTTAAAAAAACCCTTTCCTAATCGTAATAAACAAGGAACAAAAAATTTGGATCAAGGTTAGTCATTTGATGATTATAGAGCTACCAATTACATGTATACCTCAGCTGATAATCCCTTGGATTCACTCATATGTTTTATTCATTCATCCAATGAGCAAGTAAACACCATCAGGAATCATTAGCAAAAATTGTTTCGCATGGTAACATGACACGCTTGTCTAGTGATCATAGAACCTAAGAATTCCATCCTAGAACCTCCTTTACCTACACCTCAGAAAATTCAATATGATTTGGGAGATCAACTTGACAAAACCCTAGATAAGATTTCAACCTTAGACCTTCTCAAGATATCAAACTCTCATAATGATATCCTTTATAAAACCCTTCAGGGGTTGGAGTGTTAACGGATGTCGATCCTTCACACCTCCAAGCCATGGTCGTGAACTTCGCTCTTAATGATTATATTTCCTTTGATCAGATTGAAGTTCCCACTCAATAATCATGCTCATAATTTACCCCTAAATATTGAGGTATTTTTCACTCATCGAAAGATTAAAATAGTTCTTATGGATAACACGGTTTGGTTGGAATATTTACACCTTAAAGTTAGTCAGGACAGCTAGGTCACACAGAATGTAGATCTGCATGCTCACATAATCACGATCATAGCTTATGATAATGTTGCAAGTCATGAATCAGTTGGTACCATTGTGCTACCTATAGTAATTAGGGACTGAAAAATCATGACACAAAGTTCCATGTCCTTAATCTGGATCTTCCTTATAACATACTCTTGGGTTGCCCATGGATCCATGCCATCCAATCTATGCCCTCCACTTTTCACCAATGTATCAAGTTGTATCATGGAAAGCAGACGATGACCATTCTAGGAGATCCTGAACCATTTGCACATTGTAGGGCACTACATAGTTTCTCTCAAGTGGCGTATTAATTTCCTTCAGCAAACATGATTATACCATTACAAGCAAAATCTCTAAAATCTTGAGTTGATCCTGGATACATTACAAGTTGGTAATAAGTATCCTTCCTCATCACTCTCTCCCTTTGCCTCACGGGAGATGAAGATGGGAGCATATGGCCCAAGTGAAGATCTTGATCTTCAACAATCCCTTTTGGTCTCCGACCTCTCGCTATCACCTACGATGTGTGGTAGGCTTGATTTTCAGTTCACAAGCTCTTGGGATAGTTGTCTTAATCCCTTTGAGAAGTTTTTTCCTCATGGCCTATTTGTCAAACAATAAATTTTTAGATACACCTAACAAGATGGATCCCCTAAAGGAAAAAAGGTTACATGTCACCAAGCTTTAGAGTACACCAAAGCACACATAATGATGTACGTTATGGACTACTAGGTATTTGGGTGTGTCACAAATGCATAAGGTAGAGTAGAGCCTATCCCAATCCCTCCCCAGAAATAAAATAAACATGGCCTTAGTATTAATCCTCACAGGGCTCTACCCTCAGAAATTGATGACACTTCTTCAGAATCTGAGGAAAATTCATCTCATTTAGATAACGATGCATATTCCCATTTTAGAAAATATGAGGATCTTGCCTCTACAAACCTTTTCCTTGATTCTGACCGTCTTTAACCTTTCCCATAGTCAAATTCTCAAGCCATGATTACCAAATTACCCTTGTATATCTCAGCCTCATTGATTGGGGCCAACAACTTCATATGTTAGTCGATTTCTTTGAGAATGATCAGGCAATCATAGATTTCATGTGTATTCAGGATGACATTCCATTTAATGACCATAAAAGGGGATTATCCATCAATCTGAATGCATGTGCGTACTTTGGGGAGGAGGCAGAGTTGTGTGGTCATATAAACAAAAAATAATAAGAAAGGGAAAAAATCCTATACAAAATCCTTACAAAAAGAATAAGTCTAAGTCCCATTAGTGAAAAGCCTCTTTGAGACCCTTGCATGAACAAGTAAACAAAAAAATCAATGGACAAGATAGTTGACCCACTTCAAGATAAATATCTCTTTGACCCACCTATAGAAATGGGTCTTACTCTCCCCCTTGATCCTATGCATATGGAGGATACATATAAGATGTTGGTTGAGGAGACTATCAATGTTAAAATTGGGTCAGAAGAGGATCAAAAAATAGTACAGCTAGGAGATTCACTCTCAGCACAGGAGCAAAAAATTTTTGTGGCACTACTAAAATAATTTGTAGACATATTTCTGCGGTCTTTCACAGATATGCTAGGTTTGGACCTAACCTTAGTTGTGCATAATCTTGTTGTGTACCCAGATTAAAAACCTATCAAGTAGAAGTTAAGGAAGATGTACCCACGAGTTACACTTTTGGTTAAGGAAAAAATAGAGAAACTATTGGCAGTAGGTTTTATCAGACCTATTGACTACTCATAATGAATATCAAACATAGTGCCAGTACAAAATAAACCAAACTACATCTAATTCTGCACGTACTTTAGGGATATTAATAAATCATTTCCTAAATATTAATTTCCTATAACTAACATCGACATGCTTGTATACTCAACTACGGGTTACGAGATGTTGTCCCTCATGGATGGATTTTTGGGTTATAACCAGATTAAGATTGCATAGAGGAAGATCAGCATAAGAACTGCCTTCACCACCCCTTAGGGGACATTTTTTCTATCAAGCAATGCCTTTCGGTCTCAAGAATGTCAGAGCCACTTATCAAAGAGTGATGAAAGTCATCTTCAATGACATGATGAATGATATCATGGAGGACTATGCAGCATGATATCTTGGGAATTTACTAAAACCAGAGAACATCACTCGAGAATTGTTAAGACGTATCTTTCAATGCCTCCAATACTATAGGGTTACAATTGAACCCTAAGAAATGTGTCTTTAGGGTACAATCATGGAAAATATTGGGGTTCATCATGTCAAGAAGAGGGATTGAGGTAGATCCCTGCCAAGGTTACAACTATTACAAAGATTCCTCCACCCATGAACTTTAAACAGTTGCAGAGCTTATAAGGAAAAATTCAGGCAATCCACCGATTTTTTTCACATCTTTTAGATAAGTGCCATCCCTTTCACACATCTACTTAAGAAAAATTTTACCTTCAATTGGGGTCCTGAATGTAAAAAATCATTTGAAATGCTTAAACAATAGCTAACTAATCCCCATGTACTCATGCCACCTACCCCATGTGAACCTTTGTTATTGTATATTTCAGATACGCAACACGTTATTAGTGCACTGATTGCCCAATATGACCTTAGCCAGAAGAGAGAGAGTGGTTTATTACCTTAGCCACACTCTAATTTCCTATGAGCTGAACTATCCTCAAATTGAAAAAACATGCCTAGATGTGGTCTTTACATTTCAAAAGCTTTGCCACTTATTGTTCAACAATAAAACAAGATCATTTCCAAATTTGGCCCTTTGAAATACCTTCTATCTAAACCAACACTCATCGGATGGATGGCTAATTGGATCATCCTCCTTAGTGAGTTTGATATTGAATTTTTGAACCAGAAATCACTTAACGGATAGGCACTTGCTGATATGCTAGCTGAAGCTCCCCTACTAGGAATGGAACCATTGTGTTTAGATCTACCAGATGCCTTTATAATGTATATTGAATATTCCATCATATGGCAAATGCACTTCAATGGATCATCAAATTACCACAGCTCAAGATTCAGGGTGGTACTTATCACTCCGATAGGAGACTTCATCCCACATGCTTTCCAATTGGCTAAGTTTTCCATGTACTAACAACACAGTGGAATATGAAGCACTCATTGTTGGTTTGAAAATGCTATTAGATGGAATATGTGACAGCAACTAAATGTCTTTGGTGATTCACAGTTAATCATCAAGTAGGTAAATAATGAATATAAGGTCAAGGATGACAAGCTCGTCCCGACAAAAAATGGTTGAGACCCTTAAGGAATATTTGTAAGTGTTGATTTTTAACAAATTCCAATGGTGTAAAATTGATCAAAAGACATCATGGTGACAATTAGAGCTTTTCTTCCTAGTCCACCTCAAGTAAATAAAATGCCTTTCTTCATGGAACATTTGTGAGAGCCTACATATGACATACCGGAATCATGTTTGGTATGTGAAGTTGTTGGTCCTTTCTCCCCCTAATATGAACCCATATTCAATTACCTACAAGATAATACCTTTCTTGCAAACATTTCCCACACTGAGAAAAAATCCCTTATCCATCTTATAGCCTGTTATACCCTTTTAGGAGGCACACTTTATCTTCGAGTCTATAATGGGAATCTACTGCGTTGTCTTAATTTGGTAGAGCCAGTTCAAGAGATAAAAGAACTACATGAAAGAGTTTGTGGAGCACACATAAGAAGCATGGTTCTTAGTAAGAAACTACTAAGAGTAGATTACTATTGGCCCACAATGGAAGTAGATTGCTGAAATTATGTTAAAAAGTGTGAACTTTGTCAAAATTATGGAAACCTGATTCATGCATCGACACAAGCTTTACAGCCAATTACGACACCATGGAAATTCTCTAAATGGATATTAGATCTCATAGGGAATCTCACTCCTACATCCTCATATGGCCATACACACATAATAACTGCCACTGGTTACTTCAAAAAATGGGTAGAGGTCGTTCCTTTTACATATGTTACTAGAACGCATATCTCAAAACTCATCATGAACCACAACATCTTCCATTACGGCATCCCCTTCGCCATTGTAGCAAACAATGGTAAGTATTTCAAGAAAAATACAATTAAAGTGTTGTGTCAACGCTTCCAAATCCATTTAAAGTGGTCCACTGCCTATTACCATCAAGGTAATGGACAAGTTGGGGCCACTAATAAAACACTTATTCATATCATGGAAAAGATGGTGAGTAAAACAAGTTGTAATTGGCACTTACAAATCCATCCCACCCTCTAGGCTTATCAAACCTCCATCTACAATCCTACTAGTGCTACACCATACTCCCTAGTATTTGGAATTAAGGCCATCATACCATTGGATATTGAGCTTCCTTCCTTGAGAATATCTCTCCAGGACTATCTGGACAAGGATGAAGATTACTGAGTGGCTCAACTAACAGAGATGTAGCTACTAGATGAGAAACGTGCATGCTGAGCATCTTAATCACCTAAAGGTATATCAAAATCAAATTTCAAGGGGCTACAACAAGAAGATGATACCTCACCAGTTCGAGGTAGGATACCTGATACTCAATAAAAATCAGTTCAACACCACCAAGGACTGGGAAAAGAAAGGAAAATTCAAACCCAACTGGTTAGGACCATATGTCGTGGTCACTAAGTATGGTTCAATGGCATACAAACTTGCTCACTCGGATGGTGAGGAATTAAAGGAACCCATGAACACAATACATCTCAAGAGGATATATGCTTGAGTATGAAGTTCCTTGGAAAAGTAAGAAAAAACAAGTAAAAAATAATAATATAATTAAGAAAAAGTAAAAATAAAATAGGTCGTCCAACTATGAAAACCATGCAATTGTGGCATGTTGGAAAATTCCCTGGGTAAAAACCAGTTTCCGGTGCCTTTGGAGAATCTGTTATTCACAAGCATATCTCATGTCTAGAAGAAGTACACTTTATTTCATTTTGGGCTAGGTTTTTCTAAATTTTGAGATCCTGATGAACCTATCCAATTTTGGCCTTGATCCGGCTGATCACTTCTTGTATATATGTGTGAAGGATTCACATTTTTATATTCTCATTTAGTGCTGGGGGAACCTTTGCATCTATAACTTCTTATACATACATGTGTGGCATTATGCCTTTGTTTATTCCCATCTAATGCTAGGGGAATCCACGCTTCTTTTTTACCGTACATAGCTTCAGAAAACCTTGGAAAACACAAAAACATTCAAATATGTTGGAAAAACCTTAAACATATGAAAAACCCTTTTAAGGACGAAGCTACAAAAAAAAAATAACATTGTCTTATGAAAATCCCGAAAACAATGTGAACAGTAGCCTTGAAAATTATCTTAAGATGATAACACCAAAAACAATGAGAAAACATTTCAAAATTGTCCCATAAAAACAAAGTAGTGGTTTGCTTACTTTTAGTTGTTGGTTTGTATGGTTTTGATCACATTTATTTTTTGTGTTGTTTTCTTTAAACTAGATTAATTTTCTTACTTAGATTGAGTGTTACTTTAATATGTTGTAAATTGCATAATGAGTTCATTTTATCTTGGATACTCATACATTGTTGTGTTGTTTTAGTTAGATTTGATTAAGTTGTGTTTGTTGTTTTCTTATACAGTTACTTTCATCATATCATCTATCATCTATTATCACATCTATGCATCATATATCTAATAAAAATCTAAGCTACATCATCATGAACATGAAAATTAAACATGTATGCTAAGCTAACATCATATAATGTTGCCAAGAGGGGAAAGACAGACCACCTTCTATCCCCCCCTTGAACATAAACCATAATAAAAATGTGGAAAATAATAAGTATCACATGAAAAACAACATAATATCATCTACTACTATCTCATAAACCAAATGTGATAAATAGGACATGAAGTAGCTCATCAAAAACATACGAGTTCATCTAAAGCCTTTCTCATACATCAATCACATGTGATCCAATCAGCAAGCATAATAAATAAATTCCATAATCATCATCATAATTATATATAAATGTCTGTCAAAATATCAATGTCCATATACAATGTGTCTTTGTACATAATCATTTGGATACATGGTATGCCATCAAGGGCATCGATAAAAAATGTTCCTTCATATCAAGGCGTACATCAAAAAATAATACATATACATCAATAAAAAATGTGCCTTCATATCGAGGAATACATAAAAAATACATACAACTATAAATAAATCATGAATAATGACTCATGTCTAACTCGATCCATCATGAGAACCTCTTGGCCTCCGAAGTGGTCGAGGTCCCAACACCTATGGTCCCTATTGTGTTGTTGGATGCTCTACTGATCTGGATGAGGTTGCTTCTCTATGAGACTAAGAAGGAGACTTGGTCATAGAATGCTAAATGAATTTGGGAGCTCTTTGTTCCTCTAGTATGGCATCATAATACGGATCTATAGTATGTTTCTTGTCACATAGTTGCAGCTAAGTCGATGTGTACACAAGGTGTAATGGTTTCTCTAGTTTTCTAACACAAGGACACTACCTCTACTGAAACTCTAGCCACCTCAGCCTATGCTACTGACTACTCGGTCTGGAGCTGATCTTTCTCCTGTGTGACTAATTGTAGTTGCACATGTTACACTATCAACTGAGCACTCTCATTGGCCCACTTTTTCTACTGAGAGGCTAATTGATCTCTCTCTCCTTGGAGCTGGACCCTATCCACAACTACATAATCCCTCTCGATGATAACCTTATCTCTCTCTGAGGTGACTTGGAGTTGAAGATCTATGACCTATTGTAGTTGTTGCTGCAACGCAGCTAACTCACGTATGACCTATGGAATCTTCTCCCATCCCCCACCTCTAGGACTTTATGGTGGTGTCCCCCATCCATCTCCTCTGCATCATCCTAGGTTGTGTGGTGGGATAACAATGGGACCCTATTGTGGAACCTACTGCACATGTCCCTAGAACAGAACTTATTGTAATAGCACACCTACACCCACTTGTATACCCATATGGGGAATTTGAATATGTACGTGTGCATGTAGTTGTGTAGGAACCTATCTTAATGCTCTTTGTCCCTGTGCCTACCCTGTCCATTCCCACTATCTCCATCAAATCTATCATCATCACTCCCATCGTCACTACCACTATCTTAATGAACCATATGTTATCCTCTATCTCTACAAGGTTGATGATTTGGTGCTGGCTAGACTCCTACATCCCATACAACCTAAGGAATAGTCAAATGCCTCGGAAGTACTATATCATACCAAACAACATCGGTCGTTATGATCCTTGGATCCATAATCTGCCTCAGTGGTACCCATGTTGGTGGCACCATCTAATTAAAATTATCTTGAGCCCACTATGTCCCAATTAGTGGCCCAATGTAAAAATTATTTCATGTGTGGCATTCATACCACATCTGTAGCTCGAGAATGTCCCGCATGACACCAAATTGTCATTATGCCCAATCTAGTATGTAATACTCAATCATATAGCCAAGGATCCTAATAAGAAAGTGTTCCACTAGGGCAAGGATAAACTCCACTGCATCCTCTAGCCACTGATAATGTCTATAAGGTCTCCATACAATCATCTACAGCTGAATGTCATCAAAATCATGGCGATAGAAATAAGTATCTCCCATGTATCTATGAACATAATCACTGATAAGAGCCTAACCAAAGATTGAAGCCTCATCTAGGGCCTAATCCTGTAATGCTCCTACAGGGTGACCAATAGCTATATATCCCCAAGCCCATATCTGTATTAATGTGGAAGGATTTATGGTCTTCTGACCACGGTAGGTAATCAAATGAAAATCCCAGAATAAATGTGTAAGTATACATTTTCCCCAGAAGTATTGGTCCCCTCTGAGAAAGCCTTGAATCACACAAATTAGGCTTAAGGGAAATGATGTTCCCATCTTGTCAGTAATCAGAATGCCACTGATAAGCACCATGAGATACATTGGCACACGATGTACCCTCGGATTTATGAAACATTGATGCATCTACATTATCATACTCTGTTGAGGTATCTCATCTACACCAAAGAGATCAATCAAGTTGTCTCTAATTTGTGCGGCATTAATCTCTTACTCTATCAGATGGCCCTAGATCGGCACTCACAAAATCCTCCAAACATCCTCAAGTGTAATGGTCATCTCGTCGGTCAGGAGCTTGAAACATTGGATCTCACTATGTTACCACTTAGCTAAGGTTATAAGGAGGTTGTGGTCTAGAATGATATGTGGCATCTACACCACGTAACTAAGCCCTGTACTGTAAAGGGTTATGTCTAAATAGGCCTTCTCGCATCGCGAGAAAGTTACCTCAAATTTGGCCAACTATTCATGTCACTTCCACACCTATAAGGAAGGTAGCTGCATTATAAAAATATAACAATGCACTTAATAAAATTTCTTCTATCTAACATCATCTCACACTTGGACTATTCATCCCTATATTCTTCTATAAGTTTCCTCTTTTTCTTCTAAGTGTTCGAAAAACACATTTTTCAATGCATACACACCCCTAATGACACATGCATGCCCTTGTTAGTGTATGCACACCCAGAACACATACACCCCCTTCCCAACACTTGTGCACCCACCCTAGCACATGCGATCATAACCATTTATCCCCCCTTTCCCTAGTGCATGCACACCTCTCATGATGCATGCACTCCTTTGAGAACACATGCACCCATGTGTGTTTTCCCTAACCCCTCGATGCTTTTGCACCCCTTTCAATGATTTTTCTCACACACATATTCCATTTCAACATATTCATCCATGCACATTCGCCCTTCTAACTCTTGCACATGCCCGATAACACATACGTTCCCTTAAGCCACCCGCATACGTTATCACACCCCCATAACATGTTGATAAATTTCATTAAATGCAATACAAAAAAGATATGGATAAGGTACTCACATAGATTCCATCGTTTAACAAGAACACATACTCTCAAACTATGTCTCATCACCTCGTACTCCTCTGAACTCATACCATCTCTCCACAAGGTTAGAGCAAAGGTCAATAGTAAATCAACAAAGGCTTGGTAACAAATGAATTAGTCATCATAGTTTAACTCCCTAGGAGGGTTATATATGGTCATTTTAAACCTCTCCATGATGCATTCACACCCATCGTGATGGCCGAGAGGTGTAATTTGATGGCCGTGATCATTCTACCTTCCTCTATTGCCCGTTGTGATATTTATTTTCAATAAATGATCATTTGTTTGCCTGTTTCCATCTTGCCGAGGCATAATTTTACTTCATGGTGCCTATTACTTCTGCTTAGGGAATTTTTCTTGCTTATAGGAAAGCTTCCAGCCTACCTTATTCTAAAATATAACAAATAAATAAAAAAATTAAAAAATCAATATTTTCAAAAAAAATGCAAAAGTCATCAAAAATCCAAAAAATTGTAAATATTCAAAAATAGCAAAAATAGCAAAATTTGGTAAAATGTTGGTACACAGCTGAAGCCTGTGTCAAATGCATTGTATTCAAATTAAATTTTGCCTATGATTTTACTTGTTTCTGTAACAATGACTCATGGATCATTTGGATCTACCTCATTAATAAAGTTGGTCGGGTAGCTTCGTCATTACTATCCTAGCACAATGAGTTGCCTAGTACTATCTCATAACACATGAATTATTTTTCATTGGACCCTTACATCCATCATATTTCCCCTTGCATGTATCCTTGATTTGGGAACCACTTTTAACCCTTGTTATACATGAACATTCAAGAATTTAAGCTTGATAACAAAACATTAGTGTGTTTAAGTATGGGTGTTTATACTTGTTTCCCTGTTAGGTTGGCTTGTTTACTTTCTCATATTGCATTGCATTCTGTATGTTACATGGAGTTGGTGTTTTAGAAATGCAAATTTTTTTGTACTATGGGTTTCCATGTCATTCTACACTTATGTCATATGCTTACATTTTTAATAAGGACCAATGATGAAGATCACTAGCAATATGATGAAAATAAAGTTGTTTGCAAGGCACTTTATGGATGTTAGCTCAATCGCCCTTCCTCATACTTATTTTTCTTGTATATCTTCTTTCTCTCTCCATCATACTCAAATTTTTCATTTTTCCTCCACATTCACGCACACTACTCTTAGTATAAATCTAAAGTATTTGGTGTCTCACCGTTCAAGCGGAAATCTCCCCTATCAACTCGATTATTCAGTATGACGTAGAAGATGAGAAATGCCAATGAAAGATGGATAATTAGAGTTCATGGGTACTTATTACTCCATGTTAAAAGGACTAATATGACTTCCCTTTATTCTCTTTGCAATATTTTTCTCTTCTGCAAGAGACATATTACCCCCTTCATCTATTTATTTCCTTCATCTTTTCGATCATCAATCGACCTCTTTCATCACCCCATCAACACTCGAGGGGGCACCCTTCACTCTATTAATTTTTCTTCTACCCCTTTCAAAAAAAAAAAAACTTGTCTGTACTTGTCTACTATCTTTGAAGTAGCGTATCTTACGCCACCCCAAAGAGGGGCAAATGGAGACACCTATAATTTGATCAAAAAAATCTTATTACTAACATTGCACAAACTATTATATTCCCCGTAAATTGATGAAACCTTGTTAATTAGGCTCTTTTTCCCTTCCTCCTCATCATTTCTAAGAACAATTCTCCTCCTCTAGCATAAACTATAGGCAATTATGATCTTGAGCATTTATCCATTTGTTGAGCTAATATCTTAATAGTGCATCCATTAACTCAAGCTTGAGTAATATGGAGATAACCATATGGCCTTATAGCCATTAATGGTGAGACTCCATTCTCAAACCTTGAGATCATATTAACAATCAAAACTGATTACTAATTCTCTTCTTAGGTTCATTTCAAGTTAGCATTCAAAGAATAGAGATTGATTTAGGCATGTTATTTTAATTATTGTTAAAGTCATATGCATGTTTAAGAAAGTAGTCTCCCTAAGCTCTTATCTTGATGGTTCTTGTTAGGTCAGTTAAGCTTTGAAACTTCTTAGGTGTTCTAGTTTCATTTCTTAACCTTTCTAATTTACACATGAACAAAAATCTGATTCCATTCTTTTATCTTTCTTACACCTTATACAGGACCGCCCATTAGGAACAAGAGGTCCTGGGTGCTACTTTCCGCTCTAAGAGCTACTGTCCGCTCTGGGAACTTTTGTCCACTTTCTCTCTTTTGATGATTTTCAGATGTTACTTCTTTCATGTCTTTGTTTACTACCCCAGATCATCCTTTCACTTATTAATGATGAAACTTAAGAAAAGGAATCATATTTATACATGTCTTATTTAACCTCATTATGGGGAAAACATTTTCAAGAGGCACATACTATTACAAGGAGCTAATATTTTCTATGTACTACACCAGGGACTATACTTTTGGATTGCATACTTCACTGCATAGAAGGGTTTATTCTAAATTCCATACAACACATTTTACATTGGGAAAAATTATAAATATAGCTCGTTATTCTTCATGTATTTGACATTAGGGAATCATAGCTCAAGGGATATAATTCCAATTACACATACACTAGAACTACATTGATTCTGAAATGTATTATAACGTTAGGTGACAATCACTTTGGGGTCACCACTGAGGTAATTCCAACTCAAGAATATGCATATTTTTATTCATCTAATGTGTGCTTGATTATTTTGTAAACTGTATCTAGGGTTTCTTTCTTAGGTTCATTTTCAATAGATAAGAAGTGTAGTGAACCAAACTTGACCTACAATGAATAAGAAATAACAAGAAGCGACACAGAAAGAACTAGAATCGTAAATTTTCTACAGACACTAGCGCCCAATAAAGACACTAGAACTCATGCGACTCTTTCCTCTCATATACACTTGTATCACTAATATCGTCACATCCTAGATTCAAACATAAAGCTCATATAGTCTAGAATATTCCTTTATAGCCTATTCATTAGTCGAGAATCAACCCATACCTATAGTTACAAGATGAGTCATATTTATCACCTATCATTCACTCTTAATTGTAATTATTTAGCTAGATCTTACATGTTACTGTTATATTTATCTGATGAGTAGTGTCCTTACATTATATTTATATTTTATCATTTGGTGAACTCATTCATTGATCACACCTTAGGCTCCTCTATTGATATCTCTTTGAATACATTCTACAAATCCCATATGGAGTGTATTGATACTTTACAAAACACTATGCATTATACATTAATCAAATCTTATAATTACCCTACCTATGTTACCTATTGAGTATCTTCAACCTTGGCTTTAAATCATGAGCATATTACATTTACTTATGATGATATTCCTTCCCAAGAAATAGTCGATAATGTACCTCCTTTGCATATTAAGGATCATATTCACAATGTGTCAATCACGAAAGATTTGGTTGATAATGTATTTGGTATTAACATATGCAATAGTTAATTTTTACATCACATAGGCCTATCTGTCGTTAATATCACTGTACGTCGGAAAAGTAACAAGCGAGCGTGGGAATCTACAGGTAACTCTTCCGCGTACCTGACCTCCCGAGGTCGTGCCGAGATAGCCGGTGGGGATGGAATATGCATGGGATGCAGACAAACTAGTTAGGAAACCTAATGTCTTTGACACGCACTAATGGAATTTGTGAATCAAAGGTGAAGAAAGCCCTTCTAACTTGGACTGGTGTGATAGATCGGTTAGCAAGGATGACTGCTCAAAGGCTCCAATCAATATCGAGCTCTGGCATGATTCGATCTATGGGTTGTGGAATACGTGAAAAATGACCCAGTATAGTTTCGTGTATTTCTCCGGATAAGGTCATATGGTGGATGGTAAATATAGTCAACTCTATGGACGGTTCTCTGGCCTAGTCCAGTATTCTCTAGCTTTGTTAGCTACTATATCCAGCAAGGATAATTGTTCGATGATAATAGGTGGAAGTGGAGTAGACTGAAATACTACTGTGCGTAGGCCAGTATCTATGTCTAATTCTCTTATGGATTCGTTGGGCTGCGGGATCTGTGGGTCACAACCATAGGTTCGTGGTTGTCGTGGACCAGCTATGGTCATGCGTGGAATCAAGTCCTGATCCCTAGTATCCAATAATCATACGATTTCTTAGTTTCTATGTTTAGAATCAACAGTTGTGTGATCTTCTCAGAATACCTCACAGGCGTTCTTGCAACCAGGATTCTTAGGCCGGTATCTATGTCTTTGAGGGTGTCTCCTGCGTCTGGTTGTGGAACTAAAGGGTCACACCTGAATGTTTGTTCTCTTTTAAACCCTTCTATAGTCATGTAGATGTTTTTCTAGGGTAGTATGTAGTTTGGCTGATTTGACCAAAACGTATGTGCTTGGTCGTCTTCTATGTTTAATCCTCTTAACTGAGATCTGATCTGTTGGAAGTCTGTTGTTGTTTGGAAGACTTGGATTCTAAGATTCTGGTCAATATCAGTTATTACTGTTATGAGATTGGGCTGTGACATGATTGATCGAAAACATATTCTCTGGGCCTCCTAGGTCCCGTAATTTTCATACAAACGCAATAATATAAACAAACTATAATAAAGTGAACTCTAAGTATACGAAATGTATTTATAGCATATATGACTTCTTTTTGTATTTTTTTGATGATTTATAAGAATTTAAGAAGGTAGCTATTTAAAATATTTAGAATTGACAACTAAACTAATAATTTAAAACAAACAAAATAGCCGAGTGTAGCTATTTGTCTGTGCAATTTGTATATCTATTCTAAACAATGAAATAACTAATCTATTTGCAAGATTCTCGATCCTACCTCAGAAGTGAGGAGTGAATCATAGTTTTCTCAGAAACTATCAATCCCCACAGCTTCCCTGGCAATATCGAGAATAGAATTTACTGAAATAAAGCGATTAACTACTCTATTTGATATGATTCTAACTAGAACTTTGAAAGCTAGAACCTAGACTCCGCAGAACAGTGGTGAATCCGATGGTGTGTGTGTGTGATCTTGTCCCCTCAGTATGATATCTTTGTTCTTTGTGCTCACGTAGATCCATAAAAGCCTGTAATGCTTGCATCAACAGGAGTAGGTGTTGGAACAAGGGACAACCTTTAGAATACAGACTGAATAGAATGCGAATAGGAGAGGGATAGCGCAAGAGTACAGAGCTTGGCTTATGCAGTTCCTAGTGGGATCTATTACGAATCATGCAACATAATGCATCCAGAACCTGAAACTATCCTGTTTGAGGAGAAAAACCTGTAACTTTAATGGATTCCTAAGCTATTCTACTTCTAATGGATTAGATAGAACAACAAAACTGTTTGCACAAGTTGGATATGTGGCTTACCAATAGCTGGACAATGCTAACTAAGCATGCAAAGAATTAAAACTATGGCTTCTAAACAGAATAACAGACTAAGCTATGAAAAAGAGAGCATGAAAGTGAAATCAGGGGTAGACCATTTGTTTGAGCACAAGCCATGCATTTATAGGAATTCAATCACCAAAAGATCAAAACCAAACTGAACTCCTAAACAATAAACAAAGGAAAAACACTATTCCAGGGGACCAAAAACATAAATGCAAGCTTAAGTCGGCAAGGAAAGCTGGTGAAACATTGATATTTTATGCGAGTCGCGTCAAAAGAATGTTCTGGAAAACGCGTAAAGGACCGCCGCCCTGCTCAGGGCGGCGGTTACAAGACCGCCGCCCTGTTTAGGGCGGCAGTTACAGGACCGCCACCCAGTCAGGGCGGCGGTTTCGTTACTACAGAGAAAAGGGTTAAGAAAAGATGGGAAAAGGGGAAAACAAAGCATGCATGGGGGCTAATATGGGTATGCAGGATGCTAACGCATATTCCGAAGAGCTTTTCTGGACCCCGAACACCTTGCGAAGAGACTTATATCATCATTGGGGCACTTATTACGCTGTTCCGCAGTACAGTACCTTGCAATTTTGGGTACGTACATACTGCCCCCTCAGAAAGGCGTTTTAGCCATGAAGAGGCATAAAACAGTGGGTCCGAGTATGGCAGTCCCGAAATGGGAAGTTAGAAGTTATACCTTACACGTCCGTGTGTTGAAATTACGCCATCCAAAATTCCCGCTATCTGCAAAATGAAAGGAGAACTCAAGTGCAGATAGATACAATAATTTGGAAAATAAACGCTAAAATAATAGGGAATGAGAACATACCATTCGCGTGGGGATAGGGACTTACCTCCATCAACGCTCCAAACCTGTGAAAAGTCTTTTAAAACGAATTAGGGTGCTATATATATGAAAGTGGGCCCATTTTCCTATTCATTTGCACAAGTTGAATTGGTTGTTTTTGAGCACTGGGACCCACGGTGACGGTTTCTTGCGTGAGTATAGTCAAAACATCCGCAGCGAGATCGTGATCATGCCTCCACGCGTGGAACATCGCCCTGCTAGATCACAGGTTGGTTTTCTTCAATTTTGTGTTTTTCCCCCTTTAAATTTGAAATGCTAAATTTTTTGTAATGGGGGGGTTATTTTTGAAAATATTAGGTTCAAAAGGTCCACCTAGGGGGGGTCGCCTACTGGGTAGGCTCTATTTTTAGGTCAAATGGTCATTTTTTTGCTTGTTTTAGGCTTTTTAAGATTAAAAATCCGCGTGGGTTTTCAGACCACGACCGCCGCCCTGGCCAGGGTGGCGGTTACACGACTGCCGCCCTGTTTAGGGCGGCGGTTACACGACCACCACCTTTAAGGCGGTGGTTACAAAACCGCCTCCCTGCTCAGGGTGGCGGTTCTACACAGAATGCAAAAAGAACTTATATTTGAGATTGTGTTTGTATTTTTTTTGCACTTCTACACATTTTTATGACCTTCTTGGTATTGTTCAGATATTAACTTGCTCTGTTTTGTGTGTTTTTTGGGTGTATGCAGGTGAGAGAGGAGTATATTAGATGGAGTAGAGAGAGAGAGAGTGCGATTGGCTCTCAGGAGTACTAGATGCCCTCTCGTAGGACGAGGAGGACACACTTCAGAGGGCTGGTATACTGCGTATATTGTTGCACCATCTAGTCACATCCTTTGTGACTTATTCTCTTATTGGGATGCAGATCAGAAACACCTTCCAACTGCCAGGGGTCCGTGGTGAGTGGACCATCACACTCGAGGATGTCTACCATATTTTGGGGGTCCCAATCATCAGGAGGAGACTTATATTAGAGACAGCAGGCTCACAAGCACAGATTGCACAGTGGGCAGCATATATGGGAGATGTAGTTATCTCCACGGGGTCAAAGAAGGGAGTGAGAGTTCGATCCTTTCCTTCTTTTCCTATCCCTGTGCTTTGACAGGTCGTCATGGGGATCCTTGCCTCGAGACTGATCGGGGACAAGGGAGGGGATACATTGTTATACTGTTGGGCCCCCATCATTGTGCAGATAGAGGGGCACGACCGAATATACGCCTAGGAGTGCAGATATTCTGGGGACCACCTACCATGATTTATATAGGGTGGTCCGTTTACAGGGACAGTCATTGAGCCACCCGACTTTAGTCATGAGTTGGGTGTATGAGTGTTTTTATCCCTTATGGTAGAGGCATGGAGGTGGCAGATCCTGGGGCTGTGAGGGAAGCCAGATGGACAGATATGTCGGTGCTTAGAGCACCTCACCAGCTAGTTGCGTCCCTTACTACTGCAGACATGGAGGCGACACCGTACCGGCTTATGGCCGGCATATGGGGAGAGGAGACTCTTACCTTGATCTCTTGCTCCACCACATGGCAACTCATTGATCGAGTGGGATGAGTGGAGGTACATATTTTTGGCAAATTTCCTCAGTAGTTTTGGCCTACCATATATGGGCATGCTTCCCCTAGTGGCGCTAATTTACAGATCAGTTCCCGAGGCCAGAGGGGGGGCCTGGAGGCCGTGGTTGGACCAGTGATCACTCCTGGCATTCCCATTGCAGCCAGGAGGATAGTTTGTGCTAGAGGGAGAGCTGGTGCCCCTCGGGCACCTTTACTTCAGATTGCTGCGGGTCCTGCTCATAGTAGCGATGACCCCATAGATATTGACTCCGACTCTAAGGAGCTTATAGAGGGATGGTCAGAGGAGTATACTGATGACAGTGATCCTAAGTGGCATGACACTCAGGACATTATGAATGAAGAGAGGGCTGAGGAGAGTGCAGAGAGGGTGACTCTAGTTTTCAGAGGAGCCACTCTCTCAGGGCCATGGTGGAGAGGATGAGTCAGTTGTAGGGCAACATGTTGCCCCTGCCACAGGAGCAGCCCCTCAGTCGGTAGCGGCATCCGCAGCAGGTGCTGGTCCCAACGACCCATCTTGGAGGCCCGGTGATCCGAGTAAGTTATCCTTTCTTCCTTCTTTAACGTTTGTTTGATTTAGGATTTTGTTTTAATTGCTATCTCTCCTTGTGTTTTTATCTTTTATATTTTAGCCTCTTGCTTGGTTTCTGATTCGTTTTTCTTCTTTGTTTGCAGAGACTGTTGACGAGTGGCGGGATCTGATCCGCAGGGTATGTACTGATTCCCTGATGATCCCCATGGATAGGACTCGCGCGGAGCTGTCCGTAGACGCTGGGGAGCCCTCAGCAGCTGGCAGACATACCGATGTCTTCACTCCGGTTTGGCATGTGGCCAGGATGGTGTCGACCCTGCGCACAGAGTTAGCTGGCTACAGGACGGCTGAGCGCCTTATGAGGAGCCATTCTCGTGGTGAGACCGCGGCTACCCCTCAGGACCTTGAGCCCTCTGTACATTCAGAGTGTCAGTGCAGCTGGAGTCCTAGGCGAGGGCGTGCACCTTCGGAGGGGTTGCGTAGGGGTTGAGAGGCCATTTGGCCCTTGTGTATTTTGTACTATTGTGTATCACGGGCTCTTTGAGTGTTTTGACCATGCCTAGTGCATGATGACATTGTATATAAACATTGATTATTTATATATATGCATTTGTCTTTGAATCAAAAGCTTGTCACTCATGTTTTCCCTTTCTATTTCCAGCTTCTTTGTGTATACTACGATGTATGTTTGTATGCTTTTTAGAATGTATGCAATGGTGAACAAATGATGCAAATGTTTGCTTTCTTTTTGTGTTTCGTGATGCTGATACATGATAATGTAGATATATTGTGATTTTGAATCTTTAGCTTCTGTGAGCAATATGGATACCTCATGTTTGTTTTGGCAAAGTGATGAAAATAAACAGTATGATGAACAGATTAACTTGCCCCACTCCTAACTCCACACAACTAGTAAGATGCGAGGGCTCATCACCAAGAGCCAAGAAGGGCGCAAGTTATGAAATGTGGTGAAATGATAGTGATGAAAGACAGACAAAGCTTTGGTGGAACCAAATTGGAAGCTACAAGCCAACTCCACTCGAGTGACTTCATAGTTTTGGATGCAACTTGCTTTGCGGTTTATCAAGACTTAGACCCGTAGATGGCCACATAGTAGACAAAATTTGGGTTTTTAGGATTTTAACTCTTTTGGGATTTTGAACATCTGTTTCATTTGTTTTTGACTCAAAGTTTGAAAATTTGAATTGTTTGCGTATGACCATTTGTACTTATTTGTCAAGAAGACCCCCTACACTTTGCCCCATGCTACTAGTAAGAAGCGTGGGTTTATCACCATGGGCAAGGTATAGGCGAGTAAGGGCATTTCCATCCTTTCCTAACCCTACGTCACTAGTAAGAGACGCAAGATCATCACCAAAGGTTGGTGGGGCAAGGAAATGTGTAAAATAAAATTTTCTGTTTAATTACTTGTTGACTTGTTTTCTTGAGTAAAATGTCAGTATGTGCTTATTCCCAAAGAGATATGCATATGGGATAGATGTGACACTATGAAGCTTCTAGAACAGACCATAGGCAAGACACCTATCCTAAGAAGAAATCAAAGCGAGAATAAACTTGCAGATCTTGGTATGGTTACCGTTAAGACTTTGTCACGTCTAGTTTTATTTGATAAAAGATTCCGAGATGATTCGATGATATATGAAGATGGAGAGGTATGATTAAAGAGCTTTATGCCAACAACATCATGAGTTTGTAGTGAATTGCTTTGAGAATAGATTCCTTGATCACAATTTATGTAAGAAACAAGTGGACAAAATGATCTTAATCTGTATGAAGATGCAATGTAGATAATTATACAAGTAGTGCTAGTTGCTCATGCGTAGAACCGCTTGAGGTGCAGGGAATTGACTGTTTCGCCAAATTCCTCACCTTCTAGCGTACATAAGAGGTAAGCACCATTTCTGTAGTCCTTCATGACTCGGTATGGGCCCAACCATTTGGGCCGGAATTTCCTTCCTTCGCCGGTCTTCTTGTCGATCCGGCTGTCTAGTCTTAGAACTAGATCACCTTTGTATATATCGTGTTCATAGACCTTCTTGTTGTATTTCCAGCACATTCGGTCAGCATAAGCTCTATGCCGCTGCTCAGCATCTAACCTAGTTTCATCTAGGCTTTCTAGTTGAGAAAGACGTGCTTCTCTGTAAGCGTCTTCATCCAGAATCCCTTGTAATGAAATGCGGAGACTGGGTATTTTGACCTCAAGTGGGAGAACTGCTTCTGCCCCAAATACTAGCGAGAAAGGAGTTGCTCCCGTTGGTGTTCTTATTGAGGTTCGGTGGGCCCACAAGGCCGGATATAACTTCAAATGCCAATCTCGTTTGTTTTCTTTTACCATTTTAAGGAGAATGGCTTTCAGTGTCTTGTTTGTTGCTTCAGCCTGTCTGTTGGCTTGGGGATAATATAAGGAAGCCATATGATGGCTTATTTTAAATTTATTGCATAGCTCATGAACCTCTTCATTCTTAAAAGAATTTCCATTATTGGAGATAATGACTTGCGGGATACCGTACCTGCAAATGATTTGGTTCAAAATGAACTTGGCGATTATAGAACCAGGTACAGTGGTAAGAGGCATAGCCTCTACCCATTTGGTGAAATATTCAGTGGCCGTGATTATAAAATTATGGCCGTCTATGGATGAGGGAGAGAATTTCCCTATTAAGTCTAGGCCCCATGTAGAAAAGGGCCATGGAGTAGCGATTGGTTGAAGGACTTGTGCCGGCATGTGGATCTCATGGGAGAATTCTTGGCACTTACGACACCTGCGTACAAACTCTATTGCGTCATGTTCTAGAGTGGGCCAGAAATAGCCCATTTGATGTATTTTTCGAGCAGTGGCGTGGCCACTGAAGTGGCCTCCACATATTCCGATGTGAGATTCATGGAGAATATTCTTGGATTCCTCCATGTGTCGACACATCTTAGGAGCATTCCATCGAATGCTTTTCGATAGAGCACTTGCTCTATAATGACGTATTTAGCTACGATTATGCGTAACCACCTTCTTTGTTGTGGTGTAGCTCCTTCTGGATATGTATGGTCCATGATATAGTTAATGATATCAGCGTACCAGGGACACTCAGAGATAGCGGGTTGGGTTTTGATGTAGTATACGCACTCATCTGGAAAATTTAAATCTACTAGATCGCCTCCATTTAATGGGTTGTCAGCTAACCAATCCGTAATGATTTGTCCCTTAACTGACTTCTGATTTACAAACGTTAATTCGAATTCTCCCATTAAGGTTATAAAATGTCCAGCCTTTTTAGACAAGGACCCTTGTGTGAGGAAGGTTCGTAAGTGGTCCATTTTTTACCACGACCCTTGTTTCTTGATTTAGCATGTAGTGTCTTAGGCGTTTGGTTGCAAAGACTATGGCGAGACATTCTCATTCTACTTGTGTATAGCGTGTTTCATAGTCGAGCAGTGTTCGGCTAATGAAATAAATTGTGCGTTCTCTTTTGTCATTGTCTTCTTGGGCCAACATACAAGCCAACGAGACATTGGTAGCTCGTGAGTATAAAATCAAAGGGAGGTCTAGCTTAGGTGGCATTAGTGTAAGTGGTGACAGCAAGAAAATGCTTAACTGTATTAAAAGCTTCATTGCAGTCTTCGGTCCAATCAATGCTATAGTATTTCTTGAGTAAATTATTAATTGGATGAATAGCGAAGCTCAAGTCCGGGATGAATCTTCGGATTGCACCTAGCTTTCCGAGAAATGACCTGATTCTAGATTCATCCAAAGGTGGAACCATTTCGAGGACGGCCTGAATTTTGGTTGGGTCAACATCTATCCCTCGTGACGATATGATATAACCTAGGATCTTCCCTCCTGTTACACCAAAGACGCATTTCTCTGGGTTTAGTGTGACTCCGTATTCTATTAGACGTGAAAGAATGACATGCAGAGTACTTCGGGATGGTCACAACACTTCTTGGCTTTAGCCAATAAGTCATCTACGTAAGATTCCACGATTTTATGAATTAGATCGTGAAATATGTATGTCATGGCCCGCTGGTACGTAGCACTGGCGTTCTTGAGACCGAATGGCATAACAACGTAGCAATAGGTTCCCCAAGGAGTTATAAACATGGTTTTAGCTTGATCTTGCTCAGATATTCTGATTTGATTGTATCCCGAGAATCCATCCATGAGAGACAAAAGTTCAAAACCAGCTGTTGCATCAACAATAACATCAATGGATGGTAACGGGAAGTCGTCCTTAGGACATGCTTTGTTGATATCTCGAAAATCTATGCAGATGCGTATCTTCCCATTCTTCTTGAGAACGGGGACGATATTAGATACCCATTGGGAGTAGTCGATTGGCTTGATGAATCCTATCTGAAGGATTTTTATTACCTCCTCTTTTACCATGAGAGCTACTTTGGGCTTCATGGGTCTTTATTTTTTTTTAATTGGATTTACATCTGATTTAGTGACGAGGTTGTGCACCGCAATGTGGGGGTGCGACTCCTGTCATCTCCTTATAATTAAATGCAAATGCCTTCTGATGTTCTTTGAGAATCTGAATATGTATTTCTACTTCTTCTGGGGTTAACGAAGAACCTAGATTTCAATATTCTCGGTTCATCTTCTGTTCCTGATGTTGACATCGATTGTCTCCTCGATCAAAGAGGCGTTACCCTCTTCGAACTCAGGTGGTGCTGGAGGTAAATCCAAATCCTCCCCATTTTCTACTGCGTATATGCTAGGTTCCATTTTTGAGGGATGATCCATCACGGGATTTTCGAAGTAAGAAGACGAATGTGGAATTAAGGATAAATCTAGCATATGATAGGAGCGATGTAGTGCCGCATAGGAGTTTTAAGTATTCCAAAGTGGCCATATTATTATCGACATGGTCTGGGGTGGTAGATTCACTTCCGCTTGCAAGGGGATTTGTCATTATTTTTATCAATGGTTCATCACGAATGGACACTGTGAAATGGGTATCTTCTAACTTGTTGCTTGGAGTAAAATGTGATGCTGAAGTCGCTATTGAATCAGTGAGAAGATTTTTCTCTCGCGAGATTGCTTCAATGGACATGAAGTTAAACGCCTTGCTTAAATCTAATACGGCTTTTTTGTAAAGCTGCAAGTGTTCGACTTTGGTTTCGTATACTTCAGAAACTTGGTTTGCCACTAATTGTGAGTCTCCTAAGACTCTGATGTTGTTAACACCAATTCTCTTGGCTAAAGTGAGGCCAAGGAGGAGGGCTTCGTACTCAGTGTCGTTGTTTGTGCATTCAAAGTTTAACTTAAAGGCAAATGGGAGGACTTTCTCTTCAGGTGAAGTAAGGATTATACCTGCCCCCACTCTGTAACGGCATTTAGCTCCGTCAAAATGGAGAGTCCAATACCTAGTCGGGAGTATAGATGTTGAGGTATCTGCTGCGCTTGCACACTCTACTTCTACCATACAGAGGTCCTCTGCTGGAAGGGAACCAACACCTAGAGAATATCCTATACCTACTGAATCAAATGGTAAGAACATTGGTGAATCTTGTTCTATTAACTCAACGATTTTTGCAGTAGGTCCCTAACGATACCGTTTCTTTAGCTTTATCGTTAGGGGTTGGGGTTGTTTTGGCTATGCTGATAGCTTCAAGATCCGTTGTAGGTACCAACTTCTCCTCTGGTTTTTGGGTTAGTAGGTTTATTAAGTTGGTTTGTTGGAAGTTCAAATTCTGAGTGTACACCTGGTCTTTTCTTTAAATCAGCTAGGTGCAAATCGAAAGGTTTTTGGATCGCCTTTGGCTACAAATACCTTTCCTAGATGCAAGAATCTTACTTCTTGAAATAACGTAGAAGGGATTGGCTTCATTCAGTGTATCCATGGTTGGCTGAGTATCATATTATAATTATTTTCCCGATCTATAATATAAAACTCAGTTAGGATTGTTTTGGGTACTAAGGTGACTGGCAATATTATAGTTCCTATCGAAGTGGCTTTAAGGCTATCATAGCCTCTCAATGTATTTCGAGTGGTGGAACAGTTTGTTTCTCCATATCCTAGTTTTTGGAGGAAAGAGAAAGGGACTATGTTAACTACAGCCCCATCATCAACCATTGCCCGTTTTACATAGTTATTATAAACCCATACTTGTAAGTGTAAGGATGGATCACCTCGGCATGCGATCTCAGCATCTGTGGGCATTTTACTTATTTCGAATATGAATTCGACATCCTTGTCTGGCTGCCTCGGAGGGTGGATATCAAAATCTACGTGATTTACTTGTGTGTCAGGAGGTGGAATGATGTTAATTAGATGACCTACAGCTAATGCTTCTAAAAGAGCAGCTCTGTGAGGAAGAGAGTTCTTTAGTAAATCTAAAAATGAGATGTGCGAGAAGGTCTTTGTTAGATCATTAATTAAATCGTAAGCACCCACAGGTTTTGCTACGATTTGCTGGATGTTATCCATTTCCGGCAGGTGATTTGGACTTGTTTGAGAGAAATACTCTCGTGTTCTTGTTACAGGTTTGATGGGTAATTCCAAGTCTAACTCTACTAATCCGACTATCTTGGGTCTCGGTTGACTTCCCAACTGTGGCACAACTGATGGATTTAGTGAAGTCGAGGATTCGTGATCATTATTTCCCGGTATTGTACCCTTGTTCATCCCAGTTGGATTTAGTCTGTTATTATCATGATTTGGGAGTGGATCGTTAAAGATCTTGAGGGGAGCATTTTGAGGGGAAACAGCTCCTGCTAGCGTGTTTGGTGGTGATGATACAGGATCTGCCAAAAACAAATCTGTGAAGAACTGTCTTTGTTCTTCTGGTAAATGTTGCATGAATTTATTGTAGTCACAACACGTTCTAGTATCATGACCCCGAATTTTGTGGAAACCACAATAAGAATTGGGATTGTAATTCCTATTTTGTTGGTTTGGTGTATATTGTGGCCTAAAATTCTGATCAAACTGTTGCCTATTAGGATTAAAATTTTGCATTTGTTGTTTCTGGCTTTGGTTTTGATAACCAAATGAGTTTTGACTTGGCCCTTGTATGGGATTTTACCGTTGTTGTTGTTGTTATTGTGGATGGTTAAAATCCACTGTATTGATTGTCGGGGTAAAGTTGTTGTTTCGTTTGTTGTTTGTTTGTGATGGAGTATTGACCACATTTACCTTCTTGGGCTGGTCGGTTACTCCATTCGTTGTTACACCCCGATTTTTGTTAAGGATTTTAGGTCCTTGGTTGACATTTGTGGTAGCGGGATAATTTGTAGTGTTATGGCTGGAGATGATTAACCTCCCGTTTGCTCTATATGTCTTACGACCACTATCTATCGCTGCTTGTTCTATTCGAAGAGCACTCTCAAGTACTTCATCGTAAGTTATTAATGGGAACTTTTGGACTTCTTCTTTCACCTCTCTACTGAGAGAATGAAGGAATAAATCGCATAGTTCCATTTGATCCATGTTTGGAGCACTTGCAGAAGAATAAAGAACTGTGCGCCACCTTTAGATGAAATGGGTGACAGATTCGTTGTGTTCTTGTTTGATGTGCAAGAATTCCCTGATTCCTGTTCTCAATAGTTTATTCATGTCGAATGCCTTAATAAATTCTGATACGAGCTGTTTAAATGAATGGATGGAGGCCTCAGGTATTCTATAATACCAGTCGAGAGCGATGCCTTCCAAGGTTTTGGGGAATATTTTAGCAACAACCCCATCCCAAGGGAGTAATTCTCGTATGGCTGTAGCGTAAGCCTTGATATGCGCCTTTGGATCTCCCTCACCTTTGAACTTGGGTAAATCGGAAAGGGGTCTTGGAAGCATGATGCTTCATATGGTGAAATCTAAGGGCTCTTTTAAATATTCTGAGCAAGTCCCTATCGCATATGTTTCAACCATTGATGGTGGTTGCTGAGGGAGTGGTGGTGGGATGGGTTGTTGATATGGCATAGCGTATGCATTGGCAGGGGCATAGGGAAGTCCCTGTGTTTGAGAAAAAAGGCCGGGAGAGGAGAACATATCTCCTTGTGGTGATTTGGAGTACATGTTTAAGTATGACGGGATATTGTATAGTAATGGATTGTTTGATACTAGACCGGGAGGAATAGTGTTAGAGATGATGGGCCTTGTTGGCATTTGTTGTGGATAGTGAGGCAACATGCCTAACGTGCCTACTCCTGTGAGGAGATCTACCTGGCCAGGGTGGTATGGAGGGTTGGAACTTCCTGCTTGAATGAACGGAGAATTTTGACTTGCTTGAGCAAGTTCTAACCCTCTCACTTTTTCTACTAACGTTGAAATGACTTCATTTGGTGAAGTCATGGTGCTTTGCCTGAGCGGCATTTGTTGTATACCCTGGTGTTGTATAGGTACGTGATATCCTGTCATGAACTGATTGCTATCTTGCCAAGTTTCTCTTAGAGTATTTCCTATATGCAGTGGCATAGAGGTATTTTCTTGAAAAGAGACCTCGGGTTGTATTTGTAAACCTCCTATAGGTGGGTACATACCCCGAGAATGTTGTTCACTCCTAGGATAACAGTATTGACTGTTCATCATCTAAGACCAGATATGGGTCTGATTGTCTACTAATTTGTGGTCTAAGTAGCATCTGAGGAGATGAATTAGATTCTATGGTAAACGTCATATTGTTCGAGCCCGAAGGCTCTGTTTGTTGCGTTCTAGGAGGTTGATCTAACTCCCCCATTTGAAAAGACGAGTTATATCTGATTCTTGGGGTTTGTGTTGACAACTGATTAGTTGAATAGTTGTTTCCCCATACTGAGAGCGAGGGTGATGATTGCCTATTATGTTGGGCATAGTATGCCTCGAGACCCAAGAGGGGTCTGCCATATTCATCGAATCCTGACATATTCAGGGGGTATATGAATACCCGCAGAATAATGGGAAGGAACGAAGGTGATTTGTGAAAGAACACGTGATACTATAACTCCGAACGAGAAAGTAGGAAGTTTACGTCAGCTTCACTAATTTTGTTTGCTTCACGTTGGGTTCACCAATTTTGTACACCGAGAAAAGCGACAAGTGAGCGTGGGAATCTACAGGTAACTCTTCCGTGTACCCGACCTCTCGAGGTCATGCCGAGAAAGCCGGTGGGGATGGAATATGCATGGGATGCAGACAAACTAGTTAGGCAACCTAATTTCTTCGACACGCACTAATGGAATTTGTGAATCTAAGGCAAAGAAAGCCCTTCTAAATTGGACTGGTGTGATAGATCAGTCAGCAAGGATGACTGCTCGAAGGCTCCAATCAATATCGAGCTCTGGCATGATTTGATCTATGGGTTGTGGAATACATGGAAAATGACCCGGTATAGTTTCGTGTATTTCTCCGGATAAGGTCATATGGTGGATGGTAAATATAGTCAACTTTATGGATGGTTCTCTGGCCTAGTCCAGAATTCTCTAGCTTTGTTAGCTGCTGTATCCAGCAAGGATAATTGTTCGATGATAATAGGTGGAAGTGGAGTACACTGAAATACTAGTGTGTGTAGGCCAGTATCTATGTCTAATTCTCTTATGGATTCGTTGGGCTGCGGGATCTGTGGGTCACAACCATAGGTTCGTGGTTGTCATGGACCAGCTATGGTCATGCATGGAATCAAGTTCTGATCCCTAGTATCCAATAATCATACACTTTCTCAGTTTCTATGTTTAGAATCAACAGTTGTGTGATCTTCTTAGAATACCTCACAGGTATTCTTGCAACCTAGATTCTTAGGCCGGTATCTATGTCTGTGAGGGTGTCTCCTGCGTCTGGTTTTAGAACTAAAGAGTCACACCCAAATGTTTGTTCTCTTTCAAACCCTTCTACAGTCATGTAGATGTTTTTCTAGGGTAGACTATAGTTTGGCTGATTTGACCAAAACGTATGTGCTTGGTCGTCTTCTATGTTTAATCCTCTTAACTGAGATCTGATCTGTTGGAAGTCTATTGTTGTTTGGAAGACTTGGATTCTAAGATTCTGGTCAATATCAGTTATTGTTGTTATGAGATTGGGCTGAGACATGATTGCCTCGAAAACGTATTCTCTGGGCTCCCTAGGTCCCGTAATTGTCATACAAACGCAATAATATAAACAAACTGTAATAAAGTGAACTCTAAGTATACGAAATGTATTTATAGCATATATGACTTCTTTTTTGTATTTTTTTGATGATTTATAAGAATTTAAGAAGGCAGTTATTTAAAATATTTAGAATTGACAACTAAACTAATAATTTAAAACAAACAAAATAGCCGAGTGTAGCTATTTGTCTGTGCAATTTGTATATCTATTCTAAACAATGAAATAACTAATCTATTTGGCAAGATTCTCGATCCTACCTCAGAAGTGAGGAGTGAATCATAGTTTCTTAGAAACTATCAATCCCCACAGCTTCCCTGGCAATATCGAGAATAGAATTTACTGAAATAAAGTGATTAACTACTCTATTTGATATGATTCTAACTAGAACTTTGAAAGATAGAACCTGGACTCTGCAGAACAGTGGCGATTCCGATGGTGTGTGTGTGTGAACTTGTCCCCTCAGTATGATCTCTTCATTATTTGTGCTCATGTAGATCCAGAAAAGCGTGTAATGCTTGCATCAACAAGAGTAGGTGTTGGAACAAGGGACAACCTTTAGAATACAGACTGAATAGAATGCGAATAGGAGAGGGATAGCGCAAGAGTACAGAGCTTGGCTTATGCAGTTCCTAGTGGGATCTATTGTGAATCATGCAACATAATGCATCTAGAACCTAAAACTATCCTGTTTGAGGAGAAAAACCTGTAACTTTAATGGCTTCCTAAGCTATTCTACTTCTAATGGATTAGATAGAACAACAACACTGTTTGCACAAGCTGGATATGTGGCTTACCAATAGCTGGACAATGCTAACTAAGCATGTAAAGAATTAAAACTATGGCTTCTAAACAGAATAATAGACTAAGCTATGAAAAAGAGAGCGTGAAAGTGAAATCAGGGGCAGACCATTTGTTTGAGCACAAGCCATGCATTTATAGGAATTCAATCACCCAAAGATCAAAACCAAACTGAACTCCTAAACAATAAACAAAGGAAAAACACTATTCCAAGGGACCAAAAACATAAATGCAAGCTTAAGTCGGCAAGGAAAGCTGGTGAAATGTTGATATTTCACACGAGTCGTGTCAAAAGAACGTTCTGGAAAATGCATAAAGGACCGCCACCCTACTCAGGGCAGCGGTTACAGGACCGCCACCCTGTTCAGGGCGGCGGTTATAGGACCGTCGCCCAATCAGGGCGGCGGTTTCGTTACTAAAGAGAAAAGGGGCAAGAAAAGAGGGGAAAAGGGGAAAACAAATCACACGGGGGCTAAGCGGGGTATGCAGGATGTTAACGCATATTCGAAGAGATTTTCCGGACCCCGAACACCTTGCAAAGAGACCTGTATCATCATTGGGGCACTTATTACGCTGTTCCACAGTAAAGTACCTTGCAATTTTGGGTATGTACAATCACCCCATCTAATTTATGCATTTTTGGTTTTGATAATACTCCCAAGAAAGTGTTAGGTGAAATTTATCTACCCATTACATTAGGACCATGTACCATCAATGTGTGATTTCATGTTATGCCTAATAATTTCAGTTATAATCTATTCTTAGGCTTCCATTGGTTACATTTTATGCATGTTGTTCCCTCCATCCTTCATGCTCAGATTAATTTTCTTTTTCATGGTGTTTTCTATGATGTCCTAGATGATCCATCCCCTTTTAATTATTGTAACACCATTGCTCATGACCACCCATCCACTTCATCATCTCCTCCTACCTCACTGTAGACACAAAATCACACACTTGAGTACATTTCTATGTGATTTAACAAAAATATAATTTTTTATAAACCCTAATCACATAGTCACATATGATAAATAAACACTAAAGTACAAATTTGACACAAGCAATAAGCTAATAAAATATGAAATGCTAAGTACAAGAGAGGGAAAGAAAAACTTAGCTGATTTGTGCTTGATCCGGGAATTGATCTGAGTTAGAAAACTAATGAACAAGAAGATAATAGTGTCTTCAATGCTCAGATAAAATTTTACAACTATTGGATAAGGCAACACGAAGGCCCTTGGACTAGAGCAGGGGCGTCAGAATCCACTTCTCGGTTCTTGTGACTACGAAAGTGGTAAGAACCTGATTTTTCTTGTGTTGCAAGGGCATCACTGATAGTCACTAGTAGTCACATGTATGTCACACCTTGTTCACATAATGTACATGTAACCTACAAAGATATGTCTACCTGTAAAACCATCAAATGCCATTAAAAATGCAATATGAGGATTCAGACTGACACTAATGGTCACCTAACAGAGTGAACTTACAGCTAATCACTACACTACATCTTATACTCCATGTAGTTCTTATGCATGTGTGTAAGGATTGTGCCCTAGGAATAACTTATGTAAGTGCACTTGATAGCTGATGATAGCTAGATATACCAATGTAAATAGATGTATGGATGGAAAAATGAAATTTCACTTTCTATGCATGTATGTATAAAATGTATTCATTTGTTCCTTTTAATGGATGCAAAATATATTCCTTGAAGTTCTTTAGGTTCCTTTAGATGCAAGATTAGGTTCAAGATAGTCTTCTTTAAGTTTGGTCCTTTATTTTGGCCACATAAATTTGTATTTATATGATTCCCTTGGTTGAATTTCATAATTGACAACTAGAAGTACGACCCAAAATAAAATAAGATGCCCAAAAGATAAAAGAGGCCCAAAAAGAGAAAGTAAGATAGAAAGAGGTCAAGGGCATCCAACGGGGAAAAGGATGCCTAGGTGTTAGCATCCTAGCTAGGTACCGATGTCCAGAGTCATAAAAGATAAGAAAGTAAAGTATCGCTTGTATTGTGGAGTGTAAAATACTAGAAAAAAGAGTAGAAACAAATCAAAGAAGCTGAAAATAAATATCAATTACTATTTTTCTCACTTAGGAATCATATGAATACAAGTATGCTTTTAGGACCTAGAAATGTACTCAAGTGCGTGATTTTGTGTCTACATTTTCCCCCACTTTATGTTGTTGAGTGAATATATTAGAGAAATGCCACTGATCTACTTTCGAAGATTGCATGGGTGAAGGATGTAAGATGTGAATTGTTCCAAGACAAAACAATGCAAACATACAAGACTACAAGTTATGAAAATACAACTGAGATAATTGTAATAACATAGAAATAGTCCAACTTAATACGTTCAAATAGAATACTATAAGAAATATACATATAGAAGGTGAATGTGTAACCTCCTCCTAGGATCATGTCAATCTCCACCTAGAATATTGGTAACCAATAGATAAAATGGTGTAGTCAAGTGGAGACTAACCCTTAGAATAGTGTATTCAAGTAGTGAAAAACACCTAGAATCATGTAGTCAAGTGTACACCTAAGTAAACATATCCCATAAGTGTAGGGAAAATCCAACTGAGGCAGAATATCCCGAGTAGGATAAAACAAATAAAGAAAGGAAAATAATTCCTACACTAACACCCCCCCATAAGCACAACTTATGTAGGCAATGAAAAATGAAAATGGGTCTTGGAAACAAGGCCTGATGAGGTACCTAGGTACAATGCAATCTCTCATAAGATAGAGTAAAAGGAGAAAACCCAGTGGGAAAAACTTCCCCCCAAAAGAGATACATGAATAAGTGAAGAGGCTAGAAGGCCTCCCTAAAGATGATGAAGTTTTTGATGTAGATCTGGTGTACCCAAAAATTTCACTTGGAATTTTTGGGATGCCCCTTTAAATTTTTGGTCTTTTTGACTTGTGCTGATTTGCTCAGGATTCCTTTAGGAGATTGCAAGACATTGCTTGGTCCTAAAAGGTGTAATAATGGATTGTATGAAAATGAGAAAAATAATGCCCCCAATGCGTAGAGCTCAAGAAAATATGCACTTTTAGAAAAAAAAAATGGACACCTAAAATGGAGCCACAGAGTGAAAGTTATGGTACTTGCAAGTTTTTGCTACTACATCTTACTGGACCCTTTCCAAAAATGGAAAATTTTATTCTATACTTTCTTAGACCAAAACGTAAAAGTGCAAGTTTCCAACACTTTCTAATTTCTCAATACCCTTCCATTTGGATTTCCACACAAATTTTAAAGAAAGAGTTCAAGTGAAAATCATGGAAATAGGAGCTTCCCTCCAGATCTATTTTCCATATTGTTGTGACTTATGAAGTTTCACACAAAATTTAGGAAGAAAATCCAATGCAAGTTGTAATTTTTAGCTTCCCTTATACTTGGAGTTTCACACCAATTTTAAGAAGACAAGTTTAAGTGAAAAACATTATTTTTAGAGCTTTCATGCAGGTCCAAATTTAACGCTTTCTTTCCTTCATGTTTTTCATGCAAATATTAGACAAAGTCACTTATGCAAGTCATGATTTTCAAATCTACCCTCCAGGTCTATTTTTTGCATTGTCCTGACTTATTAAGTTTCACACAATTTTAAAAGGAGTTTTCATAATTGAAGTGTGAATATTAGCTGCCTTCCATCTTTATTTTTCACGTTGTCCTTCCTTCATAATTTTCACACAAAAATTTAGAAGTTTGCAAAAAGGTAAAGTGTGAATATTAGCTTCCTGCTGCCCCTTATGAAAATCCATGCAATTTCTTGAGAATAAATTGTGTTGTGTGAATTTTAAGAAGATTATCCTCTTGTTCCTAATGCAGCCCATGTGGAATTCATGTGCATGTGCTCCCAATCTTCCAGTTGAAGCCCACATTGAGTTTACTTATATTTTTCTTCACCTAAAAGTGATTTCCAAAATTCAAAATTTCCCCTATACAATTAAAAATAAAAGGGTAACGATTTTTTCTTAATTTCTTATGCAAAGAATTTCACTAGTGCACATGCTTGAGAAGAACTGCAAAAGATTCAAGCATAAGAGGAGAAGACAGGTTAGAGGAAACACCTGCAAGGAAATCACGGTTGGATGCCTCCAGATCCAATTTGGTGAGAATCAAAGGAGAATATTCAACCACCTGTGGGAGAAATAGCTTCTCAGATTCAAGGCAGAGGTATCAGTAATATCATTCATGAGGCATATGGAAGGAAAAAAAACTGAGAGTTTTGCAACTTTCTTCTAATTTATTCTCCCCTTTATTTTTCTCTCTTATTTTATCCGACGAAGCAATTGAGTAATCAATTAAAATTGTAAAACTTAGGTAATTGGATTTAAAATCCGTTACTTCAAGTTATTGGAAGAAGTCAATTACTTAGAAATAGGTGGTAGACATGCAAAATAAAAGGTTCTATTTTTAGTTGTAACACATGCATGTCATGCAATGAGAAATTCTAGGGGAAAATACCGCCATCTGCTTCCGTTTTTCATAGCTTCTAGATGTGGCAATTCATTTAAAGATTCCAATTTGTAATTTACCTCTATACACTATAAATAGAGGAAGAACCTATGGGTTAAAGGATCACAATTTTTTTATCAGAACTTGTTTAGTAGAGCATTATTGAGTTTTTAGACTTTGTGTTGAAACCCTTGGTGTGATTTATGTGAAAGCTAGGGGATTAAATAAAAGGTGGACTTTCAGAGAACATTTTGTCTACAATGTTTTACTCATCACTTATATTTAAGGTCTTAGATAAAATTTGTGTTATCTTAGATCTAGGTTAGAATTTGTTTCTTTCCCTTACTATTGAACGTTGTGATTTTTCTCTGTTTATTTAATTTGTGTGGATGAGACCAACTCTGATAGCTATTGGTTAAATCAACACATCTTCTTTTCTTATTTCCTAAAATCTATTATTTCCCCCTTTTGCAAAGATTCCATAAACAACTACTTGCTGCAAAATTACCTAGTTGTGTTTCATGAGCTATGGGAATTATAGTAAAACCCCTAAAAATAGTTATTAGGATTTACCCCTACCAAGTTGATAAACATCTTACATGGGAGCCTCACCGTTAAATGAGGGAGATTTATCTCATGACTGCCTAGGTTTTTAGGTATGCATAAAATCTAGCTAACAAGATCGTACCCCAAGAAGAGCTCATAAATGAATGAACTTTCTTTCAGTGAAAGGTTTGGTGAATATTTTAGCAACCTACTCTTAATACTAGCAGAATATCGAATCGATGACCTGCTCATGAATGATCTCCCGAATGAATTCCATGTGAATCTTAATGTGTTTTTTCCTTTGATGAAGAATCCTATTTCTACATATTTGGATGGTGCTCTAGTTGTCATAAAAGATGACTGTAGGATTCTTGATCTAGATACCAAGCTTAGAAAGAATCCCTTAAAGCAAAATAGCCTCAGTTGTTGCATTAACAGCTCCCCTGTACTCTACCTCTATGGATGATAGAGCAATAGCCTTCTGATTCTTACTCAACCATCTAATGGGACCAAAACCCAATGAAAAATTGTAACCTGAAGTGGACTTACGATACTCAGTGTCGTTAGCCCAATTTGAATCTATGTAGCCAACCAAGTCAATTTCTGAACCAACCCTGTAGTGAATCCCATATCTATGTGAACCCTGAATGTAGTGTAAACTCCTCTTAGCTACTTTCCAATGCATCTCATGGGGTTCCTGCATAAACCTCAAAAAAATACTTACAACATAGGAATATTAGGTATGGTGTGAGTCAATTATATAAGGTTGCCAACAAGTTGTCGATACATAGTAGCATCAACCAAATGTGTGGAACAATCAACCTCAAGCTTGAATCTAGATAAGAAAGGAGTCGGAGATGGATTGTAGTCAACCATGTGAAACCGATTCATAAGATTGAGAGAGTACTTGGGATGTGCAAGTGAAATCCTTGAATCAGACTATGTGATTTCAATGCCAAAGAATTAGTGTAGTAGACCCAAGTCATTCATGGAGAATCTGTCCTAAAGAGTTGTCTTCACTGCTAAGATAGCTGATGAAGTAATCCCAGTGATCAAAGGTCATCAACATAAAGTACCATTATCAATAATGAATCATTCCTCCACAATAGATATACATTAGGATCTTAATGACACCAAGTGAAACTAGAATCTAGGAGGAAGGAATCCATCTTGGCATACCAAGCCCTAGGGGCATGTTTGCGGCCATATATGGATTTCCTAAGTTTGAAAACTAAGGATAATCCTGAACAAAACTTGGTGACTGCTCCATATAGATCTCCTCATGTAGGTCTCCATGAAGAAAACCACTCTTCAAATCCATATGGTGTACACTATAACCATGTGTTGTAGCTAAAACAAGTGTGAGTCTAATCGAATTCATCTTAGCTACGGGTGAAAATGTCTCTGTGTATTCTATGCCAGCTACTAATGAAAAACCATTTGCTACTAACTGAGCCTTGTACTTATCAATTAACCCATTTTCTGAAAAAAAATTCTAATATATCCGTTGACATTGAACCATCCTCCTTCCCTTAGGAAATGAATTCAAATCCCAAGTGTGATTAATGACTAAGGAATTATATTCCTCATGCATAACACTAACCCAATCAAGTATTTTTGATGCCTCTCAAAATGTCTGTGGATCTATCGGTAAAGCATAGAAGGCATGTAGCCTACTCGTATAGTCTTCCAGAGTACATTTTTCATCCTCTGGATCCCCTTCCCAAGTTCCTACACTCTGAAGTGTCTACCTAGCACAAAGAGGGCCTAAAGTGGGTGATATATGTGTTGAATCCTCATCCTCTGAAGTATGGATAGGAGTAGATGAAGATGAATACTCATTACTTTTCTCACTGTCAGAACTAGAAGAAGTAGAAGATTCTTCCTCAAGAACATGTTGTGGATGATTTGAATCCTTAGACTACTCATAAAAATGGAGTGAAGAAAAATTAGATGGCAAAGCATTAAGTAAAGAGTCATTGGGAATCTCCTCTAACAACAAAATTCTCTCGATGAATAACTCATGAGTAGTAGGATGGATAATTCTATATCCCTTAAATCCTTCTAGATACCCAACAAAGATACAAGGTTTGGATTGAGGCTCCATTACCTTGCATTTCATTTTGGGAATGTGTGCTATTACTAGTGATCTAAAGACCCTAAAGTTCTTAACTTCTGATTTCCTGTTGTGCCAAGCTTCAAAGGAGGTTATACCTTTTAAATATTTGTGGGGAACCCGGTTCTATATATAACAAGTACAATTGATGGATTCTTCCTAAAACTCTGGAGTCAAATATTTAGAGTGGATCATACAATTTTCCATCTCTTTCAAGGACATAATTTTGTGTTCTGCTACACCATTATACTGATGAGTTTAAGGCACTATCCATTGTAGATCAATAACCTTTGTAGTGAAAAAATGCTCAATTTTTTTGTTAAAATACTCCCCCCATTATCTATTTTAAGTTTAAATATTTTCCCAGATTAATTCTCAATAAGTGCCTTGAAGTCCCGAAAGTAATCGAACACTTCATATTTTTGCCTAAGGAAGTAGACTCGTGTCTATCTAGAAAATTCATCTATGAAGGTGAGAGCATATTTTTCCCTAGTGAAAAAAGGATGGGGAAAATCCCCTGTGAAATCACTGTGAATCAACTCTAAAGGTGTTGAAGCTCTCCAAACTTTTCCCTTGTCAAATTTCTCTTCAGGGTGTATTCCAAGAGCACAACCCTTAAAACATCCCTTTGAGAAACTAAATCTAGGAAATCCTGTAACCGTGGCATGCTTACTAATCTTCTCAAGGTAGTGGTAGTTAAGATGGAAAAACCACTCATGCCATAATCCGCTAACTCCATCTGAATGTGTGAGAAATTCAGTAGGGGAAACATTGGGTGAAAAGCGTGAGAAGGTATATAACCTAACATGGCGATCTTCCCTTCCCACTACTACTGTAGTGTCACTATGTAACTCCCTAATCTCAACTAAATATGGATCAAATAGGACTCTCATTCCCTTCCTTATATGAATCATATGATACACGGGTAAGTGCAGGAAGTTGATGGACAAATATAGGGTCATCCGTGGACATCATATTGCAAAAAACAGTGAAATCTCAACTTGTAGGGATTATTAGCTATACATGCACTCTAAATTAGAAAAATTTATATAAATATGAATCGTATCATTCGGAATGTAGTTTCTAAAATACTAATTTTTGTAAAAAACGGACAAGTTTAGCTATATTAACACTTAAAATTATATGAATTACTTTTTTTTTTTTCGAAAAAACTTATAAGATTGTAGTCCGTTTGCCCGCATTTTGGATGACCAAATCTTGTTATTTTTTTTTTTCCTTTGGTGAAAAGTTATTTGTAGTTGTCTATCTTGGGATGGATTTTATTTTGTGTTTTTTTTAGCAATATTTTTTTTGTTTAATATTTTTTCCAGAGAAGAAGGGACTAAGGAAGGTAGCGAAAGAAAAGACGTGAGGAGTGAAATAAAGGATAGTAAGGAAGCAAAAGGAACGACACGAGAAGGGGTGAATAGAGAGTCGGGAAGAAGGGGTGGGGGGATAATAGATCGAATCCAAGGAGGGAGCGTGAACGTTAAGGGGATTGGGGGGGAGAGTGAAAATGAAGAAGGAGTGCGGTTACATAGATGATTAAAAAAGTTTAGAGAGGTAGGGTTTGTGAATGATAGTGGAGATGGAGAGATATTAATTGGTGGGTGGGAATGAGGGAGGTTGTGGGGGGGGTTGGCCAGGAGACCAAAGAGAGGGGTGGGGAGGTGGGGGGGGGAAGGGGGCAAGTGTTGGAGGGAGCAGCAGAAGAAGAAGTATGACAAGAAGTAATGGGAGACGAGAGAGGAATTGAGGGGGGGGAAAGAGAAGGTAGATGCATGATGGCGAGACTGGTGGGTGAGAGTAGCGGCAAGGGAAATAGAAGGACGGAGACCGAAAGGGGTGGTATGAGAGAATGGAACTAAAGTTTGAAAGTGAGGCAGATAATGGAGTAAATAAAAGAAAAGGTAGTTCAGAAAGAGTGAAGGAGGGAAGGGCAGGAGGGAGGAAGTCGGGGGGGAAAATAAGAATGCAAATAAAGGATGATGAGAGAGTTGAGGGGCAGGGAGCAGAGAGTGGAAAGAAGTGTATAGGTGGAACAAGGAAGAGCAATGACGGGCATGGAGGGGAACAGGGAACAAGAATAAGGATGCGGTCAAAGGCTGGGAGGTGGAGAAAACTAGGATAAGCTGGGGGGGAAGGGGGCAAAGTAAAGGTGAGAGAAAGCGGATACGAAGGTTGAGGTGAAACGTTGGGGAAAATCAAATTTTTTTTTTTAAGGTCCATAGAAATTTGTCCACGCTTGGGATGGCTATAAATTTTTAATCATATTTTGATAAGCGAAACAAAAGTTGCAGTCTTAAATGTAGACATGAACATTCATGGGAAAAAAATGTCTTAAGGACCTATTGTTAGTAATAAATTATAAAATGATATTTATCTTATTCTATTCACTTTAAAAACAATATTTTTACAAAGCTAAGAGTCCTACCCTACCGTGATGGCACCATTTTTGTGAAATGTTTTCAGTTTTTTAGCATGGTTCAAGTCTTTGGAAGAGCAGATTTGAGGTTTTTTGATCTTTTGCACTTCATAATGACCTTCCATAGCTTTGGTTGGGGAAAAACAAAGATTTTCCGAGGCTAAGGTTCGGCAAATAGCTTCGCGATCGTAGTTTTTTGTAAAAATACCGCGAACGTGGTTTATAAAGCGCGCTCGCGGTTTATAAAGCGCGTTCGCGGTTTATAAAGCGCGCTCGCGCTTTATAAAACATATTTACACACATCCCAACGTCCGAATTACCATGTGATTTTTACTGTCTGACCTTACCGTACGAATTACTGCGAAATTCTGTCTTTTTCCAGGCACGTTTTTTTATCACTGAAAGCAAAACATCATGGGAGACAAAAAACGAAGTCAAAAAAGGAAGTCATTAAGTAAAAAAACACCAAACGAATTAGAGGCCAACAAAATTGAAAATGCTGAGCGAATGCGGAAACTTCGTGAATCTAGAAGAGGTTCATCTTCAATCTCAACTACTGTAAGCAATGAAGAACTAGGTAATGTTTCTACTGTCAATGTTGAAGTTGAATTGAATACTCGTGATGAAGAAGTTTTACTATCAATGTTGAAGAAGAATTAAATACTCATGATGTAGCAAATGTTGAAATTGAAGGAGACAATGAAAATGTGAATAAGGAAATTCATGTTGAAAACTGTAGACAAACAAAATTTGACAAAAACACCTCCTAGAATTTTACATAAGAAACCTAATTTTTTGATTGAAATTGATGAAAACATTTTGAAACCAATGTCTGACAAACTTTCTGAACGACAAATCAGAAGAAAAGCTAGTGAAATTTGGGATAATCATTTTGAAATTTTAAATGATTCCCAAAGATGTCAGTTGTTAGTAAGTTTGATGAAATTGATTAAAATGAGACCTACATTAAACACCTTAGGATTGACAACATCTAACATACGTGGTCAAACCTCTATAATTGTTGAAAACCTTCATGATGCATATCACACTGTTGGTGTCAAGAGACGCACTAGGGATAGTAATATTGTGCATCATGTACTTGCTACTAGTGTTGTAAGTGAATCAATAAAAAAACAACGTTTGATTACGCAAACAAGTCGAATGTTGCAAGTTAATCGAAAAACTCTAATGAAAGCAATTGAAAGACGTAATATCCTTCAGTCACTCAATAATGTCGATTTTTGGGCATTTTCTGCTAGAGCACCGCGTAAGACAAAAATAATTCTGATGCTATAAAGAGAAGTTGTTATTAAATTTTGGCATGATAACACTAGAGTTTCACCTAATACAAGAGATGTTATAAGCGGAGATTTGGTTCTACTAATGGTGAACCACATCCAAAACATTTCTTAGATATGACTCAAACTCAATTTTTTCGTAAGTTTGAACAAGAGAATCTGGAAATTAAAATTAGTCAACATTTTTTTGAAATGTTGAAACCATTCTATGTGAAAATCAACCATGCTCGCACCACTTGTTGTTGTAGGCAACATGTTGAATTTGCAATGCATTATGCTAAATTTTTACGTATTCGTTCTATTTTTCATTCTAAAACTATGTTATCTGAATGTGGTGTTCAAGTTCCACCAATATCTTCTAGGGATTTCATTCCTACTATATTTTGTGAAAAAAGAATTTGGACAATTTTTTTATAGTCAGGATTGTTTAGATGGAAGTTGTAGTACATGCGGTGGATTACCTAAATTGGAAAGTTGCATCCATGAGCAAATGGAAGGTACAATAGGACATAATTTAGTTGAATTTAATAAATATAAATCAGTTGCATACCAGTTGAAAGATGGAAAAGAGTCGAAACGGTGTTAACTAGTTACAAAACAAATGTCCATTTTTCAATTTATGAGAAAATTTAAGGATGAAATTGTTTATGAGTATGCGAGGCATACACATAGAGCTCGATGGTTGGATGAACAATTCAAGCTATGCAAAGACACATTTCCTATTGATACTTTTGTTTCATTGGTCGATTTTGCAGAGAATTACACATTGCAACCACAAATGGAGGTTCAATCGCAATATTACAACTCAGTACAAGTTGCCATTTTTGTGCATATAGCATTTCTACATTCTCCTGACAGTACAGAGAATGATCAATTTTTTTAAGAGAGTACCACTTTTATATTAGTGATGATCGTACTCATTCTACTGAATTTGTGCAAGGGTGTTTCTAGTTATTTTATGGAAACTTGTCTGATAGGGACATCCACTTCAAACACATTATATATGGTCAGATAATTGCACGTCTCAGTTTAAGAATGCACGAATGTTTTATTAGATGAGTAGAATGCATGTCAAGATGGGTGTGCAACATATTTGGAGTTTCACTGAGGCTGGACATGGAAAAGGAGAGCATGACGGTGCAGGGGCATGTGTGAAAAGAGCTCTTGCAAGAGAAGAGTTGAAGTACAAAGATGGTGCTAAATTAAAAAGATGCAAAGAGCATAGTGGAATGGTTGTACTGACAACATGACCCGAGGTTCTCAAGAAAATTCCACAGTTTGCAGATATTTTTGGTTGATAGAGGAAAAAAATTTGCTAACTATGAGGATTGTATGACACTCACTGAGGTCCAGTGATATGCACTCATTTTGTAGCTCAGACGCTACTTCGTGGGCCGTATGGACCAAGAAGGTTGACATGTTTTGTGCATCTTGTATCGAATTTGTCACTGCTGAGTGTGATTCACAAGAATGGGTGGAAGGATGGATTGTAGGCCTCTAACTCCGCTTCCTAGTTATCAACCTCCACAAGCATTACAACTTGTTTCTGCAGATGAAGTTACAACATCCAAGGACTTGACGAAATTTCGATTTTGGTGCGACACGGTATTTATCCAGTTATTTAATTTAATTTTTGTATTGAGTTATGTCCATTGAAATTTTAATATGTAATTTAGATTTGAGTTTTCAACCTTGGTTATTTTTTGTAGGACATGTGTTTGGCCAGTAATTGCGACAGAAGACAATGAAGAAGGAACAGAATATTTCTTATGTCGTTGCATCGAGGAAAGAAGAGTTGGACTTCTCCAAGGCAGTAAGACAAAGAAGGAATGGAAGTGAGAGCAAATTGGGAAGGAATGATAGGATGAGAAAGTATAGGGAAGATGGTGAGGAGTGGCTAAGAAGGGGGATGAAGAGTGGGAAAAAGGGAAAAGAAGGGAGGGGGTGGAAGGAGAGAAGTGAGGTAGTGGTAAAATGGGGTGTATATGAGGTTGGGGGGAGAAAAATGTAGAATATTATAGATGGCGAAGAGATTGAGTATCCTACAGTCAGTGGTAAGTTACTTGAACTTGGCTTCGACGGTATCCATTAAAAAACTCCTCTGTTTGGTGTTTGAAGACTTTGGACACCAGGAAAATACCTTTATATTCACATCTAGTTCTACGACAATATTTAAAGTTGTATAGAATATCGAGGAAGACCTAATACAAGATTCTTTGGCAGGTTTCGAGAGTCAGATCATGAAGCAATCTTGTCTGCTATTCAGAGTAGATCCGATCCTGATGGTTCATTGGAATGAATTTACAATGCTCACATGTCTGGTATATATTTAATTTCAAGTTTCAATTTATATACGTATATATATATTATTTTTTTAGTTTAAAGATCTAGATTTAAGTTTGAATATATTGTATTTTAAATTTGTGTATTTTGTGTGTCATGTATATAGATCTAGTATATTGGTTTTGATTTGAAACTTAAATTTCTTTGACTAACAATTTTATGTTTAGGTTAGTGGGGTGCCAGAAAAGCTTCCACCTTCACGTGGTTGGTATCGTTAGTAGAGAATTTTAAATCTCGAAGCTAAGAGAAGCTTGAACATTGTTTGAAAAATTTGTAATTTTGAAAAGTCAGTTGTAAATTTTGAAAATATTGTAAATTTTGAAATGTTGTAATTTTGAAAAAGTTGCAAAATTTGAAAATTTGTAAATTTTGAAATGTTTGTAATTTTGAAAAGTTCTAAATGTTTGAAAAAGTTGTAAATTGCAGCGAGAGCACCGAAATGAGAAGGAAAAAAATGAGAGAGGCTATTGTAGAGGGTCCGTATGCCGAGGTGTCAGATCAGATGAGGCCTCTCTAGGTGCCACGGAGTCTGAGTAGTCACCCGTCGAATTTGAACGATATTTTGGTCTCAGGGCTCTTAAGGGACTAAGCCCGAACGAAGTAGCCCGGAAGCAACGACCCTTTCGCGCACCGAAACACCACCTCCTCTAGCGTTCACTTGGCCACTTGGACGTGCCGGCATAGGTGGTTCGGTGCCACGGCCCACCGTTTGCAAAATACAGCGTTTGACAACCTTACACTGGCTCCAACTGCACTATTTTGCACGTTTGCAAACATTAGGACAGCGAGAGCACCGAAATGAGAAGGAAAAAAATGAGAGAGGCTATTGTAGAGGGTCCATATGCTGAGGTGCCGGATCATACGAGGCCTCTTTAGGTGCCACGGAGTCTGAGTAGTCACCCGTCTAATTTGAACAATATTTTGGTCTCAGGGCTCTTAAGGGACTAAGCCCGAACGAAGTAGCCCGGAAGCAACGACCCTTTCCCGCACCGAAACACCACCTCCTCTAGCATTCACCTGGCCACCCGGACGTGCCGGCGTAGGCGGTTCGGTGCCATGGCCCACCCTTTGCAAAATACAGCGTTTGACAACCTTACACTGGCTCCAACTGCACTATTCTGCGCGTTTACAAACATTAGGACAGCGAGAGCACCGAAATCAGAATGAAAAAAATGAGAGAGGCTATTGTAGAGGGTCCGTATGCGGAGGTGCCGGATCAGACGAGGCCTCTCTAGGTGCCACGGAGTCCAAGTAGTCACCCGTCGAATTTGAACGATATTTTGGTCTCAGTGCTCTTAAGGGACTACGCCCGAATGAACCTCTGACTCTTCCATTTATTCGTCCTCTTCACCTTAAGTCACATGAAAACCTATTACTTTTCTAGTTGACGAATTTTCAGGGCATTCATAAGACCTATGAGTTACATATTTATTGCATCTAAAACACTTACCCAAGAATTTTCCTCTTACTCTTTGATAAGGTCTTATAGTCTATAATGCCCTGGAACTTTCACCCCCTCAAATAATGACATATCATTTTCAACCATGGATATTATAAAAAACTAAGATTACAAATAATATATTAATAAAATTAAAATTAATTTAATGGGGGAAGTAATTGTGTACAGTTCGGTGCGTGGTTGAAATGGAAGAGGAAAATAATGGCTCGGGAAGTGGAGTGTGGCAGGTCTATGGTAGGGGTTGGTATGGGGTAGTGTGAAGGCATGGGATTTCCTAGAAATCATATGAGAATCCTCCCATCATTTCTAACATGGCATTTTCCTTGCATAATAATACAAATAATTCATTCGAGATAAAGAGGCGTTAACCATGGAAAAACCTAAGTTAATGTTGTAGATTTAACAATAATTGGATAGTTGCAACAAGTACAAAAGAAGAGCACTATTTTATTAAAAATGGTAAAGTAGGGGTTCTGTGCTCCCATAATTTAATAAATATTTTTTGTATGTGGAAAATAAGTAGAAGATTTAGAATTAGGGGGGTGTACAATGTCCAACTATATTGAGTTTTCTTCGTCCACGCACTTATGTTGCATGCACTGTAATATTTGCAACATCATTCTTAGGGAGGACAACTACAACCTCATTTCATGTTATTTATATTTCAATTCAAGTAGTTGTTGTATTGATTAATACAATGAAATTTCCCTTTCCTGTTATCCCACATATGTCTCTGCAAGATTTGTCTCTTTCGCCTTTTTCCTACGCCAAGTGGGAGATTGAAACTGCTATGGAATTCACGCAATGGAGAAATATTGTTGAAGACATGGGTATCCTCATAAAGATGGCCCTTGATTCTTCACCAAATATAACCAACAGGTTCCCATGGGACCGTTTCACCTTCGATAGCATATTGATTCGATACCACTTTTTTGTTAACATAGTAATATATAATTGGTTCATTGAGCATCCAATATTATAAATAAGGTGTGGAAGTTATGGAATCAATATAATAATTCATATTTTTAGAAGTGACATGTAAACAAAATAAAAAACTAGAGAAAAATAATGAGAAAAATAAAAAGTAATCAACCTACAAAAAATATCCATCTTTCTCACTCCCAAATTCTAAGTCCGCCATTTCATTACTTTTTCTTCATGTAAATTGGTACCTCAAGAATCAATGCACGTTATACATAGCACATCTCTAGTTACTAATACTTAAGTTGGCTTGATATAGAGCTAACAATATTGTTTTAGTTTGAAAAATAAAAATTCAAAATACCCATGGCACGAAATATACCACAAATAATAATCAGAAAGATACTAGAAAATATATAACTAGAAGTAATACACTAAATCCACTGAACAAAGATCAAAACCCACTTTCTCAGAGTTAGCAATAATACCAAAATAGCCAAATTTATAGCCTTATTTAACCAACACACATGGATATATATATATATATTATATATATATATATATATATATATATATATATATATATATATAAGAATCAAAATAAAGTGTGCTCTAGACGCGCACGTCTCTGAAAATATATATGTACATGTATAAGTTCATAATGTATGTATACAGATCTCGAACTAAGCACGTGCCATAATGTACATATGGGACCACATGCGGTCGCAAAAGGCTAGATATATATACAATGGACTGTGAATAGATGTACTCATGACCACATATATGTGGCATCCAAGTGGACTATAAATCTACTCATGAAACATCTTCCCTCTCTTTGCCCTGCTAGAAGTAGCACGTCCACGACCTGGGGATGTAGTGGAGGGAGATGCCACTACGGATTTCATCTGTGTGGTCCTAGTTGTCTCCAAGCATGCCTGCAACCTAACCTGCACATTCATAAACAACAAGTTTTTAACACCCAAAATTTTAAAATACCTTCAAAATTTAGAAACTTGTACTAATTTAGTTAAAATGCATGTGCAATCTTACCGCAATGTCATGATCCCTATCGATTTGTTGTTGACGCGTCGCAGGTACAACAATAGACTCACGAGGGGGTAAGCTACATACAAATAATTAATTTTCAAATTAAATATTTCACACATATATATATACCTACAAATTTTGATATTGTAGATTTAAGTTTAATAAGAAATAATGAACCCTCCAAAATTTAACAAATTTAAAAAAATTGTGTACCACGGTTAGTGGATTTGCAGATGCTATGGCGGTATCTACAGCAGCCTCCACAGTCTGCATATGTGGAGGAGTCTTTGTAGCAGTCATAAGCTATACAAAAAACATGTACAAATCAATTTATTAAAATCTACTTAAGAGCTATACAAAAAACATGTACAAATCAATATTTAGTTACTCAAGAAAGAATAAAAATACATTATTAAATTTTATCTTCTATTTAGGCTAAATACATAGGATCTAAGTTATTAGGGTTTCTACTTTACTGTTGATCATTACAGGTGATCTCGATGTTGTGTGAAAAAGAGCAACACAATGATCACACAATTTCTAAACAAGCAAAGCACTAGAAAGTTGAGAGCTCAACTACCTTATGATCTAAGACTGTTAAATTCCTTGTATTAGATTGTACAACTACTACATAGACCATGTACATATCATGTATGGTCTTGAACCTACATGTTTTCCAGTTCTATAATCTTCTTTGTAGAATCTAAAGTCTTATCTTCTCCTGCTCCGCTACCTGTCACATCTAGCTCATCCCAGAATCTTCCTAAACAAGCTAAGTTTCTCTCCCCTCTTGTATATTGATAAAGTTATTGTTTATCACTTAGTCCATTTCAAGTTGGAATGAATTATTTTTGTCATGCTTAATTGATGTTGGAAGTTAATTAGATAATAATTGTCTACCTGTTTATAATCCTTGTACCTTTTTCAGTAGAAATTTTAAATAAGGGTATAAATATGACCAATACATTATAGCTCCTCAAACCCATTATGAGGTGTGGCATAATATATAATAGAATACAAGCCCTTGATTCATCCCTCACACATGGAAACATGCACAAATTTAGCTCATGTTTGATCTATGGGAAGAAACATGGATAACTTCAAACTGGTAGTTTGTTGTTGTTATGGGTACTCTTAAGGAATCAAATGGTCCTTGATGTTTCTTCTTAATTTTATTAGAGTGAGAATAGAGGATCCTTGAATTTTCCAAGGTCACCCTACTAGGTTTTAGTGAATGAATATTTATATATGACCAATCATTAGATTTCTTGCTCAACAAACCTAAAAGTACTACCTAGGTTGACTAAGCCAAGTAACCCTTTTGAAAAAGTTAATATTAGAATTGTATGGGATAGGTTCGTAGGGGGTGGATAGGTTGGATTTTAACTTATCCTAAACCTACAAACATGTCCATGATGTCTAATAAATTAGGTCTGAGACACATGGAGGATTATATGCATATGTTCAATAACATGTGCAGTGATTTGTGAGGGGTTGGGATGGAGAATACTTGTTATCTAGTAGAAGCGAAGTGGATATAGAGTGAGACATTTCCTTAAGTTGTTCAAGTTATGTGTGAATGAGATATATATCATTATAGTTGTAACACGTCATGTTTCCAAGTGTTGGGAATACATTTAGGTACTACAAATTACCCCCATTTCAATATAGTATTGATAAATGTTGGATTAATAGATAAGAAACAAGTAAATACAAACCTCACTTCTTGATCATACAATGATGTTGTAAATTCTTAAATCTCAGTACACCAATCCATATAAAACTTATAATCATATGGAAAGGTCGCATAGATTTTTTTAGATAAAGGGTACAAGAGGATTTAACCTTTTTTACATTTCTTCATCACTCTTATCATTCATTAAAGAGATTTGTAACTAACCTGCGTAAAACTCATGCGAGGCATGCCAGAGTAGCTTCAGTTCCCTGAGCAGATGATGACCCGCCAGGCTCCTGTGTATAAAAGAGAAAAATATTAATACATGTACAACATACACGTGAAACAAATTATAATAATAATCTAGTGCAATTAAATGATTTATTAAAAATGTAAGTTTGTACAACTTGAAACTTACGTAACACGCCCAACCGCAGTAGCTAGCATGTCAACACCGAATGTTTCCTTCACCGGCTCTTGCTATTTAAAATAAAATAAAAAATTAGTTTTTTACATGTATGTACATGACGTACAATCATATATATATTAATATCTCAAACATGTGAATTAAACTATTGTACATATATATATTATTTAAATTTATTTAAAATTTACCTGTGAAAGACCAATATCAGTGGCTCCAGTTCCAAAAACATTCCCCAGCATCTCATCTATAGAAAAGAAATCCTGTGAACCAGCAAATGATGTCTCGCCTGCAGTGCATACGACACCACATGATCCACAGTGGTGTGGTGCACTAGAACTGGCACCTCCACCAACATCACCGGATGCAATCTGGGTGCTATGCTGGGTGAGAGTGTCAGTGAGCTCCCTCAATGCATGCAATGTATCAATCTCCACAACCTCCTTCACTGTAGGAGGGATAATTGAAGGCAGAGTGGGGGTTTTGGGGCATGGGGGATCCTAGGCTGACCTACGCGTGCACCAGGTCTGCTCTGTGCAGAGCCACCTCCTCGACCAAAAAAGTCTGAAAAGTCAAAATAATTCGGGACCTCATTGAGCACAAACTCACAATATAATTTCTTCAAAAAATAAAGAGGAACCTCATTGTTGTTGCATGGTGGATAATCAAAAACCATCCACCATCGGTCCCAAAAATTGTTTTTGATTCTATCATCATGGCACCAATGGATTGGGAACCGTTTGCAAGTAACTGCAGGGGGGGCATTGGTTCTAGGGTCGGTAAATAATGCACAAATTAGGTCTTTTCCAATTTTTTTGTCTTTGACGGCCGCATGAGATAGTTTATCCGCATACCACCACCTACAGTCACTTCTAAAGGTGTTCCATCTATGTATTTGGTTGGTTGCAGACTCGACTTCGCCAATCAATGTTTGCAATGTATTGGCTAAAGTCATGCGGGATGGATTTGTAGCATGGTTTTGTCTTATAGTTTGAATTAGGTTCTCAATGACAATTTTATTTTCTTGGATTCTTCCAATGATATTATCTTGCGTTCCTGTTGGCTCAGTGGGGACAGAAGGAGCCACAGGGGGCGGATCTATGTTTGGAGGAGGGGTTTTGAGGAATGTTCGGAGGGTTTTGAGGAATGTTCGGTGGGTTTTGAGGAATGTTTTGACGGTTTGCACGAGCCCGAGCTTGCCGACCAATTGATAAAACAATAAAATTGTATACATAAACAAACAATTCACAAAACCCATGAAAATGCCAAAAAAAAAACCTAAAATGCAAAAAAAAACAACCTAAAATGCAAAAAAATGATTACAATCAGGGACTTACCTCCTCGTCTTGGCAGCATGGTTGAATCTATCGCTATCCAGAAGTCCGATGAGCAATTTTGAGATAGTATTGAAAGTGCGAGTGAAAAACGTTTAGGAAAAGTCGCGGTTCGAATTGAAAATTAGGAAAATAACGAGTCGCGGGACTGTTAAATTTTGTCTCAGAGTTCTGCGATCGCGGAACTAGGTTCGGTAATTACCGAACCTAGAATTCAATAACCACGATCGTAGTTTTAGGACCGCGATCGCGGTACCTTTATTTCGGGTTTTTATGTCCACGGAATTGTCCACCAACTTCGTGCACTTACCCACTGTACTGATAGGAGATTAGTTGAAATTGAAGGTACACAAAGAAAAATTGTGAATGTTCCACCTTCAACTTTATCAGACCACCTCCCAGAAACTATGTTTAGAGTATCATCACCCAAAGTGATGGAGGACATGTTACAAGGCTTTAAGGAAGAAAACTCAACCTGTGATGAACCCATGTGGTGTCAAGCACCATATTCAATAACCCACAAAGGAGTAGATGAGGATGCAAATACAACTAGTTCCTATCCCTTATGTTTCTCTTTATCTTTTTCTTTTTCCTTATTAGATTCTTGGGTTGATGAAAACTATTTGATAGATCCAAGGACCCTTATGTTGTTATTCTCAAGGAGATGACTAAGGTGGTCATTCTTCTTCTTCATAATTTTTTTCTCATCATGCCCAAGTTTCTTGCAAGAGGTACACTTAACCTTTTCCTTCTTAGGTTTTCCATTTTAATTATAGGTTTCAATGGTAGACTTGAAAGAGGCAGTGTATTTATGTTATTTCTTCTTTTATGGATCCTTAATGTTTTGTTTCTTGTCTTGGTTGGTAGAGGATTTTTGTTTCCCATTCCCAGATATGAAGGCTTTAGATTTAGATGACTTAAAGGTGCCCATTTAGATTAATTTATCTTTCTCCTTATTCAAATAAGCAATAAATTCATCAAAGTATTGCATTTTTCCGTTTGGTCCAAGATCCCTCTTGGTAGCATAAAAGGTAGAAATGAAGATAGAGTATTCAGGACCTAATTTGGAAATCAATGAAATAAGTAGTTATTCATCCTTCTTTTTTATTCCACCTTATTTTAACTTAAATCATAAAACCTTATAATATTAGCAAAGGATTTATAATGACTCGGTGCATAAAACCTTGGAAAGTGTATGAGTGCTTTGGCTTTATGAGCTTCTATTCTTTGGAAAAATGGAGCGTCAATACCAATGGTTGCTATCATGAGTCCATGAGGACTAATTTTATCTTTTTGGAAGGAGAATTTTCACCACCATGCAATTAATAGGGAAAATAATATGGTTGAATGGCTCAAGAGAATATTTAACTCCAGACTTGGATGATGATGTGGGCATAAAATCCACTGCAATCATGCTCAACTACCATAAGGGAGGTTGAGTGATGGACATAGCATGTGTAAGTGACCCTGGAACAAGGGTGGCCACACGCCTGGTGAGCTACAAAATAGGCATGTTACAGAGATGGAACCAAGAAAATAAAATATGGTTGCATATTGCACATAAGATGGAAAACAAGACATACTAAAATATTGTGTAGTTCATCACCAAAGGTATCCTTAAAGAGGCATGCGTATAGGCTGAGAAAAATTAGAATATTACTTTTGGTAGTATTTTTCTCCTTTTAGTTTTTTGTCAAATTGTAGTACAATACAGACCAAAGGATAAGGTGTGGATATATCCCTTGGATAATAAATCACCTACTCAAAGGTTTTTCATGTTTACATGTGATAGTAACATTACCGGAATATACAAGAAATAGGTAGATAAGTGGTACAGAAGAATGCATATATCATCAATGAAGAGAATGAGGTGCCGGTGGCCAAAAAGGATGAAAGGATTGGGAGAGAAGAGAAAATGGACAAAATTTCAAAGAAGTGAGACACACTCAAGATAGTTAAGGAGACATTTGAAAAAGGCTTAAGGAGATTGGGTCGTTGGTTGCATGAAGGATGGATGACTTTGAAGGATTGATCTCATGGATCATGGGGATTTTTCAGAGAGATCAAGGAGAGGGGACAAAACATGGATCCCACTTGGGTAATAGATATTATGGGAGAAATGTCAGATGCAATAGTTAAGGAGCTGACATAGTGGAAAAATTTATAAGGAATCCTTAATAAGGAGTTTCTTGAATTGTTGCAGCCATCCCAAGAGTGAGAATAAGAGCGCACTTGGGTATTCTTTCATTCATATTCTTCATTCTTTGAACATTCATTTATTCATTGGAGGGATATGTCAACTAACCCATTTCTGAAGACGGAAAATGTATTTAGTGTGGGGTAATTTTGATCGAGAAAAATGGTTAAGTATGATCCATGCAGAGAGGGTTGAGGACACACACAAGAGGAGCATGAAGGGGCATGCACAGGAATGATGAAACAACGTGTGAAGGTTCATGCCCAAGTGGACAAAGTTTGGGACTTATCCATTTTGCTGAGCACATGCTAAAAATAGAAAAGAAGAATTGGAGTGCATATCTAGTAAGTGGAAAAAGAACACCCAGAACACACTTGATAGAGGTTAATAATTGGATTAAAGAAAGTATTATCTTTAGGATTAATTTATTATTAGTAGAAGTTGTAAAATCATGCAAAATATTGTATGCACAACTATTTTTAGGAAAGAAAGCATACAGGATATTTTTGTGAGCACTCCTATTTTTAAGAGAGTGTATGTGTGGTAAAGGGAAAGTCACCACCCCTATATATATGTAATGTATATACTATTAGAAACCATAGTGTGGATAAGAGAGTGAAGTTATGTTATCTTGATTATTGTGTGATGTTGCGTGCTTGGTTCTGCGCATCACTGTATTGACTAAGTTTTGTATTCAGCTTCCTTATTATGTAATGAGTTCTGATTATAATGGATAACTGTGGATGGATATTGGTTGTTCATGGATTTGAGTATGGTGAATTAATAGTGCAACTGGTATTGATTATGGTTTATTTGGATTAAGTATTTTCCTTATTATATGTGTTTCAAAAGTGACATGGATGTTAGAATGATTGTTTATGCTTGAATGGTTTCTTTATTAATTATCATAATGAACATTCATGCTAACTTCCTATAAATCATAAAAATGGAGGGACTTGGTTGTTGTGCCTCCTCTGGGTGATTTTTCAAATATGTTTAAATGAGGTTCCAATGCGCATATCATTCGAATGAAACTAAGGGCTACAATAGTGTCACTATGTAGCTCACTGACATAGACTAAATTTGGAGTGAAATCAAATCACATTCCCTGACTAAGGTGAGTAATCTGGTATACTGATAAGAGATTAGTTGATAATGAGGGAATATTATCTAACATTATTGATTGTTCCTCCATTCACTTCAACAAACCCTCTTTTAAAAACCCGTGCAGAACTATTTTCACCCAATCATATAGTAGAAATGTCACATGGCTCTAATGAAGTGATCTATATGTGTGAAGAAGCCATCTGATGTGATGCACCAAAATCATTAATCCATGTAGGAGGTGGTGGTACAACTACAACTAGGGCTCTCCCTTTTTTCACCTTTCTAGAGACTTTCTCTTTCCCTTTAATATTTACATTGGAGAATACATTGGTTGATGAAGATTTTTTAGAAGACTCAAGGGCACCTATCTTTTTCTTCTCAAGAATACTTTTGAGGTGGTCAATATTTTTCTGTATAGATTTACTTTCATCATGTTTTCCTTTGCAATACCCCCATTTGATCCTTTTTTTGTTTGACTTAACACTAGAAGAGGAAGTTTCATAGTTTGATGTAGAGATGGAATAATGTTTGTCCTTCTTGATTTTTTTATCCTTGTTATTATATTTATACTCGTTATTTCTAGAGAATTTATGTTTTCCATTCTTGGCAATAAGAGATTGAGGTTTGGAGGACTTCAAGGTGCCCATTGGGACTAAATTTTATTTCTCATTAGTCGAATCAACAAGAAATTCATCTAAGGATGGCATTTTCCAGTTAGCTCTAATGGATCTTTTGGTGACATAGAAGGTAGAGACAAAGAAAAAATAGTCAGGACCTAGTTTGGAAAGAACATAGAGAACATCTTGTTCATCCTTATTTTCTATTCCACATTCCTTGAACTTTAATTTTAAGGACTTTAGTTTGGTAGAGAAATCTTCCAAAGTGTTAAAGTTGTTAGGACTTAGGCTTATACGTCCAATTTATAGCTCGTGCCCCCTCATTTTACCAACTATTGTAAATAGTGAGGCTAAGATAGTCTGTACTTGATTTGGTGATGTGGTTGACTCTACATAGAAGAGGAGTTCATGTGACATTGAAAGACTTAAGATACCAAAAGCTTCATCACACTTGTTGAACCACTTGAATGTTTCTTTGTCTACACTAGGCTCAGTTTCTAACCCAATAGTGATGCAATAGAACCCTTTACTCCTAAGTGTAATGGTCATTTTTTATCTACATTCCTAGTAGTTAAAAGGTGTAAGTGCATTAACTGAGCTTAAACGCATTTTGTAGAAAGTAAATTAGTGGATTTTTGTTATGGAAATGTGACAAAATATGGAAGTGTCGAACAAAAGTGAATACACTCTTTACACACCTCTCGAAACTATATCAAGCAGTCCCCCGTCAAATTTGGCACTTTATAACTTTGTGCAAAAAGTACAAGTCCCCATAGAGTTTTGCAAGAACCCCCCTCGGAATGTGGCACTTTATAAAGTAGTGAATTTACAAAAATAAATGTAACCATCATGAAGAGTGTGAGAAAACATGCACTCTTGACCAAAATGACACAAATCCGAGATACTAATCAAAATTTATAGCAAAAATGGTTTCCCGTAACTAATGGCTTATTTAATTAAAATTTTGTAAATTTATTTTAAAATGCTAGAAATGAGAGGAAAGGGGGTCATGTGTATTCTCGTTGGAACCCAGATGGAATTTAGATTACAATGGTTTAATTTGTGAGGGGGAATTGGCCTCCTACGAATTGGGCCTTAGCCTTCGTCTTTGATTGACAAAGATACAAGTTTAAAAAACCACTTAAATACACTTTAATTCAATTTTTTCAAACCGGCTTATCTTCAAAAAATCATAAAATTCTAGATTTGAAGGATTAGAGAGTCAAACTTGAAAAAATAAGGAAATTTATTCAACTTATGGGCTAGGTGGGATCCATCAGGAGAATGTGTTGGGTTGATTTAGGGTTATCAAACCCTAGATTTATTTATCTCTTCCTTGTGCTGAGTTGAATGGCGCCTTCAATGACTATAAAATTCTCTAAATGAATTCATTTTAGACTTGAAAAAAGCAACAAGGTTCCCAAAAGGACAAATATAAGGTCATGAGAGGAGATTAGAGGTGAAGGCATTCTAGGAGAGGAGTTTGAGTTTGCTACAGGGGCACTAGAAGACCATATCACTTTACAGAGGTCTATAATGCATTTTCGGGTCGTCTATCTCCCTAGTAGGATCAACACACATTGAATGAGATGTTTCATACCATTTGGCTCCTAGGTAAAGACCATTCAAATCTGATTTACTACTACAAAGGGAATTACCATAGGCATATTTAAATGACTTAGGAGGCCGAATGCGCACCTAAGCAAGTTGTAAAGAGGTTCTTTTCATTTTGTGGCACTGTCCAGCTGAGGAAAACATGGCAATGAGATATTTTTAGAGTTGATACAGGTCATAGAATCCCAAAAATTTCCAATGCAAAAAGGAAAAAGTGTGGACTAGGTTGTTTCAACTGTTTTAACTCCTCAGACCTGTAACAAGGGAGTGAGAAAATTCCAATAGATGTGGTGAGTAGTAGGGACGTTTGAGGGTATTTTATAATACCATAATCGGAATGCCAAGGATCCACTGAATTGAAGAGTGCACTAGTGATAAATGTGAGACATGGATTTCACAAAAGAAAGACTAAGCACCCACATACAAATATGCAAGTTATGAAGAACAATGAGATAAAATGTAAAAAAACAAGAATGGCTTCAAATAAACTCAATGCTCTATATTATAGAATGATGCAAGTGATGTACATATATAAGAAGAGGAAAGTGCAACTACCACCTATATCAGTGGTGAATAACTCTCGATAATTGATACTGGCAGTAGAGTTGACTCCAAACAAATAGTAAGCTATCTTAACTCAATTGGTAATCTAACTCAACACAATTGGTACACCTAAGCAAGCATATCCCATGAGTGTAGGGAAAATCCAAGCGAGGTGGAATATCCCGAGTAGGATAATACAAATAAAGTGAGTAAAATAAATCCTACACTAACATGATCATGATAAAATGTGACCTTATCTAAATCTATGTGTTACCATCTATCACTTATCAATAAGAAACTTACAAAGAAAGATACACAATTATTAATTATTTATCACTGAAAACACATAATCACGTGTAAATGACCTTTTAATATTAAATATGGAATGGAGTTTTGATTCTATAGTCTCCCTCACCTTAGACATATCACATGACCAATACATTAATAAACTTCCTACCAACAAGATACATACTATTAGGATTGATTAATTAAAAAAGATAAGAACAATAAACCTTAGAAGAATACAAAAAAATTAACATTAATGGGGATTATATTTCCCATTGAATGAAAACTTCCATAACACTCCATTGACACATGTATTATGGTGTTAGTAAAGAGGAAAATATGTAAGAGGCCATTCGGAGCTATTACCCTTGGATAAATGTTAGTGGTGTTAACAATTATTAAATATTTAGTGCCTCCTTTTGGTGAATGTCTGAGTAATTTGGTCAATTTAATTTTGTAGACGTGGAATGTGATAATACTAGAATCCAAGATAATTATGATTCTTTTTTAAGATCGGTGCTAGATCAAGTATCGCTTCATCTGTCACACTTATGGCTACAATTTGTAATACAAATTTATGTTTGAAATAGAAGAGCCTATGTATCACATGTATCTACCAGGCTAACCAATCAATACACCAATAGGGCGTTTACAACATCTTGGGAGGTATTTATCATTGATTGGTTGACCGGTTAGCCTTGTAAACATATGTGATGTTTACACTGAGTGGTTTGAAATATCCCACTACTAATATAAACTAAGAACACGGTCTTTCAATTCTAGTTTGTGGAAATTTGATATCTAATATTTAGTGTAAGTATTGTTATCCAAAATATCTCTCCTAACGATCTGGGTAACTTGCATACACATTTTGGCTCTAATTTATTCATTACAATATTGCACATGCTCAAGATCACTTGGTCCATTCCCTTGGTTACAGTTTCCCTCCGCGCCCCTTTCCTTTCTCTCCTTCCACCACTCCCATACGCCCATCTTCTGTGCATTCACCTTCTTCCTAGTCAGCTTCTTCCCTTCCCACGTGTCTTGCACTTACTGCTAAGTCCTTGGCCCTTCACGTGCCATGCCCATTACCTTGTAATAGTTGCACCTTAACCATACATTATCTACTCACCATTTTTCCTCATTTCCCTACGTGAATCATTCCCCCTTATGCCTTCCTCCATTTCCGTGTGCCCTTCCCTCATGCCCTTCTGTGCCAGATCATGTTTTGACATGCTAAAGTGTGTTGCACACAACCAGTCAAAGTATGCCAACAAGGTGCTGAATCCTTGCAACAAATCAATGATGGACATGTGGCAGAAACAAAAAATAGTTGTACAATTGGCCATCATTTCAGCCAATCTGCACGTGCCACGTGTTTTACGTATGCTAACGAATTTGACATCTTGTGACAGCCATATCTTCTGGTACAGAGATCACATCGATGTATGCCTAGACTTATCAGAGAGTTGTTGACATCAACTATAGTGTTAAAGATTAAAAGTTCAAATTATAGAGGATCTGATAGGTGAGAAATGTGAAAACATATTTCTAAACATTGATGAGCAGATCTGATTGCTCCAACCACCTGATTTGGTATGATCTACCCTCCCTTGTCTTCAACATGTCAAACAGGCATGGGGAAGCATATTTCACAGATTTCCAAGTGGATTTGCAGGCATTGAATGCTTCTTGTTGGTGGTTTGTGTTTCAAATTTAGGTTTTCCCTCCTTCTCCCTTCTTCCTCCATGGATTCATCTATAAATGTAAGAGCAAGGCTCATTTGTTATGTTGGACACTCTGGATCCTTATGTATTTTGCTAAGGATCCCATATTTTCTGTATTTTGAGTTGTAAACCTCTATGTTTGGCTCTTGCATGTGGATATCAGCCTCCTTCATCATTGTAACGACTCTATGCATTTTTGGAAGTAATAAAAGCATCATTTTTTACTATTCTCTGTCCTAATGTCGTTGCATTTCTTCTTCTTTCCATTTCTTTTGCGTTTTTTGCTAGTTGTGCTACTTCAGTTCCCCTGCAGTTCCATATTTAGTTGTGTTCCATGAGAATGATCTGGTGAATGCGTGTTTCACTGTTTTACTTGTGCCTAGCCTCCTTTCACGCATTCCCTATCATTCTCACTCAGAAACATGTAGTGTTCATCCCTCTTTTCTGGTGCTATCACCTTTTAGTGTAGTTTCCTTCCATGTTATCCTTCTATCCCTGGTCCCTTGGTATTATTAGCTTAGTTTCCCCTTTTAGTACTAGAAGTAGTAGTAGTAGTAGAAATAGATAGAGGAACTGACCATCTCCGGAGATCCATCCCAAGCTCGCAAGGTCCCACAACTTGGGGATGGTTCCATTGTGGTCTCAAACACCTCGGACCTTCTGAGATCTGAGATGCAGGTGCACGTTTGAGCAACCAAAAATTTCTAGCACACACGGTGGGAGAAACATTAAAATCTCAAATTTCATATCTTTAAGTTCTGGTGTGTGGAATTAGTGTTTCAGCCTTTGGAGGCTCATTTCAAACACATATGACAACTCCCAATATTTTAAGATCTTTGTTTCAGCAGTTCTAAGTGCCTTTCATGAGAAGAGTGCACACAAGAACAAATGTAGTAGTTGAAGATTCTTTTGAATACCTCCATCTATCCCCGAGAAGAGTTCATTCTAGAAACCCCACGCGCGTATCTCTATCTCCAGTGTGCCGCGCCCACTCAACTCCTCCTCAAAAAATACAATCTACGCACCCTATAATGGCACATCAACAACCTCCTCCATTAAGAAACTTTACAAACTTTGCTGGAGGGAGTCCCTTACTCCTAGCCATGTAACATGATATGCCAAATGGCACACTCAAAAGTATTCCTTAATTTACTGGTGAGAATCAAGTCACCCCTCATGAGCATATCCAAGATATAGCAAATGTGTGTTCACTCTATCTGATCACACATGATGCTGTAGTAGTCAGATTGCTTACAACCTCTTTCAAAGGTAAAGCACTTCAATGGAACCGAGGCTTGAGACTTGGATCTATCACCACCTGGGATGAGCTGGGAACAACTCTTTACAATTACTTTGAAGATAAGTTAGATCATCTATCATTGGTGGAGTAACTAACAATAACAAGGAGGGCGCCCAATGAGCAGATGACTAATTTCAACATCAGATTTCAGAAGACTTGGGACAAAATCCCTCTTGTGGTAAGACCTATGGCCCAACATGCTTTCCTTTATTATCTGAAGGTGCTCAATAAATGATATTTCAGTTATGATCTAATCTATGGGGGGTAGGAACTTACCAGCTACTTGTAACATTATAGTAAGGGCATAAAATAGTCTCATTTAGGTGGGAAAGTTGGCTCCTAGACCACCTATGCCCTTTTCCCTAGAGATGTCAGAAGCACCCTGGCCTTCTGTGGCCCCTATTCCTATCCCTAAGAAAAGTGTGCAACCAGTTTCCTCAACATCCTATTATCCATCACAGCAAAAGGAAGATGAAGAATTGAAGGCCTTGATCATAAATTTATTAAACAAGGTCATATCACTAGAAAAGTAACAGGTGTAAGCCTATAGAGGAAATTCTAATCAGGTGCATGGCCAAGGAAATCAGCCTTGGAGGAATCAATATGGAAATCAAAGATATGTGCCCAACCAAAAAAATGATAGATGGTAGCCTAATGCACATCTCCCCTTGTAAATTTTCCCTCCTGTGCCTTCTCTCCCAACACCCAATGTGAGTCGGGAATTTTTTCCAGTTCAGAACAACGCGGCACAAGAGTCAGAATGGTGCTTCCCCTACAACATGCCTCATAATCAATATCCTTGTGCTAATGTTGCACACGTGCCCAATCCTTCATGATCTGGAATGCTTCATCCTGTGAGCCCTCAATAAGCACCCATGAAGAAGATAATTTGGAAAGACCAGAAGTTTCTCCGAAGACCAATTTTGATGTTCTTCAGTGCATGGAGGACTTCTGTGCAATCAACTAAGCCACAAAAGATACAAACAGACCATACGTACCCAAGTTGCAGAAACAAAAAATTATGTAAGAAAAGAATGTTAGAGTCAGGCATGTACGCAGGTTTACACCCTGGAAATGTAAGCGGATCCTCTAAAGAAGAAAGAAACAGACAAGGCATCATACAGTAAAAGTGCTCAAATCCATATATAGGAGGTCCCACGTAAAGCTCCTACTAAAGCAACACGTGCACCCCTCCTTTGGTAGGTCAGCCCTTTACTGCTAGCTAAAATTCTAGGCTTTCTTGGCAGAATAGTCAAGAAGCAATGTTGTTACCCAAATGCACAAGATGGGGAGTCTTCCATTTAGCATTATTGAATAGATGAAGATAACAAACATAAATGTCACAATGTGGGATGCGTTGACCATTCCATCTCAGCGGTATTTGTTGAATGAAGCTCTGATGCAACTCTCGTGCACTGATCTAGTTATGCAAAAGCCACGCACTTCTATCAAAATATTCTAAGAAGAGGATAAATACGTAAGTAAATTTGTTAAAACCCCACCCTTGTTATATGTCCTTGATTATAGGTGAACACCTAGTGCATAACTACATGATTGAATCAAGCGCCAGTACTTTTGTTATGCCCAAGAAGATAGCTAATGTCTTAGGTCTGAAATATAGCCCTTTGTCTAAAGGAGTCCTATAAATTGATGGCTCAATTATTACCACCTTAGGAGTCATCAAGGATCTTGAATTAAACTTCCATGCATCTCCAAGCCTAACAATTACTCAAGATGTGTCAATCATTGACCTGCCTCCTTTGTTTTCCCTATGTTTATCAAGATAATTTACTACTAAAGTGGGTGGTTACTTGTCTTCTGATTGTATCTCATATGTTACTTAAGACAAGGTATGGTACCCGGTTTACCATACAATATGAGCCTATATTTTCCTATCATGTAGAGTCATATGTCCCATCCCCTCTCTAAGCCAATTGTCTTAATCCAAGAAGAACAATTTTCAGTTCGTGAAGAGTAGTCCTCTTCCACCCTGTATTCCAGACCTAGTACTTGATGAATCGGAGGAAAGACATTACAAATTTGATCCCTATGGTGAAGAACTAGAAGCCTATGAAACTGGGCTTGGTACTTATTGCATTCTAGAAGAAGATGCTATGCTTCCGTGCGCACTCATGAAAGAAAAAGTTCAAACTGGTCTATAGAAGTTTTACTTTGATGGATCCTGAAGCAGAAATGGCACAGGAGCAGGAGTGGTTGTCATTTACCCTAAGGATGAGAAATTCTTCTTCATGCACAAGTTGTAGTTTACATGCTCTAATAATGTGGCAGAGTATGAAGCGTTAGTACCTGGCTTGCTCATTATTGAGAAAATGAAATTTAAGGTGTTGCAGATCTTTAGGGACACATAATTGATCATCCACTAGGTTACCAAAAAGTTTTGGACAAAGAGTAAGCTTCTAAAAGCTTATAAATATATAGTACGGGACCTAATTGAGAGATTTGATGCCCTTAATCTATAAGTGGTCCCGCAGAAAATGAACAACGAAGCTGACCAAATGGCTGCACGCTTGGTTCACAATTTTCTCATACTGAGGTTTTTCAAAGGAAACACTCAACACATTAAGATGGTGATCATACATGCCATTCCAAAAAATAGCACCAGTTGGAAAGTGTTTGACAGTGATGCATAGATCATCCAGTTTATCCAAAATGAAGCTAAATTTTCACCAAACATGCAAGCTGACTTGCATGACAGCTATGGTGACTAAGTGATACAACTGAAGACAAATAATTTTCCTGAAGGGCTGGTCACCTTAGGGAAAATTTTCATCCCTGATGATGAGTTCAAGGGTCAAGAAAGATACATGTGCACTGCGTAATAGGATTGCTTCTCCATTAATATTACATGCGGGAAAGAGATGCTTCTTAATAGGACTTGTGCGCAAGAAGAAAAATAGGCCTTCATCTCTCTCTATAAAAAATACAATGATATTTTCTCATGGGAGTATTAAGACCTCAAAGGTTTTGATCCAAGTGTTTCTCAACACTCTATTGACCTTGATCCTAGCATCAAGACCGTGAGACAAAAGCAGTGGCTAGTTCAATCCAATGATAGATCCCCTCATGAGAAAGGAATTATCAAAACTTATTAAGGAAAGAATTATTATTCCTATAAAATACTCTACCTAGGTTGTAAATTTGGTTCTAGTACGCAAGAAGAATGGTGAAATCATACTTTGTGTTGATTTCAGAGATTTGAATAAGAAATAGTCTGAAGGATCATTATCCTTTACCTTCAACGGATCAGATTCTGCAAACTGTGGCTGGCGCGCAGACATTCTCCATGCCAGATGGGTACTTTGGTTTCAACTAGATCATGGTCACAAAAGAGGATGAATTCAAAACAACATTTTACAAACAAGTGGGGAACATATACATATCAGAAAATTCTCTTTGGTCTATCAAATGCGTGTGCAAACATTTCAATGTGCTATGGATGTTGCCTTCAAAGGATACATTAATGATTTCATCTTGGTTTACCTTGATGATATAAATCTATCTTCTCAATGAAGAGTGAAAATCACATGGCGCACCTAGAAAAGGTCTTTAAGAGATGTAAATAATTTCAGGTATCTCTTAACCCCAAGAAGTGCAATTGTGCGGTGGAACATGGAAAGCTCTTGGGCCATGTGGTTTCAAAGGATGGCATCACGATTGATCCTGAGCATGTTTCAGCCATACTAGCTCTTTCTCTTACCAATGTAAAAAAAGTCCCTATAGTCCTTCCTTAGCAAGATCAATTTTTTCAGGTGTTTTATCCCGTACTTTTTGAGACTGGTTCAACGCATCTCCTTGATGCTTAAGAAGGACATAGCCTTCAGATGGATAGTAGAAGGAAGATAAAGCTTCAACAAGATCAAGCGAGAGATCTCTTGTGTGCCAACACTCATTAATTTGAATTATTAAAAAGTATTTCATCCTTTATGCTTATGGTGTTGATGCAAACATTGTTGATATCCTAACATAGGAAAATGAACAAGGGCTGGAACAACCAGTGGATTTCTTCAACCAGATCGCCTAAAGGATTATGAATTAAAATATAGTCACATGGAGAAGTAGGTATTCTCCATTATGCGTGTGCTCAAGATATTCAAGTGCATGCTCACCTTTAATCATTTCAAGGTATTAGTCTCCCACTCTTCGGTCAGAGAATTCATCATGGAAGCAGACAATAGTGAGTGACCAAAATTATGGAAAATGATGCGACTATCAAAACCAAAACATTGGTAAGAGGTAGCGTGCTTTGTAAGCAGATTGCTGAGGATGCACGAGATGAACCTGAAGCTTCATTATTTTTTTATGAAGACCTTCCACGTGTAGAACTTGAACATAATATAGACCCTGGCATGCATGAATTGATGAAGGACATGATCACATTCCTATTTGAGGTTGCATACCCTCCTAGTTTAAATAAAGAAAAGAGAATACATCTGAGGTTACAATATGTCCCTTATGTGTTGATTGATGGACTTCTCTTCAAAGAGGAATATTGATGGTGTATTGTTAAAATGTATCAATGACACACAGACTGAAAAAGTGTTTACAAAATTTCATGATGGATTCTCTGGTGGACGCTTCTCTACTAAGACTACAAAAATGAAGATCATAATAACAAGTATCTTTTGGCCTACCCTTTTTGCATATGCACACAGGTGGGTCAAAAAATGCAAGGAATGTACATTCTTTATTGGAAAGAAAATATTGATAGTGCTTCCCCTCTGACCAATCCAAGTGGATCATCCTTTTGTGTAGTAGGGTCTCGACTTCATAGGCATGATCAATCCACCTTCAATCACTGGACATAAATGGGTTTTGACAGCTACATATTACTTCACTAGATGGATAGAATCTATAGCTAAGGAATCAACCGAGGTAGTCATCCTTGAATTTCTTGAAGGTATAGTCACAAGGTTTGGACATTCCTCAAAACCATTATCTTTGATAATGAAAAGGCCTTCCTTGGTACTAAAATCACTTATTGGGCTCTTAATTTGGGCATTTACCTGAATAATTTTTCGAACTATTACCCCTAGGGCAATGGTCTGGTAGAATCAACAAACAAGAACCTGATCAGAATCATGAAGCACACAATGAGCATTAGCCAAAGACAATGTCATATGAAGGTCTTGTGTGTGCTCTAGGAAGATAGAATCACATTAAAAAAGGCAATAGGAACTTCACCTTACAAGATTTTCTATGGCAAGGAGGCTACCCTTCCTTTGACACTAGAACTAAATTCATTGGCACTTACACAACAACTGAAATTAAAATGTGTAGACTAGAGAGAAATCATAATGATAGAGCTAGTTATCCTTGAAGAAATCAGTAATTCTACCGTGATCAAGCTAGAACAACATGAACAAACAACAAAGAGATGGTTTGATAGAAGAATAGGCCTCAAGCTTTCAAAATTGGGGACCTGGTTCTAAAATGGGATGCTAACAGAGCTAAGCCAGGGTGCCATTTAAATTTTGATGCACTTTGGAGTGGCCCATAGATCATCAGTTCCTGCAAAGAAGCTAACTCTTTTCAAGTTAACTCATCTTAATGGAGGCACGCTGAAAATCCTAGTAAATAGATATATCTCAAATCCTTCCATTAAGTTTGTTGCAACATGTTGTATATATTAGAATAGTTTCAATTCCTCCAAGTATGCTTTGCTTACATTGTTTGTTTTTACATGGTTCCTGTGCCTCTCGCATGCTTCCTTTGCAGCTCTTTTGTTACTTCTAGATTGACTTCAGGGGAAGTTCTTCAAAGCTGCACATCAAAATTTCCTGATTATGTAGCAGAATCCATGCCCAATGAACACTCCAGGATACTGATCTCCTTCATCTAGCAGGTAGATATCGCTGAAATTCACCAAAACTATTATCCAAATAAATCTCCTAGTTATTTGGAAAACTTACATACATATTCTAGCTCTCAGATTTTCATTACAAGTTATGTGCACTTCAGTCATCTCCTTGGCACATTCACTTGGTTGTTATTTCCTCACGCGCCCTTGCATGCTTCAACTTCTCCCCTTTCCTTTTCCTATTTTTCCTTGTTCCATCCTCCCCTTGTGTGCACTCTTTGTGATTTCACCTTCTGCATGTGCCTTGGCATCCCCGTGCACCCTTGCCTCCATGCTTTATAATTACGCACACATTCCTACTGTCATCTTCCCGCACCTCATTCTTCAGCGTATATACCTTTTTCCCCTCCTTTACACCATTATGTGCCACGTAATTCTTTGACACACTTGAGTGTTGTTGGTCCGAAAATCTGTCAGGTGGGAAGATCTATGGATAGACATGCCAACAATGTGTAGGGCATAGCCCTTCTTTGAGATAGCAAAGCGAAACTAGTTTATTGCTATTCTACCAGTAGGAATCTGTGCAAGTCTTACAATATTCTACCTTCAGGGGGGTTTGGGATCTCATCCCAGTAGAGTTAGTTCCGATGAAGAACATAAAGGAATGAAGGAAGGAATAGAAGAAAGATGGATCTGAAGGGAGAAAAGAAATGAATTCCAAAGTAGAAAGGTCAGAGGGTTTATGTTTTGGGCTGGTAGTAAACAGAGCCAAACTTACTCACATAAACAAACAAAGCAATACTGATAAACAAATGACAAAAGCATAGGTGAATCCAACAGAATAAGCATGCAGATCTAACTTAAGAAAGATCTAACACATAACACAAGAATTCAGCACAAAGTCTCAATTTTTTGTATTAATATTTTTCCTGTTACAAGAAAGCTCAAAGTCTTTCTCTCCTCACTTCTATTTTTCATACAAATTTTCTCACCACTGAATACTACAAGTGTCCAAGTATTTATAGAAGGAGAAGGAGAAAGAAGACAAAAAGGAGCCAACCACTATTTACAAAATATTTACAAAATATTTAAAAGTCAAATGTTGACTTTGGGGCAATTTGGTGGATGACAACATCCCATGGTGCAACATGGATGATGTCATCATTTGTGCCAACATACTTTTAAATATTTTTACAAAAATGGGATTTATCCCAGGAGGAAGGAGCCTATTCATCATCATCCCTTGGCTTGAAAGGAGTGTCTTGCTTCTACTCAGGAGAGGTAATGTGAAACTGAGCTCGATACTCCATGAACTTGTTGACCATCACCTGAAGTTGATCCTGAGTGGGACCCTTGGTATGATCCCTGATGACTTTGCAAGTTTCTTGTTCATCTCTAAGTCTTTCGGGGAGTTTGAATATTCATTGCCTACCTCCATTAGGTACCCAACAAAGTCGCGATAGGCCAGAAGGTTGTTGATAGATTCTACATCAAAAGTGGCCTCTGATGTTAAACCTTGCAATGTGATTCCCTTGAAAAGATGAATAGTATCATCTACCTTCCTCAAGGTGTACACTGCACTGAGCAACCCTAGAGACATTATTAAGATGATCTGCTCCATTTGATGCATGGCATCCAGGGCTTCCTCCTTGATTTTGTCTATCTTTTCTAAGACAAACTCCATTTGGTCGACCGATAGTCTAAAGCAGCAAGGACTTTGTTGGGTGCTCGCGGGGTGATCAAAGATGCCGAATTTTAACAAGTCATCGACTAGGAAGTCGAGCATCTTCTGGAATGTCTCGTGTTGCAACCTGGCATGGTCCAACTCTTTGGAGATAGGTCCTGCTATTTCCTAGAGTTCCTTGTTCTCTTGATCTATATTTTGATAGAGCTCTGTGAACTTTATAATCACTTCCTCACTATCTTTGAGGACCTGTTCTCTCCAGGAAAACATTATTGCACCTTACTCGCTGATCTTGGCGTACTCATTTATCTTCTCCTGACTAAGAACTTCAGGAGGGTCGGCAGACAGTCATAGGAGGGGCATTGCCCATCTTTTGCAGGGCTTGGAGAAGATTCTTGTTTTTCTCTTTTAATATATTCTCTTCTCTTCCTTTTCTTCTTGAAGCTTCTTGCAAAGGGCATCCACTGCGGATAAGGCCTCTCCTTGTAGGCTCTCTGATGATGTTCCCATTGCGACATGAGTCACTGTAAAATCTGTAGGAGACATATCTTATTTATTCTTTGTGGGATCAGGGTACATGATCTCCATAACCATTTCACCTGAAGCTGCTTTGAGAGAAGTGGGTTATAGCCTTTTGCTTCTTAGGCCCTTTAGCTGGAATAACAGAGAAGTCCATAGGTGCAATAGGGAATTTCCTCTTGTGTTGGCTCAGGTGTTTGGAGATCCATTCTAGACTTAGGGGAGTGGGACCAGAGGAATGAGGAGGAAATAGGGGTGGAAGAAGAAGAACCTACAGTGGGACATGGGGAAATGTGTCGAGACACTTGGTGGTGGCATCAAGAAAGAAGCCAACACTCCAACACTCATAGGAATAGGAGTCACTACAAGAGAGGAGGCCATGGGGGTGGAAGGGATCTACGAGATGAGGGAAGAAATACTGGGGGATAGATCCATAAGGGAAGAGAAGATGGAGGAAGAGGGAGGGGGAATAGTAGAAGAAAGAGGAGAAGACACAACCAAAGGAGTGGTTGGTTAAGCGACATGAGGAGGGGAAGGAGGAGCAACAGATGGAATAGTTGGGACCTTTCCAGTTGTAGCAATGACAACATCCTAAGTGGATGTGTCCATTGGAGCACTTACCACTTCTTCTTCTTCTGGGGACACTAAGTCCACAACTTGCTCTTCTGCAGTAGTAGGAGGGCTTTCAAGAGCTTTCTCCTGAGAAGAGCTTGCCTCTCCTTCTTTATCTTTTCCTTTGCCTTTAGGAAATTGTTTTGGCCTGGTGGGTGCATCACCCAAGGGAGACATGGTAAAGTCTACCATGAGGTAGATGATAACATTTTTATTGCACCAATGCTCAGTGCATTACAAGAGTGCCCTTGACCCTTTCCTCATATAGTCTGAGGGGCCTTGTTCCTATCAATTTTGGAAAATGGCCAATTATCCCCATCCTGTGTCTAGATAAACTTGATCAACTTCTTGATCAGTTGCTTGGAAATCCTTTGGGATGATAGCCACATCATATTGAATGATCTATGCTAGGGCCAGTTGGGAGTGATCCTTTCATCTGAGCTCAACTTAGTGATTTAGGTTGATGTAGATATGATCAATCTAAGGGACATGAATTGGATCGATCCTTTCTCTTGGAAGGAAACCATGAGGATCGAAGGTTGGACTTGCCGGGAAATTATGCTTCAGATTGAGCAACTCAAGATCTGCATACATCTCCCAGGCTTTTACCTATGTGAAGTGCAGGTGTATCTTCCCACTGTGAGGGGGAAAGGAGTTCCACCCTTCTTCCTTTTCAAACACTTCTCATGTATGTGATGAGCTGTCTAGATAGCTCCAATAGGATCAGTTTGGGTCCCGCATACCTTGGTAATCTGGTGGGCTCTCCCAAGAAGTTAGCGGCTTTGAGAGATAGGTGAAAGTGGGGAATTACATGAATAACACTCCCCACTTCTCTATGGTGGTGACCATGCTTTTGGTCATCCTACCGCAAGTCATGTTGGGCCTCAAGAGGTAGATGATGCCATAGAAGAAGACATCGTTGATTTTACTGAATTAGGCTATTTTGTTCTCCAGTCTTAACTCTAGATAGTACTCATATATCCTGACCTGTAGGGCCATATCCCACACCGATTCAATGTTGGGTAGTCCCTCTCTGAGGAAGCAACATATACTACATAGGAGTTCATATAGAACCTCCCAGTTGTTGAAAGTTGTTGAAGTTGCTCTGAGATTGTGCTGCTAATAATCTCTCCCCAGTTAAAACACTCATCGGGAACATTTATATTCATTGTTTCCAAATACATGAGCATCCACTTGTGAAAGTAATGGGCATGGGGGAGTCCAAACACCTTGGTTAGGAAAGTGATTGTGTCACTCATCTCGTTTGAAAAGTCACTGTGATGAATGACTTGTGGCCACCTGCTTGTCACCTTCTTATTCCTGAGGTACACCTCATTCATTAACTGCATACATTTGTCTTCATTTTCAGTCCATGTCTTCATGCAGTCCTCGTGGCTCACTGCTACAAAATTTCTGTGGTGAGGGATACCCAACATGATCTCAAAATGTTCAGGTCGTGAGGTTGATTATCACCTCACCCTTCTCATTTTCGACACATCTTGTGTCCTTATTATAACAACGGCCCACCAACATCATAAACTCATTGTTGATTGCGCTCACTGGGAGCCCTGCAGCAAAGTGCAAACCACTGCCAACCAATTTATCCATCCATGGGCTGCCTATGACCTTCTTGGTTCTGCCCAGAAGTCCTCCATGTCAATGTGCCCAAGTTCTGAATCTCTGATATCAAGATCACACTCTGCAAGTGAGTCAGGCATCCTGACCCTTTGGTATTTATATTTCATTTCTTGCTCTGTTAGCTTGGCTTTACCCTTGGACTTGGTTGGCTTCTTACTCGATGAAGACATGTGTGGATCTGAGTTTAGATGTTGATCTGCAAGAAGAATCAAGGAAGTCCATCATAAAAGGGCCATATTAGTCATTAAGTCATCCATAAAAGCTTACAGAATGAAAAGCTAGCACTTTTATGAGCCTCTAGGCACAAGGCACAACTTTACTGTAGGCTGCTAAGGACTTAGAAAAGTAAGGCACACTTTGGGAAAGTGTTGCATGGGAAAAATCAATGCCTGAAGGGGTGCAGGGCATGAAAAGGCTACCCACAACATTCAAATGTTGGTGTCAAGGGATGTACTTTTTTTCCGTTGGAAGTCTTTTAGTGGGGTGCAGATATGATTGGTGTTACAGAGTATTATGGTGCGCCAAGATGTGGATGCAAAAGATGTAACATCAAGGTGAGGTGCGCCAAGGGGTTAAGCTTGCACGATGCAGGAAGGGTTTACATAGCATGAAGTGTTGTTGCTATTGTAGGTGCGCTTGCGCCTGCACCTTAGGAATTTTTTTGTAGTTTTTTATAGGGTGCGGGAAAGGGCTTCTATTGCGTGAGTTCACAGTGCACCTTGGCGCAAATATTTTTGATGCAACATGACTAAATGGGTGCACCAAGGGGTGTGACTACATTTAGCGCAACACATATGAAAATTGTGCCATGGAAGACAACAAGCTGATTCTCTTCATTTTGTGGTTTTTTACTCTCTCAACTCAGATTTTGATAGCAAGGGGTTAACCTTGGCAAAGCAGGGGACAAAGGAGAAAAGGGGCAGGGGTCCATTCTGAGGTAGAGCCTTCTAGATTAGTAGATCTAGAAGGAGAGTGAAAAATGGCTTGTAGGTGGGTTTTGCAAAATGGGTTGGGATTGTGTTATCTTCTTAGGTTCATTGTTATCATCAACAATCCTAATCACCTAAACCAACATAAAAACCATAACAAATCCACAAGAAGGGCAAGGGCCACTTACTAGGAATATATAACGATGAAGGAGATGATGTGGGGATCATGAACGCAACAAATGACAACACACAGGGCTGACATGAATGTTGACAATGTGCAAAGAAAAAAAAATTCACATTTTTTGTAATGTGAAAGTGACAGGTCAGACGCGCCTATATATAGCAAAAGGTGCAATAAATGTGCCACCAAATTTTTCTATGGCACACTCTAGTGGATGTTAACATGAAGGGAATTGCGCCTTGGCATAGCTTTGGGAGTGTCGAAATGAAATTTTTAGCATCCACAACGCACTTTAGAGAGTGATAACAAGATGGCGCTTGCACCGTGGCACACCTTTGAGAGGTGAAACATTTGGAGTGTTGACACTCCCTAGAATGTGCCAAAGGAATAGAGGGGTGTAGTTTTGGTTGATGTAACGCGAATGAAAACTACACCCAACCCAAAAAGGTTGAAAATGACCAAGTTCTAAAAACTAGATTTTCTGGAAAGGGATTTTATGCCATTCTGAATGTTAAGAGACCTCAACGGGGGACCAAAACAGAAATTTTTTGGTATGGTTACCTGCAAAATTGCCCTTGTCAATTTTACAGGATAACAGCTGGCTCTTTCTAGGGACTATCTTTGAGCGAAGCTTAAGGGTAGAGAATCCCATATCTACATGTGCCTATCCATTGGGCTACAGAGTCAAAAACAAGGGTGATGAAAAAGAAAGGAAAACACACAACCAACAGAAAGCAAACACATGACAAAAACAAACACACAACTAAAGAAAACTATACAAAGAAGAGAGTAAGATCTACTTCCTAAATATTTTGAGATGTTGCCCACTGTAGGGAAGTGAGAGTTTAGTTCCATCTAGATATGAGAGATAGAATCTATTCTCTCCATTGAGTTGTTTGATCTTGAAAGGCCCTCTCCAAAGAGAGTCAAATTTCCCATGCATGCCCTTTGGCTCTCTTCGCTTGTCCCATAGAAGGATGAGATCTCCCACCTGGAAATCCCTCTACTTAGCCTTTTTATCAAATAGTCTCTTGACTTGATTCTGATGTTCGGTGATCCTATCGACCACTCTTACTCTCTTTTCTTCAAGTTTTGTTAGATACATGATCCTCTTTTCCAGAGAATTATGGAAAGTCTCATCTTCGATCGCTCGTGCCAAGTGCAGAGCAGGAAGTTCCGTGGAAATGGGGAGCTCAACGTCGATTCCATATAACACTTGAAAAGGTGACATACTGAGAGACCTCTTCAGAGTAATACGGTCTGCCCACAAAGCATCATACAATGACTTGTGCCATGACTGCTGATTCTCATCGACTAGCTTCCGTATGATGGTCACTAGGTTCTTATTACTAGATTCTTCTTGACCATTTCCTTGGGGGTAATAATCTGAGGCATGGGCCAAGGTTATTCCATATTCATAACAAAAACTGATAACTTCCCATGAGGAGAAGTTGGAAGCATTATCAGCAACGATCTTGTGTGGGATGCCAAATCTCACTATGATATTTTCTTTGATGAAGTTACAAACAACTTCAGAGGTGGCATTCTTAACAGGTATGGCCTCCACCCATTTGGTGAAGTAATCTATTACTGTTAGGACATAACTATGTTTGAGCACTTGATTGGGGATGTAGTGCTTTGATAAAGTCAATTCCCCATTTCCTTGAATGGTTTGTCAATAATTATGGGTCTGAGTGGAAAAGTAACCAATTTTGGTTTGCCAACAACTGTTGGCAAAGCTCACTTTTTGCTACCCAGGTGGCTATAGCCTGAAATAGCGTTGGCCAGTAGTACCTGGCCTGGATGATCTTATGTGTTGTTATGGATGAGGAGAAGTGACCACCGTAGGCTGAGTGATGAAAAATTTCAAGCAATTTGATCAGTTGTGGTTTGTCAATGCATCGCAAGAAGATCCCATCAATCCCGCGCTTGTATAAACCGTCATCCCATATGACATATCTGGCTGCCCTGAGCTTTATAGTTCGCTTCTCCTTTGAAGTTAGATGGGCTGGACACTCACCGTAAGTGAGAAATAAAGTGATGTCAGAATACCACTCGTCGCTGGTCGCAACAAATAGAACCATAGGTAGAGAATCTACTTTCTTAAGTTCACCCTGCTCCCCGTCGATGTGATCAACTTTCTCTTTAGGGACCTCTGAATCTTTGTTTTCAGCCATAAGCTGACATAGGCCCTTGCCTCTTACCAGCTTGGTTGGTTTGATGTCTAGATCATACTCTTGGACCTTTGTGATCCAATTCCCTCATAAGCTTCCTAACTCTTGTTGAGTTAGGATAGACTTAACTACTGTGTCAAGAACTAGCACTACCATATGAGAGTTTAGGATGTAGTAGTGAAATTTCTTGAATACTTTTACTACTGCAAAGGCATGTTTTTCTAACTGAGACATCTTCAATTCATGAAGCTTGAGAGGGGAGCTCATGAATGTGATTGGGGATTCAACATCCTTAGAGTTCTTCTGCATTAAGATGGTAGATACAGTATGCGTGGATGCATAACTGTACATGATAAAATCCTTGGAGAAGTCAGGACATACCAGGATAGGTGCATGAGAAACGGAGGCTTTTATATCCTCGAATGAAGTCTTTCCTTATTCACTCCACTGGAATGTTTGCAACCCTTTCATCATATTTGATATGTGACGAGTCTTTTCAGTGAATTCGGAGATAAAGCGTCTGAGAAAATTCACCTTTCCGAAGAAAGAGTGAACACCAGTCTTGCTTGTGGGTAAGGTAAGGCTCTAAATAGCCTTAACCCTTTCGACATCTATCTTTATTCCTTCCTTGCTGACAACGTGTCCCAGCAACTTTCCTTCAGTGACCCCGAAAACAGACTTTTTTGGATTTAGGGAAATCCCGTGTTCTCGGCATCTAATCAATACTTACTCCAAATGATCACAATGATCACTTCACTTTTTTGAGAACATAGTTAAGTCATCCAAATAAACTATGATGACCTTTCCCATCATACCTTTGAACGCGAAGTCCATCACTCACTGAAAGGTGGCACCGGCATTAGTCAAGCCAAAAGGCATCCTGCTGTAGGTGAATGTGCCCCAGGGAGTAGTGAATGCTGGTTTGAATTGGTCTTCAGGTGAGACTTCAATCTGATTATAGCCTGAAAAATCCATCAAGCATGGACAACATCTCAGAACCGGTTACTGCCTGCAAAACTTGATCCATTATGGGCAGCGGGTAATTGTCCTTCAAGGACGCCTGATTTAGATTGCAAAAATCTACGCATATGCGTATCTCACCATTCTTCTTTCGTATGGGCACGATGTTCGCGACCCAGGTACTGTGATGGATAGGAAAGATGATTCTTGCATCCAACATTTTCTGTATTTCCACTTGGATGGTACCCAAGATCTTGGGATTGTAATGCCTCTGTTTCTGGAAAAGGGTTTGACATCGTCCTTTAACGGGATGTCATGTTGAATGTCTTTAGGCTTGAAAGACTTTAGATCGGCATAAGACCATGCCAATACATCCATATATTTCTTCAGCAATTTGAAAAACTTCCACTTTTCTTCGGGTGTACAACATTTCCCAATGTTCACAAACTGCGGATGTTCTATAGTACCTAGGTTGACAAATTCAGTCTCTGGAGAGGAGTTAGGATCATCTTGTCACTTCTTCTTGACAAAATGATCATGTTTGTCAAACAATCGTTCCAGAGAGACTAAACCCTTCGGAATTTTATTTCCCTTGAGCTGACATATGCCATCACCTTCTTTTGATTCATTTTCTTAACCAATGACAGATTCACGGCATGCAGAAGTAGATCCCTCAAAATGAAGCTCATTGAAATTATCAACTTTTTCTAGAAAAACAACAAGCTGATTGTCATCATTGAATACCTGCCAGTGCTGAGAATTGTCTGGCATGCTTGGGCGAAAGACTACCTCAATGGTATATGTGTCTATTTTCAGCCCTGGGTGAGGGAGCATAAGAGATGCTGAGACGGCCAATGAATCGGCCATGTCATTTTGAGCTCTTGGAATAGCTTTTATTAAGAAAGCATCAAATTCCTCAATGTTGTCCCATACTGCATTGCGGTAGTGCCTGAGTCTATCATTCTTCACTTGGTACACCCCCTTTATCTGGTTGACGATCAGTTTGGTGTCACCTTGTGCTTTTAGATTATTGGTTCCTCTTTCCTTTGCAGCTTATATACCAAGTAAAAAAGATTCATACTCAACAGTATTGTTTGTATTGAAAAACTGCAATTTGAAAGAAAGAGGGAAAATCTCTTCTTCAGGAGATATCAGGACGGCTCCAGTGCCACATCCACTTGTTGCACAACTGCCATCAAACTGCAGTGTCCATATCTTGTTAAGGTCCTCCTCCTAGATGAGAATGTCCATTCTATCAGACTCAGTGGATAAGAAGTAGTTCCCCATCCCTGATGATTCGAAGAGAATTTGGGCTTTGGGGTCGTCAAAGTTGGTGACCAGGTACTTCTTTTGTGATTCAGGCTCCAAAGTCTGCATTACTCCTTTGACGGGAATTCTGGCTTTGGACCAGTCCATGTGAATCTCTCCACCAACTTCTCTACAAAAGCTTCTCCCTAGTAGAATTCCATATGCTGTTGGGATATCAGCAATGAGGATGGTCATCTTTACCCTTTTCTCTAGGAACGCTGCAAATGTGAACTGTGCGTCTTTGATCTGACCAATTAATGGAACCTGTTTGGTTTCCATGGAGTAACATCTACCGAAAGGCTTGGTAAGGGTGAGGCCTAAAGCATGAGTGACCTTTGCCGGCATGACATTATCATAAGCTCCAGAATCAATTATGCAGTTGCTTAGTTTGTGACCATTGATTAGGAGGGAGAGATAAAAAGGTTCAATTTTTCCTGATGCGGAAGTTAAGGCAACATTTATGCAAGATGCAGGAGGAGTGGAAAGGATTCCTTTTAGGGAGACAGGAGAGGGGATGACAGCTTGGCTTCAAATATATTCAGTTAATCTTACAAGTTGCTTGGGGTTAGACTGAAGATACTCAGCTTCAGACATTTGAATCTTGGTCTTTTTAGTGTGATCGACTATGTCAAATGTGACCAAGGGTTGCGTTGACGAAGGAATGAGTCCCTCATTTCAAAATGGTAGGGTAGGGTTACTGGTCTTTATGGAAACAGAAGAAGGCTGATTTGGAGGAGAGATGGGAGGAAAATATTTTTTCATAAAAGGCTTAATAGGAGGTTGACCAGGAAGAGGATTACCTCTTTTAGCAATGGTTGGAGGCGTGTTCAACATAGTCTTCTCCTTTTGTATCCTGGCAGCAACTTCTGCTTCTTTTCCTTGTGAGAGGGTGAAAATAGCATATGACTGTCCACTCACATACCCTTGGGTACCCTCTTCTTCATTAGACTCCTCATCCTCAAATTCCATATACCCGATTGTAGAGTCGCCAGTCGGTTCACCGACATCTTGATCATCTTCGCCTTGCGATGAAGGTTCTTCATAAATTTTCTCATCCTCTTCGATCTTGACCAGGGCATTAACTGGAGGGGCCTCAAGTGCTAACCTTGGAGCAGCAACAGGAAAACGCGGCCTTTGTGGGGCGTTGTTGGGAGTGAAGTTCCTCCATGGGATATCCCGGTACGGAGTGGTAGAGGAAGCTTGAGCTAATTGCTTCTTTAATGCGAGCAAGTCATTTTCCATCTTCTAGAATGCCATATCTGATGAAGTGGCTTGAGAAGGAGTTGAAGCCTTAGGTTTGGACGGCTCTCGTTTTAACTTGCTAGATATAAGTGGGTTGTCTTCTATCTGAATGGCCACAGCTTGAGCGAGGACCAAGGTGGTGATTTGTTCTTGTAAAAGTAAGAAACTTACTCTTGAACTCATGGCATTCACAAAGAAACACTTTTGATTTTTTGGTGTTGGCAACATGGCAGGTGGCACACGGTTAATCAGCGAATTGAAACGAGTGATAAAATCATGCATGGTTTCATTGGCCTCCTTCTTCAAGTGAGTAATCTTTGACAGTAATGCAAATGAGTCTTCTGAAGGCTTATACCTGTCTTCAAACGCAGTTTGTAATGTGGCCCAACTGGTGATAGATCCGGCCGACAAGTGTTGGAACCACTCTGCTGCAGGTCCTTGCAAGGTCTCTAGAAAGAGGCGTACTGACACGTCTTCATGGGTCACATCTAGGATGTTGCATGACATAATGAATGTAGATATATGTGAATTCATGCTTTGATTTCCACTCCCATCAAATCTTGGGAAATTCTTGCGGTTTCCATGAGGGAGTGCATGAACTGGATGTGACAATGCAAGAGGGCCCATAGCATTTCCCCATGGTACTGCCATTTGAAAAGATGGAAAGAGGATGTGAGCCAGGAGTGTGGTTATGCTTAGTAACAGGGCACTGCAAATTGATGTGGAAGCCCCTTGTGAAAACTGGTTCTTTCGTGGAGGCGAGACACTTCTGGCTGACTGATCGATTGAACTCAATGATGAGAAATGTGCTGGTGTAATACTGAAATTGTGCCTCTAAAGTAGATCAAAAATAGGATCAAATTCTCCATGAGCTCTCCTGCTATGGGTAAATGGCTCACCCGCCAGTGTATCTATTTAGGTCTGCAGTGATTTGGGGTAGATTTATAAAAACTCTTTTTGTTTGTACTTGCTGATTTTCTGATTTTTCTGAAAAAAATCAGCAGCATGTACTTTTTTAAATATTTAATTTTATCCCTCTTTTGAAAACCGATTGCAGTTTAATGACAAAGATTAGCGAGGATAAAATGATGGTTAACTTAGTAAGCTGATTTTTGGATCTTAGATTTGATTTTTGCAAGGGTTTGAAATTTTTTGTAAAAACTATTAGAATCTCAGATCTATGAAAATACAGAGATTTTTATAAAAACTCAGCGAACTAAAGGTTTCTAACTGGTCCAGATCTATGGATCTCTTAAGAAAATTTTCAGTTTGGATCACTTTTGCAAAAAAATTGGATTTTAAACAAAGAGTTAAGATTTGCAAACAGGTAGTGATTTTTACAGTTTTATCTATTTTCTTAGTCTCCCCAGCAGCTTTAAAAACTGTTGGTGTCTTTTAGCTGACATAACACTCACATAGATCTAGTTCTTTCCCCAAGTAGAGTCACCAAAAACTATTGGTCAAAAATCTGTCGGGTGGGCAGATCTATGGATAGACAGGCCAACAGTGTGCAGGGCATAGCCCCTCTTTGAGATAGTAAAATGAAACTGGTTTATTGTTATTCCACCAGCAGGAATCTGTGTAAGTCTTACAATATTCTACCTTCAGGGGGTTTTGGGATCTCATCCTAGTAGAGTTAGTTCTGACAAAGAATAGAAAGGAAAGAAGGAAAGAATAGAAGAAAGATGGATCTGAAGGGAGAAAAGAAATGAATTCCAAAGTAGAAAGGTCAGAGGGTTTATGTTTTGGGCCGGTAGTAAACAGAGCCAAACTTACTCACATAAACAAACAAAGCAATACTGATAAACAAATGACAAAAGTATAGGTGAATCCAACAGAATAAGCATGCAGATCTAACTTAAGAAAGATCTAACACATAACACAGGAATTCAACACAAAGTCTCAATTTTTTGTATTAATATTTGTTCTGTTACAAGAAAGCTCAAAGTCTTTCTCTCCTCACTTCTATTTTTCATACAAATTTTCTCACCACTGAATACAACAAGTGTTCAAGTATTTATAGAAGGAGGAGGAGAAAGAAGACAAAAAAGGAGCCAACCACTATTTACAAAATATCTAAAAGTCAAATGTTGACTTTGGGGCAATTTGGTGGATGACAACATCCCATGGTGCAACATGGATGATGTCATCATTTGTGCCAACATAATTTTAAATACTTTTACAAAAATGGGATTTATCCCAGGAGGAAGGAGCCTATTCATCGTCATCCCTTGGCTTGAAAGGAGTGTCTTGCTTCTACTCAGGAGAGGTGATGTGAAACTGAGCTCGATACTCCATGAACTTGCTGACCATCACCTGAAGTTGATCCTGAGCGGGACCCTTGGTGTGATCCCTGATGACTTTGATAGTTTCTCATTCATCTCTAAGTCTTTCAGGGAGTTTGAAGTATTCATTTCCTACCTCCATTAGGTACCCAACGAAGTCACGACAGGCTAGAAGGTTGTTGATAGATTCTACATCAAAAGTGGCCTCTGACGTGAAACCTTGCGACGTGATTCCCTTGAAAAGCTGAATAGTATCATCTGCCTTCCTCAAGGCGTATGCTACACCGAGCAACCCTGGAGACATTCTTAAGATGATCTACTCCATTTGATGCATGGCATCCAGGGCTTCCTCCTTGATTTTGTCTATCTTTTCTAAGACATACTCCATTTGGTCAACCCGATAGTCTAAAGCAGCAAGGACTTTGTTGGGTGCTCGTGGGTGATCAAAGACGCTGAATTTCAACAAGTCATTGATTGGGAAGTCGAGCATCTTCTGGAATGTCTCATGTTGCAACCTAGCATGGTCCAACTCTTCGGAGATAGGTCCTACTATTTCCTGGAGTTCCTTGTTCTCTTGATCTATATTTTGATAGAGCTCTATGAACTTTGTAATCACTTCCTCACTATCTTTGAGGATCTACTCTCTCCAGGTGGACACTGCTGCACCTTGCTCACCGATCTTGGCGTACTCATTTATCTTCTCCTGACTAAGAACTTTGGGAGGGTCGGTGGCAGTCATAGGAGGGGCATTTCCCATCTTTTGCAGGGCTTAGAGAAGATGCTTGTTTTGCTCTTTTAATATTCTCTTCTCTTCCTTTGCTTCTTGAAGCTTCTTGCAAAGGGCATCCACTGCGGATAAGGCCTCTCCTTGTAGGCTCTCTGATGATGTTCCCATTGTGACCTGAGTCACTGTAAAATCTGTAGGAGACAGATCTTCTTTCTTCTTTGTGGGATCAGGGTACGCAATCTCCATAACCCTTTCGCCTAAAGTGCTTTGAGAGAAGTGGGTTATAGCCTTTTTCTTCTTAGGCCCTTTAGTTGGAATAACAGAGAAGTCCATAGGTGCAATAGGGACTTTCCTCTTGTGTTGGCTCAGGTGTTTGGAGATCCATTCTGGACTTAGGGGAGTGGGACCAGAGGAAGAGGAGGAAACAGGGGTGGAAGGAAGAATGACTGCAGTGGACACGGGGAAGTGTGTCGAAACACTTGGTGGCGGCATGGAGAAAGGGGCCAACACACCAACGCTCACGGGAATAGGAGTCACTACAAGAGAGGAGGCCATGGGGGTGGAAGGGATCTACGAGATGAGGGAAGAAATGTTGGGGGACAGATCCGCAAGGGAAGAGAAGATGGAGGAAGAGGGAGGGGGAATGGTAGAAGACGGAGGAGAAGACACAACCAAAGGAGCGGTTGGTTGAGCGACATGAGGAGGGGAAGGAGGAGTAATAGAGGGAATGGTTGGGACCTCACCAGTTGTAGCAATGACAACATCCTGAGTGGATGTGTCCATTGGAGCACTTACCACTTCTTCTTCTCCTAGGGACATTTATCCACAACTTGCTCTTCTGTGGTAGTAGGAAGGCTTTCACGAAATTTCTCCTGAGTAGTGCTTGCCTCTCCTTTTTTATCTTTTCCTTTTCCTTAAGGAAAATGTTTTGGCCTGGTGGGTGTATTACCCAAGGGAGACGTGGTAAAGTCTACCCCAAGGTAGATGATACCATTTTTCTTGCACCAATTCTCGGTGCGTTGCAGAGTGCCCTTGAACCTTTCCTCTATAGTCTGAGGGGCCTTATTCCTATCAATTTCAGCAAACTGCCAATTATCCCCATCCGTGATTAGATAAACTTGATCAACTTCTTGATCAATTTTTTGGAAATCCTTTGGGATGATAGCCACACCATATTGAATGATCTCTATCAAGGCCAGTCGGGAGTGATCCTTTCGTCTGAGTTCAACTTCGTGATTTAGGTCGATGTAGATATCCTCGATCTGAGGGATGTGAATTGGATCGATACTTTCTCTTGGAAGGCAACCACAAGGATCGAAGATTGTACTTGCTAGAAAATTATGCTTCAGATTGAGAAACTCAAGCTCTGCATACATCTCCCGGGCTTTTCCTTGTGAAGTGCAGATGTATCTGCCCACCATGAGGGGGAATGGATTCTTACCCTTCTTCCTTTTCAAACACTTCTCGTGCTATGTGATGAGTTGTCTAGATAGCTCCAACATGATCAGTTTGGGTCCCGCATACCTTGGCAATCTGGTGGGCTCTCCCAAGAAGTTAACGGCTCTAAGATAGGTGAAAGTGGGGAATTACGTGAATAACGCTCCCCACTTCTCTATGGTGGTGATCATGCTTTTGGTCATCTGACCACAAGTCATGTTGGGCCTCAAGAGGTAGATGATGCCATAGAAGAAGACATCGTTGATTTTACTGAATTGGGCTATGTTGTTCTCCAGTCTTAACTCTGGATAGTACTCATATATCCTAACCTGGGGCCATATCCCACATCGATTCAATGTTGGGTAGTCTCTCTCTGAGGCAACAACATATACTACATAGGAGTTCATATAGAACATCCCAGTTGTCAAAAGTTGTTGAAGCTGCTCTGAGATTGTGCTACTAATAATCTCTCCCCAGTCAAAACACTCATCGGGAACATTTTTATTCATTGTTTCCAAATACTTGAGCATCTACTTGTGAAAGTAATGGGAATGGGGGAGTCCAAAAACCTTGGTTAGGAAAGTGATTGTGTCACTCAGCTACTTTGAAAAGTCACTATGATGAATGACTTGTGGCCACCTACTTGTCACCTTCTTATTCCTGAGGTACACCTCATTCATCAACTACATACATTTGTCTTCATTTTCAGTCCATGTCTTCATGCAGTCCTCCTGGCTCACTGCTACAAAATGTCTATAGTGAGGGATACCCAACATGATCTCAAAATGTCAGGTCATGAGGTTTATTATCACCTCGCCCTTCTCATTTTTGACACATCTTGTGTCCTTATTGTAACAACCACCCACCAACATCATAAACTCATTGTTGATTGCGCTCACTGGGAGCCCTGCAGCAAAGTGCAGACCACTACCAACCAATTTATCCATCCATGGGCTTCCTGTGACCTTCTTGGTTCTGGCCCAGAAGTCCTCCATGTCAATGTGCCCGAGTTCTGAATCTCTGATATCAAGATCACACTCTGCAAGCAAGTCAGGCATCCTAACCCTTTGGTATTTATATTTCATTTCTTGCTCTATTAGCTTGGCTTTACCCTTGGACTTGGTTAGCTTCTTACTCGATGAAGACATGTGTGGATCTGAGTTTAGCTGTTGATCTATAAGAAGAATCAGGGAAGTTCATCGCAGAAGGGCCATGTTAGTCGTTAAGTCATCCATAAAAGCTTACAAAATGAAAAGTTAGCAATTTATGAGCCTCTGGGCGCAAGGCACAGCTTTACTGTAGGCTGCAGGGACTTAGAAAAGCAAGGCACACTTTGGGAAAGTGTTGCATGGGAGAAAGCAACGCCAAAGGGGCACGGGGTGCGGATTGACCACACACAACATTCAGATTTTGGTGTCAAGGGATATGCACTTACACCATTGAAATTTCTTTAGTGGGGCGCAAATATGATTGGTGTTACAGATTATTATGGTGCACCAAGGAGCAGATGCAAAAGATGTAACATCAAGGTGAGGTGCACCAAGGGGTTAAGCTTACACATCGTGGGAAGGGCTTACATAAAATGAAGTGTTGTTGCTATTGTAGGTGCACTTGCGCCTGCGCCTTAGGAATTTTTTGTAGTTTTTTACAGGGCGCGGGAAAAGGCTTCTATTGCATGAGTTCACAGTGCGCCTTGGTGACTAATTTTGATGCAGCATGACTAAATGGTGTACCAAAGGGGCGCGGCTGCGTTTAGTGCAACACGTATGAAAATTGCGTCGTGGAAGACAGCAAGCTAATTCTCTTCATTTTGTGGTTCTTTACTCTCTCAGCTCAGATTTTGATAGCAAGGGGTTAACCTTGGCAAAGCAGGGGACAGAGGAGAAAAGGGGCAGGGGTCCATTCTGAGGCAGAGCCTTCCAGATTTGTAGATTTGGAAGGAGAGTGAAAAATGACTTGTAGGTGGGTTTTGCAAAATGGGTTGGGATTGTGTTATCTTCTTAGGTTCATTGTTATCATCAACAATCCTAATCACCTAACCCAACATAAAAACCACAACAAATCCACAAGAAGGGAAAGGGCCACTTACCAAGAATATATAACGATGAAGGAGACGATGTGGGGACCATGAACGTGACAAATGGCAACACGCGGGGTTGACAGGAACACTGACAATGTGTAAAGAAAAAGACTTTTCACGTTTTTGTAATGTGAAAATGACATGTCGGATGTGCCTATATATAGAAAAAGGTGCAATAAATGTGCCACCAACTTTTTCCTATGGTGCACTTGAGTGGATGTCGACACGAAGGGAATTGCGCCTTGGCGCAGCTTTGGGAGTGTCGACACTACGTTTTTAGTGCCCACAGCACACTTTAGAGAGTGATAACAAATGGCGCATGCGCCTTGGCGTACCTTTGAGAGGTGCAACATTTGGAGTGTTGAAACTCCCTAGAATGTGCCAAAGGAATAGAGGGGCGTAGTTTTGGTTGATGTAACATGAATGAAAACTATGCCCAACCCAAAAAGGTTGAAAATGACCAAGTTCTAAAAACTAGATTTTTCGGAAAGGGATTTTATGGCGTTCTGAACGTTAAGAGACCTCAACGGGGGACCAAAACAAATTTTTTTGGTATGGTTACCTATGAAATTTCCCTTGTCAATTTCACAGGATAACAAACTTGCATACACATTCTGGCTCTAAGTTATTCATTGCAATATTAGGCGTGCTCAAGATCACTTGGCACATTCCCTTGGTCACATTTTCCCTCTGCACCCCATTCCTTTCTCTCATTCCACCTCTCCCCTACGCCCATCTTCCATGCATTTACCTTCTTCCTAGTCAGCTTCTTCCCTTCCCGTGTGCCTCACACTTACTGCTAAGTCATTGGCCCTTCGCATGCCATGCCCATTACCTTGTAATAGTTGCACCTTAACCATACGTTCTCTGCTCACTAGTTTGCCTCATTTCCCCATGCACATCGCACGCGCCCCTCTACGCCTTCTTCTGTTTTCTCCATGTGCCCTTCCCTCATGCCTTTCTGTGCCAAATCATCTTTTGACACGCTTAAGTGTGTCGTACACAACCAGTCAAAGAATGCCAATAGGGCACCGAATCCTTGCAACAAATCAATGATATACACATGGTAAAAATGACAAATAGTTGTACAGTTGGCCATCATTTCAACCAATCTATGCACACCACGTGTTTTACATATGCCGATGACTCTGACGTCTTCTGACAACTGTATCTTCTAGTACAGAGCTCAGATCGGCATGCGCCTGGACTTGTCTGAGAGTTGCTGACATCAGCTACAATTCCAGAGATTCAAAATTCAAATTCTGGCAGATCTGATAGGTAAGAAATGGGAAAATGTCTTTCTGAACATTGATGTGTAGATCTGATCACGCCAACCACCTGATTTGGTATGATCCGCCCTCCCTTGTCTTCAACATGTAAAACAAGCATGTGCAAGCGTATTTCACATATTTCCAAGTGGATTTGTAGGCATTGAATGCTTCTTGTTGGTGGTTGTGTTTCAAATTTGGGTTTTCCCTCCTTCTCCCTTCTTCCTCCATGGATTCATCTATAAATGTAAGAGCAAGGGTCATTTGTTATGTTGGACACTTTGGATCCTTACGCATTTTGCTAAGGATTCCATATTTTCTATATTTTGAGTTGGAGACCTCTATGTTTGGCTCTTGCATGTGGATATCGGTCTCCTTCATCATTGTAATATCTCTGTGCATTTCTGGAAGTAATAGAAGCATCATTTTGTGACTATTCTCTATCCTAACATGTTTGCATTCCTTCTTCTTGCCATTTCTTTTGTGTTGTGTGTTGGTTGTGCTACTTCAAGTCCTCTGTAGTTCCATATTTAGTTGTGTTCCATGAGAACGATCCGATGAATGTGTGTTTCACTATGCTACTCGTGCCTAGCCTCCTTTCACACATTCCCTTTCATTGTCGCTCAGAACAGATAGTGTTCATACCTCTTTTCTAGTGCTATCACCTTTTAGTGTAGTTTCCTTCATGTTATCCTTCTATCCCTGGTCCCTCGGTATTATTAGCTTAGTTTCCCCTTTTAGCACTAGGAGTAGCAATAGCAGTAGAAATAGATAGAGGAACCGACCATCTCTGGGGATCCGTCCCAAGCTCGTAAGGTCCCACAACTTGGGGATGATTGCATGGTGGTCTCAAACACCTCGTCCCTTCTAAGATCCGAGATGCGGGTGCACGTTTGAGCAACCAACAAGTACTAGATTTTGAGATATTGCACAATCAAAACCTAGTAACAATTAAAAGAAATAATGTTTTGCTCCACCATAAATGCATTTGGGTTAGAAGATAGCTCTTGTAGTCTACATATATGAAAGACTAAGTGTATTTAATTCGGACAAAAAATTTGTGATCTAATAATGTTAGGGAAAGAGGAATAAAATTTTCAAAACACGTCCCGACCAAAATGCATTAGCTACTTATGTGGCCTTGAAAATGTGCATTTTCTTAAGATAAAGATGTTCTCAATTTTGTCAAACTAGAACAATAATTGAAGGTAATACCGATAGGCATACATAAGACAATAATGTATATATTGTATGAGTTAATAACAATTCAAATAAATTGGGCGTAAGAGTGTGACCTGATGGTGGGGCTTGAGTGCTTGCTAGCCATCCAACCAGGTTCTAATCCCCTAGGTCATTAATTGTTTTAGTATTAAATAAACAATTCAAATAAATTATATTTTTTATATTTAATTAGAAAAAATGAGTAAGTTTATGGTTTTTAACATTTTAAGTTACTATTCATATAATAGTAAAAAAATCTTGTTAAAATAAACTATTTAATCATTAATTAATGTGATAATAATAATATAAATATTTTTTTCTACACACTTTTTGACATTTTGAATCATCTCATATGATCTATTATCAAAAGCAAAATTCATGTTCACTTTCAAAACATCTATATTTATACAAAAGTCCAAAAGATTAGAACTTTTATTTAAATAAATATCAAACAAAATAAAAATAAATTAACCAATTTAAAACTTATACGCAAGATATCTCAATTTATTATTCTACTTAAAGTATTTGTAATTGTATCTCTATCTCAGAATTCTTATACTAATATAGGGTTCAGCTTAAACTTCATATATGTTTGCAAGGTTGACTGGTCAACCAACTAATAATAAATTCTCCCATTGACATGTTTGTAAGGTTGACTGGTCAACCAACCAATAATAAATCCTCCCTTTGACCAATTAACTTTAAAAAACACTATACAAGATGAACATGGTTATATGAATTTCCACTAGAATTGAGGCTTCTAAAATCTACCTGATCCAGCTGTGCCTAAATATTATGTATATTGACAGTCAATTATAAAGGCGAATTTGTCATAAATTTCTTTCAAAATGCTTGCTACTCAGTTCCCTCCTGTCCCTCACCATACAACTCAGTTTCCTCCTGTCCCTCACCACTGGGGCATGTAACTGTTCTGGGTAGCCTTGCTTCCCAACCAGAAACCTCTGTGATTTTAAAATTTTCAGTGCATGGAAACGTTCACTGTAAATTCCATAATGATGGTAACTTCAAATCTCCAAGCAACCTTTGTTATCATGCTCAAAAAACATGTATTCTTCTGATTCCAGTATATGGCCTCTTCTTATTCCTGACCCAGAATGTGAACCTGCATGGATTGATTGGCACTGATAACCACAGTTTGTCCCGGTTTTCATGTCTCTAACAAATTTGAAGATGATAGAGCATCCATATGCGCACAGGCATTATTAATTCTATGCAGATCCAGTTGGGTACATCTATAAAAACAAATAGTCTTAGTTAAGGATCTATTTTCCTGATAATGGGATGTGAACTGAAACTTTCATCAATAAAATTACAAGCACTGTCCCTTCCAAAAGCCGTTTCTCTCAAAGGCTTAATATTCTCGCAGCCGGTTTTTAGTTTCTCAAAAATTCACATATGAAGTCATGGCTTCCACCCAGATCTATTTCCTCATTCTGAAAGAAGCAAGCTTCTTGATAAAGGAAATTTTAATGAATTTTGCTCCTCCTCCACCTGGTTTTGAACTCCCTGAACTTGCATTACTGCAGGAACTAGGAGAATTTTTGGCAGGCGGATCAGAAATTATGGGCTTAGTAATATGTTGATCATCTGTCCAAAACTGGGCTTCCTTTCGCTTGGCTCTGATGGCTTCTAACACCTCATTACGATCTACCATTCCCACCACTGTCACTTTTTGGTGCTCTAACTCTGCCTCCACCGAGTACAATCCTGCATCCACCCAATAAATAAATAAATTCAACAATATTGACACTACTGGACCAGGAGAACTTTAAACTTCCAGTATTAGTTGACTTACCTGTAAAACCAGGGTATTTACTACCTTTTATTTATAAATGAGGCAGCTATCTAAATATTACATAAGTTGACATTTTGGAAAATTGATTAACCAATTGAAAACTACCACTTAAAAAAGGAGAAGCTTAATGTGTCACTACATTTCTTTATCTAGCACATACATACCAAACACTTTGGCTTGATGTTTTGGTGTGGATTGACATTTACAAGTTAATTGGTGGATAGACCGGGCCCCACCAGGTTTGTGTGTGCTAGCTACGGTCAGCTCTACATTTCAGATTTGATTTTAGTTGATATAAGTCTGTCATGGCTGGAGTTTAGTACATTATTAATGCTAAATGTTAACTGGGCGTTCAAACTTTATTAACACAAATAATTGACAATGTACTAACAACTTACCTGAACGTCTAAAAAATATCAAAACTTGTTATTATAGAGATTCCCACAATAAAAAAAAATTAATTACCCCAAAAAAGGACCAACTAAAAAATATTAAATAATATATTGATTAGTCAAAATTTCAACCTTCTAACACAAGGCTTCAGTTTTGTATTCCTTGGTTTCAAACCTCACCACTAAATACTTGTACATATATTTTGAAAATAGCTCAATTGTTGTTCTATCGATTGAATAAGAATTGTACGTTGAATTGCCCAATTTATTTTTGTTGGTTTATGATTAGGCAGTTCAGGCACGTGGAACTTTTTGCCCCCTCATATTAATAATTTTTGTGTTTAATTGAACGCACAAGGTTTTTTAAAATTTTAATCTTAAAAATGTTTATTAGCCCTCAACTTCTCACGGTGAACCATGAACATGTAGACTGTATAACTTTAAAGGTAATTGAGTGTTCAATCCTGGTAGTTTACTGGAAGTTGACTTAAATCAAGGAGACTCACTGAAAGTAAGTTAGCTTAAATCAAGGAGAGTTTACTCTCAGTTGTTGAATTAAAACACTTGTTTATATTAAATGGTTCATTATAATTTTATCTAAACATCAGGTATTTTAGCATGTTGAATTATTGACTAACTACCCAAAAATATTAAATATCTTTTTGATTGGTCAACCATTTCAATCTGTTTAATAGAAAAGATTACAATAATTGTACACTATAATTGACCACATAATTTTTTTTGATAAAAAAATTATTTACAAGCCCTTTTTTATTATCTATATCTGTAAATTTAAATGTCATTATTCATTGTGGTTAACAAAATGTTTTGTACATAATTTTCACCGAAATTTCTTGTTCTCCTCAAACATAATAGGTTGCTGAAAACTTTGAAGTCTCAAATGTCAAAATCTTGGAAAAAGAATAATTTGCTACCTTTTATATGGGAGAGGGCCTTTCTGATCTTTCGTTCACAGCCAAAAGAATACAAGGGTACTCTCATTTCCACCTCTTGAGCCTTCACGTTCTGCTAAACAAAAAATCCATCAAATTCAGTGATCAGTGTAGCATAATAACAACACCATTAGGTAAATAATATTATCACAGTTCATATGATTAGAGAAGACAACTTCTGATAAAACTGCCAACAAAAGTTCTTTTATCTTAACTTTTTGGACCACACTAGAATATGATCCAAAACATTGATGAAAAACTTCCTGCACAGTTTGAATAGGAAGTCTTCTTCTGTTAGCAATACTCTTGAACTTTATTACAATAGAGTGTGATCTAAAATATTGATGAAATTTCTTTTACATAATTTTAATAAGAAGTCGACTTATGTTAAAATAATACTCTTGAACCTTACTACCCTAGAGTGTGATCCAAAATATCGATGAAAAACTCCCTACACAGTTTCAATAAGAAATCGTCTTCTGTTAGCAATACTGCTGAAAGTTACTACCCTAGAGTGTGATCCAAAATATCTGAAAAACTTCGTAAAGAGTTTTAATAGGAAGCCAAAATATCGATGAAAAACTTCCTACAGAGTTTTAATAGGAAGTTGTCTTCCGTTAGCAATGCCAATAATCTTGAACATTACCTTTCCCTGACCAATTACAGCAACAATTTGCAGATCCGACATTGGATATCTGGAGACCTTGATGATTCTAACTGAATCTAAGATAATCTGAATTTAGGCTTGGATTGAATTGTGTGGAGCCCTTTAAGATAGCAAGGAAAATAAATTTGCTGCGTCTAATAATAACACTGAAGACGTATTCGTATGAATTATGTATATATGTTTGGCTTAGAGTAGAGGTCTTCATGGGAAGTATAAAGCAAAGCAACAGTGGTGTATTACATAAGCTTTGTGGATGGAGGGAACAAAACGTATCTTTGCTCTTTGTTAAAGTACTGCAATTAGGACAGCCTATCCGAAGGAGATTGGGCGGAAAGATATCGGCTACCCATGGCTGTATGCTTTACAAAAGAGATGCTTTATTTCGTACATGATTAAGTAGTGGAAGATGGGGTCCTGTTTTACTTTCAGTTTTTAATGTTTGCTTTACGGATAGGGTTTCATCAGACTCAATCATGTCAGGTGTTACCCCATCTACTGATTTTCTTGATATGGTAGAGTTCCGGTATTTATATAGGTCCGCTCATGGGGTAGCACCGTCTTTACGTCTCCATTCGACTCGAAGTTCTCAACCCCGTGTTTGAGCCCAGACCTTCTGATTCATTGGGAGTCACCTCTTGTCTACGCTCCAAGAGTACTGACCTAATCCAATTAGACTAACATTTAAGGACTAGAGTCTCTAGGGTCTCACTTGGGAAGGTGTTAAGCTCCACTTAATTATGGACAACAAACATTTCAAGAGGTAGCTTTCAATATTATGAGGGATATGGTCAATTCCTACATAATATTTATAGAATGGATCTTATATTAGATCTACAGAAGTAAAAAATTCGGAGTTATCTTATATTATGAGGGTTACGAGGTCAGTTCTTACGCAATTTTGATAGAATGAATATTTTAATCATGAAAATTTAGTCCAAGAAGATACACATGCTTCCATACATGCCATCGAATGGATCTATATAATCATGGGAATTTAGTCCAAGCAGAATATGATATTAGGAGTAGACTTAAACTTAAAATATTGTAGTTAGTCAGTGTGTACTAAAATACTTGATCTCTCTAGTTGTGGTGACTTGGCTATAATTGCAACAATTTAATCCAAAGAGACTACTATTTGGTGTACACTTGTTTAACATGTAATTAGTTAGCATGTTCTAATAATCTACTAGATCTCCCGAGTCGTGGAAGCTTAGCCAAAAGAGACTATATATAAAGTACGCATTTACATTAAATGTTGTAATCAACAACTAAGGTGTACTCTTACAAAACATATTGAAATTAGCTGCAAGGATGTATGTTTACTATTCAGCTAGGTGAAAATTAGCCAATAAGGTGTATATCCACTACTCAATATATTGTTATTAGCTATGAAGTGTATGCATACTCAACTACTTGTAATCAACAATTAAGTATTGACACCTAAGCTTGGTATGAGAAAATTTAATTACTATTATGAATTTGTATTTATATGTTTATAGATCATATGTCTATGTTAGGATCTTATTTTAATTCTTTTCTTATGTTTATCAACTTTCAACTCATCTTCTTATCCTTTCAACACTTTTGACATCAATCATCTCTTATCGACTTCACATTCTTCTCTTTTTGGGCCCCATGAGATCTCTTTTACTCTTGTTCCTTTCTTTCTTTTGATTTCCTCTCTTCCCCTGCTTTTGGCTTGATTTAAGGGACTAACCAGAAACATAGCTTTCTACTTGAAATGTATCCCATGGGCATCTCCATGTTTGTGTTCATTTACTTTAATGGTGGGTCCTTCTCATCCTTGGTTTTAATTTTGAATTTTTTTGGCTTCCTTTGCTATCTTTCCCACCTATTTTGTGTCGTCTTGCACACCAACAAGGTCATACTTTGGATGAAAAAGTCTATAAATACAAAGGTACATGAGTCCATTTAATACACAAGAGCAATGCACGTAGGTAATGTTCAAATTGATTTTGTACAAAAAGAAATTTTCTATTCATAAATTATCCTTATACCAAAAGGTAAATTTTAAGCCTATAGAAACACACATAGTGTAATAATTGTTTCAACACAAATCACTTCTTGCCTTTTTTGTACACCAACAAAACATTCCCCATAAACAAAACTTGACCAAACACGTATAAAATTACTAAACATCTATTTTTAAGAGCTTAAATATACAAAGAGAAAGTGCATTTATAATATTTCTAAGAATTTAAAGCTTGTTAAGTATTTTATAGGATTTATTTAGTGGTCAATTTTTAATATATTTTGGCCACCTAATGAGACACATTGTATTATGCTTTGAAAGATCAACAAGATAAGTATGCTCTAGTTGAGGTGCTAGAAAAATATCAATGAAGCTCAACTTTTCCCTAGTTTATCACATGCCCCACAAGATATTTATTTGACTTACAAATTATGTTAACCTAGATTAAGGTTGCATAGATAAAATAGGATTCCTAATTTGTATGATAGTAATTTATCACATATAATCCTATATAAAGGAACATCTTTTGTAAATATAACAATCAATTGGAGTCTTACCTATTTTATTCTGTAATCAAGCTTACAATTTCATTTGGCATGATTTTTTTCTCACACACTTGTGTAGATACCTTGACCACCATGTCACTTGATCCTTGGATGATTTTTTTTCTTATTCAAGCTCTCAGTCATCGTCACTTTTGGATGAATCTTGGTAGACTCTAGTGTTCTTGTAAGTTCTTGGAGTGGTCTATGATATTTATAATGAATGTCTCTTAGATGTGATAGATGTCTTAAATGACCTTTAGGGTGTTTGTTAATATAGGAATCTCTAAGATAATTTTGTATATGGATATGTCTACAAATAAAAATGTAGGTCAACCATCACAACATGACCTAATGAAAAAATATCCATTTGGAAAGAAGATGACCAGAAATAAGCGTTGTTAAACAATAATCAACATCATTAGTGGTCACACATTGGTGTTAGTAGTCGTGTAAAGGGGAGGTAGAAATTGAGAAACAATGATGGATAAACATGTAGGGGTATAGGATATGTCATAAGAAAACTAAAAGTTAATATGAGTGTATCTACAAGCACCTTATGACGGTGAAAGAAATTAAAGACTAAATGTAAGGGAGAAAAGTATGTCAAGAAGGGAATAATGTGTATTACTTATGTAAGTTCCCTAAAATGTGTTAAAAGTATTGTTGTCATAGGTCTTGTACCATAATTATGTCTATACTGGATTTCCCTACTGTCATTATGAACACTTAAGGGGAATCAAAGCAATAAAAGGCCAAACAGATGATTCTCACAAGACTATATTATGTATAATTCAGTGGAAATGACCCTTAGGTGGAGGTGATTTAAATACATCATGTTAGGGGAAACATCTAATGAATGTGTTCACATAAAGTGAGGTTCACATAGGTGTTGAGAATGACCTAGATCTATATCCAAAGGTTGAAGTGTGTTAAATCCCTCATGAAAACCACCTCCTTGATTCTAAAATTCATAAAAAATTAGAGTTCTGATGTTTTTTTCTGTACTATTGAATCTTTTTTATTTCAATATATCAAAGGTGCTAGTAGGTTAGCACCTCTCAATGCTTAACTAGTCTAGGCTGAAAATCATATAAAATAATATCAACGATATTTTTCATGTTATACAATGGACTTGTTGGGAAAGTATTTGCATGACATGTGCTACTCATAAAAATTCAAAAACACTATATTCCAATAATCTAATCAAATTTCCATTTACGTGAATATGATACCATTTTCAAACCCTGTGAAAATGGTCACCTTTTTATGATAGTGGTCATTTTGTTTTATAGAGATTTTTGACAACATTTATTTCTTACCTTTAGTTGTTTACCCTATTTATTATCCATTATTGCAAAATCAATTAAAAGATAAATATTGAATTTGAATGTAATTAAATTAATCATATAAATATGATTATCAACAGCAATAGAACATGAAAGAACATAATATTGTAGATAAATGATCTCAATATGCAAGTAGAATAGCTTATCCACTTCGAGGGGGGAAACTCCAAACCATACAATAGGACTCAAATGCTCAACGTGATGATTAACTACTCCTCACTACCACCTATATATACCAATCCTATGCTATGGATAACACCAAGGCCAACCTACTAAACATATGAAAGCATAAATAAATAACATATGAAAAGAAGAGAGATTATGTAAGCCACAAGTTGGCACTACATATCTAGTATAAGCTATAGGACTAAGGGCGTAACATTCCCCTCCCCTTCAAAGCAACATTGTCCCCAATTTTTAGAAGTCCTGGATGTTACTGCACAAATGCTTCAACCTCCCATGATGCATCCTCAATATTCGTATTCTTCCACTTGACCAGGTACTCGGTAATGACTTTTGTCCTCAATATTTTGGTGTGTGTCTAAAGAATACCTTCAGGTTCCAATATGATACTTCATTCCTCATCTAGTTTAGGAAGCACTAACTGGGTGGAAATGTGTTTCCCAATAAATTTCTTCAAGTAAGAAACATGGAAGACTAGATGTATTTTTCTTCCTGGAGGGAGCTCTAAATTATATGCCACACTACCAATTTTCTACAATACTCCATAAGGACCATAATATTTAGGAGCAATATTATTATCCTTCTTATATTGTTTTAATGATAACTACTTATATGGCTACAACTGCACAAAAACAAAGTCACCCTCTTCAAAGTGTTGCTCACTACGATGTTGATCATCATATTTCTTCATTCAATTTTGTGCCCTTACTAAATTCTCTCTAAGACTATAGAGTACCTCATGCTGGTGTTGAATGTGATCTTTTATTGCTCTCACTTTTGGTTTGACCTTCAAGCTAGAGATGAGTGATGGAGGATGGTACCCCTAGAGTGCCAAAAATGGAGACATTTTAGAGGAGATATGAAATGAAGTATTATACCACCATTCTACAAGTGGAAACCATTGCACCCAATGTTCTTATTTATCTGAATTACAAGATCAAAGATATCCCTCCAAACATTTATTTACCACCTCAATTTTCCCATCTGATTGAGGATGATAAGACGACCTCTGGGCCAGTTGGGTACCTAAACAAGAGAACACATCAGTCCAAAAATTTCTTGTAAATATCAGAACATAATCACTTATTATAATGTTTGGTGTGTCATGGATATTTTAAAATATGTCCATAAATTAGATGGCAACTGTACTAGCTATGAAATTATGAGCCATGCCATAAATGAGTAGAATTGGTAAGTCTATGCACCACGACCATGATGACGCTTCTCCCTTCTGATTTAGGAAATTATATGATGAAATCCATCAATACCTATTCCCATCTCTCACTAGATAGAGACAAAGGTAGGAGGAGACTTGGTGTCTTAATGGTCTTTCCCTTGTTACATTGACACATCAAAAATTATTCCACAAATTTTTGAACATCTCCTTTTAACCCCTCCCAATAGAATTCCTACTTAACTCTATGATAAGTTTTCAAGAACCCAAAATGGCCACCTAGTGGAGAAGAATGGAGATTTGAAAGACCATTTTGTTTAAGTGTAGATTTCTTACACAAATATAACCTATCTTTGTACCACAATATATCCCCCTTCCATATAAATTATTTTGATATGGTTGGATATGTCTGGAGATTCTTAATTAGAGTATGGGTTGTTGTATTTTTTTCCATTCTTCCCTTGCTTGATCTACCTAATCTACCTTTAGTATAGAAATGGCACATAACAATGCTTTTGTGGAATCATCCATCCTAGACAAAGCATCAACGACCACATTTTCCTTCCCTTTCTTATAAATAATCTCAAAGTCATACCTGAGCATCTTAGTTACCCATTTTTTCCCTTCTGAATATATTCATTGTTCTAAGAAGTATTTCAAACTATCATGATCATTTTTTACCTTGAAGTGTCTACCCATCAAGTATGGTCTCCATTGTTTGACAACATGTAATATTGCCATCATTTCCTTCTCATAGGCGAGCTTCAATAAATTCTTTACTTTTAGTTATTAGCTCTCAAATGCTATGGGATTTCCTTCTTGCATGAGAACTAATTTGATTTAATTTCTTAAAGCATCGCATTCAACTATGAAGGTCTTGGAGAAATATGGAGTTGCCAATACTGGAGTGTTGCACATTTACACCTTCAATTTTTCAAATGCCCTATGAGTTTCCTCATTTCAATGAAATGATTCTTTCTTTGATAATTTTGTATATGGTGTTACTATACTACAAGATTTTTTTTTAATCCACGATAGTAACTTGTGAGACCTAATAAACCTCGTAAATGCTTAAGGGTTCTTGGGACCTCCCATTCCACCATGACCTAGATCTTGTGAGAGTCCACCTTAACACCTTCATGAGAAACAATATGGTCCAAGTATTTCACTTATTGTACCCCAAAAGAACACTTAGAAGGCTTGGCATATAGTTGATGTTTCTATAAGTCTTCTAATACTGCAGTAACTAATGTAAATGTTTCTCCCAAGATTATCTGTAGATGAGAATATCATCAAAAAATACTAACAAACTTCCGTAGGAATGGTCTAAATAGTGAATTCAATTAACTATGAAATTTGGATGGTCCATTAGTAATACCAAAAGACATCACTAGGAATTCATAATGCCCTTGATGAGTTCTGAAGGTTGTCTAATAAATATATTCTTTCTTTAATACTCTAGTTTAATAATCCCAAGAATGTAAATCTAGTTTTGTAAATTAAATTACACCATGCAACTCATCTATAAATCATCAATGAAAGGAATAGTAAACTTATCTTTGATAGTGTTCTTGTTGAATTCTTTGTAGTCTGGACACATGTGACATCTTTCATCCTTGCGGTGTACCATCACCACCGGAGTAGAATAAGCACTCTGAATGTGACAAATAATACCCATTTCTAACATTTCCTCCACTATCTTCTCGGTATCACTATTTTACAAATATGGGTATCTATAAGGCCTGATGTTGGGGGGTTGGCTTCCGGGAATTAACTGATTGACATGATTATGATCTCTTTCAAGAAGCAATCCTCTAATATCCTTGAAGACAACTGCATGTTGATCAATAAACTTCTAAATATTAGGATGCACTACCATCATTGGTGGTTGAACTTCCATGGACAACAATTGTGCTACAAAACCTTCAGCTCTATTTTTTAAGAATATTCAGCATTTGGTGAGAACTAACCACCTAATGATTTTTTTCCTGTAGTCCGCAAAGTTCAGACCTCTTACCCTCAGAATGAAAGAGCATGAATAATTCCTAGAAATTTAGCTCTATGGCACCCAAATTTGTGAGCTATTGAACACCTCAGACAACATCAAATCCACCCATGGGGATAAAAAACATCATAGATTCCAATGTGTAGTCACCCATCATAATTTTGATTTTATGGCATTTACCTGAACAATGGATTGTGCCATCATCTATGATCATTACTTGAAATTCAGGTGTTGGGTAGATGAAGCAATTTAGCCTTGTAGATAGTTTATGATTGATGAAATTATGTGTGCTCCTTGAATCAATCAATATTGTCACTTTCTTCTTATTAATATAACACACGACCTGAAGGGTTTGTGGATTAATAATACATGATAAAGCATGGAATGAGATAGTAGGTTGGGGATCTTTAGATTCTTCCTCTAATTTTTGCACTTCCTCACTTGATGTTTCCTCATATTCTTCCTCATCACTAGTTCTTCAATGTAGAACAATTTTTTCTTAGCACATTTATGATTTGGTCAATATTTGTTGTCACAGTTAAAACACAACCCTTTTTCTCTTTTTCCTTCAATTTTTTGAGGTGTCAACCAAACTGTCTGAGGGTATGATTACGGCAAGGTGTTATGCTATTTTATATTAGTGAAGGACTACCTCCCTCTTGAAAATAATTTTTTTCTCTGCCCTACGTGCCATGATAGTAAAATCAGAAACCTTGAGTGGATTAAACATGTGCACCTCATGCTCAATGTGGTCCTTAAGACCCTCGATAAATAGTTCATTCAAATAATCTTCTATAATATCCTCCACATGCAAGGAAATATTTTGGAATTGATGGACATACTCCTTTATTGAACCTGTTTACCATAAATTTTATAATTGGCTGAAGTAATTCTCTGACACAGTAGAACTATAGTGTAATTGAATCTCTTCAGTGAAAAATGTCTATATGACACTTAGATCATTCTTCTTCCTTTGAGCATATAACTAACGATACCAAACAAATTGGTCAGGTTCTAGATATAAAGATGTCATGGTCATATTTTGTCCCAATGGGATCTGATGGAGATCAAATAAATTATCCATTTGGTTAATCCAATTGAGAGGATCCTTTCCATAAAATTTACGCATTTTCATTTTTTGAATTATTCCCCACCATTGGTGAGGATATCTACTTGAATGTATAAATGATCCTCCTTGATTGGACTGATTTGGACATTTGTGAGTATTGCTAGAGGAACCCATATGACCGGAATTGGGATTTTTGTTTGAGAGAGAAAAATAGATCTTACTTCATTGATTGAAAATCTATTTGAAGTTCATTCCTAAGGCTACCTTTTCGATGAAGAAGCTCATTATTGAGGTCATCCTTACTAACAATATTATTTACCCTTTCCTAAAGTTGGATGACTACCTCAGATACTGTAACGAACCATTACACCAAAACTTCGAGGTGTTAGTGAAATCTGCACATGAGGATCATAACATCCCACCACGCTTCCATAGCCCAGACCTCGGGTTGCGCTTGTATAGCAGGACACCGCCCTGCCCTATATGAGCCCTGGGTGAACACTCCAATGCCGGCATAGCTACTCGTGCCAGGACTTGAACCTGGGTGGTCGCTCTGATACCAAATGTAACGAACCATTACACCAAAACCTCGAGGCATTAGTGAAATCCACACATGAGGATCATAACAGATACTCCCAAACTAGAAGATTTTAAATCCATATCTTCCTTATTTGGGGTCATTCCTGGAGTTTCTTGACCTTTCCCTTGGCCTCGAGTTGATCTATCAGTCATGATGTAGGTTTTGGGACTCAGGGTAGACGAAATAAGGAAAACATTTAGGGTTTGGGGTTTCATAAATTTACTGGCCAAATAGAGGAAATCATAAAGAAGAAACCATAGATAATTTTTGGAAAGCTTTCTAAAAATATAAGAAACTTAGAAAAATTGTAACCTAGGTAGCTGAATTATGAAAAAACATAAAATTGATATAAATTTTGCAAAACAAGTAAAAAATTATTCAAATTTGGAGAGGATCTTACTTGACTGATTTTTCCACACCAAAAAAATTTGCATCAAAATTCGCTACCAATTTTGAGATATAGCCAAACCTTCACAATTAGGGTTTCATGCAATGTTGGCTGAGATTAGGTTCTAATACCACTTGTAATGAAATTACTTATATAAATATTATTATCAACATTAATAGATCACCAAAGAACACAATATTGCAGATAAATGATCTCAATATGCAAGTAAAATAGCTTAGGCACTTCGAGGGGGAAACCTCTAAACCATACAATAAGACTCAAATGCTCAATATGATGATTAACTACTCCTCAATACCACCTATATATACCAATCCTATGATATGGCCAACACCAAGGTCGACTTACTAAAGATATGAAAGCCAAAATTTGGCACTAAATATCCAGTATAAGCTATACGAATAAGGGTGTAACATTGAAATTTTGAATCTATTATATTTCTAATTCACCCCCATGTCAAAATTTAAATGTAAGCATTTAGAAGTTCATTCTATCCAATACTAGTTTTTACCCACATTTGTAAGACAAGGTTTAGGGCATTTTCTTATACATGAATAGTTGTTAACTTGTATTGAGTATTTATATTATATATTTTATTGGTTGGAATCTCCACTATAGGTTGTCCTTCATAAAAAAGTCTATGTAACCCTATATAATAAATTCAAACACACTTGTTTACTTGCATGGAAAACCAAGTACTCACCTTGCATCCTCAACTATAAATGATTCAAAAGGAAAGAAAATATCTTATTCTTCCTTAAAGAAAGAGAAGAAAATAGGAGAAACCATTACATGTTTTTGAAGCAATCTTAACTAGGTCCAATAATCAATCTTCCCACATGAAGATCCCACAAAGGATATTCAAGCTCAACCAATCAAATTCAATACAAATAAATTATCAATAATTCAAGTTATCAAATGTCTAGTTGCATCCATGGAGTATTATGTTACATATCTAGGTGGGGAAATGCATGTATTCCAGGTCTCTTTGATGTCATATAAACATATGTAGTGTAAACATTACACTTTAACCTATCAACTAATCATTTTTCTAGGTTTTTACCAAATATTATAATTTTAGGTCAAGGTGGTTGATTTTAGAGGGTTTCACACATTGTTGAGACCTAATATTATTAGCAAGGAACATACCTTGATTTTTAAAGGTCATGGGAGTTATAGAGTCTCATTTCCAATCCAAAACAAACCTTCCAAATGGTTTGATCTAGTGAAAAATGGTTCCATCCTCGAGAAAAATCCATTTACAAAATTAGAAATGAAGAATTTATAAAATAGTAATAGCGAGTTCATCACTATATCACACTAAGATTAGTTTCAAGACCAAGAAAATAATTAAGTGAAATCATTTTCTTCTTTTTTTGTATATTTAACATGTGTTTGAATTGAATTTTACTTCTCAATATAATTTTACATGTAATGTTATATTTGAATGTTGGAGCATTTATCTATTAATTGGATTACACATTAATATCTAAGATCTCAATCCCAATTAGGGTTTTTCAATCTCTAATTTGGGTAATATAATTTGTTAAACCCTCTTATTAATCAATTTTAAAACCTATTTGGATTAGGTCATCCCATTCCAAATCATGCCTTCTATTATAGAATACTAAGGTTTACTTTTAGCTTCATTTATGCCTTCTATTCCCTTCTGATAAAGTAATTGAATTAATCATGAATGAATCAAGAGCATATCTAACTCCCGTACAAACCTATAAAGTGTAGGAATCCTATGGAATCTTCTTCTATTCCTAATCAAAGTGTAACCTCTATTTCTAATAATATCTTTAATGATGCACAATTTATAAATTTTAACCTAGATTTTTTGTCAAATCAAGATAGACTTGTTCCTTCCATAGGTTCTACTGAAATGAATCATGATGAGATTAGTCATGTTGACCATGATCATGTTAAAATATTATCTATTTTCTACTAAGAATTTTTCCAACATCTATCTAACTTTGATAGGATTCTTCATAAAATTATTGCCTCTATTGATTCCCATAATGCTCAATCCAAAAAGTCTAATTGTAACACCCCAAATAAGATAACCCTAAATGTAACCCTAAAAATGGAGAAAAATAAATTTATTGTTATTTGAAACCAAACTTACTACTACTACATTGATCGCAAGGAACACAACATTGGGCCCACATATACACTAACACTCATAGTTTTCATTAACCAAAAGAACACATAACTTATAGTTTTACTTTCATATGCATTGTATTTTGTTACTTAAGAAATGTTCTACTATGGAAGCATAAGGAACATCACCAAGAAACATGATACCAACATCTCAAATAAGGTTCATTATATTTTCTGGGTTATTTTACGACTTAGTTTCACATCTCTACTTTCACTAGTTCATTCAATGTAATTTAATTTTTGTTACTTATCAAAGAGTTGGTTTCGATATGCACAACTTAGGAGTACAACCTAGAGCGTGTTATATCTATCACACTCTTTAGATGATTATTTATTTTTAATTCCTATCACATTATATATTTTCTACCTGTTGGTGAAATAATTTTTTGTGTTGTAGATTATGTGTTTCCACCAATTCTCACGAGGCTATGCCCCTCCTTATTGTGTATGGGGAGGCTCCCATTATTGAATGTAAACTATCCTAATTCTATCTAAATGATGTAGGGTGGCCAAATAGGGTAGGGATCATATAGGAACACTTCACTTAACCTATGGTAAAGTTCTTGTGTGGGGTATAAGGGAGGGATTTTCAGCGATGAGGGATAAAGGAAAGAAATTAGGAAAGGGAAGGTTATTTTTATGAGTAGGCACTAGTAGAGTTCAAACTCAATAACCAGATTAGTTTAACATTCAATTAGAGGAAACCAATAATGAACCATTTAGCAATACTAAAAAACTAGAAACACATAATTCTTTAGGTTCATCAATTAAGGACACCAAGTTCCTTCTTGGTTATTCAAGATTATTATGATTACAAAGTGCAGAAAAGAGAGAGAATAGAGGAAAACATGAGAAAGTGGAATGGAACAAATGTAGCTTTTATTTCTTGTATTGGTGATAAAAATCTCAACATGTAAACCACAATCCACAATTGCTACAAAAAAGAAAATTTTCAAAATATAGGATCCTTTGAAGTGGACAAGCCATTTCAATTTATAGCCTTGTGAATTATCTTCTCATCTACCCCCGAATGACCCTTCTAGTTATCATTCCACTTGTGACTTTACATATTTCTAAGAAACGAGGAAAATAAGTTCCCATTTTATAAATCGAGGGGAATTTTACAATTCAAATTTATAAAGGCACTTAAGTGAATGAGACAAAATACCATGATTACATACAATAAATAATTAGAAATGGGGAAAGAAGAGGAGAAGGGGAATGGATTGAATGATCTGTTGCTGATGAAGAACTTTTTGATCCAAGACATAGTGATTAAAATATCCTCCTTCTGTAAGATACATGGAAACCTCAGACTGAGTGTTTAGAAAATATGTTGAGATACCACTTGATGTGAGCTTGATATGACCATACACATAACTCATGATGATTCCTCTTTAATCCATGGTGAGAGTGAGGAATACTTTCTTGCTATTTAGGCTTTCACAATTGCCCCTTGATCGTGATAGATAACTCATAGTGCTCAATTTTTATTGATGCTTCTCATCTGGAGGATTGATCATGCTATCTGATGCTTGATTGAGTGTTTAAGAACATTGTTATTCTAATTTCATAAAATAAATCTTTGATGGTTTCTCATTCTCACATATAAGGTTCTCCAAGTTAATATCACATATATAATTTTATCAACACAACAGTATCTTTGGAATGAAATCAGATTTAGGGATGTTTGCATACATCATATAGGAAAGGGCGAGCTCTAGGTCCTATGCATAGAATGAATTGAATGCTTAGATACCTTGATTGGTTCAATTAGATTAGTTATATAACTGAGCTCACTCCAACTAGATCCTCTATCTCACCTAACTCACTTGGATCACCTAAACTAGATCACTTGGCTCACCTCAAAAAACTCACTTGTCTCACTTAGCTCATTTAGATTTCCCATATCATCAATCTCACCTAAGCCAGCTCACTTGGCTAATCTCAACCAACTCAACTAGCTCAATCAACTCCATCAACTCAATCAGGTGAGATGATGATGGATTTAAGACCTGATGATGAGCATCATGACCTCCTTTAATGGATCATTTGGTTTCTTGAAACCTTTCAAGTCCTTTCTAAGTTTCACCTACTTGGCCTTGGTGTGCCCTGTTTTACTCCTTGACACAATTGTGCTCAAGATGGTACTTTAGGATCCTTGTAGAGATTTTGTTTCCTTATTTGAGCTAAGAAATCACCTTACAACCATGTGAGGACATCAAAAAATAGTGATATGAATAAAAACATATCCAAAAGCAACTTTAACACCAAAAATTGAGACTTTTTATTATTGGCAAGTAACACCAAGAGATTCCATTTTTGGAAATTTTGACTTTTTTTCCTCAAATTTGATCTTTTGACTCTCCTAAAAAACTCAATTAACTTCCATTAATGATTTTTTTTAGCAAGTTTCTATTTTTATCAGGTTGCTTTTCTAGACCTGCTATTTGGGTAAAATTGTCAATTTTTTCCTACCTGTTGTTTTATACTATTTCTAGATCAACTGAGTGATCAGGGATTGAAATTTGAGGGACTTAGTATTTTTAGCATGTGAAGGGCATTGAAATGTGATATTTTTGTTAACTCTAGTAAAAATGGTGTCGATTTTCATCAAAAACATAATTTTTGGATTTAGCTCCTTGTTGCAATCTCATGCTCCAATTTTTCTTGTGTTCCGTCCGCTGAAACTTTTAGAAATCAAAAAATAAATTTTTAGATATAGTGTTTATATGTCTAAAGTTGTGGTGGAAGCCATTAATGGATGCTTGGAGTTACATTGACCATAGGTAGCTTGAAGTAATAAAAAACTATTGAAATATTTGGTGCAATCGGCTTTTAGGATGAAGAATTATGAGGAAATCTTTGTTTCTTGCAACCATGGATGTCTCTAGAACATGATGGGAAACATGGTGGTTATGCTTTGAATAATTTTCAGGTTCCATGGATTCAAAAATTGTAGCAAGGTCAATCTAGGTGCAGAGACAAGATTGACAATTACTTGTTTCAAGTCTTACAACTTAGCCGATAGTAAAATTTATTCACAATGAAGTAGTAATTGATAGAGAACAATCAAGATTTTTGAGGGCATAGTATGGGGTGAATTTTTTTATCCCCTCTATCCCCTTTGGAATTGGTACACGAGGGATAGAAAAATGTTCCTCATTTTTGTGATTACAAGTGGCAGAGTGAGGTTGGATGAGTGGGAGATGAAGAAAACCTTGTTTAAGCACTCAGGGGCTGAACTTCGGGCTCATGAGGAACCTTGAGAGGATCTAAAGAGGAGAAAATTTTTGTGTCCCCTTTTCCCCCTTGTGAATGGAGAAAATGGGGGTAAGAAAATGTGCCTAATTATAATGATGATAAGTGTTATGACATGTGAGGGAGTTAGGGTTTTGACTTTACTAGCACCTAGAGGTTGAGTTTGGGTCATTTGGAAGACCAGAGGAGGAGATGAGGAGGGGAGAATTTTTGTGTCCTCTCTATCCCCTTAAGAATGGGGAAAATATGGAAATAAAACTGAACCTCAATGTGGAACTGACATGTGTCCTTTTGAAAATTAGGCTAACTGTGAGAAACATACCTACCAGAGAGACAACTTGAAGAGATGATTCCTGGAACTCCAGAAGGACATTTCCCATGAAAAATTATATGATTGTGACTCCTAAGACCATTTCAAGAACAATAAGATAGGTTTTAGAGTCCAATTCGTATTTTATATTAAAAAAAATTCCCTTTTCCCTTGGGACAACAGGGTGTGTCTACCAAAAATAAGCTTCAATGAGAAGACATCAGGTGTTTAATGAAATCTTGATCTATAGTGAGCATCTACAACACAATGATATGGAATTATAGATTCTTGTAAACAATTATTTGTGTGTCAAACACTCCAAGTGCTTCTTTAGTGAAACTAAAGTTGAATATCTGGGACATATTGTCTCTGTAGAAGGTGTCCACTTGGACCTAGATAAAATCAGTGGCATTAAAATTAGCCACTCCCTAAAACACTCCAAATCCTTCTTGGATTCTAGGGTCTCACGGGATACTACAAATAGTTTTTTTGGGATTAGTATAAAATCAGAACACCATTGACAACCATTTTGAAAAAGGATGGTTTTTCATGGAATGAGGTGACTAAATATGCGTTGAAGGCCTTAAAACAAGTTATGTGTAGTAAAATTGTCTTAGTCATGCCATATTTTACCAATAATTTAATCATCAAAAGTGATGCTTTTGGTAAAGGTATTTCTTTTGTTCTCTTCTAGGAAGATCATCCACTTTCCTTCACCATAAAATCTCTCTTGGGAAGAAATTTATTATTTTCTAGCTATGAGAAGGAGATGATGGTAATTTTGCATCCAATATAGAATTAACAACCATGCTTGTTAGGATGGAATTTTTACATCAAGATAGATCATCATAGTTTTAAGTACTTCCTTGAACAATGGGTCTCATCTCTTTCTCAAAAAATGTGGGTTTCTAATATTATGGGGTATGACTATGAGATCACCTATAATAAAGGAAAATATAATGTGTTCGTTGATGATCTCTCTCGCAATTTTGAGGATCAAGTCTCCCTATGTACAGTATCTGTGCCCATACCTAAATGGATTCCAAAACTCTAATAAGAGTGGAACAAAGGTGGAAACCTACAATGCCTCATCCAATAATTTGCATATGATCCTACCTTATCCCCACACTACTCTTGGGATGGAACCTATTTACAATATAAAGGGAAATTGGTGTTATCATCTAAATCTTATGTTCACCATGTAATTATTATCAAATTCCATGCTTCTCTATCTACTGGTCACTCATTTAAAAAAAAAAATTATGAGCAGGTTCATAGGAATTTCTTTTGATAGGGAATGAAGGCATACACTGAACAGTTTGTGGTGGAATGTGATACATGTCAAAGAAACAAGGGTGAAACCATGGAAACCCCAAGTTTTTTACAACCATTACCCATTCCAACCTAGATACTGACTGATATTTCTGTAAACTCCATTGAAGGGATTCTTAAATATGGAGGAAATTCAGTAATCATGGTCATAGTAGACCACCTCTCTAAGTATGACCATTTTTATTCCTTATCCCCATTGCCCAACTATTCATTGATCAAATATTCCACCTCCACATTATCTCAGTCTCCATTATCTCAGACCATGATGTCGTTTTCACAATCCGTTTTAAGATAGAATTATTCTATAGGACAAGTACCCAATTGAGGATGAATTTAGGATATCACCTACAAATGGATGGTTAAACTGAAATTGGGTAAGTGCAGCAAGTTGGGGGACAAAAAAGTGTCATAAGTGGACGTCATATTGTAAATAACAACATAATATCAACTTGTACTAATTATTAGCAATGAATCGTAGCATCCGGAATCTAATTTCTAAACTACTAAAAAAATTTAAAAATGGACAAGTTTAGCTATATTAAACACTCAAAATTCAATGACTTGTTTTTTTTTAAAAACGCGTATAGGATTATAGTCTGTTTTCCTATGATTTGGATAACCAAAAATTGATATAAATATTTTTTCTTTTAATGAGAAGTTATATGCCGCTATCTATCTTGGGAAAGATTTTATTTTGTATTATTTTGAGCAATATTTTATTTTTTATGATTTTTTCCGTGAAAGTGGTCTGAAAACATAAATAAAACAGAGCACTTTCTGTTTTCCCACCATAACTTCATCAAAAAATATTGAAATCAAATAATTTTTTTTTGAACATGTATATAATTTCACTATTGTTGGGATGGTATAAGTTTTATCACATTCTGACAAGTGAAACAAAATTTGTAGTCTTAAACATAGACATAAACATTCATGGGAAAAAGTGTCTTAAAGACCTACTATTAGTAAAAAACTATAAAATGATATTTATCCTATTCTATTCACTTTAAAATTAATATTTCTACAAAGTTAACAGTCTCCCCTATGCGATGGTACCATTTTCATGACATATTTTTGACTTTTCGGCACGGTTCAAGTCCGTGGAAGACTAAATTTGATGTTTTGCTATTTTTGATGTAAAATTTAGGATTTGTTGTCCACTTAATTGTCCCCCAACTTGCTGCACTTACCCAATTGTTAATAAATGTTTAGAAACATTCCTTTGATGTTTTACCTCTAAGTACTAGCAACATTGGGTCAAGTGGTTACCTCTTACTTAATGGTGGTATAACACCTCTTATCATAACTCCACCAAAATGATTCCATATGAAGCACTATATCGCCAACCACCACCACCTCTCCTCCCTTACAATCTTAATAGTTCTCCAGTTTAGACTATCAACAACACCCTCACCTAACAAGACCAAATTATTTGCACTCTTCAGGATAATATCCATGTGGTACAAAACCATATGAAATAACAAGCAGATCAACATTGCTCAAAGTGCAACTTTCAGCTCAGGGATATGGTTTTTTAATGTACTTACAACCATATAAACAAACTTCCATAAAACTCAAAGTGCGTCAAAATCTTGCCCCTATGTTTTATAAACCCTATAAAGTTCTCCAAAAGATCGATACCAATGCATAAAATCTTGATCTTCCACCCAACTTACAATTTCATCCTATCTTTCATGTCTCTTGTTTGAAGAAATTTTTGAGCCAACACATTACAACAAAAAAATACTACCAGAGCTCGACAGTGAAGGATCCATCATTCTTCATCCTTATGCAATTCTTGATACACACTCCCCCTGACTTCGTAACCACTCTTGCTAGAAGTGCAGTGGGTCGATATGGGGGGGGGGGGGGTTGAATGAGTCATTCAAAACCCTTAAACACTTTAAATTAACTTACATACACCATTTACATTCAACTATGCATTAGTGTGATCTTAACAATATGCAACAACCATCCTCAAGATAATAACTATGAAAAAGTACACAATAACATAAGATATAAGTGGGAAACCCTCAAGGGTAATTAAACCCACTAAAATATTGATTATATTACTCAAACCAATAGAATTTATTGAAGTGCTAAATTCACAAGGATCACCAACCCCTAGTTTAGTAGAGAACCAACCTTACAAGGAGCGCCAATCCCTTGTTTAGTGAGGCACCAACCCTAGACGAAGGCTACAACCCCCTAATGTGATCAAGAAAAACCTCAACAACCTTTAGATGAAGATATCTAATTTTTTTTTTATGCCACAACTGATGGAGATCACAAATTCAACTCACACACTTTCACACCCTCTTTAAATGCACATTCTCCTAACTCATTCAACTTGATCTTTCATGGAATGATTTACACACAAACACTTTCACACAAGTTCTTAAAAAATATTCAACTATTCACAAACACACAAACACACACACACACACACACACACACACACACACACACACACACACACACACACACACACATTTATTTTTTATCCCCTTTAACCACTTTCACTCTCTCATCTAGCATTTTTTCCCTCTCACTCAACTAGTTCAAAAATGAACATAACATGTACTTTTATATGAGACTCAACTCAACAACATAGCATAGGCCGGTCATGACTCAAGTTTTAGGTCATGAAAACCTATTAATAGAACAATTACATCATATAACATCATAATAAGGACCCATGTAGGTCAAAAATGCACCAAGACACAAGACAAGCCCAACAAGGCTTAAAACCCCATCACCAAGCTCATCATAGACTTCAAACACTTCACAACATACCTAGGAATAGGTTCACATAATTTATGTTGAAGGAGGTCATGGTAGAGGTCAAGAATACTGTGGTGGATGAGGTGAGTTTCCTTGTGGAACATGTTATACATGTAGATATCCTAACCACTACAGGCATGAATTCCCTTATAATATTACTTGTTATTTTTGTGGAAAGAATCATAACTATGAGGAGTTCTGGAACTTTATGATCATCTTATAAAATAACATAAATAGGAAAACAAGGTCTTAGGGATGGTTAGAATACACCACACCATGGAAAAATAATGGATACCAAAGTTGGCACTAGAACCTAAGGTAGTACCTCTAAAAGTAATTACACGCATTGAAGTTGCGTGCACCAGAGAAACATTGCAAAAAAAGCATACCATTACTAGGGAAGAGGTCTCACATGCAAGACACCCATATCCTACACATAAGAAGGAGGTTTATTAGGAAACCATGGAGGTGCTCAGAAATCTTCAGGGTGAGATACAATATTTAAAGCAACATTCATGAAAGTTAGAGTGAAAGAAGGCAGAAGAGACGATTCAGTCAGATGTTGATGATTTGAAAGAGGTATGCAAGATGCTGGGCCAAGATAATATTATTCCATTACTAGGGAATTGGTTAAAGGGAAACACTCCATGCGCATGTATTGAGAATAGATGGAAGATCCTGCATGCTAATCTCCCCCCCTCATAGCTTGGATTATGAAAAGGAGATCACTCTTAATTTTTTTGTGGATGGGTGGCTTTTGAGCAATATATTGATTAACAAAAGCGCGGAAGTTAATGTTATTACTTTAGATGTATGGGTATAGATGGGTAGACCTCCATTACATCCATCTTCTACTGTACTATTCATGGAAAATTAAACTAAGGCCACTTCAATATGGGTTTTAAAGGATGCATCCATTAATATACAAAGGGCTAAGTTCACTAGGGACTTTGAGGTTTTAGCACTTTCATAAACATATAGATTCCTAGCTCTACTTGCGCACCCTTGGTGGTATGCAAATAATGCTGATCTACGGTTCAATAAGGGGTGTATAAGCTTTGAGAAAAAGGAAGAATGAGTTATTATCCCTTTGAAAAATGGGAAATATGCACCCTATGTTGAACCTTTGAGTGAGGAAGACCTGAACAAAATTTATGTTTGCACCATTCGAGATCCAAAAGTACTTGAGCCATCTAAGGAAGGACTCCTTCGGTGGGAAGATGCATAGTCTATTAGTGATACTATAAGTACTACTTGTGATAATTGGTCACATGGAACTTATGAGATAGTTTTCCATGAAGTATGAAGTGCATATGCCTGAGAAGAAAAACCTCGATGTATTAGGAGGATAAGTAACAACTTTATACCCTGGTCCACTAGAGAAGGAGACACTGTGGTATTCTTGTGCACCATGGAGGAACAATGGAAGGATCAAGTGGATAGAAGAAATATGTTAGTGTATACCCTATGTAGGACAACATTGCCTTGGTGGATGGTTCACATGAATAATCTCATAGAATGGAATGAAGTGAGAATTGTTCTAACAACCCGGTTTCTTAGGAGCAATGCGCCTACAAAATTTGCACATATCATGGTAATCATCCTATTCAGCACCACATTCAGTAGTGTGAGAGAATATGGAAAGAGGGAAAATAAGCTATACCACCTTCACTTTGGGTGCACAAACTTTATTTCACCGTGTGAGGCTGCGCATGCATTTGGTATGTTTATGCGGAGCTATATAGGGAGACTAGAAATTGGCAAGACTTAACTGTAGGAATGATCCAAAATTTTGACTACCTCTCCACTAAACCTCCGATGAAAGAGGCATTACGAGCCATGGATTGATTGAATATGGGAGATAGTTCAAAGGCTAAATAACTCATTCAGGAGTTATTTGGTGAGGCATACCTTGGAATGTATTTTAATGAAGTAGATGAGACAGATGCCAAATAACCAGAGAACATTTTCCTTGAGAAGGAGAAAGGAAATATGGTCTACACAGTGGATGATGAAGAAGTACAAAATTTGAACATAGATCATTTAGAGGGTACACGTGAAGTCTTAGACAGTGCAGATAAGAAGGCACACACCTATCATGAACCTATGAAGACCAAGAAAGTGAACATTGACATGGATGTTGAACCTTAGGAGGCCATAATTAGAGATTATTGGTCTTATTCGGAAGTGACTAAGATAATTAAGTTACTATGAGATTTATAGGACTTATTTCCTAGGGGCTAGCATGAGTTAAAGGGAGTGCATGAGTCTTTGGGTGAGATGAGGGTTAAGTTAAATGAAGGTGTGCACTTGGTAAGGAAGAGACCTTATAGGATGAACCCCAACCTACACATAAAAGTTAAAGAAGAAATTGACAAGATGTTAAAATTTGGCATCATTAAGCCCCTAGAAGAGTCAAAGTGGGTGACCCCCATGGTAATCATTATAAAGAAAGATTGTAGCATAAGAATTTGTGTGGACTACAAGGAGTTGAATGCTATATGTGTGATTGATCCTTGTTGAGAAGACAATATTGTTCTAAGGACACATAGAAGATTCACACGTGGGAACAAGGCACATTTGAAGGCACAAAAGGATAGGAAAGGAAACATGTGCAAGGACAAGTTGATTTGAGACTTGGCTATTTTTCAAGGTTACAAGCTATTTTTGGAGATAGCATGTGGAGCACACAATGGGATGGAGACTTGCGTGACACACAAATGCTATATTTGGAATGAGCGTCTACTAAGTGCCATGCATGAGTTTAGGATAATAATAGGATTATTATTCCCAGTTAACTATAGGAGATCTATTATTAGCACACTTGCATGTGTGCATATTATTCTAAAGGTGCATGTCAATTTTTCAGCACGCAACCTATTTTGTGAAGTGCATAAGCAGTGAAGGGAAATTCCCCACCCCTATAAGTATGAATTAATATGTAGAGAGACAGAGACATTGTGTATGAGTTATTGTGGAGTTATGCTGTCAGATCTGATGTGCGCATAAACTTATGATAATATTATATGATGTAAGAAGCTTCTATGTTTTGCAGTGTTTAATATAATAGAGTATGTTGGGTGGATAAAGTGTTAACATGACTGTAACTGGTTCTTGTATGGTACGTTTCATTATGATTATTGTTTAATTCATGATTCCTTAAGATATAGATCTGGAATATGCTATGTCGAATGTTTATGGTTAGTTAGGGTTTGGATATATTTTATATCTGCAACATGTTAACGTCATGCATAAGAAAATCTAAAAAGAGGCCTTGTACCTTTTCATGCTTTGGGTGAGCACTCAGCTTAGGTTGAGTGATGTGCTAGCGTGTCTGGGTTGTTCGTGGTGGATTCTAGGCTGGATCATTGGTTCCATTTTTAGGACCTCTTTTTCAATTGTTTTAAGGATGGTTCACGATGAAGACGTACCGATTGACCCTAGCATGTGTTGAGGAGTGGATAAAATATCTAGAAGAAGAGTACACAGGGAGGTCTGACACTGGATCTAAGTTTGACACACGTGCATGGGTGGAAGAGAATTTGTATGATTATTTGTATGATAGATTCTTTGTTATCTTCCTAGTAGATTTGTATGTGTGGATGATTGCTTATGCATTTAAACGGAATTGGAGGTATCACAAAATTGTCTTGACGTAGAAATAATTTCAGGCCCTGTATGATGTTGATCTGATTTGGAGATGTGTTATGGATACTTGGTTCCATGGTGTTTTGAAAAACTATATTCTAGAGTACTCAATTTCCACTTATTCTTTCCTAGAGGTAGTTGATATCCATTTTTAAGTTATCCCAAAGGAACTTACTTGCAAGGAATTCCAATAGCAATCAAGATCTTGAAGGTGACCCTGAACTTGGAAGAAAAACCAATGGCTAGCTAAACCCCACCACACGCAAGGGAAGGAACAAGTTTGGTGAAAGATGGCATACCTAGCGGTAGAAATTTAGAGAGAAGAAAGGAAAATTGAGTACAATGAGTCATGAAAAAGGGATATGGAGAAATAATGTGATATTGCAGAGTGGATTGCGTTGAGGAGAGAGATGGCTTGTGAATTATTTAGAGTTCATGTAGAAGGCTTAGAGCTAGAGCATCTAGAACTCCTCCATTTGGGAAAGCATGACAGGGAAACCTCCTCAGACTCAAAAAGGAGCACGTCAGTAGAGATGACCTAGGCTATGGGCACACATCTGAATCTACCTGACAACCTATTCCTTACGCTTGGTTTTCTAGTATCTATTATATCCAATAGTTAGCAAGCTAATTTGGTCAACAGGGAAGCATGATTAAGTCACATAGCAAGTACATCAATGGTAGGGAAAACACCTTCATTTTTTTTTGGATGGTACCTTTTCAGGTGCATCATCAACACATAATTCAAGCATGTAGAATTTTGGACTCGCTTCTTAGAGTAGTACCACCATGCAAACTATATGAGTTCAGTTCATTACTACTTTTAGGACACATGGAAGTACATCTTCTAGTCCACTTCCAACTACATGTGGAGGATCAGGGGGTATAGGTGGCTCTATTTATGGTGGATCTGGTGGTTCTGGGGGTAGAGGTAACACATGAGGTTCTGGATTAGGTGGACAAGGTCCACACCAACCCCAGAATATTTAAATGAAGATGTATCTCCATCTTCTAGAGTATAGTGGCATAGAAAATGCTTCTGAGAATTTGCACATGTGTGAAATACTATGGCATGCAAAAATGATCACAACTTTTGAGTGCAAGGTAAGTCAATTTACAACTACATTACAAAAATGTGCATATAGTTTGTACATGAAGTTTGATCTTGATCAAACTTGCATAGATTGTGTAGCATTAAAAGATGATTTCATTAAAGAGTTCTATATCCCTGAATTTGAGCAGAAGAGTATAAGCGTGCTCAAGGATATTAAGCAGGGCACTACTGAGAGTGTCTGGGAGTATGATGCCCATTTCAAAACTCTTTTGTCTAACCTTTCTTATGATATTCATGCAAGTCAGCATGCAAAATGGTTCGTTGGAGGACTGATCACACCTTTTCATAAGACATTTATTGATCCACGTGAAGCACTTGAAGCAACTTTTCATGTTGAGGCAGTTAGAAGTATAGACATTAGAGTCAGCCCATTCTTAGAAGCACAAATTTCAGCTATGGAAAATTAGTTGGAGAAGCTATCGGAAAATTCAACACATGAGACGCACATTGGGATTTGGTGTACAAAATGTGAAGTAGAAGGGAACACCAAGGATATTTGTCCCTGCAGGTTAGTGCGTTCATTATTGCTAGACTATGAGATATGTCATCTAAACCATGATGCCAACCGTTTCCCATTATTGCAACGCATGATAAGGAAGAATATATCTTGCTATTGTAAAACTTTTCATTCCATGAATCACGATAGAAAATACTGAAGGTTGATTAGTCAGATCCATGATGTTATAGATATTAGTGTGCGAAAAATAGGAGTATAAGATAACTCTAAGGGTAAAGGTGAGCACCAGGAACATGATCACGATCAAACACACTATGATCAGAACAAGGGGTGATATGAAGGAGGACGTGGAAGAGGTCGAGGATACCATGGTGGATTTGGGGGTCAAGGCCATGGTAGTGGATGAGGTGAGTTTCCTCATAGAACGTGTTTTACATGCGGATCTCTTGACTACTATAGGCACAAATGCACTTAGAATATTATTTGTTCTTTTTTTGGGAAGAGTCATAGCTATGAGGAATTCCCGAACCTATATGAACATCTTAGCAAATAGCATAAATAGGAAAACAAGGGTACATAAATGGTTAAAATACAATGCACTTTGGAGAATCAGTGGATGCCAAAGTTGGCATCGAAACCTGAGGTATTATGTGTGAATATTACTACATGCGTTGAAGCTATGCATACCAAAGAAGTGTTACAACAGAAGCCTACCATCACTAAGGAGGATGTTTTACATGTAAGGTATCTGGATCATGTGCACCAAAAGGAGGTTTATTAGGATACAATGGAGGTACTTAGAAACCTTTAGTGGGAAATATAGTGATTAAAGGAGAAATCACAGAAGATGGAACAGAAGAAGGCATCAAAGATGGTCCAATCTGATATTGATGACTTGAAAGAGGTATGCAAAATGTTGCACCAGAAGAATATCATTCCATTACTAGGGAGTTGGCTAAAGGGAAACACTCCATGCGCAGGTATTGATAATGGATGTTAGATCCTGCATGCAAATATTCCCCCTCATATCTTATATTACGACAAGGAGATCACTCTGAATGTTGTAGCGGATGAATGGCTCTTGAGCAATCTATTGATTGAAACAGGCACAAAGGTAAATGTGCTTACTTTAGATGTATGGGTATAGATGGGGAGACCTTGATTACATTCATATTATAATGTACTATTTATGGCTAATCAAACTAAGGTCACTCCCATCAGATTTTTACAACATGCATCCATTACTATACAAGGGGCCAAGTTCACTGGGATTTTTGACGTTTTAGCACTTGCAAAAGCAGACAATTTCCTATATCTTCTTGGGCACCCTTAGTGCTATGCAAATAATGTTGATCTATGGTTCAACAAGGGATATATAAGTTTTTAGAACAAGGAGGGAAGAGTTATTATCCCTTTAATAGATGGGAACTTTTCACCTTATGTTGAGCCTTTTAGTGAAGAAGATTTGAACAGGATTTATGTACATGTGATTTGGGACCCAAAAGTACTCGAGCCATCTAAGGAAGGAATCCTCTAGTGTGAATATGCACAATCTATTAGTGATACCACAAGTATTCTTGTGATAATTGGGCTCATGAAACTTATGATATGGTTGGGCACAAAGTAAGGAGCACATTTGTGTGGAGAATAAAACCTCACTATATAAGGAGGATAGGTAACAACTTTGTACCTCAATACACATGAGAAGGAGAACCTATGGTATTATTGCATGCCATGGAGTAATAGTGGACATACTAGTTTAAAATAAGAAATATGTTAGCATATTCCCTACTTGGGACAACAACGTGCTAGTGGGTGGTTCACAAGGATAATCTTGTAGAATAGAATGAAGTCAGGATTTCTTTAACAACTCAATTTTCTAGGAGCAATACACCTACTCAAATATATACACATCATGGTAATCAACCTATTCAGCACCACATTCAATAGTGTGAGAGGATCTAGACAGAGTGGCGGAAAGTTTTACCACCTTTGTTATGGGTGTACAAACTTTATTCCACTTTACAAGGCTGTGCACACGCTTGGTAGGTATATAAAGAGCTACATAGAGAGACTAGAAATTAGTAGGATTTGATTGTAGGAATGGTCCAAACATTTGAATACTTCTATACTAAACCTCCAGTAGAAGAGGAATTTATGTTTATAAAGTGCTTAACTATGGGAGACAGTACAAAGATGGAAGAACTCATTCAGGATTTATTTGGTGAGACAGAATCAAGAGCGCATTTTGATAAAGAAGAAGAGACCGATTCTACGCTATTAAGTGTGCTTGCTTTGAGAAAGAAAAAGGAAAGATGATTTATATAGTGGATGATAAGGAAGCAGAAGATATGGATATAGATCATTCAGTGGGTACGTGCACGAGGTATTAGACAGTGTAGATAAACACGTGCACTCCTATCATGAACCTATGAAGACCAAAAAGTGAATATTGGTATGGATGTGGAACCTACGGATGCAATAATCGGGGATTATTGGTTTGACTCTAAAGTGGAAAAAATCATTGAGTTGCTACCTGATTTTCAGGACTAATTTCCTAGGGGCTGCCATGAATTAAAAGGAGTGCATGAATCATTAGGAGAGATGAAGATTAATCTTAAGGAAGATGCACTCCTGATAAGGAAAATACCCTACAGAATGAACCCTAACCTGCACATAAAATTTAAAGAAGAAATTGAAAAGATGTGGAAATCTGGCATCATCAAGCCCCTAAAAGAATTAGAGTGGGTTAGCCCCAGGGTTATCAGTATAAAGAAATATGGTCGGATTAGGATTTGTGTGGATTATAGGGAACTAAATGCTACATGTGTGATTGATCCATTTCCTACACCTTTCACAGAGGAGATATTAAATGGCGTTGTAGGGCACGAAATATATTCTTTTATAGATGGGTTCTCTGGGTATCATCAGGTCACGATTGCACACGAGGATCAAGAGAAAACAACTTTCACCATTAAATGGGGAATTTTTGCATATACTATGATGCCGTTTGGTCTGAAAAATGTGCCTGCTATATTTTTGTGCATAGTTGTTCAAGAATTCCAAGATTTATTCACAACTTCTTACAGGTTTACTTAAATGATTGGATAGTGTATGGATTTGTTAAGGATCATTATGACAATTTATGATTAATGTTTGAAAGATCTAGAGAATTAAGAATCTCTTTAAACATAAAGAAGTGTGTGTTTGCTACACATTTTGGCACTTTGTTAGGGCACGTCATCTGTAAGGAAGGTTACTTAGTGGATCCAAATAAGGTTGCAATTATTGTAGGCGTAGAAGAGCTTACCTATCAGAGTGAGGTGCGTAGATTCTTGGGTCACAATGGGTATTATAGAAAATTTATCAAAGGATATGATAAGATTTCCACATCCTTGGAATAGTTACTAAAGGGAAAAGGGGAATTCTATTAGGGAGAACTACAATAGTGCACATTTGAGGCATTAAAGGAAAGACTTGCTACAATGCCTATTCTACATTTTACCCAATGGAACCAACTATTTCATGTACATGTGGATGCCTTTGGCACGGCCATTTATGTGGTGTTAGCTCAGTCTAGAGAAGGTATTATAGATCATCCTTTTTGTTTTCCTAGTAGAAAGTTGACTCCTGCAGAGCATTATTATAAAACTATTGAGCGCGAAGACTTGTCAATGATCTACGCACTATATAAATTCAAACAATACTTACTAGAAACACCATTTGTATTTTATACCGATCACATGCCATTGAAATAATTAGTAAAAAATCCCATTTTACAGGGGCACATATGTTGATGGGTGCTCTTATTCCAAGAATTATATTTCACAGTTATGGTAAAACCAAGAAAAATTAATCCTAGCCCAGACCATTTATCAAGAATTCAATTAGGGCAGGACACACAAACAATTGAAGATACAATGTCTGATGCAAATTTGTATAGGTTACAATGCATTCCTTCAAAATTGAAGGATATTGTTGTCTTTTCACGTATAGGTATGATGCCAGAAGGAATGAAATCCTTAGAGAATAACTAACTTGAGATTCACGCGGCACCTTTTTTTTTTAATCAGTGGTTACCTATACAAGTTAGGCTGAGATGAAGTATTACATCAATGTGTACTAGAGAATGAACACATGGATATTATGGAAGAGGCTCATGGTGGTATTGCAGGTGGGAAATATGCAAGAGATTCCACTACGTGCAAGATTCTACTCGCTAGATTATGGTGGGAGACCCTTTATAAAGATTTTAAAGCATATTGTAAGGCATGCAATCACTTTCAATGCCTTGGTAAACCTGGGAAAAGAGATGAAATGCCTGTAAGACCTATTCCTAGTGCAGAGTAGTTTGAGAAATGGGCTATAGAATTTGTGGGTCCTATTTTTCCAGCCACACATAGAACTAGATCGCGTTATATCATCACTTGCACAGATTATATTATAACGTGGGAAGAAGCAAATCTTACCAAGGATTGTACAACAGCTACATCAACTAGATTCTTATGGGAAAATGTTCTTAAAAGGTATGGATTCCCACTGAGCTTAATAAGTGATATGGGTATACATTTTTTAAATGATACAATTAGGAAACTATTGAATGAATTTATGATTGTGCACCATAAGAATAGAACCTATCATCCTCAGGAAAATGGGACTTCTGAGGTGTTCAACAAGATTTTGAGCCAAACATTGACAAAAATTTGTGATGTTGGAAGGAAATATTGGGATGATAAATTTTCTGCTATGCTTTGGGTGTATATAACAACAAACAAAAGGTTGAACAAGGGCACACCATTTTATTTGGTGTTTGGCACAAAATCAGTTCTTCCTATAGAATTCATGTTACCTTATTTCCATATTGCATGTGCTGGATGTCTAGAAAATGAACAAGCATTAGAAGAAAGAATTGATAAATTGATACAATTGGATGAGAGGCACGTCATAACACGTTGGATTCAAAAGCTGGAAGAGGATAGGAAGAAGGCATGGAATGACATGCACATCAGGGATAAAAAGCTTGAGATTGGACAAATGGTGCTTCTTTACGATTATAAGTTTCTAAGAAATCTAGGAAAGCTTAAGGTGCATTGGTTAGGACTATATGTTATCACTCATATACTTGAATAAAGCACTTGCAAGTTAGAAATGCTTGATCGAATATGATTACTTGGTTACTTCATCGGGAGTAGGTTGAAGCCCTACTATAAATAAGTCTTCTTGGTGTTTGTATTAAGGTAATGTTTCCATTTAGAATAGGTTTTCATTTCTGTATTTTCTTAACGTATTTCCTTCTTCGTCACTATGCTTTGTCAATTTACTTTGGTGTTTTGTGTAATAATCATGTTTTCACGTTGGAAGGTAATTACCATCTGAAGTATTTTATGTGTAGAGGAATGCACATACCATTCATTTGGGGTGGTTATTCACATTCACAATTGGGTGCACTTGAGAATAAAACTATTATAGGTGTTAGTTAAGTGTGGAAAGGAGTTGTTAGAAAGGAGATTTCTCTAAAAATATGACCATTAATGAAGATAAATGAGGGAACAATATAACATGAGGTAAGTAGAAACAATGGAGACTACTAGGGGAAGGCACAATGGTGAGGTACTCAGGTGCATGGAAGTGCACTCAAGAGAATTATGTAGCTAGAAGGTAGGAAGGTGTGCTAGAAGGTTATAGCAGGGGCACGAAGATGTACCATGCAGAGATTGTGAAAATGATTAGTTAATGAGAGGATTGTTTGTAGGTGGAGTAATAAATGCACTAAATTTTTCAAAATCTATATAAGGACATGATACAAGTTCATTTTTACCCTTGCGATCACAAGTATTTAAGTGAGCTAAGTGCGACCGAGCCGAGTGAATCATGTTGAGGTGTGAAGTGTTGTGAAACTAGACATGTAGATCAAATTATTCTGTGGAAGAGGCTTACATCCCCATTGGTCAAGGGTTTGAGTGAAGCAGAGGTGTAGAGAAGCAGCTAGGGAATGCATTTTTAAGCTAGGGCATGTAGATTCGAGCTAGAGTTTGAGTTTACTCATTACAAAAAATGAAATGTAGGACTTTTATGATTGCACCGAAGAAATCACCTGCAACAGACACGAAAGGAAAGCAGATAGTAGAAGTTAAATTTGAAATTTATCTTAAAAGTAATTTTTCAAAGATGCAGTACCTGGAAGGAGTAATAGTCATACAGGAGTGGGATTCCCACATCCACAGATGCACAATAAGTGACTACAACCACCGTACCACTAAAAAAAAAGGAGAGTTATACGCTTTGTTGAATAAGAGGACCAAAAAGCACACAGTAGAGGATATGCCAATGTATGACGACGTTGGTGAAAAATTACTAAAGTAGGTAGGAGTTTTCCAATTGTATGAGCTCACGTATTTTGGAAAAAATGAACCCTTATACCAATGGATGATGAACCGAGTCCATGAGGATTTCTTTTATTTCTCCAGATGAAGGGTTACGATCACAATGACCTTGGTTTCGACACTAACATGATGGAAGGGCACAGGGGTAAACCTTGTTAGTGATCTGACTGATAAAATAGTGGTCATAGAAACAAGAAAGGATTTGGGGTATATCAAGGGTCCATGTGGAATGGACATTGATAAACTGAAGCCGTGCATCTACTAACTAAGTTGAATGACCAAGAGAGATGGTCCTAGGTAAACACTATGTGGCTTCATATTGCAAAGAAAATTTCTTAGGGAGTAGTATACAACTTAGTAGGCTATATTGTAGACACCATTATTGAGGAAGCGCACACAGGAGAAAAGATAAGTTTTGGCACTATCCTACTTTCTCTTGTGTTTTTAGAAATTGGAGTGCCCGATGGGCCAAATAACAAGATCTAGGAGTACCCCTTGGAAAATATGTCCCTCGCGGAAAGGTTTGAAAAATATTTATGTGAGGGATCAATGAGTGGGCCGTTTAAATAGAGGGTAGAAATGTGGTATGACCAACTCCGTGGAGTGTTTGAGGAGTGGTGCATTCCTAAGAAGCTACCTTTGGTAATAGGCAATGCAGTATAGTTCACGATGTACCAACACTTCTGCATCACATAGTTTTCCATGAAGGATGGGACATGGAGCCCATGGTACAAACTTCCCTATGCCTTCATAACACACTACTTCCAAGGCTCAGTTCACATATTTACTAATGCATGTTGTTTGAACTTCAACACAGACAAGGTAGACTGTGACTACCACGTCCTCAAGAAGACATATGTGTATCTAGGATGAATTTCCTACATTGAGAGGCTCATTTCAGATGTCATAAGTATGAAGCCGGTAAGCTTGGCTATTTGGGACAGTGGAGTCATGATCATATACCTTCATCTTAAGCCTAAGCTACAGAATAAAAAGTATGTGGAGAATGATTTCATACTCCCAAGGCCACCTAAGGGAAAACATACTATAAAGAACATGATAGCTCCAAATCCTACAACGATTATAGAGGAAGATGAGGAGGAGGAAGAACATGAAGATTGTGGAGGATTGGATCATAGAGGCCAGAGGAAGCCCACAGATAGATTGGAGACTGAGCACACGGATACTCCACCTTATGCATAAGAAAGAGATGAGGAATTGGACATGGAAGCAGTCCATGAAGAGTGCTACTCTAAGAGGGTATTCAAAAGAACAAGGACCCAAGGTGTGGGAACTCCACATCTTATAATAATATCCCCTTAAAAAGAGGCAACTGAGAAGAAGAGGAGAAATTTAAATTTGAATGAAGAGGAAGAGAAGTTTGTAGAGAGCGCGCCTGGGACCCCAATGAAACCAAAAGATATAGAGGATCCTAGAGATGATGACATGAATGATGAAGAGGAAGGTGTGAAGGAGGTAGGATAATTAGAGCATGAGCAACCTCATGCACATGACACTACTCAAGACATCGAAATGGCCAACTCCAAGCCTTAGCGATCAGGTTCATAAGGGGCCAAGAACAAGGAGAAAAAATGGAGAATACATTGTACTGAGTATGGGATATGCTGAGGATATAAGAAAAATCATCCACGCCCATTTTCAAATCACAATGGACCTGAAGGAGTTATATGGGTGGGATTTGATGGACCCAGACATGGCCATTATGCGCATAAGGAAACAACTTTCATTGTCCATGCAGAATCACATAGATGAGCCAGATTTTGATGTATGTGAGGAGTCTTGTGTGTCAAGAAGAGTGAAGAAGGCACCTCAAAGTAGGCATAAGACTATAAATCCCACTCTCATGTCTAATGAGAAGGTGAGAAATTAATTAGTTAAGGTATCTATAGAGGTGGCACAGAGGAATATCGATAAGACTGCCACTATTAGAGCGCTACTTAAGGATAACAAGGAAAAAAATGTAGAAATAGTGCATCTCAAAGGAGAGAAGGTTCTAGAGAAGAAAAATAACGAGGCCTTCATCAGCATGGTAGAAGTGATTGGTGATTATGTCTTGAAAGAAAGACCACATCTCAAATCTAAGGTACTTGATAAGTTTCCTTTAGGTATGCATTATGTGTGCACATTAGCTGATTTGGTGCTTGAAGATGGACATACTCAAATACCAACACCAAAGGATCCTAAACAAGAAGTAGAGAGATCAAGGGCCTCTGTGGTTAGGAATATTTCATCTTACAAGGAATTACTCCATACTTTACATGATGAGTTGAATAAAGAAGATCAAACTTTGAACATATGTGCAGCACCAGAAGTAGTGATCAGTATCAGGATTATAATAGAATATAATGAAGTCCTAAAGGCAATGAAGGATGAGACTTTAGGGCATATAGAAATATTGACATTATTAAAACAAAAGCGTGAAGCCCTTGCAACAGCATGAAAACCTCATAAGGAGAGGCTGGATGAGATTAGAAAGCTCATAGCGTAAAATATGGATCTTCTGGATGGTAGGATGTTTGTTATGGCCAATGTTGTCCAGTAATGTAGAATGAAAAGGAAGAGATAACCTAGGATGAGTTGGAATCCATCTCCACATACATTCTAGAGAAGACAAGAACCGCATTGGATGACTGGAAAACATTGGAGTTTGAGATTAAAAAAAAATATCCAGAGTTAATCCTCCTAGTTGAAGCAGAGGGTGTTGCAGAATAGAAGTCTATTCTTTGTATAATGATTCCTTACATTCTTTCCATTCTTATTCTTTATTCTTTGGGAACATAAAAAAGAATCACCATTTCTGAGGTGGAAATGTAGTTTAGTATGAGGTAATGCTGAGAAAACAATATTGTTCTAAGGACACAAAGAAGATTCATGCATGGGAACAAGGTGCATTTGAAGGCACAGAAGGATAGAAAAGGAAATGTATGTGAAATTTACTCATTTACAGATGTATTTTCTAGATATCACCAGGTAAGAATTGTAAAGTAGGATCAAGAGAAAAAAACCTTCACCACTAAATGGGGAAGTTTTGCATACACAGTGATTCCCTTTAGATTGAAGAATGCACCTGTAATATTTTCATGCATTATGTTTCGAGCATTCCAAGAATTTATTCACAAATTCTTGTAGGTTTACTTGGATGATTAGACAGTATATGGGATTCTCATAGATCATTGTGACAACTTGTGATTAATGTTGGAGAGGTACATATAGTTAAGAATCTATTTAAACATCAAGAATTGTGTATTTTCTACACCTTTTGGAACTTTGCTAGGGTATATCATCTAAAAGGAGGGTTTGTTAATAGATCTAGCCAAGGTTGCAGTTATCTTAGGCCTGGAGGAACCTACTAGTTAGAGTGAGGTGTGTAGATTCTTGGGCCACATAGGGTTTTATAAAAAAATTATCGAAGGATATGCAAAGATTGTTGTGCCCTTGGAGGAATTACTAAAATGAAAAGGTACATTCTATCGGGGAGAACCAAAATAACACGCACTTGAAGTGGTGAAGGAAAATATTACTATGGAACCTATTTTATGCTTTCCCTCATGGAACCAACCTTTTCACATACATGTGGACACCTCTGGCATGGCCATTGGTGTAGTATTAGCTCATCTTGACGAAGGTAATATAGATCATCCTATCTATTTTTCTAGTAGAAATTTGACTCTTACAGAATAGAATTATACAACTATAGATTTTGAGGCCTTTTCAATAATATATGCACTTCATAAGTTTAAACAATGCTTGCTAGCAACACCTTTTTATTTTATAAATATCACATGACATTGAAATACTTGATAAATATGTCCGTTTTACAGGGGCGTATTGGTCGATGGGTTATCGTATTCCAAGAGTTTGACTTTACAGTCATGGTAAAAGTAATTTTGGCCCAGACTAGTTATCACGATTTCAATCATAAGAGGACGCACAGACAATTGAAGATATAATGCTAGATGCACATGTGTACAAGTTAAACCACGCACTTAAGGAATTGGAGGATATTGTTGTCTTTTTACACATAGGTATGGTGCTAGAAGGAATGAAAGCCTTAGAAAAGACAAAACTTACAATTCAGGCCACACCTTTCATATTGATTAGTGGTGACCTATAAAAACTAGGACAAAATGAAGTATTACATTCGTGTGTGCTGGAGTATGAGCGCACGAAAATCATGGAAGAAACGCATGGTGCTATTGCGGGTGGCCACTATGTAGGTGATGCCACTGCGTGCAAGATTTTACTCACTAGTTTATGGTGTGAAACCTTTGAAAAGGATTTTAAGGAGTATTGAAAGGAATTTTATCACTTCCAATGCCTTGGAAAACCTGGGCAAAGAGATGAAATGCCTTTAAGACCTATTACTTGTTAAGAAATAGTTTTTACATTGGGCATATTGTTACAGTGTTATTTTATTGGTATTATATTCTCGTAGGTTTGTTGTACCCATGAATAATATTCTGGGTTAATTTTTATAACACCTCCCTATTTTCTAGGAGGTTGTTGAGCTATGTAAATGGCTATTTATTAGCCATGTATTGATTAGGTGAATATAGAGATATTATTGTGTTTAGTATTTTGTTACTCTATACCAAATTTATTATTTGGTATCAGAGCAGTCTGATCTATGGAATTTGAAGATTAAATTAATATCTTCTATTTTCCCCATATGGTATCTTAAACTTCTTATTCTGTGATTTCAGTTTTAGTGTCTATTTAAGGTGTTTCTTAGAACCCACCACTATATTTTTGTGCTATGTCAAACACATCAATCATCTATTGGTCTATACTCTATTGCATTAGTTGAAATAAGAGGTGTATGTGCGACTGGGTGTTGCATTTTATACATTCATGACATGGGTGGGATTCGATTAAATTCATTTCTAGTTTCATTGTTGGCTGCATTTAACGATTGTAGACTCTATCATGTGTGAGACATGTGCCCATATTTCGTTGTATGCAATAGATGTCATTCTGCTACATTAACATTTTTACAATATAATAGTGCATTCATTTACACTATGAATAATTTACATTCACATAAAGTTTGTCACATATCAATTCCTAACGAAAATTGTTAGAATCATTATTATTCTAAGTTCTATTCAGATTGAGATTGAAATATCAAAAGTTGTGCATTATAAATTTACTCCATCTCACACGTATATAAATCTGCATAGTGGACATCTCTATCCACACGGTTTCACCACTCAAACATTTTCTAATTTCCATCTGAATTTTATGCCTCTTTCATTCATTCCATCGAATCTGGGGAGTCTACAATCTTTTGTGTGATTACAAGGAAGTTCAACCTTGTCATGTAGCAGATAGGAAAGTGATACAACTACCCAGTGAGTGCAAATCTTACAAGCATCTTCTTATCAAGTTTTCCTTATTTTATACCATTCTTTATCAGTGCAGATGTGTCTCTGTTGTTGTGTTCTCTTGGCATCGATCTCTGAGATGACCAGGACATAGGAGAAGAGCTCTTAATGATTTTCAATATTTTTCCCCTTGAAGAAAAACGTGGATCAAAAAGTTATTTGCATTGAGTATACGGAAATAATTGGTTACAGTGAATCAAAGTAGCATTGCAATTTAGCATTTCATGCATTCTCTCTGAATGATAAGCATTGGAATAGGAACAATCATGAAATTCTATATTTTTTCCTATCTTAACACAAGCCTCTAGCTCAGATCTATAAATGACAAGGAAATGTATCTTTGAGTCATGATAAAAATCCACCATAATTGCGGCGAAAATATTTGCTCCATCCATTTCCACCTTCAGCTCTTAGGTTAGTTCTTTTTTTTAAATTTTGTATAGTTTGGTTGAGTCTACTTTTCTTTATTGAAAAGCATAACCATATATTAAAGATGAATTACAATGCCAATCATATAAAATTGGGTGGAAAAGATCACACCCCATAAGCAGGATCAAAGTAGCCATAAAGGCTATGAGTAGCAAAGTGTCATGTCAACAAAAGCATTTTCAATCAAAAAAGATTAAAATAGAAAATCAGAGAACTAGAGAAACTCCAAACATGGAGCTAGGCAGTAGCAGCAAACATGGAGGGTGGCGGTGGCAGAGGGCTCTTTGGACAGTCACCCTAAGCACCAAGAGTAATACCGGGGGGCATCATTAGGCTGCTCCCAACCATTAGTCTATTGCTGCTCCTCCTTGTTTCCCCACTGGGAGGGAGAGATAGCTAAAGATAGCCATGGGAACTTTGACTGGTCAGGCGCCTACCTCCCAGAGCCCAGCCAACCAAAAACCCCAGAAGTAGGCAGAGTCCAAGATGGAGGTGGAGAGACCTACCAGTGAGGAGAGGCACTACATCACCAATGAGCCAGACCCTAGTTAAAGTTGCGCCGCCCATGGGATGAGCGGTGACCTTATGAGCAGGAGCGGTGCTGAGGGGAATTAGGTAGATAACAACTAACAACACTATTATGTTTGTGGAGCCTATTTTCATGTTAGAGTGTGGTACACCTTCTATGTGTTACACTCGGGTATTTTTATGGTGGTCCCGCTCGCCAGTGAGCAGGTAAGGGGGTTTGGGGCCGAAGCCCCCAAAGCAAATTTTCATGGGTGGTTTATTAACCCATGGGTAATGGGTAGCCGTTGTGGGCTGTTTTTGGGCCCATGGTTTTTTTGGTACCCATTGTTTTGTAAAACCGCCTCTTTGGCTACCCATAGGTTTATGGGATGGTTTTGTTTTCGCCCATTGTTTAATACCCATGGTTTTGTAAAACTGCTTAAGAATTTTTCTATTTATATGGTCTTATGCATATGATAGAAAGACAAAAAAATGTATTGTAGATGTGTTTTGAATTCAGGTGTGAATTCTGTAGAGTTTGTTGAGCATAGCTCCAAATGGATCTGGGTATTGTATTGAGAGAGCAGTGGCTTGTAATAAAATCTAAGCAAGTGATTCTTGGTGGACGTAGCCCAAATTGGTTGAACCACATTAAATACTGTCTCTTTGTGTTGTGTTATTTTATTCTGTAATTTTATTTGAGATCTTTAATAATTTCTACATATTAGTTTCTATTTTTACGATTCTGTGAGGGATTATTCCACATATTTTATCCCTTATTTCCTAACAAACACAAGGGGCACTCCCCCAATGGTCCAGAAGAGTTTGCAAGTGATCAAATTATATGCGGACTTTCTCCACCTGAACCTGGATTTGAAGAGAAACATTAGAGATGAAAACAAGCTTGTTAGAAATAGAAAAAGTTCTATCCACTATATTTTTATTAAAAATAGTAGCATTTCTAGATTTCCAAATGTGATATAAAATAGCCGCTTTAAAAGAATGCCAAATGTTGTAAAATTTTGTAGGAATAAAGGTCAGATCCCCAAGAAGAACCATTTTCCACGTGAAGAAGGTGGGCAAAAAAGGTTGGAAAAGGGTATGAATCTAGCGCTAGGCAGACTGAGCATGAGGGCAGAACCAAAAGTCTACCTTTTTAGAAGTGTGTATGTGTCAAAAATTTGAGTATCTCTATTTTTTATAACTCGTATGTTTAATGTTGCTCTGGGTCAAAAGAAATATTTAGTATTTTATTTCTTATATGTTAAAGTCATAATCTTCGTTAAAAGTCATCATACTTAAATTGATAAAATTTTCATTTTCGTATCCATCAAAGTGTTAAAGTTTGAATCGTCAATTTTTTATTGTCATTTTAATGTCAAAAATAGTCTTTTAATGTTTATAGATCATTAGTATTGTCAATCAAAAGAGTCAATTATTATCATGGTATTTTCATTTTTTGTTGTCAAATAGTCTTTGTGATTTGTCATTAAAAAGTATCAAAATTGAGTCATGTTAAAAGTATGAAAATAATAAAAAAAATTCCTCACAGACGCATTTTCGGTGTTACCTGATGTCCAAAAAAAAAATCACATTGCGAGAGGGAAGAAAATAATAATCACAATGTGGAAATAGTTAAGAGACATGATCATATTTGTTGAGTAAGTGTCATCATTTACTAGAGGCTGGAGGAAACAGAGGAAGGAGGTTAGAAAATGACCTCTCGTCAGTCATCAATGATGAGGCCACACTTTTGGTATGATGACATTTTTGATTTTCAATGTGGCGTGAGAATAAGAACAAATGATGTAAATTCCTGTTCACTTGTGTGTATTTCTCGGTGATCCCCTTTTATAGAATCATTGTATAATATTGATCAAAATGTATTTTAGTAATCATGATGTGAAGGTTTTTGGTAAACCAGGAAAACCAATTTTGTAAGGTTTTTGGTAAACCTATAAAACCAAATTTGTAAGGTTTTTGGTGAACCTGTAAAACTAATTGTGAAAGGTTGTTGGTACACCTACAAAACCAATTGGGTAAGGTTGTTGTTAGAAGCCGAAGAAAGCCATAAATGGAAGAAATGTGTGTTGGCACATGTGTGATTTTTGTGCAAGCTCGATGCTACATAGTTAAGGAGTTGGTCATGAGCACACAGAGGTGGCACACTACAATCAAAGAATGAGATATGTTTTATCATGTAAACACTAAGGGGGGAATGTTAAGAAATAGTTTTTACATTGGGCATATTGTTATAGTGTTATTTTATTAGTATTATATTCTCGTAGGTTTGTTGTACCCGTGAATAATATTCCAGGTTAATTGTTGTAACACCTCCCTATTTTCAAGGAGGTTGTTGAGCTATGTAAATGGCTATATATTAGCCATGTATTGATCATGTAAATATAGAGATATTATTTTGTTCAGTATTTTTTTTAATTTGTACCAAATTTATTATTACTAGTGTAGAACCATTTGAAAAATGGGCGATAGACTTTGTGGGTCCTATTTCCCCAGCCATGCGTAGAAACGGATCATGCTACATCATCACTTGTACAAATTATCTTACAAGGTGGGTAGAAGCAACACCTAAAAAGGATTGTATAGTAGCTACCGTAACACAATTCTTATGGGAGAATGTTCTTACTAGGTATGGATGTCCGTTGAGTTTGACAAGTGATAGGGGCACACATTTCTTGAATGAGACAATCAAAATATTATTGGATGAATTTATGGTTGTGCACCACAAGAACACACCTTATCACCCTCAAGAAAATGGAACTTTTGAGGCCTTCAACAAGATATTAAGCTAGACCTTGAAAAAAAATTATGATGATAAAGTTTTTGCTGTACTTTGGGAATATAGAACAACCTACAAAATGTTGAATAAGGCGATACCCTTTCAATTGGTGTTTGGTGTAGAAGTATTTCTTCCCATAGAATTTATGTTACCATCTTTGCATATTGCACATACTAGAGGTCTAGATGATGAGAAAGCATTAGAAGAAAGAATTGACAAAGTAATACATCTAGTTGAGAGGTGCACCATAACACGTTGGAGTCAGAAGCATGAAAAGGCCAAACAAAAGGCATGGTATGAAAGACATATCAAGGAAAATAAGTTTGAGATTGGGAAGATGGTACTTCTTTATGATTCAAAGTTTTTAACCACCTAGGAAATCTTAAGGTGCATTGGTTGGGATTGTATATTATCACTCGCATACTTGAATCAAGTGCTTTCTAGTTAGAGGTGCTTGATGGAACACTGTTACCTGGTTACTTCAACGGGAGCAGGTTGAAGACCAACTATAAATAAGCATTCTTAGTGTTTTAATAAGAAAATATTTCCATTTAGTATAGATTTCCCTTACTGTATTTCCTTTAAAATGTTTCCTTCTTCGTCGTTATGCTTTTTCAATTTGGTTTAGTGTTTTGTGTAATAAGCGCATTTGCGTGCTAGAAGCTGATTCCAATATAAAGTGTTTTTATGTGTAGAAGACTACACATACCCTTGGTATGGGGTGGTTTTCATTCAAACATAGGTACACATAAGAAAATACTATTATAGGTGATTTATCTTGTTAACAAGTGTAGATACTATGAAAAGGTGTTGCTAAAAAGAAAAATTCTCCTAAGGAAGACCATAGTTGGAAACAAATGAATGAACAATATAACGTGAGGTAAGTTGTGGTTGTAAAAATTACTAGAGGAAGGAACAATGGTGAGGTACGTATTTGCATGGAAACACATGGAAGGATTTCTGTAGCCAGAAGGTAGGAAGGCGCGCTAGAAGGTTATAGTTTTCCGTGTAGGTGTATCATGTAAAAATTTGGAAAATGGTCAATTAATGAGAGGATCAGTGGTAGGCAAAGGAAAAATAAATGTGTTAGATTTTCACAACTCTATAGAAAGACATGATGTAGGTTCATTTCTATCTTTGCAATCATAAGTATTCGAGTGAGCTAGTTGCGACCAAATCAAGTGAAACACGTTAAGGTGTAGAGAGCTATGAAACTAGGCAATGAGAGAAGATTTTTGCACAGAATTGTCTTACGTCCTTATTTGAGAGAATAAGTAGTGTTGAGAAGCAGCTAGGGCATGTGATTTTGAGCTATGGCATGGGAGATTTCTTGATAGAGGAAAAATGCACAAATTTTATCATGGCACCAAGGAAAGTACTTGGAGTAGGAACAAAGGGGAAGAAGAAGGTGGAAACTGAGGTGGAGGATGCTCCTGAGAGTAATTTTAGGAAATGTAGTATCTAGAAGAAGTAATTATCAAATGGGATTGGGATTCCTAATTTTACAGGTGAAAGGTGTGTGACTATAAACATCGCACCACCGATAACAATGAGTAGTTAGGGGGGAGTGTGCTAGGAAGCTAGGTTCAACCTGAATATGAAGAGGAGCCCTAGGATGAAGAGATGAGAGATGATGAGGAAGGGGCGGAAGAAGCAGAGGAAGCTATGAGCGAGCCACCCAGCACACCCATTGCTACTCAGGAAGGAAAAGGGCCAAATCTAAACCTTGGTGCCCAGGTTCCTAAGGGGACAAGGAAAAAAAGAGAGAGGAAACGTTAAGAATATGTTGTCCCTAATATGGGCTATGTTGAGGACATGAGAAAAATCATTTGTGCCCTTTTCTAGAGCACTGTGGGCATAAAAGAGTTATATGGGTGGGAGCTAATGGATCTAGATATGGATATTACACACACAAGGAGGTAATTATCCTAGTCCATTCAGACTCAGATGCTCGAACCTAATTTTGATGTGTGTGAAGAGTCCTATGTCTCATGTAAAGTGAAGAAGGCACCCCATAGTAGGTACATGACAATAAAACCCATTGTAATGTTTGATGAGCAGGTCATGGCGCGGAGGAACATTGATAAGGATGCCACCATTTGAGCATTGCTTGAAGAAAATAAGGATAAAACTATAGAGATAAAGAACTTAAAATAAGAGAAAGAACGAGAATAGGAACATAATGAGGCCTTCGTTAGCATGACTGAGGAACTTGGTGATCACATTCTTAAAACAAGGTCTCATCTATAATCTTAGGTTCCTGAAATTTTTTCTTCTGTTATGGATTTGTGCACTTTGGTCAATTTGTTATTAGATGATGGGAAAATTTAAATGCCCGCACCAAATTATTCTACATAAGAAGTAATAAGAGTAAGGGCCAATATTGTTAGACAAGTTTCAACTTATGAGGCCTTACTCCAAACCTTGAAATATGAGATGAAGAAAGCTGACCAAACTCTCAATATATATGGGGCGCCAGACACCATAATAAGGATTAGAACTATGGTAGAGGAAAATGAAGTTATGATGGTAATAAAATTTTAAACATTTGGGCATGCAGAATTATTAGCACTGGTAAAACAAAAGTACAAGGCCCTCACAATAGCCCACGATCCGCACAAGGATAGAATTGTTGAGATTGGGAAGCTCATAGTGTAGAAGATGGATCTCATGGAAGGAATGTTTTCAGGTATGGCCAATGTTGTCTGAGTGCTACAGAATGAGAAAGAGAAGATCACTCAAGATGAATTTGATGTAATAGCCACAGATATTCTAGAGAAAACAAGGAATGTGCTAAGGGACTGGTAGACATTGGAGGCTGAAATCAAAAATGAATATCCATAGTTAATCCTTCCAGTTGAAGAAGAGGGTTCTATAGAGTATAAATTCAATCTTCTGTACAATCTTTTATTCATTATTTCATTATTTATTCTTTATTATTGGAAACATAAGAGAGAATTCCCATCACTGGGAAGACAATGTACTTTAGTGTGGGGTAATGTTGAGCAAATAGAATGTTGTTCTAAGAAGAAGACACACAAAGGATGCACGTGCAGGAGCAAGGTGTATTTGAAGGCGTGAGAAGACAGGAAATGAAACATGCGTAGAACACTTTGTCTCAAGACTTAGCCATTTTTGTGGATAAGGGCTATTTTTGGAGATAACGTGTGAAGCACACATAGAGATGAATAATTGCACTCCATGCAATGTTATTTTGGTAACAAGTGACAGATAAGTGCCACGCATAGTTTAAGCTAATAATATGATTTCTACTCGGAGTTAACTATAGGAAATCTATTATTACAACACTTGCATGTTGTGCAAACTATTATAAAGGTGCATGGCTATTATCAACATGTGACCTTTTTTAAGAAGTGCATGGGTGGTGAAGGGAAATTCCCCACCCCTATAAATATGTATTGACTTGTGTAGTTTAGTAGGTGGTGAATTAATGTAGAGTTGTGATGCTGGTTTTGATGCGCACATGACTCATGGAGATACTGATATAGTGTAAGAGGCTTATATGTTTTATAGTATTAATTCAATGGAGGATATTGATTAGATAATGGTATTAGACATAACTGAAGTTGGTTCCTTTATGGTTAATCTTATCATAGTTATTGTTTAGTTCATTTATTATTATTCTTTAGGATATAAATATAGATTATGCACTATGGTATGCTTATGTCTAGTTATGAATATGAATATGTTTAAATGTCATCATGCTAGCCTCATGTATAATCAACTCTAAAGAGGGACTTAATACCTTTGCATAGGTGAGCACTCATCTTTAGTTGAGTGATTTGCTAGTGTGCCTAGGTTATTTATAATAAATTCTAAGATGCATTAGATAGGCCTCTAGAGAAGGATGACTTCCTGAACCTATTCTACTACAAAACTACTCTTAAAGTTGGAAATGAATATATCTAATCCTAAACTAACAAACCAAGAAACTAGGGAGAAAGGATGATGCATGAGATTAAAAATCCTGACCTAAGGGAAGTGATGACACCAAAATAGGGTTAGAGATTTTCCCATGAGTGAAAATGAATGGAAAATGGAGGAAGGAAGGGAAGACAGGATAGCCAAAATCCAAAACAACATTCAAGTGACCATTTCCATGGATCATAATAGACTTGACCTCTGCAAGAAGAATAAAACGTGCATAATACACCCACAATTGTAATAAAAGGTGAGAAGTGTCATATAACTCAGACTAGGGAAGCTATGAGCCACAAAATATGATTTTTATTGCCTGAGGGATGCATAATTCATTACAATGCAAGAAATAAGGAAAGAATCTCCTTACAAAACATCAAATTCTAAGGCCTACAAATCACAAAAGATTTGAAACCATTTTGACAAAGCCCCTTTACTTTTTCCAAAAAATCTCCCTTTGTAAAGTCCCTAACACTTCAATTTATATCTTGTCAGATCAAAGAGAGAGAGAGAGAGAAAGAGGCCGCAAATAGTTTGTAATGGCTTGAACTACCCAAAACTAGAAAAGGACCAATTTTTAGAGGAGTGGGTAGTTAACATTCTCCAAAGCACGTTATCATATATTTGAAATGAGAATGTGGCACCCATGCTTAATTAATTATGGAAGTTGAACTTCTTGCAATTACTAATTAATATCTCATATTGTTAATTCTTCCTTTTTTCAAAAAAAGTTTCCCAAAATCATATTTTGATGATGGAAAATTACAAGTCTTGAGGAGATATTTCCAATAAGACCAATTTTCCAAGATTTGGAGCTATGTAGCAGAAGATATGTCCATTTGAAGTTTTGGTCTGTCGAGAAGCATAAGAATGGGCCACTTACAGCCCAAGATTGGTTCGATAATTGGCCTATGCTCACGTTTTCACATATTTTTTATTTGCTAAGTGTAAAATTCACATTGGTTTGTGATATCATGATTTTACTTCCTTGCTCACCAACTTTCCTTTCTTCTTTCCCTTGGCTTTTGCTTTGGCTTTAAAAAAAGGGTCTACCTTTACAAAATATGAGCCAATAATACTTTGCCACTTTCCTTCTCACTGACATACTATCTTTAGCTCCCTTTTTGCCTCTTTAGAAATGTGATCCAATGAGAAGGCTCCACATTTCTTCGCCATTGTCAAATAATGTGGCACATAGACCAATGAAGGGGCTCCATGCTTCTTCATATTTTAGACCCTTGTTAGTCCCTTAGGAATGCAAGCCAATGAGAAACAACCACACTTTGATGCATTGTCAGACTTTGAATAGTCCTTTTGATAGTTACAAAGTGTGAAAAAATAAGAAATCTCCATACACTTCGTGTTGTTAATCTTTTCTTTGATCTCCACTGACAACTATGAAATGTGAGCCAATGATATGGCTCCACATTTCTCCCGTGTCAGGAATTTATTTCTTGTGCTTTCTTCTAATTAGATTGGCCTTCACATTTTTCAATCTTTAAAAAGTGAGTAAATGCAGTGGTTTCATGTGGCTATTCACATCGTAGTTTCTAATTCTGGGGGACTTCGAAACTTTTTGGCTTTTTTAATTGTGCCACGTAACCCCTTTGACCTTTTCTGACCTTTCAAGTCTGGCTAAGGATGAACTAAGATAAACTCTAGGGCTTGGAGTCCGGATGAGCCAATCACCTTAGAAATTTCCAGAATGGATCCACGTGTCATGCCTCTGGTCATTGATATTTTGCCACATGTCTTCCTTTCATTGGCTATGGGTTTGCTCCATTTTCTTTATGTCATGGATTTTTTGCTTCCCATGCGTTTAATTTAAACCCCGCATAAGTTTTGGACCAATGCCCCTTTGTCTCGCAACTTTGAAATATATAAAACCCAAAAAGGAAATAAGTCTTAGTGTTCGACGTGTTTTCAAATGCCAACGGCCAGAGTATTTAGGAAAGGGATTTTAACAGCTGTTTGAACATCTCAGACCCGTAAAAATGGCTAAGTCCATTTTAATTGTCCAATTTTGCACTATGTAAAATTGGATAACAGTTTAATCTTCCTACTAGATTAAATGACCAGTAGCCTGAAGCATCTATTAGGCATAGAGTCAAGCCAAAAATTCTTGAAAAGATGATTTTTCTTCAAAATTCCTACCCCTGAGCCGTTTTGAAGCACGAATGGACTTAGAATGAAGTACAAATTCCTATTCATGTCAATGGAGCTCTAAATGAAGATTTTAACTTCTTTTATCCATCTAATTCCGCCATGAATATTGCTCTACCTGATAAAAATCTTCCTGGAGCTCGAATTGACCATCTCATAGTAAGAATTTTTTTGAATTTGGTTTTTATGAGAGTGGAATATTTTTTTGAATATGAAAATTAATCTTTTTTCCTCAACAAATGATATGATGAGACAAATAATGAGCATATGAAATTGTCCCAAATCTAATGTTTGCCAAGTTTTGAAGAAATTGAAGAACTTGGTCTTTAATAAGAATGGAAAAATGTCTAAAATCATACCAAAACATTGATTTCTTGGCAAGTATGAAACATTACAGAGTTTTGAATTTCATGTTGGTTTGGAAATGAAATGCATATAATTGGCACTATCCCAAACCCAGAATTCATCCAAAGAAGAGGAACAATGGGCTCTTAACTATAAGAGATATTTTGAGACTAATCATGCTCTTGAAAGCTGCCCCAAAATATGATTTGGCCAAGAATGTATGCCCAAACTAAACTGAACTGTGCAAACAACAAAAAATAACTCAAAAACTAGGTACAAAATATGGAAAATCATACATGTTCCAAATGGAAACATGTAGAGTGTGCACAAGCACTTCTTTTACCTAAAGAAAACCTACCTACTCTATTCTAACCAAGGAAATAAGAAGCTAAACAATCTTGAAACAAACAAAGAGAAATATCTTCCCTTTCTTACAATTTTGGACCATGTATTTGATTTTTGAATGGACATGGCCTTTAACAAGAGTGAAAAAATAACTTGAAGTTGGTTTTTCACCCTTTCCATCAAGGTATCAAATGGAAATAGAACAAATACCTCCTTTAATTACTCTTCCTTTCGAATTGAGAGTCATTGAAACTAATCCTTTGGACGTTGTAGCTTTTCCTCATGTTCTAAAGTGAACATGATTGGTGGAAACTCTCCTTTTGGCTCTAAAATAGTCAAATACATGATAGGAAAAGGATTGATCCTTTTGGTTTTCCCATCTTCTTTACTATTATCTCCAAGAATGGAGCTGGTAGAGACACTTTCCTCTTTATGGTGGATTTATGCAAGATTTTCTGGAATTGATATTTATTCTTCTATAAACAAATTTTTTTCTACCTTTGTGATGCAACCTAGAATTCACCAATAGAAGCCTAGGCATGTTGGCACATCACTCAGCCTAGACTAAGTGCTCACTCGAAGCGCGCAAAGGTACCGGGTGCCTATTTAGGGTTGCCACTGCAGGATGTTTAGCATGATGAAGACTTAAATAATTCAGATCTATGGCTAATATATCCTTCTACAGTGCATATTCAGATCTAGATCTAGAACATAATAGACTTAACGGATAAAAATAATGGAATCAAGCATGCAATACTGAATTATAACCATGATAACACCTTATTTCAGTCCATAATCTCCATTATATTAATTGCAGTAAATACACTGAAGCTTCCTTACAATAACAGTAGTATACGCTCATACGCGTAATAGATCTACCAACATAATCTCACTATAACCTAGTTCTCACACCTATATCTATGATCTCTCTACTACACAGTTTAATACATATTTATAAGGGTGGGAATTTTCCCTTCACCACTTATCTAAATCAAAAATAGGTCGCATGCTATTACTAGCCATGCACCGTTACAAAAATAGCCACACATGTAAGTGCGCTAACAATAGTCTACTTTTAATTAATTTAAAATAGTAGATCTATTCATGTCCTGTATCCATGTAAAGTGCTTCATAGCCGATCATCCAAAAATAGTCAATACGTGTCGCACAAGTCTTTGACTGGTTTGTGTGCTCCATACACTATCTCCAAAAATAGATCCTCACCTTAAAAATGGCTAATTCCTAAACCTATTTCTATTCTTCACGCGTGATCCTTTCCGATACTTCTTCACCTTTTCATGCACTCTACTTTCCCACATGAACCTTCTATATTTTCTTTGCTAGGTTCCAAATTTTAACAAGTCAACATTACCCCACACTAGTTTGTGAAAACACAACACAACAGTTTATACAATGAATACTGATATATTTCTTCTATTATTCATATGAGAACTCTTACAGATATATATAGGAATAAGTCATTCCTATAAAATAGGAATCTGATATAACAACACTCCTTAATTCTCTCACCAAACTCCTATTCACATGAGTTGTTTATTAACAACTTCACATATAAACAAATATTAGTTATAACAAAACATATAATAAATAATATGAGTTATTAACCAACTCATATTATATTACAATTAATAACCATGATTAATAATGTAAACAATATTAATCCTAACATTCACCCCCTTAGTGTGAACATTATTAATCACTAATCTTCACCCCCTTAATGTGAACACAGCGAAGAACCATATTCGAAGAAATTGAACCACCTTCTGAAAGCACTTCTTAGACTAGGTACAGACTCCATAGATTATCTCTTTACCCTCGTAAAGGCGTAGTGTCAAGCCAAATTATGCAGGAATGCTCCCTTCCTCCCTGGGTGCCCGAATTCTGAATCTCCAAGATCCACAAGCTTCACACTAGCTGGATAACCATCCCTTGAATCTACCTCGAAATCTTCTCCTGCTCCCAAAAGTGAGTATTCTGACAACATGACTCCAAAATTTTTTGAAAAGGGTTTATTCAGAAAACCATCACTCTGCAAAACAAGAACACTAAAAATGAAAAACCACACTGCACACATGTCACCAGATCAGTATGCGGCCCCATCATTAGCGACTGAAGAGAGGACGCTGCTTGTCCTCCATCCTCCAGTTATCTAAACTCAAAATAAGTAATCTTCAGAATTATAATCAGGTTCATCAGTCACTCGTTCATCTTCTGATTCAGAAGATTCTTCTACAACTATATTTGCTTCATGTGGCTTCAATTTTCCACTGAGAAGATCTTTGGCTCGAGTCGTGCAAAATTTAGACATATGTCCTTTTTTCTTGCAATAAAAGCATTCTAAGTCCTCTTTTTTAAAGAACTTTTTGTATTTATTTTTCACATACATTGTCGTTTCTTCTTCTATATCTTCTTTAGTCCTTTTTTCTTCAGACAAAAGAGTTGATATCATATCTTCCAATGAGTTGGAAGGCATCTGACCAAGAGTGAAAACAACATTACTGTATTTCGGTGGTAAACTATTCAGCAAAATAGCTTTTGCATCCTCGTCGTCCACTGGAGTTTTTACTTCTGCAAGTTGTCTCAAAAGAGATCGTAAATTGTTGATGTGGCTAGACATCGTATCTCCATCACTAATTTTGAGCTTGAACAGCTGATGTTTCAAGGAAAACTTTGCATTGACTGCTTTTGAACCAAATAATTTGCTCAGATTATCCCAGATGTCCTTCGAGTTTTTATCTAGATCAACATAATGTAATTCAGAATCTGAGAGGGCAAGGCCAATAATGGCTTTGGCTTTATCATCCCATATTTCCCATTCTGCCAATCTGGTCGGATCTGAAGGTGTTGGTTCTTTTCCATCCACTATCCTCCAAAGATTTTTGTTCATCAACTGCATCTGGATCTTGACTTTCCATGTGTGAAAATTGAGACCATTGAATTTTTCCAATGGTATTTCCATTGTAAAAAAAGATACAACCTATTATTCACCTAGACACAAAATGACAATGACAATTTTTCCAATTTTTTTTACTTTTGACTTTTGACTTGACTTGACCACAATTACTTTTTATTTTGATAAACATATAAAATGACTTTAAAAAACAATATGTAGACCTACAATGACATGTGTGTTTTGACTACATACACAATATTACATTTGAACATTAGACATTGTTAGAAAAACAATCTTAAGACTTTGAATTAAAAGAATATTATATCTTAATACAAAACTAATAGACCGACTAATATATAGACTTCTAAATTTTTCAACTCTATTTTGACCGACTGAAAGAAAGAATTTAAAAAGAACTTCAAAGAAATTTTTGGAGGAGGATGACTTTGAACTGCCGGTGGCATAACTTACGGGGAAGACTGGAGTTGAAGGAGAGATCGATGCTGAACGAGATCAAAATTTGCATGATATTGCTAGACACAAAAGTGAAGTTACCGCTTAATTGAGACTTGAAATTTGTTCGTCATTTTATATTCCTTCTTTGAATATTATAAATTTGCATAGAGGAGCTGACTGCAAATTATAATATTTACATGCTCTAACGCTGTATAGGTTTGAGAAGAAGACACGTTGCACCGATCCACGAAACTTGTAATCCTCACAAATGTTTATCTTCTTTTAAAAAATGATGCCTTCCTTATATCAGCACCAATCATGTAGGAATGATGAGAGAACAATTCTGATAGTGATCTCTAATGTGGACGCAGAGATGAAAGGAACAGATTCAAAACCCAATGGTGTACAAAGAAGCACGTTAGCCTCGAAGCCAATGGTGTATATGCAAAGTCGACACAGATAACGCAAATTTGAACCAGGTTTGACTCTTCTATGAGGTTGGGCTTGTTTCGAAGGCACCAATGTGAAACGAACACGGATCTTGTTTCTGCAGGCTTCCACTCGATGGTATAGGTATGCGAATGTACGCACAAAAAAAAAACTTCAGAATCTCATGGAAATGAACCTTGCTCTATACCAAATGAAAACACAACACAACAGTTTATACAATGAATACTGATATATTTCTTCTATTATTCATATGAGAACTCTTACAGATATATATAGGAATAAGTCATTCCTATAAAATAGGAATCTGATATAACAACACTCCTTAATTCTCTCACCAAACTCCTATTCACGTGAGTTGTTTATTAACAACTTCACATATAAACAAATATTAGTTATAACAAAACATATAATAAATAATATGAGTTATTAACCAACTCATATTATATTACAATTAATAACCATGATTAATAATGTAAACAATATTAATCCTAACAGTTTGCATTGCCGCTCTGACAATGGTTGTCTCCAAAACGAATCAAAGAATATGAATAGAAGAATAGAAAGAATTTTTATGAATAAAATAATGTCTTTAACCTGTATTATCTTTTGTCGTAACCTAAATAATCAATTCAGGATATTCTTATTTTATTTCCGCCTCTAAGATTTTCCAATCATTGATCATGTCCTCTACCTTCTTTGGAACATCCACTGCAATTGACACTAACTCATCCCTTAAAATCTCTCCCTTCTCATTTTGTAAGACTAACAAAATGTTGGATATGCTAGTCATTCTCCCTTCCAACAAGTCCATCTTTTGAGCGATGAGTTTCCCAAGCTCATCGAACCTTTCCTTGCGTGGTTCCTGAGTTTTTGTAAGGGCCTCGTGCTTCTTCTTAACAAGTGATAATCATTCTTCGTGGTCCAATATCTCATCTTTCATGGCCTCCATGGCCTCATTGCCTTCCAAAATGGTCCTGGTCCTTATAACAGATTCAAGCGCTCTACAAATATTTAGTGCATGATCCTCCTTCTTTAGCTCCTCCTATAAGCTCTGAATAAATCCTTCATATGATGCAATCTTCTACATCACTAAAGCCTTTTCCTACTCTGCTTCCTATGCTAGATCCTTTGGTTCTAGCATGCACAGAGGTTTATCTTCAAGCACTAAGTCCACTAATGTACTCACATAGTGTATTGCCGAAGGAAACGTCTTGGGTACCTTTTTCTCTAAGTGTGGCCTAGCCTTCATGACATTGTCACCAATATCCTCTGCCATGCTGATAAACACAATGTTCTTATTTTACACAAAGTATATTTCCTACTTTAGGCAGGATATTTCCTCATCCTTGGTCTTGATCTCCTCCTTAGGACCCTAATTATTGCAGCTTTATCAATATTCCACCATGCGACCTCCATCGAGACCTTTACCAAAGCATTGCTTACCTATTCATCTGACATAATAGTAGTCTTTACTATTATGTTTCTATCTCGAGGTGTCTCTTTCAACCTCCTTGACATGCAAGACTCCTCACACACATAAAATTCTAGTTCATCCATGTGCGTGTGCATTGACCATGACAATTTCTTCCTTGTGTGCACTATTTCCATATCTTCATACATTAACTCCTAGCCATACAACTCATTTTGTGTCATTGTGCTCTTGAAATGGGTGTAGACAATTTTACTCGTGTCCTTAATGTAGCCCATGATTGGTGAAATATACTCCCCACTTGTTCTTCTTGATCTAGGCTGCTTAGGAACTTGGGCTTCAAGATTTGGAACCTGTGTGGCTATATCTTGAGAAGTCTTAGTTGTTGTCTCATCTGTCCCTTTTTCTCCCTCTTCTCCATCCTTCATTTCTTCATCCTTTTGTTCTTCCACATTCTCTAGAGGTGTAGGATAATTGGGTGCTCTTTCCTCTGACTCTTATGCTTCCTCATTAAACTTCAACTTCCTTCATCTTTTATCAGTTATTTTCATCTGTGGAGAGATTCGATGTGATCTACGTAGTGTTTATGGAGTAACACCTTGGGTCCTTGTTCTCCTAAATACTCTCTTGAAACAGTGCTCTCCTTGGACTACATCCATGTCCTCATCATCTCCCTCTTGTGACTGAGGTGGTGTAGTTACACACTCAGCTTCTTTCTTATTTGGAGGATTTCATCTACCTTTGTGTTCCAAACCACCACTATCTTCATCCTCTTCCTCATCATCCTCTACTTGAATTGTTTCTGTAGGCTTAGGTGTTGGAACATTTTCCATTGTATGATTACCCTTTGGCCGCCCTGGGAGCACGTACTCATTCTCCACATACTTAGTGTTCTTCAGCTTGGGTTTGAGTTATAGGTACACAAGCACTGCTTCGCTGTCCCAAACTACAAAGTTTACAGGTTTCATGCTTATAATATCTGAAATAAGCCTTTCAATGTAGGAATTCCACCCTGGATATATATATACATTTTCCTCAAAGTGAGGTAGTTACAATCTACCTTGTCTACATTGAAGGGTAGGTAACATGCATTTTAAAACTGGTGAACTGATGCCTAGAAATATCTTGCTGTGAAGACATATGATATTTTTCACCATGGGCTCCAAGCCTCATCCTTCATCAAAAATCACACGATGCAAAAATGTTGGTATACGAAAAATTGTACTACCTTACCTACCACAGAAGGTAAATCCTTGGGTATGCACCACTCTTCCTCAAACACCGAGTGGAGTCTATCATACCACATATGGGCCCTCTACTTGAATAGTCCACGCATTGATCTATCACACAAGTACTTGCCAAATATTTCTGCATGTGACTTATCTTCTGTGGGGTATTCCCAAATCTTCTCCTTTGGCCCATCAATTACCCCAATATAATAATACTAAGACATAATACAGTGCCAAAAAATTCTGTCCCCTGTTACACTTCTTAATGATTTGTCTTGGTATGTGATTGAATTCTGACATAGCAGACCACTGCGAGTGAGGACTTTTCTTTGCCCTACGTAAAAACCAACATTGTATGTTTACTTCGAACCACATTATTTTGAGTTCATTCAACTTTGTACTAAGATGTTCAGCTTCCTGCAATATGGGTACTATTAATTTGTCAATGTCCATGCCGTATGGAGCTTTTAGTATACCCCAACTCTTTCGTTATCTCCAGGATTGCGGCCTTATTAGTTAAGTAACTATCTAGATCCACCCCTGAGGCCATTAGTCCTATATATTGAGAATAAAGCAGCTGGTATTCTTACCCTCCTCTGGCGAAGTTAAGTAAACACGAGTCGCCCCCCCCCAGTCCTCAGGAATTTTCTCATAAAACAACCGAGTATAATGGTTATACTTTCCAAAATAGGGCCGCTGCATATAACTGGTAGGACTCCAATTTTTCTTCAACAAATTCCGCTAGAGGTCATCGTTATATGAACATATACTCTTATTAGTGCTTTCTTGTTTTCGTGCTCAGCAATGGATCGTGATTCTTCTTATTGTTTGATGTTTGATGGTTTTAATCATTGATTTTACATTGGAAGATATGGGATTTCTTCATTTCTGAGAAATTACTTTCCGGAGCAATTTATTATTCCACTTCAACGTACTTCTTCCCTTTATCTCCTATTACAGGTGCTTTCTTTGGCATATATCTTTTTTTCCCTATGTAATAAGAAAGTAAAAACCACTAGTTTTGTTAAATATCCATGGCCCTAGTGGCAAATCCCCTGCCCAAGCTCATTGTAATGCATTTCTTTGACTCAAACCCTTATCTATGGGAACATAAGCTTTCTACTCCACAACCCTTCTCCCATGTCTGGTTCTCCACACTCTGACACCTCAAACACAATTTCGCGACTGTGCATGAACGCTTTTTAAAAATGCTCTGCAATTGCAACGGTAAAAAGGAAATAAAAATGAACCTCACATCCAATCCTTATATAGAACTACAAAAAGTTCGTGCATCTTTCCTCCCCACCCACCCATTCCTCTCATTAAGTGACCATTTTCATTATTTCCATCTGTCATACCATCTTCAAGCACCAAGCGATAACCGCTAGTGCTGCCTTTACTTTTGGCCCCGACAAAAATTATCTTTAGTGCACTTCATACGCCTGAGTTACTAATACAACCAATGTCTTCACTAGTAGTTTCTTGGTCTGTCCTACCTCACGTTATACTTGTTTCTTCATTCATATCGAGCTATGGTCCCTATGTCCAGGAAACATCCTTCTATTTGTATTCTCCACACTGAATAGCACCTGTAGATCGTTCCTTTCATGTGTACTATTTTCCTAGTTGTACTTGGGATATAACAACCTACCCCACACTAAGGGTAAGTGCAAGTCTACACATAAACATCTTTTTTAAATAATAAGTAGTTTTCTTGGTGCAAAAAAATTGCTGAACAAGTAACAAAAAACACCAAACTAAAATTGACAAGCCATAACAACAAAGACAAAGAAAACGAAGAAACACATTCGAACATGAAAATGTGAAAACCTACTCTAAATCGAAACATTTGCATTATTCACAAATACGAGACGAAGAAGACCTTTCATAGTAGGGCCTTGGCCTCTCCCATTTCAAGTCACGGGTTAAACATATTCAATCAAGTTCCACATAAATAACAAGCTCAATTTGATGTATGTTCGGATGAGAACATACAGGTCCCAACAATGACCTTGAGTTTTCCTAGCTGGCATAAAAAATTTTAGGAATCATCAAGGAGCACACCATTTTCCTATCTTTCCAAGTTTTTATCCTGGGTTGCCTGTTATGCCAAGCTTTTACCTGGCTTTCTCTTTGTTGTTAATCCAAGGATGTTCTTTTTTCCATCCGATTCATTCCACTATTAATTAATTTCAATTCATTCTTCTAATGTTTTTCATCAGCACGCCTCCAACTTGGTGTCAATAGGAAAAGAAAAGTAAAACATGGATTCCCATAGGAAGAACTGTTCTGTGCCGAACCCTAACTGAAATGTTGTGATTTGTTTAAACTTTGATATTTTATCTAATATGACCAATTATTGCATTAACTTATTATCACAATCCTTTCTTCCAACATCACATATTTGTCAATGTTTGGATTCTTAGACTTTTGTTGAAAAGCTCAGCAGTTCAATTTTCTGAGGATGATACGGTCTCGTCGTTTGGTATGTGAAATCATGAATGCATCCAATAAAATTCTGAATTATCTAAATAAGAAAATATGTGACGATATCACTGGTCAAACTTAAAGGCACATCCATACCTGTATAACATTTCCCAAAGAAACAAGGTTGATCTGTAGCAGTTGGACAATCCTTTGTAGGTGTGCTTTCTTTCCACCTGTCAAATAATATTTGAAAAGTTATTGATGCTACACATGCATTCAGTTCTGAACGCAAGTTGGTGAAATAGAACCACAAAAATTTATAGACCCCATTTCTCAAATGGTTTTGTACTAGTAATGGGTATAGAGGTTATTTTTCATTACATGACTTGGTTTCCCAAGACCTGGCAATGATCACGAGCCCGTACAAATTACAATGTTTATACAGGATCTCCCACCCTAATACAATGAGTTAGGATATTAGGGTAGTGGCCATCACCTGCTAATGGCCAATTGTAAATACCCCCTTGAGATTCTTCCATAATAGGTGATGCCAATCATGTTAAATACAAAGATGCAAAATACTTCATCCCGCACCTATTTGTCATAGGTCACCACCTAATAACTATAGGCCTACTGCTATAGGAAATGTGTTTCTTCTCCAAGGATGTATTCTTTCTCGAGTGTATCCCTATTCAGTCGAAAGACAACATATCCTCTAGTTCTGATGGTGATCGGTTATAACTTGTATTTTAAGTGCTGCATTGCATGGTAGCTGTAATTGTATGCTGCTTCTTATCCTAACTTATTCTAGATAGATGCGTCTGGTCCAGAATTACTTTTCCCTGGTTTTACCCCAATTTGATCGAAATCATGTTCTTGAAATAAGAGCACCCAGTGACATATTCACCCTTGTTTAGAAAAAAGCTTGTTACCCCAAATATCAATTGTCATATGATTTGTATATAAAATATGGGATGGTGTAGCTGTTAGATACTGGAGGGAAATTCATGTAGCAATAAATCGGTGAAAAAGCTTGGCACTTCTATAGTTATGTTATCGTTCTGCAGGGAGTCAAACTATCTACTAAAACAATAGATAGGATGATATACAATTAACTGCTCAGGTTGATCTAACCACCATGCAATGTTGTGCTAGATTGCCAATCATACATGTAAATGAAATGGTGTCAGTGATGTGAAGGGGAAAACACAGAATTAGGGCACGATTAGTAATTTTTTCCCTTTAATGTCTCAAATGCACGCTCTTGTGGTTCGCACAAAGTAGTAACATACATTTCCCTTGTAGTAATCTTCAAAAGTGTGGCAACTTTCGATATCCTCATGATAAAATTCCTATAATATTCTATAGGGACCCAAACAAAAAAATCCGCGACACATAACTTTGACTGGTAGGCTCACTTAGGCCTATAATGACTGTAACCTTGGGCGGAAACCAACCACTTCCTTACATAATATGTGTACCTATCGTTCTAACGGTCTAGAAAAAATATCGCGCTCCTGATCTTTCTAATGAGATACTCAATTTCTAATCCTTCAAACAGAAGCGCCAGATGGTCACAATGATCTAAATATCGTTTACATTGTTCCAAATTCATCCTAACTAGACTTCGTTAAGAAGTATGATAAATTCTATCCGCCTATGAGACAACTATGACGAAAATAAATAGGCACATTTTTCAGACCAAAAGGACATTACAGTTTATAGGAGAAAGAAACTACCCCATTTAGTATTAATCTAGCTTTTCCATCTTCCTAGGAAATCAAAAACTGATGATAACCCAGATAACCCATTTAAATGAATAGTTTCTCACCTTGAAATGCCTTCTAGTATTTTCCTCCCATGAATGGCATGGGAAAGGGCTTATGTCACACCGCAACACTTTCAATCCCGGTAGTCCATGCAAATCCTGATCATACATTTCTTATGGATACTGATCACAATGGACTAACCCATTCTGACTCATCAAGGGCTTTAATTCCAAATTTCAAATATTGTCAATCCAGTTCCTTGACCTTTGTGCACAAAGGTTGGGGGTTAATCTTTGTAGTGTACTTTCTACTAGGTGCGCACCTCTTTATTTAAGATTTATTTCTTCCCCTCTAACCTAACAATTCATGAGATGCCATAATTTATGCGTCCCACTTGAGAATTAAGTTTGATTAATCCCTTAGTTAGCTCTATTAATTTTTGACCACTTCAAATTGGACCAAAATAGTCACCCAATTATGCATTACTTAGGATCAGCCATCTAACCACAATATTCCACCCTTTATCTTATAGGTTCATGAGAGGTTTCATGTGGTTTATTTGACACTATCAAACACCTCACAAATACAATTTGAATGGTTTCAAATCTAGATTTTAATATTGCTGGGCATACAATAAGTATACCATTTTTCCTTTTTTCTTTCTAAAGGTAAGTTGTGTTGGATGAGGTTATAGCCGTGGCATTGGCATCTTTTTATTTCAACAAGATGTGCTCGTGAGTCCCCTTATCCAATAACTATGAAGGAGTTCCTATTCCTCGGTCTCTGCCACCACCACCTTCAAAACACCCTTCATTTTGATCATAGTGCATTTGATTATGATCCCAGTCCTGATGCTTGTTCTTGCCTTTAAAGTTATCTAAAACTCATGTCTATCATACACCAATATCTATAGCATCATGGATCTAACCAATCAGCTGGCAGTCTTCCGTGTCCTGATTCGTGGACTTGTAGATTTTATAGTAGATTGAAATGTTCTTCCTTATCGTGCCTTGTAAATGGCATATCTCACAATCCAATAGTAATGAACATACTTATCTGTGAGGATAACTATCCTTTGTGTGACCTTATACTTCACAGTCTGTGCACCAAATCCCTGTGCGTGTCCCATGTGCTGAATTTGTGGATAGTTTCTCGAACTATTTTTCCATAGCTGTGATCTTTGCTTCTAAAACTGGGCTCACCCTAGTATCTATGCTCCCAAATACCTCAGTGCATAAGGATTATTCAAGTGCTTCACATGGATCAGTGTATGTCTTATGTGATAATGCCTTCCTAAAAGGGGTAATCATGCCCCCAATGAACCATTGTGCATGTTGGCTTACATTTATATCATAAGAAAGATTAGATAATAGAAATTTGAACCATGCTTCATACTCTCTGACAATTTCAGTAGCCTTGCTTAATATCCTTTAGTGCACTTATACTCTTCTGCTCAAACTCAGGGATGTGAAACTATTTAAGGAATACATCTTTTAAAGTTGTATAGTCTACACAAGTCTAATCAGGGTCAAACTTTTTGTACCAGTTGTGTGGATGCCCTTTTAACATAGTAGTAAATTGTCTTACCCTACACTCAAAATACATAATTCCCTTTGCACATCACAATATTTCACACATACGTACATGTTTAGCAAATCTTCTATTCCCCTATACTCTAGAAGACGAGGATACATCTACATGTAAATATTCTAGGGTTGGTGCGTACCTTGCCCACCTGATCCTGAACCTGTAGATGGGGTCAGACAAGAAGATGTACTTCCTTATTTCCCAATAGTAGAAATGAACTATACCCCAACAGTCTACGAAGCGTTACCACTCCCAAAAGTTAGTCCAAAAATTGGCATGCTTGTATTCTGCACTGATGATATACTCAAAAAGGTACTCCCATATAATAATGAAGCCATTTGAGCTACCATCGTTGTGCCTTTCATAAGACTCACTCCTACTCTCCCACTTCTTGAATTAGCTTTCTTACTATGTGTTGTATTAGATGAAGGAAAACCAAGTGCAAGGGAAAGGTTTCCAAGTGGATTCAGATATGCACCTATGGCCCAGGTCATCTGTGTTGGCACGTTTTTATGTGAGGCAGAGGAGGGATCCCTATCATGCTTTCCCAGATGGGGGAGTTCCTGATGCTCTTGTTCCACTTCCCCTATGTGAGCTCTAAATCCTTTAGAATCCATCTCTCTCCTCAATTCCATCCACTCTGCAATGTCACGATGCTTCTTTATCTCCCTCACGCGTGCCTCATTATACTTAAGCCGCCTTTCCTCTCTCTACCTTTCTGCCACTAGGTCTTCCATATTTCACCAAACCTGCTCCTACCCCCATGCATGGTGGGCTTTAGTTCACCATTGGTTTAATTTCCAAATTCAAAGTTACGATCAGGATCTTGATCACTAGTGGAATGCCTTGCAGGTAAGTTCCCCTTGGATATCGTAAAAACTGGAATTCAGCTACCTCTTGGCACAAATAAGTGGAAATTGAGTACTCTAAGGAATAGCTATCCAAAACACCATAAAACCACATATCCACATCTTGATTCCAAATCATATTAGCATCATAAAGGGCATGAAATTCTTCCTACGTAAAGGAAAGTGTGCGATGCCTCCAATTATTCTTAGATGCATAAGAAATCAGCCACTTGTATAATTCTACTAGAAAGATATTGAAGAAGCTCTCATATAAACTGTCATACAAATTATGTTCCCCACACATGCGTGTGTTAAACTTGTTGGTACTGAGATTTAATCTCCTTCACAACTTGAGCTGTATCATGGATTTTACAAGACACTTAGAGGTAGATAAATGGTGTGTATGTCATTTTGTAGCCAGGGAAGAAATTTATCTGACTGCTAGCACTCAAGATTTGAAGAAGTGGGTAGCACCTTGGAAATATTTGATCTAATCCTCACTATTTTAGGTTGTGCCTATCAACCAATATAAGAGAACCTATATTGTAGCCTCTATTTTGTGAAGGAGGTGAAAATATCCTTGTACTATGAAGATTGTATGGAGATGGACTTGAGAAAAAATGATCAATTTCCCATTATTCAAACTCAATAGAGCTATCACTACTAAATGATGGAAATTCTTTCAAGACAAGCCTAAGGCTACTAAAGACATGGTATGATCCTGATTTTCTTTGTGCATTTTTGTAAATGGATTGTATTCTTTTGTTGACACATAATACAATGCAGGGGTATTATAGGAAGGATGAATTAATTTGAAATGAATTTTGGTGGGAGATTAAGAAGATAGATTGGAATTTTCCATATCCTTGAGAAATTTCTCAACAAATGGAGAACTCAATAACAGAAAGCTTCAAAATATTCAAAACATTCCTTCAACCAGAAGGTGTGCATCAATGGAGGCCCATACATGCACTTTTTCACACAATATTTGATATTATAATAGGAAGGATCGAGTTAGAAGACCCAACAAAACATCAAAATGTAAGATCATTCATGCATGAGGTACACCCAAAGGCTTACAAAAAATCTATGTCAATAGATGAAAGAAAAGTGATTTTAAATCGTTTATCTCATTCCAAGAATAAAGCTCTTCTGAAAAATGAAATTACAGATGCCACTAAACTATCACAAGGATTGAGATCTATGTGATTTAAAGAGATTTTGATATAAGATTGCAATAGGAATAAGGAAAACTACTTGCAAACATTCTAAAAGTGAAATAAACATAAAATTTGCCAAATATTTGACCCAAATTAACTCAAAATTCATCAGATTCATCAGCAGGGGAGAGTTATTTAAACAATCTCAGAGCTCGTTGATGGCTATACACTTATAACCAACTCAACATGAATGAAAATATAACACAGAGGAAGTTAATCTGGTTTCTCAAAAAGTTTTCTCAGAGGATGAGCTATTCTCAAAAATTTCTCGTGAAAATGAATCCCGACCACTTGCATGAAAAATTCATGTAATATATATCTTTTACTCACTCACTCACTTTGCCCCTCAAATCTTCCCTCAAAAATTTGAATATTCGGAGCTCCTTTCCTTTGCAATATTTCTGAAAATGACATTTAAAAAACTCACAAAAATTTTCCAGTTGTTCTTTCAAAGGGTGAATCATTAAAAAACTTTCATCATTCTTCAAAGTGGAAGCACATTTTTCATTTCCTACTTATGTAGACCCCTTTCATTTCATCATATCAACTTTTCTCTTCCCAATTTTTACTCTGTAACTTTGGATCTAGTAATTCACATTTTTTATGAACCAGAGTAAAAATTTATTTGAAAAATTCCTTGGATTCACAAATTAAACCCCAAAATAGATTAATCCAAACCCTGCAGGCCAAGATGACACAAATTGGTAAAAAAAATCGATGAAGATTGATGAAAAAACACATCTCCAAACCTCTTGGAGATCAAATGGTGGCCAAATTAGTGAAATGCATAACTACCAAAGATTTGTTCCTCAACTTCAAATTTGAGCCCTCCATGTGGCAAATCTGGGTAAAAACGGGCCTCGGGGACAATTTGACCTTTTTAACAAATTTTTGAAAATTTGCAAAATTTCTTGATTTCCTCCGCTACTCCACTTTTGGGATTTGGGCCTGACACATGGCGCAATATGACTGGATATGGATTCATGGCTCAATTTTACACATTTTGCATCTTTTTGAAAAACGGGAAAAAAATTCATTTTTCCTCCACGGCTCTACCCTCCTGCGGGACACGTGTCCTCATATGATTGGCTGAGGGGCAACACTTTGATTTCAAATTTTAATCATATTTTGTGAAGGAAATTTTTTAACATTTCTTCTGCCATCCCGCACCTTCATCGTTGACTGGGGCAAAACATTGACTATTTCCCTCAGGCCCTCAGGCTTTTTTGAAACTTTGAGTCATTTCAATACAAGAGGAAAAATTTCCAAGCTACCCCCGATGGTCTGCCTCCCCACCTCTTTGACTTTTCAAATTGCCACGTGTCACCATAACACTCCTTGAGATGGTCCCAAAATTTTGATACTTCGAACAAGCATGGGCTCGTCACGTGTCCTGCTCTAGAGAGATTTGTTTGAATTCTTGAATTTTAATAGAAGGCGCCACTTGTCATGCTTTGAGGTAATCTCCTTTTGGTTGTTTAAAAAGTCTAAGTAAAATGTGAAGTGAGCAGAGGCCTCCACGTGTTAGCCTGGTGCTTCTTTAGAATGAAACTCAAGGGCCGGTCTGTGAACATGCGTGGTTCCTCCACTTGTCTCTATGGCACAACTTCAAGATGGCACCCAAAGCAGAGACCCTGAATGAGCATGATCTTGCCTCGTGTCCTGTTCCACCAAACTGTATCCATTTTCATAAAATTTGTCTAAGTTTGGGCCAAGCAGTGGAAGCCTCCATGTGTCCTCTCGGTGCTACTCCAAGGCAAGGCCCAAAAGTAGGTCTTCAAATGAGCGCCATTCTTCCACATGGACACATTTTTAAAAATGATTCTTTTCATGGAATTGTTGAAGTGTTTAGCCAAGTTACATCCAACCAAAAGGTGCCACACCCCTTGTAGATGAAAAGATGTAATTTTGACCAGGAGAAAATGTCTGTCAAACCGTAAAATATAGAAACACAAGCATTTGAGCCTAAAAATGAAATTTTCTTTAATGACAGAGAGTTTAGATAGTTACAAGGCTCAAATAAGTTCCTTAGGGACATATCAACTCATTCTTCTTCAAGTATTTAAGGTAGAAATGACAGGAACAACAAATTCTGACAATGGCAATATGGAGGAGATGGGAAAACGTGAGTTTTGAAGGAACAGAGCACGGGAGACTCAAAATATAGAGCTTTCTAGAGGAACAAAAAAACTAGGAGACAAATATGGACCCATATATGATCTTTGACACATGGGCAGACTAAAAATGGCAACAAAGACCAGCCAAACAAAATCATGGGGAAGGATAAAATGACAGAGGCCATAAATTAATAAATTTCCAAGGGGACAAATGGGGCGAGAAAATTTTGAGCACCAACACAGGCTCCAAATCGGGGATGGGCACTCCCAGTGAGTGCCACAAGGAAAAAAGTAGACCAAGTGCCAAAATATCCATTGGGCAAATGGAGTCATGAGCCACACCACCCAAAAACTAGCTGATAAACCAACAAAAAGGGCTGCCACACACAAGGGCCAACCAAAAACCGACCAAAACAATGAAAACAGAGCAGAAACAAAAAAAAAATTACACTGTACAAGTGATATGAAAACTTCATTTTTGGGGATCAATCCAAGAAATTCTTCAAATTTCTACCATTAACATGAAGCTTAAGCAATTCCCCATCTACGTCCTTGAGGAAAAATGTATTCTCACTAATTCTTATGTCAATGGAATATGGGCCCATCCAAAAAGCATCAAATTTACCATGCTTTCCCTTATATTCATTCCTACTATCCCATAACAACACAAGATCTCCAATACTGAAATCTCTTAGGGTTACCTTCTTATGAAACAACTTCTTCATTCTCTCTCTAAATTTGACATGCCTCTAATGGGATGTTCTTCTTGCTTCATCAAGTTCAAAAATCTTATTAATCCTTGATTGATATGAACTGATTTATTGATCTTCAAGTTGTTGAACAAACTGAAATGAAGACAACTGTATATGCAAGGGCAGTGGATCTTGTGTTCCATATACCAATTCAAACAGGCTTTTACCAGTAGATCTTTTGGTAGTGATCCTATCAACCCAAACAACAAACTTTAGTTGTTCACCCCACTTCTTGTTTTTTAATTCCAAAGTCCTTTTAATAATCTTCAACAAGTTTTTATTGTTGGACTCAGCCTATGCATTTCCTTGTGGATTGTAGTTAGAAGCATAGGTCAAATTTATCCCATACTCTTTGCACATTGCCACTAAAGGTCCAACTCTGAAACTCATGGAATTATCAGCAACAATCTTGACTGGCACTCCAAATCTGTAGATGATATGATTCAATATGAATTCCATTACAACTTGGTCCATTTCCTTCCTAGTGGGGATTACTTCCACCCATTTTGTTAAGAAATCAGTAGCTAGCAAAATCCATTTGTGTCTAGCACTTGATGAATCAGAGATTTCACCAATGAAGTCCAACCCCCATTGTTTAAAAGGAGCTTCAATTGATACAAACTGCAAAGGAAGGGAGCCTGAAGCTTTCATTCTTCTAGAGAAATGTTGATAACTCTCACATATTCTAATCAACTGAGTTACATATTTAAAAAGAGTTGGCCACCAATAACCAGCCCTCAAAATCTTGTGTGTAGTAACCCTCCCAGGAAAATGTCCTCCACAAACTCCCCCATGGAAATCAACAATTATTTTGGGAGCTTCATCTTCATTCACACATCTCAAGAGGATTCCCTCAAGGTTCTTCCAAGACAACCCAAAGTTTGTAATGATATTTTTTGAGAAGCCAGCTTGAGAGCTCTTTTCTCATTTTTATTCAAATGTCCAGAGCAACATAAGTGTCTGAGATAATAGATTACATCCTTTTACCACTTAGAGTTCAAAATTTTTTCAAGAATATCTTCCCTCTCTTCTTCTACTTCATTTACTTCAGCATTCTTCAAATTTCTTTTAGCCATGAGCTTGGCAAGACCCAAACCTCTTACAAGCTTTGTGGTCTGAATGTCCATATCATACTCCTGCAATTTGTTAACCCACCTGCATATTTTTCTTGAAATCTCCATCTCTGATAAGACATCTTTTACCATTGTGTGAGGAACATAAGCAACAACTTTGGAACTCAAAATATAAGGTCTAAAAACCTTAGTTTCTTTCACCAATGCAAAGGCCTACTTCTCAATGATTGTGTATTTTAACTCAACTACTTGCAATGCCTTACTAAAGAAGGCAATAGGCCTCTCAGCTCCATCATCATCCTTTTGCAACAAAATAGATACAATGGTATGCTCAGAAGCAAAGGAGAAGATTTGGAAAGGTTTCTTATAATTTGGGGCTGCTAGAACAGGAGCATGCTTCCTTGATTCCATCAAAAGCTTTAAGGGCAGCCTCTTTCCACTTGATATTCTAATTCCTTCTTCAACATGCAAGTAATTTGGAGAGTCAACTCAGCAAAATTAGACACAAACCTTCTAATGAAATTGATTTTACCAAAGAAGGATTGGATTCATTTCTTAGTTTTTGGAACCGAGATCTTATTGATAGCTTCTATCCTTTGTGGATCAATCATAACTACTTCTTTAGACACAATGCAACCAAGTAGTTTTTCTCTTTGCACTCCAAAATGGCACTTCTTTGGCTTGAGTGAAATGCCATATTCTCTACATCTGATCAACATTCTTTCCAAATGCTGCAAGTGGCCAATTATTTTGCTATCAAAAATAGTAATATAATCTTGATAAACAACAATAAAATTATTGATATAGCCAAAAAAAGTGACGTCCATGGACCTTTGAAAAGTAGCTCCAAAATTCATTAAACCAAAGGGAATCCTGACAAAAACATATGTTCCCCACGGAGTAGTAAAGGAATTTTTAATCCTCTCTGATTCTTTGATAACAACTTGGTTATAACTGGAGAAACCATCCAAAGTAGAAAGCATCTAAGAACCAATAACTAATTGCAACATGTTCTCCATGTTTGGTAAAGGATAGTTGTCCTTTATTGATGCTCTATTTAGATTTCTAAAATCCACACAAAGTCTGATATCTCGATTCTTATTTCTAATCGGCACCAAGTTTGCAACCCAAGAAGAATACCTTGTGGGTTGAATGATTCCTCCATCTCTCAATTTTTTCAATTCCTCTTACATTTTGACAAAAAGAAGTGGGTTAATTAGCCTTTGCTTATGTTTGAATGGTTTAGCATATTTCTTAAGAGGGCTTTTATGTTGGAATAAGTCTTCTCTATATGCTTTCAGCTTGGAATAAGACCAAGCTAAACAGTCTTGATATTGTTTCAACAATTGGAGGTAAGACTATTTTTCTTCCTTGTTTAAACCACGCTCTAACCAAATCTTCCTTGGTTTTTCCTTTGTTCCCAAGTCATTCTCTTCAACATCTCTAGATGAAAACATGTTTTTATTAATTACACAATCAGCATTGTTAAAATTTGACTCAAGAGAAACCAGCCCTCTAGGGATAGTGTTAGTCTTCAATTGAATGATATACTTACCAAACAAGGTTTCTTTTCCATCAAAATTATACACCAATGGTTCCAAATCAATATGATGACCCAAAAACTCACCTTGGTTCTGCAAAAACCTCTTAACTTGAGCATCATCATCAAACACTTGCCAATGCTTGATGTTATGCGGGACTGTAGGTCTAGTGAGTATCTCAACATCATATTCAAAATATGGAGAAATGGTACAATTGTCAAATCTAGACCCCAACATTGCCAGCTTATCAGAAATCATATTCAAACTTCTTTCACGATGAACAATGTTGAAGGAATCAAACATCTAAATCAGATCCCAAACTATGTGTTTATATTGTTTCATCCACTGATTTTTTGTTGCATACAGTTTTCTAACTTGTTTGACAACCAACTCAGAATCTCCCTTTATAACAACATTTTTTATGCCATACTTCCAAGAAATCCTCAGCCCTAACAATAATGCCTCATACTCAGCTATGTTATTGGTGCATTCAAAGTTAAGTTTGAAAGAAAAAACAAATTCCTCTTTGCTTGGAGAGATCAAAACAACACTAGCACCATTACTAAATTTGGAGTAAGATCCATCAAATAGCAAGGTCCATGGTGAGCCTACCTCTTCAAGACACTTAGAATGATCCATCTTGTGCTCCTTACCATCAAAAAACCCAATAAAATTGTCAACATCAACATCAACACATAATGCTTCATAAGAAGCATTGTTTGGGTCCTCAATTAGATGCAACATCTTCTTCTCTCCATATAATTTTACAAGGATTCCTTTAATTGGAATGGTAGAAAAGGACATATCCATTTGAACACTCCCTCCAACACTTGCATCCCACTTTCTTGATAATAACATACTCTATTTGGTAGGGCAATCAACAATTACAACATCAAGTTTAAAATTCTTACCTGGATAGGCTATAAGTTGCACCGCCAAACCTTTGACACACCCAACAATTGGCAGTTCCCTAGAATCCATGGTGGTACACTTTCCATACGCTATTGTTACTTTGATATCTAACTCATACATAACTTCCAAAGGCATGACATTACATGATGCCATAGAGTCAAACATACAATTATGTAGCAACCTGTCCTTGATGATAAAAGTTGTGAAGAAAGGGTCAACACTTAGCTGAGATTCAACCAAGGATGTTCCCAAATATACCTCCAGTGGTTCACCAAATTCTTCCAATGCTGATGTATTTCCTACCTTTGAAATATCAAGTGGTGCTTCAACAACATTCACATTTCTCTTCACAACAGCCTTCTCCTCTTTCAATCCCAAATACTCAAGTGCTCTCTTCTTGTGCTCAGGAATTCTAAGCAGCTCATCAATTGGAACACTAACCTTGATTTGGGTCAGAAATTGAGCAATGTCATAGGGAATGTATTTAGGTAAAATAGTAGTAGAAGGATGGCTGGAAATTTCATCAAATGGCATAAGGTTTTTAACATTTTGAGCATGGGGTGAAGCATAACTTCTACTTGGGACAGCCAGGCTCTTAGCAGATGTTTATTTCTTAGGAAATTCTTTTGGGATATTAGAAAGAAATGGGGTTTGATTTTTGTCCTAAGGCCCAGCTCCCTTGATAGCCTTACTTCTTGTGTTATACTTCTTCTCTTGGGCCACCACAACATTCATAAGTAGTTTCCTATCCTCTTCCAAGGGTATAAATCCATCATACTTCTTGATCATCAATGCCCTCAAGTACTCAAAATCATTATTGGGTAGCTCAAAGGCTTGTTCATTATCAATTTCTAAAATATGAGAAGGAGGAAGTAGATGTACCCATTAGATGCAGTCCCAAAAGCTGGTAGCATTCCTTGCACTTATGACTTCAGTAGATGTTTCTCCTTGACATGAGTGTGTACGACAGTCCATCATACAAGCATCATCATCTATATTATAATCATCATCTTCCTCTTAAATTTTTTGATCTGTTCCACATGGAGGATGGGGTAATAAACATTTGTCATACCAGTCAATCTGATTTGCATCATCAACAACAGCCACTCTAGCATTTAACGGATCAGGCTCAACCTTACTTTCCTTGGCCTGAGATTTTCTATTTCCAAATCCCATAGGTCTTTGTCATCAAATATCTTCTCATTCCTATGGTGATTACCAAATCTATCATGTGCTTGCTTCCTATGCTGACCTTGTGAAGTTTTTCCAATTCCCTTCTCAGCTCTTGCCAACTTGTAGGAAATCTCTTTGACAGCCCCTGCCAAATTTTTCACCACTTCCTCCAAGTCTACATTCTTCCTTGCTTGAGGCTTGTCAGGGTTTACCAATTTAACTCCATCTCTCTTGGAGGTTTCCCAATATCCTTAATATTGTTCTCAATTTGAAGTGCCATGGTGAAGGCCTACCTTAAATTGCTAGGATTCTTGTCCCTCAAGTAATATGTAGCCTTCTTGTCAAATGCATCAAAATATTTTATCAGACAAGATTCATCACATGGTCTTAAATTCATCGGAAATCTCCTCAAAGTTTTATTGAACCTTGTGTTGAAGTCATGGACCAATTCATTTGTGTTCTTCTTGATATTCTCAAACTCTGATAAGAGGAATTTGGGATTATTTTTGTCACCATATTGCAGCTTAAATGCATTTTGTATTTCATCCCATGAATCAATAGAATTATTTGGAAAGGCCTTGTACCAATCCCTAGCATCCTCCTCTAAAGTGTGGACAAACAATTTAATGTACACATCCTCAAATCCAATTTCAAAATCCTCCATCATATTAATAAAGAGTTTCAAATGTTGATCACCTATTATGGAATTATTCCCTTGGAAATTTGGCAATCTATTTCTAACATCATGAGGCACAACATTAGGATAACCAGCCATTCCCCTAAAATTTATTGGGCCAAAGGTATTGACCATAAATTGAGGCTTAGGTGGAGGTTGAGCCATGTTCTTTGGTAGAGTTGATCTTGGGGGTGACACAAATTGATGAGGAGTGCAAGGCCTTTGAGGCTCAAGAATATGATTCATAAGATTGGTAGTTTCTAGGTGCTGATTTTCTTGGAAATTTTTACTAGAATTGAAACACATAGGTGTAGATTGAAGAAGAAACTCACCAGATACAACAGAAGGAACTTCACTAGTTGAAGTAAACAAGTTTATGAGAAGATTGCTTGAATCATAATCACTGGAAGAAAAGTGATAATCCTCTATTAAACGCTGATCTCTCTCACCAATGGATATACCTTTGCTTGATGTTTGTTCTTCAACAACCTTCCAAAATTTTCTCTCCTCTAAAACTGTCTTTCCAAATTCTTGAAATAGCTTTCTACTTGGGTCTCTCCTAAAGAGAGATCTTCTTCCTTCTAGGTTTATAGATTTATATGACAAACTTCACTTAATGTATGATAAGGTACTGGTATTTATCAAAATATAACAGCCAGGAGTCACCACTAAAGAATTTCACCCTAGTTTGTGCAAATTCACTATGAAGATTAGGGATTTTGAAAAATTGAAATACTGAAAAATGTCCCCGGCAATGGCGCCAGAAGCGTGTTAGTACCTAGATTTAATCTCCTTCACAACTTGAGCTAGATCATGGATTTTACAAGACATTTAGAGGCAAATAAATGGTTTATATGTCATTTTTTAGATGAGGAAGTAATTTATTTGACTTGTTAGCACTTAGGATTTGAAGAAGTGGGTAGCACCCTGGAAGGATTTGATCTAATCCTCACTATTTTAGGTTATGCCTATCAACCAAGGTAAGAGAACCTATATTGTAGCCTCTGTTTTGTGAAGGAGGTGAAAATATCCTTGTACTGTACAGATTGTATGTAGATGGCCTTGAGAAAACATGATCAATTTCCCATTATTCGAACTCAATAGAGATGTCACTACTAAATGATGGAAATGCTTTCAAGACAAGGCTAAGGCTATTAAATACATAGTATGATCCTGATTTGCTTTGTGCATTTTTGTAAATGGATTGTATTCTTTTTTTGACACACAATACAATGCATGGGTATTTTAGGTAGGATGAATTAATTTGAAATGAATTTTGGTGGGAGATCAAGAAGATAGATTGGAATTTTCCAGATCCTTGATAAACTTCTCAACAAATGGATAACTCAATAACAGAAAGCTTCAAAATAGTCAAAACATTCCTTCAACCAGAAGGTGTGCATCAATGGAGGCCCAGACATGCACTTTTTCACACAATCTTTGAGATTCTAGCATGAAGGATCAAGTTAGAAGACCCAAAAAAACATCAAAATATAAGATCAGTCACACTTGAGGTACACCCAGAGGCTTACAAACAATCTCTCTCAACAGATGAAATAAAAGTGATTTTAAATATTTTATCTCATTCCCAGATGAAAGATCTTCTGAAAAATGAAATTACAGATGCCACTAAACTATCAAAAGGATTGAGATCTGTGTGATTCAAAGAGATTTTGAAACAAGATTGTAATAGGAACAAGGAAAACTACTTGCAGACATTCTGAAAGTGAAATAACACAAAAGTTTCCAAAGATTTGACAAACATTAACTCAAAATTCACCAGATTCATCAGCAGGGGAGAGTTATTTAAACAAGATTAGAGCTCGTTGATGGCTATAAACTTGTAACCAACTCAACATTAATGAAAATCTAATACATAGGAAGTTTACTTGGTTTCTTAACAAGTTTTCTCAGAGGATGAGCTATTCTCAAAATTTTCTCGTGAAAATGAACCCTGACCATTTGCATGACAAATTCATGCAATATATATCTTTTACTCACTCACTCACTTTTCCCCTCAAATATTCCCTCAAAAAGTGGAATATTCGGAGCACCTTTCCTTTGCAATATTTCTGAAAATGACATTTAACAAACTCGTAAAAATTTGTCAGTTGTTCTTTTAAAAGGTGAATCATTAAAAAACTTTCATCATTCTTCAAAGTGGAAGCACATTTTTCATTTCCCACGCATGTAGACCCCTTCCATTTCATCATTTCAACTTTTCCCTTTCCAATTTTTACTCTGTAACTTTAGATTTGGTAATTCACATTTTCTACGAACCAAAGTAAAAATTTATTTGAAAAATTCCTTGGATTCAAAAATTGAACCCCCAAATTGATTAATCCAGACACTGCAGGCTAAGATGACATGAATTGGTAAAAAAATTCGATGAAGATTGATGCAAAAATGCATCTCCAAACCTCCTAGAGCTCAAATGGCAGCCAAATTAGTGAAATGCATAACTACCGTCGATATGTTCCTTAACTTCAAATTTGATCCCTCCACATGGCAAATCCAGGTAAAAAAGGGAAAATCCATGTGTCACCAAGGTGCTCCTTGAGATGGTCCCAAAATTTTGATACTTTCAATGAACATGAGCTCGTTACGTGTCCTACTCCGGAGAGATCTGTTTGAATGCTTGAAGTTCAATAGAAGGCACCATGTGTCATGCTTCGAGATAATCTCCTTTTGGTTGTTTAAAAAGTCTAAGTAAAATGCAAAGTGAGCGGAGGCCTCCATGTGTTAGCCTGGTGCTTCTTTAGAATGAAACTCAAGGGCCGGTCCCTGAACATGCATGGTTCCTCCACTTGTCTCCATGGTGTAACTTCAATATGGCACCCAAAGTAGAGAACCTAAATGAGCACGATCTTTCCTCATGTCCTGTTCTACCAAACTGTATCCATTTACATAAAATGTTTCTAAGTCTAGACCAAGTAGCGGAAGCCTCCACGTGTCCTCCTAGCACTACTCCAAGGCAAAGCCCAAAATCAGGTCTTCAAATGAGTGTCGTTCCTCCACGTGGACACATTTTTAAAAATGAGTCTTTTCATGGAATTTTTGAAGTGTTTAGCCAAGCCGTGTCCAACCAAAAGGTGCCATGCCCCCTGTAGATGAAAAGATGTAATTTTGACCAGGAGAAAATGCTCGTGAAATTGTAAAATATAGAAACACGAGCATTTGATCTGGAAAATGAATTTTTCTTCAATGACAAAGAGTTTAGATAGTTATAAGGCTCAAATACATTCCTCAGGGACATATCAACTCATTCTTCTTCAAGTATTTAAGGTAGAAATGACAAGAATGATAAATTCTGATTGTGGCAATATGGAGGAGATGTGAAAACATGAGTTTTGAAGGAACAGAGCACGGGAGACTCAAAATACAGAGCTTTCTAGAGGAACAAAGAAAATAGGAGACAAATATGGACCCATATATGATCTTTGACCTAGGGGTAGACTAAAGCTAGCAACAAAGACTAGCCAAGAAAAATCATGGGGAAGGATAAAATGATAGAGGCCGTAAATCAATAAATTTCCAAGGGGACAAATGGGGTGAGACAATTTTGAGCACCAATAAAACTCAGATCCAGTGTTGAACCGCCATGTGTATTCTTCTTCTAGATTGTGTATCCACTCTTAAACACTTGCTAAGGTCAACCGATATGTCTTCATCACGAACCATCCTGAAAACAACTAAAAAAGAGGTCCCGGTAACAGAACCAATGATGCAGCCTAGAATTCACCAATACAGGGCCAGGTGCACTAGCACATCACTCAGCCTAGACTGAGCACTCACCCAAAGCATGAAAAGGTACAAGGCCCCTCTTTAGGGTTGTTTTTGCAGGATGTTTAACATGATGAAGACTTAAATCATTTAGATCTATGGCTAATATATCCTTCTACAGTGCATATTCAGATCTAGATATAGAACATAACATACTTAACAGATAACAATAGTGGAATCAAGCATGCAATAATGAATTGTAACCATGATAACACCTTGTTTCCATCCATAATCTACATTATATTAATTTTATTAAATACATTGAAGCTTCTTTACAATAACAATAGTATACACTCATGCGTGTAACATATCTAGTAGCATAATCTCATTATAACCTAGTTATCACACCTATATATATGCTCTATCCACTACATAGTTAAATACATACTTATAAGGGCAGGAATTTTCCCTTCACCGCTTATCAAAATAAAAAATAGGTCGCATGCTATTACTATCCATGCATCGTTACAAAAATATCCACACATGAAAGTGTGTTAACAATAGACTACTTTTAGTTAATTGACATTAGTAGATCTATTCCTGGCTTGTGTCCATGTAAAGTGATTTGTATCTGATCATCCAAAAATAGCCAATATGCGTCACACAAGTCTTTGACTTGTTTTTGTGCTTTGCATGCTATCTCCAAAAATAGATCCTCACCATAAAAATGGCTGAGTCCCGAATTTGTTTCTTTTCTTTGCATGTGATCCTTTCTGATCCTTTCATGCCTTTACATGCACTCTACTATCCCACGTGAACCTTCTATATTTTCTTTGCTAGGTGTGAGATTCTAACTGATCAACACTTTTAATGCTCATGTGTTTCTTCCTTAAACAAGAAGCTAGAGAGCTAAAACTCATCTTACTTTAAATCTTGAGGCCCTTCCATTAAAAGTGCAGCAAGCTCCAAATATATAGAGAAATGAGGATCACTACATTGCATAAAATTACCTTGTTGACTTTGAAAAAATTCTTCCTCGAGGCCTTGGATGCCAATAGTGTTAAAAAATACTTTCTCCTCCTCTCTACTTCCAATCTGATTGTCCTTCATATCTGCCTACTCCCTATTGACATTCAACATCTCCTTGTGCACAATTTTAATCCTATCATCCTCCTAATCTGAATCGGAACAATCTTCAACAGATATGGAGTTATCTTCTTTGATATAATTAGTTAGAAAAGAGGCATAAAAAAGGGGATGTTGATTTATTTCATGTTTGGGAATAGATGTTTGATGCTGAAGATACCTAATTTGATCAATTGGAGAAGTCAAATGATTCTCCAAAATATACTCCCTACTTTTTTAATTTACTTTCTCCAAAACAAGTGCATGATTTTTCATGAAGCCTTGTTGTTTGAAGTGTTGCATGGGTTTCTCCTTCTCTCCAAAAGCATAGAAGACCTCCCTTTCTACCAACCTTATAGGATAACTTGGTTTAGTGATTGTTGCGTAGAAGGTAGGGAAAACATATGACAATTTTTGAAATAAGTAGTGCATGGTTTAGGGAAGCAGGGTAATGCCTTAGGTGGAGATGGGAAGAAATTTTATAAAGTTTGGGGAATGCTTTGGGCATAGACATGTGGAGCATAAAAATAAGGATAATGAATAAAATAATATTGTTGTTTTTGGAAGGTAACAATGGATTTTTCTTTATTTGTACAAAGGGATGGAAGAATTTAAGATGGTGAGGGAAGAATCACAACATAATAGATGGTTTTCCTCTTGCCGGTATGAATGAGCATCTTCTCAGCTTGTAATGTAATGGAAAAATATTGAGGAAGACTATTTCCTCATAGAGATTTAATTAATACAAGTAAATCTCCATCAAAGGGCCTCAGATAATACAAGAATGACATACCTTGAGGGGGTCTGATTTCTTGAGGAATTCTATGCCAAGTCATTGTAAATCTACTGTTGAAATCAGAAATAAATTCCATTGGAGTCCACTGTATTCTGATGAGATATTCCATAAGGAAAATGAAATATACATCCTCCTTTAACTAGTTGTGTATTTGTTCTCCCATCTGATTCCATGTGGAAATGGATAATGGAGTCAAACTATTGTACCAATATTTTGCTTTTCCTTTGAATGATGAAACCAAAATTCCAAGGAAAATGTTCTCTTCTATGATATTGTGAATGGCACAATGGTTTGTTATCAATAGAATATTGATCCACATTTCCATGGAAGAGAGGAAATTTCTTCAGGGATATCTTGAGGATATTATCCCACTACTGCAAATGGAGGGGGATAGAACTTAAATGTCAAAATGGAAGAGATATTTAGAGAGCCATGAGTAGACGAGGAGATATAAATGAATGATGGGATTGAAGAAAATGTATGAAACTTTGAGAAAATGGTTTGGTTTAGATAAGTGGAGTCACCAGATGTGATTAAAAAATGCCTCAAAAGGATGAAATCTCAACTAAGAACACATAAAACTTACTGAAATAAAGGATGCACATAAGGGGGTGTAATGGAACTCCCTAAAAAAACCTTGGATGCACACCTAAAAAATATAAATCTTTCAATACTTGTCCCATCAGGTGTGCCAAAAGTGATGGAGCTCAAAATTACACCCTGGATATGATCATGAAGGATCAATGATTCTGAGGAAACATAGGACTATTCTCTAAGTTGTGGAACTGTTAATTGAGACAAACCTTTGGAGAAGGTCGACTTCCTAAAATTATTCTACTAAAAAAATACTCCTAAATCTGAAAATGAAGCTATATAATCCTAGAAGAACAAGCCAAGGGACTAGGAAGAAAGGATTATGCATGAAATTAAAAATCTTAAGCTAAAGGAGGTAATGGCACCAAAAAAGAGTTGGATATTTTCTCGTGAGTGAAAATGAAGAGAAAATTTAGGAAGGAAGGGAAGATAGGATAGCCACAATCCAAAACAACATTCAAGTGACCATTTTCATGGAGCACAACAAACCTGACCTCTGCAAGAAGAATATAGCATGCATAATACACCCACAGTTTTAATAAAAGGAAAGAATTGCAATAGAACACATGCTAAGGAAGCTATGATCCGCAAAAAATGAATTTTATTAGTTGAGGGATGTACAATTCATTAAAATGAAACAAATAAGGAAAGCTTCGCCTTGTAAAACATAAAATTCTGAGGCCTGCAACTTACAAAATCTCTAGAACAATTTTGACAGAGTCCCTTTACTTTTTCCAAAAAAACTCCTTTTACAAGGTGCTTAACACTTGAATTTATATCTTTTTGGATCAGAGAGAGAGAGAGAGAGAGAGAGAGAGAGAGATTTCATGGATAGTTTTTAATGGCTTCAAATACACAAAAATATCAAAGGACCAATTTGTAGAGAAGGAGTGGGCAGCTGACATTCTCCAAAGCACGTTATAAGATATCTAAAATGAGAATGTGACACCAATGCTCAATTAATTATGGTAGTTGAACTTCGTACAATTACTAATTAATATCTCATATTATTCATTCTTCCTTTTGTCGATAAAATCTTTCCAAAATCAGATTTTGATGATGGAAAATTACAAGTCTTGAGGAGAGCTTTCCAATGAGACTCATTTTACAAAATTTGGAGCTCTATAGCAGAAGATATGGCCATTTGAAGTTTTGGTCTATCAGAAAGCACAAGAGTATTCTATGTGGCAGCCCTAGATTGGTTCAAGTATCGACCTATGCCCACGTGTGCACTGATTTTGTCTTTTCTAAGTGTCAAACTCCCATTAGTTCACAGTATTGAGATTTTACTTCATTTCTTGCCAATTGTCCTTTTCTTTTCCTTGTCTTTTACTTTAGCTTTTAAAAAATGGGTCTTCCTTTATAAAATATGGGCCAATAAGACTTTTCCACGTTCCTTCACACTTATAGACTGTCTTTAGCTCCCTTTCTACCTCTTTAGAAATGCAAGCCAATGAGAAGGCTCCAAATTTCTTTTCCATTTTCAAATTTTTTGACACATGGACCAATGAAGGGGCTCCATGCTTCTTCACATTTTAGACCCTTGTCAGTCCCTCAGGAATATGAGCCAATGAGAAACAACCAAACTTTGATGCATTTTCAGACTTTGAATAGTCCTAAAAATTACGAAGTGCAAGCCAATAAGAAATCTCCACACACTTCACGTTGTAAGTCTTTTCTTTGATCTCCATTGACAACTGTAAAATGTGAGACAATGAGATGTTTCCACATTTCTCCCATCTCAGGACCCATCAAAATGTATTTTTTGTGCACACTCCTGATTAGATGGGCCTTCGAATTTTTTAGTATTTTAAAAGTGAGCAAATGCGGTGGTTTCACGTCACTCTTTACATCGCAGTTTCTAATTCTAGGGGGCTTAGAAACTTTTTGGCTTTTTGAATTGTCTCACGTAACCCCTTTGACCTTGTCTGACCTTGTGGACCTGATGAAGTATGAACTATGATAAACTCTTGGGGGTTGGAGTTAAGATGATCCAATCACCTTAGAAACTACTGCAATGGCTCCATGTGTCATGCCTCCAGTTCTTGATCTGCCACCACTTGTCTTCCTTTGATTGGTTGTGGGTTGACTCCATTTTATTTTTGTCGTGGCTTTCTAGCTTCACGTGGGTTTAAGTTAAACCTGCATAAGTCCTGGAAAAACAACCCTTTATGTCATGGCTTTGAAATATGTAAAACCTGCCAAGACTTAAGTTTTAATGTTCTTTAGGTTTTCAAACACGAATGGCTAAAGTATTTAAGAAAGGGAGTTTGACATCCATTTGAACATCCTAGACCGATAAAAATGGTTGATTCCATTTTAGTTTTCCAATTTTGCAGGGGTGCAAAATTGGATTACATGGACCTTGGCCCTCACTATCATTTTATATCCTACTATCCTCCTTGCACTGTGGTGGCATAATCCTTTATTCCCCCCCTCCAATCATTATCAATTCTTTCTATTCTCTACACATACACTTTATGATTCGTGTTCTACATTTAGTCTCTTGTATACATCTCGATACAAAATTTGCATCATTCATTACCCTATGATGCACTCTAGTTACATGGTTCATAAAAATGGTTGATTCCATTTTAGTTTTCCAATTTTGCAGGGGTGCAAAATTGGATTACATGGACCTTGGCCCTCACTATCATTTTATATCCTACTATCCTCCTTGCACTTTGGTGGCATAATCCTTTATTCCCCCCTCCAATCATTATCAATTATTTCTATTCTCTACACATACACTTTATGATTCGTGTTCTACATTTAGTCTCTTATATACATCTCGATACAAAATTTGCATCATTCATTACCCTATGATGCACTCTAGTTACATGGTTCATACTCGACTATTAAAGGTATAAATATTAAATGAACCTCACCATATTAATCTTCTAATCTATATGCTTCATGTTCTATTCCATCTAGTGAAAATTTTCATACCATTTCCCGATGACACACTCTTGTTCTATGGTTCATTATTGGTTATCAATGGGTATTTTATAAATGAACCTCATCTTATACTCATACATATCTGTTGAGGGGAAAACTAACCCTATCACATTCACATTGCATGTACCATTCCATTACGTTCATACATAGCATATTTCATATCTCAGTTGCATTTACTCTTGCTTGCTGATACTTACATGTACACTTTGTTTCCCATGCTAGACAGATACTTAGTATTTCAATATATTTTATAAATACACATGCATGTTCACTTATTCTCTATTTTTTAAGGCATATTTCTTATAGGCTATTACATGCTACATTAATTCTTGGTACTTTACCCTTTTCCATTCCCATTGAGGATCCCGACGGAATCTACCATTAATTTCTCACACTTTACAAGTGTTATTGTTTTATTATTTACTACTCCTAATTTCTAGCACATTGATTTTCACTTATACATATATGTTTTGACATAATTTTTATCTTTTTAACATGTTAATGGGTGCTTCATGTGTAGGATTTACTTTGTAAGACTATATGCTACCATGATTGTCTGATATATTTCACTTTAAATTATTTTCCATTATATGATATTGTTTGAAAGTTATGCCCCATGTCTTGCTTGATATCTTCTTATATGCTTTTGGCCTCTTCGTCCCTAATTGTCTTGTGACATTGTGAGTGATGTCCCATGTTTGAAACCCAATTTTTGTGGTCTATCTTGCATGCATACTTCCTTTGTATATTTTTTTCTACGACATGTTTGCTACTTTTTCTACTAACACATATATCTAGCCACTTTGTTTGCATGTGCCTTGGTTTATACCATGCACATTCCCTCCCCCTTACACGGACCATTTTTATAGTCACAGGTACCCAGAAGAGATCGTTAGAACCTTGGTACCCCTGTCCAACCGTGGGTGCCTGTGTTTAGCCTTATTCTTGCATTCTTGAATTTATCTTGAGCATTGATGACACTGTTCACTTCTGGTTTAGTAGTTTTCATAGTCTAAGGAACTTCCAGATCAAGTGTTAGTCAACTAAGTCATTATTTTTGTATCTCTTCCTTAGGGTGTCACACTTCATTATTTTCTTATGTCATACAGTACTTAACAGTTGTATATCATAGTTTACATCAGTTACTCTACAATTAGGGTTTTACAAAAAATATTTTTTAAAAATTAGAATGACATAATAATTGATGTATTAACTAGAACCAAGTCATATTTTATCCATTTGAGCATAATAACATTTTTCCCTGGTATTGATAAAGAATTTTTTTCAAGAAATTGATTAGCTAGAGGGGTAAAACCCTGAATAGATTGAGTAGGAAAATCATTAAGCCATTATAATGTAAAATCCTTGAGACTTCTAGGAACTATATTTGTTTAAGTAGTGTTTCATTATAATCATAATCCAATAAATAAACATAGAAATCACATAGGTTTTCTTTAGGATCACCATTTCCATAAAAAATAGTAAGTTTAGGTGTAACAAAAACCATAAGAAAGGGATATGAAGCCACTTTAAAAACCTAGTTTTTGTGTGGTTGTGGTTTACTCTAATGAACTTCACTCTAAAACCCTAGGTGTCACATATTTTTGAAACCATCTGAATGATGTGATCCAAAATTAAACTCTAATTCGAGGTGGGAGACCTTGCAAAAAGGTTAGTGTTTTGGTTGAAGTGTAATTTGTGAAGTTCATATGTCATAAATAATTTGAAGATGCCTAAAACCACATGTAATTCTCCACCAAACATGTTATATCTATATGAATGCAACTATTTTTCTAACTTGATGATTTTGAAAATGTTTCAAACAAACTTTCTCTTACTAAGACATAGCTATTTGATCTTTGAGTTCTTGGAAATGGAAGAATTTTAACTCTTTCAACCTTATTTTATTGCCTTAGATATGTGTGGTGGATTCTCTAAATCATGTGCATCTACGTTAGAGAGATTGGAGATGTGTTATTATATTTAATACTTACTTATTATTTAGAGAGATGTAAGTAAACGATGTGAAACTATTGACTATAGATATATGGTTTTGGAAAGTAGATAGTGATGTAAAACTCAAAGTTTAGGAGTGATATTCACAATTTAATTACTTAATTGGTTAATTAATATTTCCTAGATTAATGAAAAAATAATGTGTAGAGATGAGAAATTAAAGAGGGAGAGAGAAAGATACACTGATTAGGCTTCAAATGTGAGCATTTTTCTCAGGATAGGACTAGATCCAAACTTGTCATTGCAAAAGGATACTTTTTAAAATTGAATGTCTACAAGTTCCAATGTAGGCAATATATGGATTTTACTTCAACCAAATGAATAATCATTTTACAGGATTTTTACCAAAGATTAAGGATTCAAGTCAAGGTGGTTGATTTTATAGGGTCTATCACATTCTAAAAACTTAATATTTCATAATAAGGTACATACCAAGTAAGTGCACCAATCTAGGGGGCCAAAAAGCGGACACAAATGTGAAAAAAATCTTAAAACATGTTCATTTTGCAATAACATGTACTCATTTTTTTCTTTGGTTTGGTGACTCATGAAGCTAAAATGTTTACTGGTTATAATGTGTACGCATTATGTGAATCTATAAATTAAAAAAAAAAGCCATTCCTCATTTATATTTCCCCAAAGCATGAATTTTGGAGAAAAAATTGCATTTGCATTTTGTATTCAACCAGTTAGCTCCCGTGATCATTTGCAGATCACCGTGAAGATTGGAATTGATAATGGTGCCACAGAGAAGAGGTAGGAAAAATTATTTTCTCTAAATTGCATTGAAATTTGGTAATTATATAGTATAATATAATTAAATACACGTTTTTTATTGTTACAATTCCATCTCAACCACAACAAAATCCTGTCAACCCTCCTACCCTCATACAATTGCTAAACATCCCCCAGGTAGTCAGGAGGATTTACCAACCCATATAGTGGAAAATAAGATTGAAATTAAGGAATTAATTCAAATAATGAGGGATTCCCATTCTAAAAAACCCCACCGTGCCTCACTTGTAAACACACTATAAGTACTTTTGGGTTAGGTTGACGTGGAAATGATTCAAATTGATCGTTGGACAACTAATAGAGATAATTTTAGGGAATATTAAACAAAAAAATTGTCATATGCATATGTAAAGAAACAAAAGAGTATAAAAGACCTCATATGTGCCTTATTCACGGACCCCAGAACCAATTTTCCTATTTCGTTGTCATGCTAATGGTTTCCAATCTATTGGTGCAATAGTGATCTAATAAAAAAATATTTTTTGGGAATGATGGTGGATGGTAATTAATATTCCACCTTGCAATAACAAGTTTCTACTATACTTTTTGATAAAACTCTATTGTGATTTTATCCTCAATGAGATCCCAAACCATTTTTATTTCTGTGAGTTTCAGGGCCTAAGAAAAGGTTCTACACAGGATAGACCAGGTGCACAATATGCCCCTATTCAACATGGCAGAGTCCCCACACAAAATCCCCCTCATCTTGAGACGGTCCCTCTAGAAGTGAAGGAGACATTAGAGATTGATACACTTCATGTACTTCAGGTGCTATCTGATACCATTGTCCAACATATGAGGGATATTTCTTATACAAATTATTTTTGGAGGTAGAAAAAATATTCCTCCAGGTAGTAGTAACATGAGGCCATATATTTGCACGTCATGTGGTAGCATATTCTTGGGACCCGATGAGGATGATACTTTCATGCAGACTGGTGTTGGTGGAGTTTTCATTGGTGGTACACATGATGATGTGGCTATGTCTAACACCTTTTTGAGTGATACATTTGGATTCTAGACATCGACGTCACCTTTGTGGGTATTTGTTATTTTTTATTACATGTTACAAAAATATTTGAGTACTTGATTTACTTATATATTTTAAAATAATTGTATTTGAAATTGGTCAAATTTATTAACTTACACATACATATGTACATGTATGCATTAATTTTTTACAGCGCGCAAGAGGGACGTCATCATCCCAACCATAGGTTTCGAGTACCATGTCTATGAATACATTCATAGAGGTAATTTAGAATGTTAATTGTGTAAAATTTTCACGTACGAAAATATATATAACTTTGGAACTCAAATATATGTCTATATATGTATGTTCTTGTATATATATTATATATGCTCAACTAACTTGACGTGATATATTTTTGATAAAGTTGATGTCCTTACTAGAAACACCACCATCTCTGCGAGGAGTAGAGAAAGGTGTTGCCACTAAGATTTCATCTGCGCAAAAACTCGCTGAGGTATACAAACTATGTATTTTTTGTTAAATAGATCATGTAATTCATGTTATGTTAAATTATTTTAATAATTTACTTCAATGTAGCATCATGTAGATAAGCAGCATGACTGCATTTTGTATATGCAAGAGTTACTTGTGACAGGTAGCATCCCTGTTCATATGATTCACAGGCATGACACAGTAAAAAAATAGTTGTATACTGATTAAATTAGTTAAAATATGGTCATTACACATACATGTACTTAGTTAACATAAATGTTTAGATCTGCATTAAATTTTTTTATTGTTAATATAGTTCTATAAGCTTATTTTGATGTTTTATTTTGTAATATTATGTGTATGTAGGGTTAAACCCCTTCCATTTTTACTTCGAGGGCACAGACTCCTCCAGCTCATCGTTTTTATACCCCTGTTCATGATCCAGTAGCTCCCGATGACTCATCTAAGAATGAGATGCAGATTCAGAGTGACCGAGAGATTACAGTAAGTGCATGTAAATGTAAATAGTTTCATTAGTGTGGTCTTATACATGTTGAAAACTTATATATTAATTTTTGAGAAATAAATTCTTTTCATTTGCAGGTTCAAATACAAATGAGTTTTGAGAAGAAGAGGACTCATTGTCAGGCCATGTAGGATCCCAAGTCATCTCACAGATCTCCATCTATGTCTAAGGGAGGGCCTTCTTCGAGAAAGGCTAGGAGAGGGCTATATTTTGATGTACATGATGTGTGTGTGTGTGTGTGTGTTATGAGATTTATTTTGTATGCTATATGGCATTCACTTGATATTATATCACCTATTCACATTTTTATATATTTACCATGCATGTTAATACTACTTGGAACTTGGTATTTTTGTATAAGTTCTTACATTTCTGAGATTATTTTTGTATGAAACTAATATGATGTGCACTTGACAATATAATACATTATGGATATTTTTTCATTTATTGGTGTTGTATACTAGCATTTATAATCTATAATATGTGTGAAACTTTGGAAATCAATATTTATATAACATGTATAAAGATTTATCTAATATGACTAATTATTCATTCAATTTATCATTGTGTATATGTTTAGAGAACCTTTTTCTAAACCTAGATTCAAAGTTTCAATTCAAATTAAATAAGATATATTATTGAATATTTATTAAAAAAATTATGGTTTCATTAGATTATTTTAATAATAATAATGACTAAACTCATCCATATTCATTATTTATGTGATGGTGATTTTCATACAACACTTACTCGTGTATTTACCTTGTGCTTCTTCTTACTCTTGGTCTCTTTGTACTAGTTCTTGTCTTATCATGCACCTACTACCTTATTCAATTCTTCTTAGTCTTCTCTCCTATTTTAAAACCTCATAAAATCATTAGGACCATCACTAACTTGATTCATAAGGCCCCAAACACCACTGGTGTTCATCTCACCAAAATTCTCAACTATGCCCCTAAAGAAAATGTATCTTACAACAAACATGGATCTAAGGATAGAAGGATACCCAAAAAGTCTTACAATCTTCATTAGTTCACTTTTTCCATCCCTAAGGTGCTCCCAAAATCATAGACTCCAACTCCTACATCTCATTAGAGCTCACCTTTTCACTTTTTGCTCTTGAAGCACTAACTAACCTTCTCTAACTATAATGTGTAGCATATATCAAATTTATGAGGTTCCCAAGGATAACTCAAGAATATTCAAGCACCCATTAAACCTAGTATACTTCCCTATATGTTTTAATTCTTAGCTCAATATATAAATCTTGGTTTCTTTGTAAAGTGGCTTCTCAGAACCACTTGGTAAAAAGGTAGGGGGTAGATGGGTGGATGCAAAAATGTGTATTCTCAAACATTAGAGATACATTGGAGTAATTCATATTGTAAAATAAAATTGCACTTGTGAAATCCTCTCAGATTTCCAACTTACACAATCACCAGAGATATCAAGCTCTGTTCTTCGAATGAAACCTTCATTCCCGACAACTTGAAACTAAAATAATTATTCAAAAGAGAATAAAAATGATCAAATTTTCTTAGAATCCTAATCCATCAAACCTAGAAATAAAATTGGAATTGTTATTCTCAATTTTCAACACTCTTGGATGTTCCTCGCTATTGATCCCAAGCTCCAAATAGAAAAAATCTACAAAAATAGTTGTATTGGGTAACATTTCTTTGTGTAAGCTTCCCATAGGGAAGGGGTTGCTTGGAAAAGGGTTGTACTGAATTGTTCTTGGATGTATGGAATTTTCCTTTTAAATTTTATTACTTAATTTCAATTCAATGTAATAATATTGAAAGCAAACACAAAACAAGTCTATTCAAGTTCCATTGCACACTAAAACAGAGAACAAATTAGCTTAGACATAGAGTCTATTTTTCTCTTTCAATCAAAATTAATACAAATCATATTTAGGAAAAGTATAAATTTATCATAAAGAGTGAGAGAAAAAGTAAGAGAAAAAATATAGGGAGAGAGATAGATAAAGAGAGGGGGAGAGAGAAAAAAAAGTGAGATAAAAAGTGATGAGAATCAAAGTAAACATTAGCTTTTACTCAAACTATAATGCATGGTTATTGATGCAATATTTTGGAAATGGAAGACCATGGCATTGAACAGAATGTGTACCCATGGTAGGGTGGCCTAGTAAACTCTTGTGGAGGCATATTTTTGATGCCCTATGAGATTGGTGATTCTGAGCTACTTCGATTGGGAGTAGTCCCTTAAGAGCCTTGGGATCAAAAAAGGCTATAATTTTCCTATGTGATTTATCAGTCTCCATGGAACTTTGAGAGTTATCATATAATCCTAAAACTCTACATTCATACCCTCTTCAAAATCCTATCTCGGTCTATCCCATATCAATTTGGTCCTCCCGTGGTCCTATTGTTTGTAACTGTGCCGAATAGTTCAATTTGCGTCAGTGTAATCTTGTCTGATGCTATATTTTTCAAACCGAAGCTCGTGGCACCAAACCAACTGTGCACATAAGTTAGGATGGCTGTGTAAATGCTTGCAAAGGTGAAATTTTGGTCCCCAGCTATCCCAGTGCTTCCGGACTATTTCGGTTGGGAGTAGTCCCTTAAGAGCCTTAAGAGCAAAAAAGGCTATAAGTTCCCCAAGTGATTTCTCGGTCTCCGTGGTACCTTGAAAGGTCTCATCTGATCCTTTAACTCTAAAATGGTACCCTTTATGAAATATTTTATATGTTTATCTCATCTCAATTCGGTCCTCTCGTGGTCCTTTTGTTTGTAACTATGCCGAATAGTTCAGTTTGAGTCAGTGTAAGGTTGTGTGATGTTATATTTTACAAACAAAAGCTCATGAAATTGAACCAAATTCACACACACATTGAGATGTCCTAGAATTTATGTTTATTATTCCTTTCTAATATTTAATTGTGCCCTTATGCTTCACTTGTGCTTTCGCGAATAATAAACTCGTTACTAACAGTAGCCAAACACGTGAAGGTGGAAGCTTTTTGAGCACCACTAAGGCTAAATAAATATGTTAATAAAGTGATTGAATAAAATTTGTAGCACCGGATAGAAATGTCAAACAAAATCATCAAGTAAACCTATAAAAATTGAAATTCATGACAGAACATACCTTTGCTCAATTCAATCCCATCTGAATCGCAAGGATCAACTCTACTCTTGACAATAACAAGAATTGCTTCATGTATCTGATTGATCGAATAGTTCCACTTTGATTCTTGTGTTAGGTTGGCTGAACCTTGATATTTTTATCAATTGCAATATCTTTTACAAGAACCAAATGTGAATAGTGAAGTATCTTTCGATGTACTTGGGATAGTCTTAAAAAAACTTAGGGAGTATTTAATTTTTTGATAGTATATCGTCGAAGCCAAGTTCTTGTGACTACCAGTGACCCAGTGGGATACTCAAGGCCTTCACCATCAATGAGCCTTGTGGTAGTCAAAAAAATTTGCCTCCACACAACGTTTGACAAGAAGTGATCATATCTCACTCTTCATTGAATTTTGTCACAAGGTAACTACAAAAATGTGTCCTACATCACAAAGTAAAACTCAAGTCAAATGTTAAAATACATATAAGAGTTGATCATTTAATCAATTTTATAAATCTTAAAACAGTCCTACATATATATGTTCTATTGTTTGCAACTAAATTAGAGTGGTGAATAGTTTTCATATGATCTGAAGACACTGTAAGATTGTCCAATGCTAGTGGAACTTAGATATGGAAGCTGAGTAGAATTAGACTGGTCTGCACACATCCATTAGTGTTTCTTGGTAACCACTTGTTGTGAGGCATCACATTCATTGTTACATAAAATCAATGTCGGTGATATATGAAAAACATCGCCATGCACCTAGTCTATAAATAGCCCTAAGAGACTCGAATCAGAACTACGTTTAATGAGTGATTTATCAGTCACTGTGGCATCCTGTGAACTAGTCATACAATCTGATCATAGATCTGCCAACTGTTGTTTCTCTATAAAATAGAAATATCTACAAACCATTGAATTCTCTTGAGATTCAATTTGGTCCTATGATCGTTGACACACCAATCAACAATAATTTTTGCACCTGATAAATTTAGCACCATCCTTGAGTGACTTTAAGGTCTGTCTCTTGCAATTATCTCTTTGTCACACGGATACCTCCTCGCACCAAATGGACTGTGCTCACACGTCCAATGATCCTTCTTCAATAAAAATCCATATATGTTATACATATTGTTTCTTTATGCATCCTGCTGTAGCCAATAAAAAATTCGGTGCATTCTAGGATACTTCGTGATAGTGTAGTTGTTCTGACCTTAAGATCCCTAATGTTGATGGAAAAAAAATTCTCTCATTCAAGTTCGCCATAAAACATCTTAGAAGCACCCTGGACACATATTTTGTAGAATGTGTCTCAATGCATCTTACACCTCCATGTTGGTATGCTCTACAAAATGATCATCTCACTTAATATTCTTTAATCTCAATTCTCAGTGCTTTCAGGAGAGTACTATTGAATGCTAACTATGCACAAATAATAACAATTTGCACTAAGTTATAGTATTAAGACTAAACCTCCATTGTTGTATTTTGTAAATGTGTAATTATCTGTGACAGTCAAACCTACTGAAACACATACTAAGTCGGGAATGTGTCCTTACTTACACTTGGAGATTTCCAATCCAACCATTGAGCTCCTTATGGTCCCTGTCCTTCTAGGATACTTCGTCTGGGCATAGTCCTTTTTGAATTTGAGCCATATATACTGAATACAATGGTAATAAGTTCGTAGGGTAACAATCTTCATCACCTCTTAGCATTCTTTTCCATACGTTTAATCTGATGTTCCACTATTTATATTTTTGAAACCAACTACATCTTAGTTTTCTCTATATAAATATGGTACTTCTCGTTGTCCTCATTGGATACAAAATTTTCGAATTTTAGTCCAAGTTGAGTCAGTGTAACGTTGTCACATTACATCCAAACATGATTTGTTATTAAAAAAATTGGATAAGTGCACCAAGTTGGGGGGCCAAAAGGGGGTCTTAAGTGGACACATTTTTCTGAGAAAAAAATCTTCAACTTGTACGAGTTTTTTCGAAATAGTTACACACAAAATTGGAAGATGTTGTAGAAATATGAATCGTAAGCATTTTGAGTCTAGTTTCTAAGCTATTAATTTTTATTGAAAAAAGATAAGTTTAAGTGGGTAAAACAACTAAAATACAAACAGATGCTCATTTTTTTGTTAAAAAACATAATAGAGTGACTTTCATGTCCCCCTCACCATTTTTTGAGCACCATTTAGTATTTTTGAAAACCCTTTGGTAGAAAGATAACTAGGAGCATCTAGTTTGGGGCTCCATTTTTTTATAGATTTTTTTAGCAGAATACTTTTTTATTTATGATTTTTCTAGTACATAATATTTTATGTTTTGAAAAATAACGGAGCTCCGACCATGTGCCCCCCCTAACTACCTCAAAAAATATCGAAATTTTTTTTTTTTTTTACTATACGTATAGAATTATGCCTAGTTTGGGCTAGTATAACTTTTTTTTTAAAATTTTGATCACCTAAAAAAAAGATACACCATGAAAGATAGACATATTTACACTTCAAAAAATAGCTATAAAAAGGCATAGTTAGAAAATAAATAATATGGAAACCTTATATTAGTCAGAAAATTTGGAAAATTATATTTTTAGAAAGAAGAGACTCTGCTCTACATCATGGTATAATTTTTTTAAAAATGGATTGATTGTTTTATTTTGATTTATCATAGAGGAAGTGTCATTTTTACATTTTCTTGTAAAAACTCATTGTTTGTTATGTTTGTGCAGGTCCATGCCTCAGGCTTAGGGATCCAAACCGGATCCCAAACCTTGAGGCATGGCTTGGGAAAAGAGAAAAAGAAAATGTGTACGCAAAATGTGCGTATACGTGTTATTCTTTGTTTTATATATTGTGGCCCCCCAACGTCCCTTTCATCTCTTTCACAGGAATTCTGCAAACATTTAGTTTTGTTTGCAATATTCTCTACATTCTTGCATGATTTTTTAGTATTTCATTTTGTCCCCTACCCCACTAGTTGATTTTTTCTAATCATGGGTGATAAACATCGAGCTAAGGACAAGAGGAAAGTCAAGAATAAGACACCAGAGCAATTGGAAGAGAAGAGAATAAAGAAATTGAAGAGAATGCAAAAACTTCGAGCAAGGCAAGATACATCCGCTATATCAAATGTAGCTAATGTATTAGAAAATTGGGATGAAATACATAATGAAAATGTAGAGAATAATGATTTTGCAATGAATAATGATATTGAATTGAATGATAATGTTGGTATGGATGAAGAAATTGATATGAATCCAATTGTTGAACCTTTACTTGAGAATCCAAATGTTAACCCCAAAATTTGTATGAAAATACTGAATGAAGAAAGTAACCTTGTAAATGAATCTTCACCTCTAAGAACACCTTCTTCCATTTCATGCAAAGAAAACCAATTCACTTAATTGAAATTGATGAAAACATTATAAAACCAATGCCTAACAAAATGTCTGAAAGAAATGCAAGAAGAAAAGCTAGTGGAATTTGGGATAATTACTTTGAGAATTTAAATGACACACAAAGATGTCAATTATTTGTTTCATTGATGAAATTAATTAAGATGAGACCTATAATGAAGACCTTGGGGTTAAGAACATCTAATGTTGTTGATCAAAATGCATCAATTGTTGAAAACATACATAAAGCATACCAAACTGTAGGTGGAAAAAGACGCACCAAAGATAGTAATGCTACACGACGTGCACTAACTAATTGTATAGTAAGTGATAAAATAGTTAATAAACGCTTGATTAGAAAAACAAGCAGTGCTTTGAAGCTAAACAGAAAAATGCTAATGAAAGCAATAGAGAGATGTAAATGTCTTGAGTTAGTCAATAACACCGACTATTAGGCTTTTTCTAGTAGACTTCCACAAAAATACAAGTATACATATGATATTCTATAAGAATTAATTATAAAATTTTGGAATGAGAACACAAGGGTCTCAACGAATAGGAGAGATACAGTAAAAAGAATAATAGGTTCTCGTAATCATGAATCGTGTGCAAAACATTTCTTAGATATGACTCAAATAGAATTTTTCTCTAAGTTTAAAAATGAAAATCCAAAAATTAACATTAGCCAAATATTCTTTGAAATGAGAAAACCCTTTTATGTGAAAATCAATCAGTCATGTACCACTTGTTGTTACAGGCATCATGTTGAATTTTCAATGCATCATGGTGTTTTTTTGTCAAATACGTTGTGTTTTGCATATTGACATCATATTGCATGATGTGTGGAATAAATGTCCCACAAGAATCTTAAAGGGAATTTATTCCGACAATATTTTGTGAAAAATCAACAAGACAATATTTTATAACAAAACATGTTTGGATGGAACGTGCAATGTATGCGGTGGCTCACCAAATCTGAAAAGTTGTACCCATGAAAAGAGTACATATTCAATAGGAAAAGAATTGGTTTATTTCATCAAATATAAATCAGTGGTATATCAATTAAAATAGGGAAAAGAATCTAAGAGGTGTGAGTTTGTTACAAAACAATTACCTGTATAAGAATATATGGTCAAATTCAGAGAGGAATTTTTTTATGAGTATGCAAGGAACACACATAGAGAGCTAGATGGTTGGATGAACAATTCAAGTTAAGCAAGGACACATTCCCACTTGGTACTATTTTTTTAGTAGTTGAATTCGCAGAGAGTTACACATTGCAACCACAAATAGAGGTTCAATCTCAATATTATAACTTAGTACAAGTTTCTATTTTTGTGCATATAACATTCATGCACTCTCCTAAAAGCATTGAGAAAGATCGAAAAATATTAAGAGAGTATCATTTGTACATCAGTAATGATCGGAAACATTCTACAAAATATGTACAAGGGTGTTTCTAGGTGTTTTATGTGAATTTGAATGAGAGGAACATTCGTTTCAATGAACATTATATTTGGTCAGACAACTACACATCACAATTTAAGAATGCACAAATGTTTTATTGGCTAAGCAAGGATGCACACAGAAACAATTATACAACACATCTGGAGTTTTATTGAGGTAGGGCATGGAAAATGAGAGCATGATGGTACAAGAGCATGTGTGAAAAGAGAACTTGTAAGAGAAGAGTTAAAGTTCAAGGATGGTGCTGAATTTATATATGCAAAAAACATTGTTCAATTGGTGTGTTAAGAATATGGGCTATGAATCTCAAGAGAGTTCAACAGTTTGTAGAAATTTTTGGTTGATATAGGAACAACATTTGGCAAACTTTGAAGATTGTATGACAGTTGCAAGATCAAGTGATATGCACTCATTCCATAGTTTAGATGCAAATGCTTGAACTATTTATACTATGTGCATGACATGTTTTTGTATATTATGTATTGATTTTGCGTGGAATGAATGTGAGTCATAGTAGAGGGTGGATGAGTGGACTTGTATACCTCTAATTCCACTCGATACACATCAAGTTCCATGAGCATTACAACTTGTAAGATCTTTAGATCAAATGACAACATCACCTGACTTTGACCAAGTCTCTGATTTAGTGCAACAAGGTATATACATATATGTACCTGCCATGTTTTAGATTTATCAATTATTAAATGGTTAACTCTTAATGTATTTATAAATTGATTGAACAATTTTACTTTGTGATATATTGGGCATGTTTTTTGCAATTATTGTGATGGAATTTAAGGAAGAGGGAATAGACTACTTCTTATCTTGTTGTGTAGAGGGAAATTTTTTTTGACTTCCATGAGACATTGATGGTGAAGCCCTGGAGTATCCCACTAGATCAGTGGTAGTCACTTGGAACTTGGCTTTGATGATATCCTATCAAAAAATCAAACATTTGGTTATTTGAAGACTAAGAAGTACATCAGAAGATACTTCACTATTCACATTTGGTCCTTGCAACAAATATGTAAATTGATGAAATATCGACATCAGCCATCAAACAAAAATCTGTGGAAGGTTCATGAATCGGATCATGTAGCAATTCTTGACTACTATCAAGAATAGAGTTGATCTTTGCAATTCATTGGATTGAATTTGCAAAGGTATGCTCTTCATGATTTTAATTTGAATATTTACTGTAAATGATTTTGTTTAAACTTTTGTATGATTTAAAATTCTGTGTAATTACTTATTAACATGTTTATCTAGGTTAGTGGTGCCAAAAAAGCTTCCACCTTCACGTTGTTGGCACTGTCAGTAGAGAATTTATTATTCTCGAAGCCAAGTGAAGCTAAGAGAAATTAAATATTATAAAGGAACAACAAACATAAATTCTCATTTCTCCACCTATATTGCAAAAATATCTTATAAAAATTCTCATTTCACCATCTATATTGTACGAACCACCTATATTATTCAAGTGATTAACAATGGACAACCTTACACTGACTACATCTAAATGGAGACAGAGATACCGCAAGAGGATTTTATAGAGGCCCCGATGTGGATGTCTCAGATCTAGCGAGACATCTCTAGGTGCCACATAGTTTGAGAAATCACCTATCAAAGATATGGCATGTTTGGTTCTCAGGGATCTTAAGGGACTACACCCGGATGAGGTAGCCTGAAAGCACAGGGAGTGTAGGGAACCAAAACAAATGCTCCACTAGTGTTCACCAGGCCACCCCAACGTGTTGGAATATTTGGAATGGTCCATGATCTTCCGTTTGCAAACTAGAGCGTCTGACAGCCCTACAATGACTTAGACTGCACTATTTTGTGCATTTGCAAACAATAGCACATTGAGAGCCCTGACGTGAAGACGGAGAAAACCGTCAGAGGATTTTGTAGAGGGCCCTAACATGGAGGTCTTGGATTTGACGAGATGTCTCTAGGTGCCATAGAGTCTGCGAAATCACCTGTCGAAGATATGGCGTGTTTTGGTCTCAGGACTCTTAAGCAATTACACCCGAGACGAGGTAGCCCAAAAGCATGGGGGAGACGTCGGGAACCAAAAATGAAGCCTCCAATAGCGTTCACCAGGCCACCCTGATGTGTTGGCATAATTGGTTTGGTCCCGTGAACCTCTGTTTGCAAACTACAATGCCTCTGGCAACCCTACACTAACTCAGATTGCACTATTTCGTGTGCCTTTGCAAAAAATAGGACAGCCAGAGAACCAAATGGAGAGATAGAGAAAACCACAAGAGGCTTTCATATAGGGCCCCTGATGTAGAGGTCTTGGATCTGACAAGATGTATCTAGGTGCCACGGAGTCTAGAGAAATCACCCGTCGAAGATATGACGTGTTTTGGTCTCAGGGCTATTAAGCAGACTACACCCGAACGAGGTAGGCTGAAAGCACGGGGAGCAGTAGGGATCTAAAAAATAAGCCTCCAATAGCGTTCACCTATCCACCTCAACATGTTGGCATAGTTGGTTCGGTCCCACACGCTACCATTTGCAAACTACAGCCTCTAGCAGCCCTACAATGATTTAGATTGCACTATTATGCGCATTTGCAAACAATAACACAACGAGAGAACCATAATAGAGATAGAGAATAACCACGAGATAATTTTGTAGAGTACCCCGACATGGAGGTCTCTAGGATCTAATGAGACTTCTCTAGGTGCTACGGAGGTCTGATAAATCATCCGTCGAAGCTATGGCATGTTTGGGCCTCAGGGCTCTTAAGATATTACGCTCCAAATGAGTTAGTTTGAAAAGCACAAGTAGTGTAAGGAACAAAAATGAAGCATCCAATAGCATTCAAAAAACCACCCTGACATGTTGGCATAGTTTTTTTGGTCCCATGAGATTTCCTTTACAAACTACAGTCTCTAATAACCCTATACTGACTCAAACTAAACTATTTCGCGCATTTGCAAACAATAGCACAACTGCGAGAGAAGTGGATGGATACGGAGAAAACCATGAGAGAATTATTGTCATAGGGGGCCCTAATGTGGAGGTATCTTGTATATGATGAGACATCTCTAGGTGCTCATGGAGTCTGAAAAATCACTCGTCAAAGATATGGGATGTTTGGGCGTCAGGGCTCTTAAGGAATTATACCCGGACGGGGTAGCTTGAAAGCACAGGGAGTGTAGGGAACCAAAAAAAATCCTCCACTAATGTTCACTAGGCCACCCCAATGTATTGGTGTAGTTTCTTTGGTCCCACATACTACCGTTTACATAATATAACATCTAGCAGCCCTACATTGACTCAGACTGCACTATTTTACACGTTTGCAAACAATAGGACAGCGAGAGAACCGGATGGAGATAGAAAAAACCGCAAGATGCTTTCTTATAGTTCCTTGATATGGAGCTCTCAGATTTGACGAAACGTCTTTAGGTGAAACAGAGTCCGAGAAATCACTCGTCAAAGATATGGCGTGATTGTGCCTCAGGGATCTTAAGTTACTACGCCCGGACGGGGTAGCCCAAAAGCACATGGACTATAGCGAACAAAAATGAATGCTCCACTAGCATTATTCTGGCCACCCTAACGTGTTGTCGTAGTCGGTTCGGTCCCACAAGATTCCGTTTGCAAACTACAGCCTTTGACAGCCCTATACTGACTGAAACTATACTATTTCGCGCGTTTGCAAACAATAGCACAGTGAAAGAACCAGATGGAGACAGAGAAAATAGTGATAAAATTTCATAGAGGGATTTAATGTGGAGCTCTCAGATCTAATGAGACATATCTAGGTGCCACGGAGTCTGAGAAATCACCCATCGAAGATATGGCATGTTTGGGCCTCAGGGCTCTTAAGTGACTACACCTGGACGGGGTAGCCCGAAAGCACAGGGAGCATAGGGAACCAAAAAATCCTCCACTAGTGTTCACTAGGCCATACAGACATGTTGGCCCAGACGGTTTGGTCCCACAAGCTACTGTTTGCAAAATACAACATCTAGCAGCCTTACACTGACTTAGACTACACTATTTTGCACGTTTGCAAACAATAGGACAATGAGAGAACCGAATAGTGATGGAAAAAACCACAAGAGGATTTTGTAGAGTACCTCAATGTGGAGCTCTAGGATTTGACGAGACATCTCTAGGTGCCACAAAGTCCCAAAAATCACCCGTCGAAGATATGGCGTGATTGGGCCTCAGGACTCTAAAGCAACTACGCCCGGATGGGGTAGCCCGAAAGCACGGGGAGCATAGGGAACCAAAACGAATGCTCCACTAGCATTCACTTGGCCACCCCGACATGTTGGCATAGTTGGTTTGGTCCCACAAGCTTCCGTTTGCAAACTACAACCTCTAACAGCCCTACACTGACTCAAATTGCACTATTTCTTTTGTTTGCAAACAATAGCACAGCGAGAGAACTGGATGGAGACAGAGAAAACAATGAGAGGATTTAGTAGAGTGCCTTGACATGGAGGTCTTGGATCTAACGAGACATCTCTAGGTGCCATGGAGTCCCAGAAATCACCCGTTGAAGATATGGCGTGATTGGGCCTCAGGACTCTTAAGTAACTACGCCAGGATGGGATAGCCCGAAAGCACGGGGAGCATAGGGAACCAAAAATAGTGCTCCAATAGCATTCATCTTGCGACCCCGAAATGTTGGTGTAGTTGGTTTAGTCCCTCGAGCTTTCGTTTGCAAACTACAACCTCTGATAGCCCTACACTGACTCAAACTGCACTATGTCGTGTGTTTGCAAAAAATAGCACAACGAGAGAACCTGATGGAGACAAAGAAAACCACAAGAGGATTTTTTAGAGTGCCCTAACATGGAGGTATTGGATCTAATGAGACATCTTTAGGTGCTATGGAGTTCGAGAAATCACCCATCGAAGATATGGCATGTTTGGGCCTCAGGGCTCTTAAGTGACTATGCCTGAACGATGTAGCCCGAAATCACGAGGAGCATAGGGAACCAAAACAAAGCCTCCACTAGCGTTCACCAGGACACCCCAATGTGTTGGCATAGTTTTTTTGGTCCCACGAGCTTCCGTTTGCAAACTACAGCCTTTGGAAGCCCTATACTAACTTAGACTGCACTATTTCTCACATTTGTAAACAATAGAATAGTTAGAGAACCAGATGGAGACGGAGAAAACCATGAAATGTTTTCATAGAGGGCTTCAACACAGAGCTCTTGGATCTAACGAGACATCTATAGGTTCCACGGAGTTTGAGAAATCACCCGTCAAAGATATGGTGTGTTTGGGCCTCAAGGCTCTTAAGCGACTATGCCCGGACGGGGTAGCCCGAAAACACAGGGAGTGTAGGGAACCAAAAAAAAATTCTCCACTAGGATCCACCAGGCCACCCCAATGTGTTGGCGTAGTTGGTTCAGTCCCACGAGATTCTATTTGCAAACTATAGCCTCTGACATCCCTACACGTACTCATACTGCACTATTTCACGCGTTTGCAAACAATAGGACAACGAGAGAACCGAATGGAGATGGAAAAAACCATGAGAGGATTTTGTAGAGTGCCTTGACATGGATATCTTGGATCTAACAAGACATCTCTAGGTGCCATGGAGTCTAACAAATCACCCGTCGAAGATATGGCATGATTGGGCCTCAAGGCTCTTAAACGACTACACCTGTATGGGGTAGCCCGAAAGCACGAGGATCATAGGGAACCAAAAATAATTCTCCACTAGCATTCACTATCCCACCCCCACATGTTGGTGTGGTTGGCTTGGTCCCATGAGATTTTGTTTGCAAACTACAGCCTCTGGCAGCCCTACACTGATTCAAACTACACTAAGTCTCGCGTTTACAAACAATAGGACAACGAGATAACTGAATGGAGATGGAGAAAAATGGAAGAGGATTTTGTAGAGAGACCTTACATGGAGGTCTCAGATATGACGCGACATCTCTAGGTGCCACAGAGTCCAAGAAATCACTCGTTGAAGATATGGCATGTTTGGGTCTCAAGGCTCTTAAGCGACTACGCCCGGATGGGGTAGCCTGAAAGCACAGGGAGCGTAGGGAACGAAAATGAATGCTCCACTAGTTTTCACCTAGCCACCTCGAAATGTTGGCATAGTTGGTTTAGTTCCACGACCTTCCATTTGCAAACTACAGCCTCTGGCAGCCCTACACTGACTCAAACTGCACTATTTCGCGCATTTACAAACAATAGCACAATGAGAGAAATAGATGGAGACAGAGAAAACCGCGAGAGGATTTCATAGAGGGATTCAACATGGAGCTCTTGGATCTGACGAGAAATCTCTAGGTGCCATGAATTCTGAGAAAATACCCATCGAATATTTGGCATGATTTGGCCTCAAGGCTCTTAAACGACTACGCCCGAACGAGGTAGCCCAAAAGCACGAGGAGCATAGGGATAAAAAATGAAGCTTCCACTAGCATTCACCAAGCCACCCTGACATGTTGGCATAGTTGGTTCAGTCCCATAATTTTTTTTTTTGTAAAATACAGCCTCTGATAGCCCTACACCAACTCAAACTACACTATTTCACGCATTTGTAAACAATAACACATCGAGAGAACCAGATGGAGACGGAGAAAACCGCGAGAGGATTTCGTAGACTAGAGAAATATAACCTAAATAGTCAGAGTAAAAGACTAAATCAAAATTCTATTTCTCACATATAAAATTAATTTCTACCTTCAAAAAAGAAACTATGGGTGAATGCTCAATCAAAAAATAAATTACAATTCTAAACGAGTTTCAAGCTGAATTATCAATACTTCATTACAGTTTTTCTTGCCAGTATGCTACTTTTGGAACTACCTAGTTTGATTTGTGAATTTTAAGCAGTTGGGATTAATAAAAATAATCAACTTGGCATGTTGTCATTAAGATTATCCATGATTCTATCGACAACATCACATAGATCTTCCATTCCAGTTAAGTTGTGATCCTTCCACGCTTCCCATTTTTCCTTTTCTTTGCTCGTATCTTCTCTTTAAGTTCTTCTAGATGTTTTTGGGTAATCAAATTGACTATGTATGAATTTCAGGAGGCATTTATTCTTGAATCATAGTGAAATATTCACCTAATTATTTTTCTTCATGATGTTCATTATCATCTAAAGTTGAAGATTGAATATTTATATGATGTCCAAAAAAATTCAGGCTCTTCATTCTCTATTTGATTGAAGATATTCATTCTTTCAAAATGAAAATTTGGAGCATTGGTGGTCTCCCCAACAAAACTAAGTTAATAGTCTACATAGTTACATCCTATGGAAAAATCATTGAACATTGGTGGTTTCCTCCACTCGTGCTTTCGGGCTACCCCGTCCGGGTGTAGTCGTTTAAGAGCCCTAAGGCCCAATCACGCCATATCTTCGACAGGTGATTTCTCACACTTCATGGCACCTAGAGACATCTTGTTAGATCTGAGAGCTCCATGTCGAGGAACTCTACGAAATCCTCTCGCATTTTTTTCCATCTCCATTCGGTTCTCTCGATGTCCTATTGTTTGCAAACACGCGAAATAGTGTAGTCTAAGTCAGTGTAAGGCTGTTAGATGTTGTATTTTGTAAACAGTAGCATGTGGGACTGAACCAACTATTCCAACATGTCTAAATGGCCTATGAACACTAATAATTTTTTTTTTTGGTTTCCTACACTCCCCGTGCTTTTGGGCTACCTCGTTCGGGCGTAGTCTCTTAAGAGCCCTAAGACCAAAACACCTTATATCTTTGACATGTGATTTCTCAGACTCCATGGCACCTAGAGATGTCTCGTCAGATCCAAAGCTTCCATGTTGAATCCCTATATGAAATACTCTCGTGGTTTTCTCCGTATCCATCTGGTTCTCTTGTTTTCTTATTGTTTGTAAATGCGTGAAATAGTGTAGTCTAAGTTAGTGTAAGGTTGCTAGATGTTGTATTTTACAAACGGTAGCTTGTGGGACCAAACCGTCTGAGCCAACATGTCCGTATGGCCTATTTAACACTAGTGGAGGAATTTTTTTTTTCCTACACTGCCTGTGCTTTCGGGCTACCTCGTCCGGGCATAGTCCCTTAAGAGCCCTGAGGCCTAATCACACCATATCTTTGATGGGTGATTTGTCAGACTCCGTGGCACCTAGAGACGTCTCGTTAGATCCAAAACCTCAAAATCAGGGCACTCTATGAAAGCCTCTCGTGGTTTTTTCCATCTTCATTTGGTTCTCCCACTGTCCTATTGTTTGCAAACATGCAAAATAGTGCAGTCTGAGTCAGTGTAGGGCTGTCAGATGTTGTAGGTTGCAAATGGAAGCTCGTGTGACCAAACCAAATATGCTAACACGTCTAAATGGCCTGGTGAATGCTACTTGAGGCTTTTTTTTGGTTCCCTACACTCCTCGTGATTTCGGGCTACCCCGTCCGAACGTAGTCGCTTAAGAGCCCTGAGGCCCAATCACGCCATTGTTAGGAAATTATAATATTAGTGCTCCATTAAGTTTATTCATGACAAGTGGAAAATAATATCTGGAGAATATGATTGTTGTGAGTTTTTTTAAAAACTCACGTACATAGTAGTTTGTGGAGAGAATAGTGGGGAGAGTTGTTGGAAAAACTCCATGAAAATAGGATTTGTCTCTCCTATATATGTGTACTTGATTTTAATATGAATATTAAGAAGATTTTTTCAGTGTTCAGTTTATCCTACTCTCACATTTGCTATCAGAGCGATGTTTTCTCCTATATAATGAACTCCAAGGATTGATAGGGACAAGCATTTAGTCTTTTGTCCCTATAGATGAGAAAGAAATCAATATACGAAGAGCATATATTATGGTTTAAAATAGTTATGATATTTAAGTTTTCAAATGTGCACTGTTCTCGCTGATTGACTACGTTTTTTTGACCTACGCTGAAGCTAAATACATCAGTCAAGATATTTTCTAACTCCTGGCGGATCATACTCTTATCTCCTTGGCAACAACGAACTCCTCTCAGAATTGTTTTTTTTTAATATTCTGCACAAGATATACCTTGAGATCATATCGGCTGTGTTTAATACTTCACGATCTCTTCAAAATTATATACATCAAAGACTATGGATCAGGACACTTCCAACTTGCTCCTCACTAGTACATTGACTTCACATTAGCATTTGAAGATTTTCTGATCGCATGGATTTATATTAGTATCGACGTCAAAATTCATCCATCTTCAGTGGTACATTGTAATTTACATCTTCAACGCACACCTGTGAAAGCTACAGAAATGTTGACCAACTCAAACATGTGATAGATTTGAGCATAGATATGTGTGCAACTCATTGGAGTTCGTATTGAGACTTTACGTCTAATGTGATCACAGACTTGTATTCATTTTGGATCTGCCTCCTTTGTCATTCAATAAGAACTTCAAATTCTTTGTTTAGTCGCGTCTCTTTCCAATAGTTAATTAGATTTTATGCTCAAGTTAGTGAGTATTCCTTGATTGTAGGTGTCAATTTTTTAAAAGTATGTGCCAAATAACATTGTAATGTCATACTTCTCATACTAATAATGATTGTTAAAGGGAGATTTGTCATGTCTTGGTCATATTGTTGTCAAGAGTAGAAAAATTAATTTTATAATCTTTATAGTATTTATCATGGTTTATCATGTTCTAATGTCATTCACTAGTCAAAACTATAGAGTTATGTTGTTCTCTTTTCAATATCAAAAATTAGTGGCTTGTATCATAAATGTGTCATTGTCAATAGTTATATATTTTTTTTTTTTTTTGGTTGTCATTTTTATGAGTTGAAGTTGTCAAGTTGTAAATATTCTAGATTCATAAAAATGTTATTAAATTGTTGTTCTATAGTATAAAGTGTCAAAGTCAAGTTTGTCTTCTCAAATTCAAGTCAAAAATTGAAGTTGTCATTTTGAGTTAATATAAGTTTTGAGTCGTATAAGTGATTTAAGGTTTTATTTTTAATAGTCATTTTGTAATGTTAATAAGTTGGTGTCAAAAAAAAAGTGTGTATTTTTTTTTATAAAAATGCATTATGGACGCATTTTCAGTGTTACCCGACATCCTGACAACCATTGAGCTTCAATTCAAAATCCACTGAGTTAGCAACATGACACTGGAGGTAGGAGGAATCGGAGGTTGGATTTCATTCAACGACCTCTCGTCAGTTGCCAACGACGGGGCCGCATACCAGCTTTGGTGACATGTGTGTGTGTGTGCAATTTGATTTTAGTGCTTCTAGTGTGGTACAGTTTGTAGTTTTCAATAAGTGGAAATTTCACATTGAGGGGGGGAACATGATCCAATGTTCCATTTCCATTATGTCAACTTTTTCTATGTATGTATGAGTAG